>CM026422.1:22510006-23140999 GCA_014871385.1 Ceratodon purpureus
AAAATCGTGGCCAAGCGAACGACAATGCAAAGCGGCGGAGGAGATGAGCAATTGTCCTTACCTGGCGCTGCGATCTTCTACTCGGACGTCGTTGTTTCTGTTGGGAAATCAGTCCATGTGATTTGGTGAAGAGGGATTCTTAGGAACTCGCTGCACTCTACACATTATGTCACGAAAGAGGGACAGAGATGAACAAGAGGACAATATTCTGGAGACTACGGAGGAGGAGGAAGAGGAAGAAGAAATCAATGAGTATGAGCAGCAGAAACAGGCCATCATGGCGAGTAATCGTGCTCGCTTTCAACCAGTCCTCGACGCTGCGAAGGCTTTGTAAGTCTCTCTCCACCTAAAACCCTACTGATAAAACAGTAGTAGCCGTCAGATGAAGGACACGTGTACACATGTACGGTTGGGATTGCTGAGTCCGGTCTCGTTCCATGTGAGATAACACAGAGGTAGTACACACACTCAGCGCAATTTCTCTTTGTGGTTGTCGTGGTTATTTTGTCATGCGGGATGTTATAGCTGTTCTTCTCTTCTGGCAGTAATTCGTCTATTCGAGTCCCGGATAAGAAACCAAAGAAGCCACAGAATGTCAAAGGGCGGTTACCGGAACGCAGGAGCGAGAGGGTAGCGAAGGGATGCGCCGCCGGATCCAGTGAGAAGCGTGCGTCACCCAGCGACGAAGACGAAGCGGATGAGGATACCGAGCACGTGAAGGACAGTGAATACTCTTCTCCAGGCGGGGAACCAGGTGCTATCTCTTACTGCTGTACCGTTGTAACCCTAAGAACTGTACAGTTTTATTACATGCGGTAACCCCTATTCTGTTAACGTGAAACTAAAATTAGTTCTGTGGTATTTCTCTTCACGTTGTTCTTGCGTTTCTGCTGTAGAGAGGGAAATTGATGTACTTCGTCAAACCAATACCGTTTGGATAATATTTTGTCATCACCAGAAAACCTAAATATGTAAACTGAGTCTACTGCATCTACAGTCGAAGACATGCACAGTCCACTCAGATTAGAAACACTAAGATGGGTTTACTTTTGGAATCACTGGACTTGTTTTACAGGGAGCGAAGATGATTCCTCGTCATCAAACAGAGAAGAAGATATTCAGGTCGAAGAAACAAGAACACGCCCCCGGATTTCAAAGACATCGACAGTTGGAGTTTCAAAAAAACAAGGAGACGAACGCCGAGGTGGCCACGATGGTCGTCAACATGGCCATATGTCACGGGACACTGTGTCGAAGCAGTCTGTGGAAAGAGGTAAGTATCCTTCGTCTTCGTCAACTCCGGCGCATTGCCCTCCCGGGTGCATTTGGGTTCCTGTTCCCCAAAAGAACAGTGGTTCAGAGATGTTCAACATGCTTGGAAGTATGTCGGTCCCTCCTTTCCCAGGGAACTGGCAATATGTCGGCCCCCCTAATGTCCCCAGTATCCCAGAGAGAGATGGAGTTGACATTGATGCACGGGAGACTCCAACCGTAGAGAAGGCAACTTCTATCAAAAAAGAATCGATCCAGAAACGACTGAGGAGGGAGAAGAAGCGTGAGGCTGATGAAATCGCTCGAAGAAGGGAGAGTGCAGGTCTCAGACCTTATGTAGTGCGTGTTAGAGTGACAGGCATTGTAGACAGTGGGTGTGAGGGACACCTGAAGTGGGAGGAATACATTCGGGACCTCACACCACGCTTTCTAGACATGAGCGTTTTCAAATATGAAGACCAGAACGAAAATTCCAAAGCCAAACTGCGGGATGCTCTGAGAAAGAAGTTCGAATTTGTGGATCACGAGGTTACTGATGCATCACTTGATAAGATGATAAAAACATGGATGCGGAAGGATCGTGAACGCATGAAACGATTTCATGGTAGTAAAGAAAAAGCACCTGAGAGGTACACCAATATGGAGTGGGAAACGATGAGGAAATATTGGGACTCTGATTCATCGAAACAGGAATCTGAGAGAATGTCGAAGCACCGGGGTAAAGTAGCACACAACCCTCGCGTAGGCCGTCTTGGATACGGAGGTAAATCAGCGAAAGTGGTGAGTGTTTACACGTCGGCAGTGAAAAGGTTTCTGTTTGAGTGTGTTCATTGTGGATACTAAACTGTATTCTAAAGAATTCCTGAACTCTCGGTATCAAATTTTTTTCGCAAACATGTCTGTACACCTCACGTATGTCTAATTACTTTCTATGTTTTATTAATAAGAGGAAAGAGGGGGACGGATCAGCCGGCCTAACTGATGTAGCAGAGGAGTTGAAGGTGTCGCAAGATAACCCAGAGAGTCAGGTAAGTACATTCGTTATGATTTTTGATTGTTTGTGGTTCATGTTTTATGGTAATTTCATAAGACGCCAGCGGTAAGAAATATGGAATTGATTTTTACACCATGCATTGTGTATAATCCAATATAGTGCCCAGAACCTCAAAGAATTTTCGCCATTACTATACATATTCTCATGTATGGTTACTGGCAGTGGAATGAACGAATACATAAATCATGCGATTTTTAAATTGGAATTGATATAAGAGTTGTGAAATATTAATTTCTTACCCGTCATCCTGGGATTCGTTCAAGTTAAACCAGTAACTTACATGTATGATGTGTTGACAATGTAGTAGTCTCAGCACTAACAACCATTATATTGTTTATGTTCCCATAAGGAAATGGAGATGAAGAACTCACGTCGGCTAACAGCAATGGAACGCAATCAGGCTGAGACCAACAAGAGGCTAGCGGATGCAAACAATAGACTTGCGGACGTAATGAATAGTAACCTTAATTTGCAGAGCATGCTGGAGTCAGTGCTTAGTACTATTTCAGGGAAAAGGGTCATGGACTGTGATGAAATGAACCGCACAGGAAGCGCAGGTGTAGAAGAAGATACTCGAAATCTAAAAAATCCACTAACTACTGGAGTTGGAAAGTTGAGTGGCTTGGAAAGCAGTGAAAAATGGTGGAACTCTCTCTGCAAATCTTCGGGAGAGGAGGACAATGAACACACGGAAGTCTACAATAAAGACGTAAGGACCTCGGTCTCTCTCTTGAAGGTTTGCCTTCTTGATAAATATAGTATCGTAAGTTTCAAATTATGTGTCATTTCGTCTAGGTTGTGGCTCTGGATTTTCATGATTTATCAAATTTTGACTTCTTTGTCGGAGTGACGTTGTTTCATATACAGGGTGTCCAATAACATTGGCCATGATGGTATACGCACTCATACTCTTCGTCATGCTTGGAATAACACAGTTAGCATGATATCTCACATTCACGTCGGTTTTATGTTTTTTCTGTTTTTTTAGTAAACATACTTATAATTTCACAGTTCGCATATATGAATACCGGACTGTCACGCATCAGTCAATATTGTGTAGATTGACAAATTATTCTAACTATAAGTTACATTGGTGTTGTAATCATTCTATCACTATCTCTGATGATTATAATTTTAATTGAGAAAGACTTTGTTGTTCTTTTACAGATTCAGTCTAAGGATGACCAGGTTGATCAGGTGAAAGGAAAAGCCAAGATGACGAAGGGCATGGTAAGTTGATAAGATAGAGTACTGTTGATATTATTGGAATTACTCAGCGGTTGTTACCTTTCCAGAAAGCTTGAAAACATAGTGACATGATTGATTTACGCACGGTTTAGTTCATGATAGTTTTGTATTGTTAATTTAGGTGTTTCTGAAACGCGCCTAACCTTTTACGATTCCGTGAGTGAATGGTATTGTCTAACTTCTGAACTTGAGAACTTAAATGAAATGTCGACAGGTGTCAGTAATATAAGAACTAAATCTCTCTCTTACACTTGAATGAATTTCTTTCAGATACTGATGGAGTGATGTATTCACTAAAATAAATCGGGTATTTGATTATTAAATGTATAGACGGATTGAATACGATATGTCTGCTTGCATTGACTGAGAATGTGTTCTCAATTCTGAATGCAGGAAGGTGTTCGAGGGGGGCCGAGCAAGGACAAAGAGAAAATATCGCAGGTTAGCTGATAGTTCCTTCTTGCTATTGTGCGTTTTTATTGCTTCTTTTGTGAGGAAGAAATGGAATACCTACCCTGAATGAATTGATATCTTAACATTCAGTGTTGTAGGCAAGTACTCTCGCAAAGTCTGGATGTTGTCTTATATACCTCTGTTTGAAATATGTAATTTCCAAGAGAAGCATTGTGTTAAATTTTTTTGTTTTTCTGCAATTACGGAAGGACGTAAATACATAACTGTATTATGAGGACCGTGGTTGGATTTTAGTTATTGTCTGGACGTGATTGTGTGTAATGTATACGACTACATCTAACGTGAAATGAATACATTAATACTCTACATCGACGTTATACTGTAATGTAATTCTATTATCCTGTCCAAGTTCGCTTGAGTATTGTATGCTAGTATCACTCCGTCTGTACATTCTTGGTATTTGGATACTTACTCAGAGTGGGTAGTAGCTGTTCATGATATATGAAAACATTGAGTCTAGAAATTCATTTCAGGAGATATAGCCTTCCAGCATGTTCCTTTATATGCCACTAGGTGATTATTTTAACATTCATGTCTTTGCATTTCGCAGGTAATGAAGAAGATGAATAACGAAACAAAGAGTTCAAATCAAACCACAGCAAAGGTACAGACGAACACAATGCAGCAGTGACATGATAGGATGAGATTTGAATGACAGTTTCGGAGGGTGTTGTTGAATTTGCTTTATATTTAAGTATACTTTGTAAAGATACCCGTTGCTGTGGACTAATGTATCATAAATGTCACAGTTACAAGTGGGAGACGAAGTGTGGTTGGCTCATTCGGAAAACCCGGAGACCCGTGTGGCCATGGGTACTATCGTTGGAATTGCTGGGACAGGCGTGTTCCATTGTCGTCCCATCCCTGCGAAGTTTGTCCGAGTGGAACTGAAGACCGTTTCATCGAATGTCCCGCTCATGATTCCTGTAGAGGAAGCCGAACAAGAGAATTTGAATGATGCAGTAGGGTCTAGCGTATTGTGGTCAGAAGATCTCACCTTTTTGGAGAAGTGATTTTAGTCTCACTTCAGATCATGCTGTCTGATAGTACATATTACAGTTTACTTGTTTTGAAAATGGATCTCTGTGTGAAGGACGTGTAGAGAGAAAAGCAGCAGATAATTGCGTGCAGCGGGTGAGAGAAATACGTTGGACAGGTTAATATGGGGATGCATATCACGGGAGAAAGTAAGTTCTCCCATCAGAACATAAGTTCTACTGTACGTATGACTGCAGTGATTTCTATTCACTGCATTTCTGAATCAATGTGAAAAGGTCCCATGTGTGGATCATGGCTTTCAGAAACGAAAACAGACGGTAGCTATGCTTGACATGTGGCACAATCAGGCACTGCGTGACTGTAATATGTATAATTATTATATTTCAATATTTATTGGTACAACCTCACCAATGTTAACCACGCGGCAATTGATGACTGGTATGTGAAAAGTCAGAAATCAACGGAGCTTGAATCCGGAGAAAAAGGTGCCAATGCCGTGTGTAACTGTCGGGCTCCGTAAGACTAGGATAATGTCAACTTACAACTTCAGGAATGAACGAATCTAGATCGACAATGTGAATCCCAAGGTCATCTGGAAATACAACACTCCGCAAAGATTCTGCACTGTAACAGTTCAATGACGGATTCTGTGGATATTAAATTTCAAATGTACATTTCTCAATGTTCATCGCAGGTTCATACCCAAACGCTCAGTAACTCCGTGAAAAAGGTTTACCGCGTTGGTGAAATCGGTCCTAAATGACTAGGTTCCTGGAATGACCGGTCCATTATGACTCAAGACTGCCTGGGTCATTGTTGGTGCAATTTGTCCAAAATGACTCATTTTCCAGTCATATGTTCAGTCCTATAAGACACGATTTCTACTTCTGTAGAAGAGTCTAAAATTATACGGAATTTGTTGAATTCCATGCATTACATACATAGTGCAAAAGAATTGTTCTCCAATTTGACATTAATTCTTTTGCTCCTTCACTTAATTTTCTTCTGAGAAGGCTTTCCCATCATCTCATCTTAACTCAACACCAAATTCAAAACTCGAAGTTGAACTATTTCTTTTCATTTTTGAAAATCCCGTCATAATTCAATCCTTCATCTTTCCAACATGTGCACATGCCATTCCTCATTGACAAGCTACCTCTTAGAAGTCAATACCAATTTGCATCCTGACACTTGACTTCCACACCTTGCAACTAAGTTAAATCAACCTGATCAAAGTGCAAGACTAAACAGTAATGCACCAAACTCCACCTGAGACCTGGGCCAGGTGGACATTACATCTTCTTGATCTTTCTTAATCACGAAGATGAGATCACAGGGAAATGTATCGCACGCGGCCTGCAGGAATCGAACCCCGGTCTTCGGGACAATAATGGAGATCTAGCTCTACCGCTCACATCCCACTTTCGCTAGGGATCTCATTGGGATCTTTGGGAACGCCTACGTTCCCAATGTTGAGAGCATAGGCGCTTCCTTAAGGTCCCATAAAAAAATATGAAAATGATCTAAGGCTCACCACTCAACAATAGATAATAAACCTCAAAAGAAGTGATTTTACCATCTCATCGTAGTTCTTTTCTCAAAAGAGCTACAGTCTACTTTTAGTCTTTTAACTTTCTATTCCAATCTTAGATCTACTTAGTCATAATTTTCCTGTCTTTACTCTTAGATCTAGAGCAATTTTATCTCTTTACCATCTAATTTAGATGCACCCCATATAAAATAGTCTATTTCTAATGCACCTCATATAAAATTAGATACGTTAATTCTAATGCACCTATATAAAGTAGTCTAACTCTAGTGCACCTTATCTTAAGTCGTCTAATTCTTGTGCACATGTTCATAATCTAGACTTTTCCTAACTTCAATCTCCAGTGCACTAAAGATGGAGCTGTCTAACTCCAATGCAAATGTAGTCGACTTGAAGTTGTCTAACTCCAAGCCATCCATCTTTATGTGCTCTCATCCTCTGGTTAGACACATCTACATGTGGTTAGAACATTCAATTATCCATCAAATATCTACAACTACCTTACATGAATACAGAAAAAATAGAATTATTCAATATATCATACAATGAAAAGATGAAAAAAGTAAAAAAGTAAAAAGTAAAATCCATCAAAAATTAAAAACACCAAAAAATTAGATTTTCATTAATATAGTAAAACAAGAAGATGGGATAAAATAAAATAAAATAATATGAAACATTGGACTTTTCAATATAATAATGACCTTTTTATTATTAGAGATCTCATAAATGAAATGATAAATTAATCCCTACAATTCCTTGTCTATGTTTCACCAAAAAAACGCTCTAAAACTGCCATTTCCAATGTAAAAAGCATGATTGACAAAAACATTATTATTTTCTAATTCTAACCATAAGATCTTCAATTAGATTATTTTAATAGAGAGCTCAAGAAATTTCAATATAATCAACCGTAGAGATTAGAAGATTATAGCTATTGAAATTTAAAAACAAACTTTTTTGACAAGATTTTTGACTGGGTTGACACATTCTAAATTTTTTTTCCTTAGGTTTTTTGCATTATGGACTTTGAGGATTTTGATGCATGACAAAGAAGCCTAAGTAACTTAGCTAATTGTATTAAAAAAATTACACACAAAAGTCAAGTGTAGCATGTTGAAGACAATATTTTTATTAAGTTGAATACACAAGAATGCTAAATCTTATTTCTTTCCTAGAAATTCTATTATTCAATAAAGTTCCAATCTAAATGGTCAAAGTAAAGATTGATGTCCATCTTTTCACTGAAAAAAAAAAAAACCCTAAAATAATGCAGTTTTGGAAAAAACCTGACAAATAATTAAGACTTAGAATGAAATGAAAATGAAATTTTTTATTGCAACATAACTTCTGAGTAAACAACATTGACAATGTTGAATACCATACTATTTTGTGGAAGCAAAGTTGCAATGTGATTCGAAGAAGTTGCTCTTGAAAGTGCAATATATAGTTGCCTCTGATTAAAAACTAGGACTCTAGTATCTAATCCTACTTACTTTATGGATTGCCCTTGGGACTTGTTAATTGTTATAATAAATGCCAATCGCATTGGAAACTGCCGCCTGGTGAAATGGAATGGCAATGCGGTGAAAGAAAGAGTAAAAGAAATCCGTAGTTTAAAAACGTGCTTGCGTACATGCGGACCGGAAAGTAAACGTGCTTTTAAAACACTGTACAAAAAGCGTGTGAGAACCATTCTAGTTCCATTGCAAATTCCTTGTTTTGGAGCATGGTTTTGCAATAAAATGACAGGACATCCAATTTTCAAATTAAGTTTTGCCAATGGAATGCCAGACAAATCCAATGAGTTCAAATACTCAGATGGATATGCAGCATAATTGTCCGCACCAGTTCCAACAATATTTGAATCAACACTTTTAAAAATTTCGGAATTGCTAGGGGAAGATTGCAAAATCTCCTTGTTGATTAATGAACATCTGTATTGCGAGCACTTTAAATTGTTCGATTTCAATAATTATTGATCTTCATATGAAGATACATTGTCAATGTTGTTGTAGATGTTGTCAATAAAAAATTGAACAAAAGAAACAATATCAATGCAATTGTGCAATTGAATCATACTACTACTTGAATCATCAAAATTAGAGTCATCGTCTATTTGTAATAGTCAGTGAGCAAATTCCCTGTTTTTACGCAATGCGTTTTGCAAACGCATATTGATGAAAATGGTCAAGATTATAACATGTTGTCATATTGTAGATCGGCGAAGACATGTTCCAATAATTTGAGGCCTAGAACCTCTTGAAATAACTGGCAGGATTTGTTACAAGTCACCTCTAAATACAACAGTAACACCTCCAAAAGGAGAACTTGAATCACGAATGTCTCGTAATAATCAATCCACTACTTCTGCACAATCTCGATGTTGTGTAGGAACTTCATCCCAAATAATCAAAGAAGCCTCACAAAACACATCTGCATATTCAGAGTTTTTGTATATAGAGCACATGGAATATTCATCAACTTCAAAAGGAATTTTGAGAGTTGAATGAGCAGTTTGGCCTCCATGAAGAAGAAGTCCAGCAATTCTAGAAGAGGCAACACATTTGACAATTTTTTCTTTGCTTTGCACATTTGCAGCCACAATGTTGTAGAAGAACGTCTTTCTTATATCAGTAGGACCATTAACAAAAAATAAAACACCAGAATGGTCTTCAATGGAACTAGGAATGGCATCATAACTATAAAGTTGATCTCCATTGAGTTGGGGCTCATGCTCCTGAACATAAAGTTCAAGTTTGTTACAATTCCATTCTAGTTGTTCATTGAGAAATTGATTACCACGATGACGGGACCAAAATTTGGAGTTGGTATTGGCATGGGAGGAAACAAAGAAAGGTTTTTGTTTGACTGTTTACGTAATATATTATCAATGAGAAAAAGGCCAAAATTGTATGCTTCTTCTTTAGTTGGTTGAGATAATTCATAGTATTGGCAAAGACGATGATGCAAGTCATCATACACATGAGGACAAGTCATTGCCATAATAACTTGGGGTGAATAAGATTGCATTTAGAGAGTATGAGTACAAAAAAATTGCGCAATGATGCACCAATACGCATAGTAGATGCATCTTCTAAATACTAGATCCACTCTCCGTTGTCTTGTAATAAGCCTAGAGCATTACAAACATTTTTAAAGGCTCCGTGTACTACTCCATTCACCGTCCGTAGATCTTCAAATGAGCAAGGCCCAATAATAGTTGTTAGTAGGAGTCACAAATAGAAATGTTCACTTTCAGTCGGTCTTGCAAAATACAACCTATCAATTGCAAAGCCTCTTTCATGGATCTTCCATGTGCTCTCGCGTTGTCCTTAAACATAATGTTGGGGAAAATTTTGATAAGTCAATTGATCATTCGTAGTACACATCCTAAAGAACTTTGTGAATCTAGTTCTTTGAACTTAGCCACAATTCAAAATACTCATAGGATCATTGCGAGTATTGAAAATCACACGATGCATCCCTGACGAATGTAAATGTAGCCTAATAACATTGGGATCTTCTCTAGACATTGTTATCTTATATAAACGTCGCACAGCCTCCAATGCTCTAATGTAACGTGCATCTAGGTATCGTTTAATCTTATATTGTTTTCCTCCAATCCTCAGAGTAGCCCTGTCATGACCTTTATAGATGTATTTATGGATATATATTTAATTACTTGAACAAATGTACAAACCCCAATATTAATGTGGCAATTATGCTTTTGAATCAAATTAGGGTTGTTGGGAACAACATGGCTATTGTTGAAGAAGAATCCATGTTTTTCAAAAATACGTCCATTATTGCGACGACGATAAAGAAGGTAACCATCTCGGTCCATTGCAATTTGATCTTGGAATTATTTCGGAAAGCGTTTTGTACATTGTCCGCTCTTGTTGAGACATTGATCACGTATGCATGGTATATAGACCATGTATTTTAGAACCATACCAAAAAGTTCAGGATCTTTTTGTTGATCAGGGAACTCTGCACATACTCTTCTATAAATTTGACCAGTGTAATTGGTAAAATTTACAAATAGTGGTAAGTCACGGGAATAGGTCTTTTTGTTTAGCTTTTAACGTAACTAAAGGTCACTGTAGTAAGTAAAGAATTTATAGAATGCAAAGTATTTCCTTAAAAGAATCTCTTTATAACTCTAATGTCTTAATTACCCTAAGTCACATATCACCCAAGTAATCCATACTCTCAATTGGTTCAAGGGTAATGGGAGTTCAATTTGACAAGTACCATCTCTCGGTTTATTGCCATCACTCCCTTCCTAGTTCAATTAGACAATGCATTTATTATGCATATGCAAGTTCATTCATTACTAGGTTAGAATCTAGTGTTCAACCTATTTATGTCTATGAATGATGCTTTGGGATATGTTATGATAAATTAACTTATCTCAAGCAACTCCTTGCTTGTCTTCATCTTTTTCCTCCCATCCATCGCATTTCAATTAGACATGTAATCACTGTCTACTCATTCACATTCAATCACACTCCAAGTCTATCATTCATGACAACTATGCTTCTCAATTGTATTACTCAATTACAATGACTATACTATTTCCCAATCGAATACATTCAAGTTTTATTATAATGAGAACTAATAATCACTAAGGTTGATCACTCCTTAATAATTAATGCCACTTTATCCATCAATGTACTCAATCTATCTTCAATAAACTCTAAGTCATTCTCAGTCTTCCATTTCAGATGGCCAATCTAATTTAGAAGACTATCAAGTAATACTCAATTCACTGTTCCAGTAATCCCCTGGAATTCTCACTCTTCCATAATTCTCATCCGCAATAATGCAATTGTCAATTGGACAAACTGTTGTGTTTATCTTCTATAATTTCTATTTTCTATTCACTCAGTAACTCTTCCTTCGTTCTGAGTTCAAATAGACACCGTCACCCACTGTTCACTCTGCTCCATCAGCATCTTCATTTTCAAATAGACAGTATCCAGTGTGAATCACCACATTCACTGTAACTCTCACCAACTCTCCACTGTGTCAATTAGAGATGGTCCATGCAAGTCAAGTTGACAATGTATGCATGCACATGGATGCATACCGGACCACCATCTTGTCGATTTGACCAGTATCAACTAGACATTATGCAGCAAGTAAGATGAATTCAATTGTCAATTAGACAGTAGCCAGTTTGCTCCAGTTCTCCATTCTGATTCTACAGTTCTGCAGATTGATTCTGATTCTACATTTCTGCAGATTGATACACTGTGCAACAGAGCTACAGTTCAATTTGACAAAAGAGCATTGTGAATCAATTAAACAGTGAGCTACTCAGAGTCAAGTTGACAATCAATTAGACAATGGAATTCTATTTTTATATTTTTTACATAATGTGACTATCACTCACACTGTGTTGTCTGGTGTGGTGAAGTAATTCATTCTTCTTCCTTAATTCCTAGTTATGCCTTAATTTCTAAAAGGTGTGCCTGTAGGTAGAGTCAATTTGACAAGTCGTGTCTGTAGGTAGGGTCATGTCTCCTGAATTCTACACTATGTCCATTTGACTCTCAACCAGATTTCTACAGCCACTATCTACATAGATTTCAAATTGACATGGTAACTTGGTCCTATTTACACTGTTTTTACTGAAAGGGGCTTTTCTCAAAAAAAGTCAGCTCACAACCAGGTTCTCTTATCTTGTTTTTATTAAAGCAAGAAAGATTGAAAAGTGCATATGAGGCAAAATTTGTTTTTGGACAAACATGTGGGCAACATAATTTTTCAAAATACACATGATACAATTTCAGACCAATTTGTTGGACTTTGTCTAGGCAAAAGAGCTTCTTGTATCTCACGCCAATTGGGATTTAAAGTCATGGTTCAAAAAACATTTGAATTTTGAAAAAATCTTGTTATGGGCATGAAATCCTAAAACAATTCGAACATGTTGCGAGCACTACCAATATGACTTGAAGGAAGAATAACACGATGCCCCTAGTTTTCAAGATTCATATTTCTTTCTTCATCATCTTGTAGTGCAGCAGCAAGGCACGCAAATCCGATTGATTCATATGGATATAGCCTAATCTCTTTTCTTTAGTTGCAGCCCAAGCATTGACAATGAGATGTCAAAATAACTTCCCACCACAAAGAATGGTAGAAAATTCAGAAATCTGTGGAAATAACCAAAAAGCAAAGTATTCTTTTTGGATCAGCCAACCTTCAGTATTAAAATGTGTTAGATCTTCATGCCATCGAAGTTCTCAAGATGGAAATAACACCACATAGTGCAATGACAAATAAGCAGGATGATACTCTTGTTGTTGTCGTGGTGGTGGTTGTTGTCGTTGTTGTTGTTGTTGTCGTGGTGGTGGTTGTTGTTGTTGTTGTTGTTGTTGTCGTTGTTGTCGTTGTTGTCGTTGTTGTCGTTGTTGTCGTTGTTGTCGTTGTTGTCGTTGTTGTCGTTGTTGTCGTTGTTGTTGTTGTTGTTGTTGTTGTTGTTGTTGTTGTTGTTGTTGTTGTTGTTGTTGTTGTTGTTGTTGTTGTTGTTGTTGTTGTTGTTGTTGTTAGTTTTTCGTGCTGCACGTCGCTTCAATAATCCATACATACTTTGACTTTGCACCTCGGCAACACCTCCAGTACTATGGCTATGAAGCAAACTTTAAGTCTCTTCTTCTACCAATGAAATGTCCATTTTTCATGGAAAAAAATATATCACTTGCACCATGTCAAATGTAATAATATGAGTCAAATTATAAATATATCAAATATTCAATTTCAATATGAATTTAAAGTAAATTATCTTAGAATACATCTAAACTTCTAAATAAAATGAGAAATGTGATATAAAGACACTTTCAAGATATTTGGATAAAGAGTTTTGAATATCAAACTATTTATTTTCATTAATTCTTCAAGTACTTTGGACTTTAAAGAAAATGCAATGCTTATAACATGTATAAATTGAATTCAAAAACAATAAAATTAGAAATATGAATAATTTTCACTTCTAACATTTAAAACAACAATTTCAAAAATCAAATTTCATCATTGAGATTGAAACCACACAAATTCCAAAAATCTTGCAATAGAATATTGAATTGGCTGAAAATTTTATAACATAAAACCAATAATATTTTATTCCATACAAACGCTATATTATATAATAAACAAAAGCAAAAGAAATATGTAAAAGTCTTTTCCAATTACAACTTCAAACATTAATATCTTCTTCATGAGTTTTTGAAATGCGATTTGGCAATTGCAGTAACGAAGCTATAGCTTCTTGTAAAACAAGGCGAGTCAATGCTATATTTCTATTTTGCAACAATCTAGCACATTATTCATCTTCAAGCCTTTGCCCACGAATATTAAAAGCAACAATTCTATTAGGTTTTGATCAAGTTTGTTGCTCAATTTTGATTTTATTCCTTGTTGCACAAATTGCCAATGCTGCATTTATGTTTTAAATCATCCGTTGGCTTTGAAATTTTACATGTCAAACCAAAACTTCTTATCTATTAATTTCCGACCATAACAAAGCAAAATTTGGACTGGTTGCCAAATTAATCAAAATAAAATCAAATTAAAATAATCAATCTACATGATTTAAATTAATTAGCAATTTTAAACTAAATAGCAGAGGCATGCAAAAAGAATCTAATGTGCCTAACTTCTAATTTAAGGACAATCATTTACATTTGGGCTTTTTGAAAATTTGGGCAGATACCTATGATATCAATTTTAGATAATTTTGTTTTGAAACTTTGGCGGAATCTATTTTTTTTTGTTTAGACATTTGAAAAAATAGTTGTGGTATCCAAAGTAGAATTGTATGTTCGATGGGCAATTTGAGCAACTATAGTCTATGCTAAATACATATGTTACTTTTGAGATTTTTTTTATAAATACTTAATGTTGTCATCTATGAGACTTCCAAAAATATACTTCTTTGAAAACAAAATGTTCATTCTACAAAAAATCAAAGTTTTCTAGCTGTTTTGGGCAATCTACTAGAAAAGTTCTTTTTTCCTTCATATAAAGTAAAAAATTTATTTTTTAGGTTTTTCTTTTTTTTTCACATATAGAATGGACATCAATCTTTACTTTGATTGTTTGGATCAGGACTTTATGAAATAATAGAATTTCTAAGGAAAGAAATATAAATTGCATTCTTATCTATTCAATTTAATAAAAATATTGTAGTAGAACATAAAATTATTCCAACACAATAATCTTACTATTAGAATCGGAAAATAGTGAGTTTTTGTCATACATGTATTTTTACATTGAAAATGGCAATTTTGAAGCGTTTTTTGGTGAAACATAGTCAAAGACTTTAGGGGTTAATGAAGTATATTTTGGCTTGAATTAACCTGAAAACTTTAAATTGTTTGAAAATTCCAGCAATAACTTGTATGCAATAAGTATAGTCATTGTTAGTTTGTACATTCAAGGGAAGAAGAGAAGAATTCTTGGCCTTGTATTTGAGGGTTTTGACTTCATTCACATTGTCAAGATGCAAGGTTCAAACTCTCTCACTTCTTTATTTTAAATCCAAAAGCTCTTTAACCCAAGTCGCCCGTGACCATTTCTCACCAAAAACACATTTTAAAAACAAAAGTGAACAAACCAAAAATAAAATTGCTTTTGCATCTCTAACCGTAGGATTTGACTTTAATCTTCTAATCCATGCAGTCAAATTTATTGAAATTTTTTGTACATGATTTTTCAAAAGTCTTTGAGTTTGAAGTAAAAAACATTGTTTTTTTTATCCTTTCAAAACATGATCAGCTGACTTTGACTTCTTTTTGAGTAAATGTTTTGCACTATACATGTCGGAGGTTTTGTACTAAAATAATATACATGATGTTAGCTACTTGTGCATCAAATTTTAGATTTAACAAAAAGGCGTAGCATTGTCAAAAACATTATATAAGGAACACATGTTCATGTTATTGTTCATATTCATTCTATTTTTTTGATAAACCAGTTTTTGTTAGAATAAAAATCCATGTGGTCAAAACAAAGGTACATATCTATTATTGAAGTAAAAAAGAAGAAAATCTCTATCTTTTATGTGATTAAAAAAAAGTTTTTTTTCATGCTTGACCGAAAAAAATGATAAAACTTTGGCTCCTTATAGAATGAAAATCTTCTACAATATAAGATTTTTTATTTTTTTATTTTTTATTTTTTATAATTTCAAACCAATCATGTTAGTTACTTGTACTAAATATCCCAAAGGTAGTTGAAGGGTGTATTAAAATTTTGGAATTGCCCGAGAAGTAGGAAAACGGCTTCGGGCACCATAAATATTTTTTCAATGTCTAGTGCAAAACAAAATTATACTTCTGCAAAGCTCTTGCAATTCCTTACGTCTACAAAGAGTTTTAGAAACTAACATCCAAATTTCAAAATTGACATCGTAGGAACCTGCGCGAAATTTCAAAAAGCCCATTCTAAGACTTTGGTTCTTTAGGGGTTAAATATTAGCAATTTAGTGCAAAGAAACTTTGGCTTGCAACTTGGATGAAGCGGTAAACAGTAAGATTTTGGAGTGAATTTTTTTGTTAAGATCTAAATTTGGGCAACTTAATTATTTTTATTTTAAACATATATTTTGATTTTCTTTATTGTAATATATTCTTAGACAAATTCCTAATCAAACTACCAACTTATCCAAGTCATTGTATGTATGCGTTTTACTAAGGCAAGTCCTCAAAGTTTTTCCTTTCGTCCCTCCGTTTGAAGGTTATTCAAGCCAAAATTAATTTTATCCTTGAAAATCCTTCTTACACATTGGCCAAAATTGCCAAAGCTTACTCCTTTCAACGATACCTTGATTTTTGACATTTTTAAGAAATTTAGGCTCATCTCTTTAGGCAACGCAATCACCACATTAACATCAACATTTATCCAATAACGCCATATTCATTATATTGGCCAATCTTGGTTACATTGACCCCTCAAATAGTGTGATTTCAGTTAATTTTCTCTCTCTTTATTTGATTCATGTGGCGGCCAATATAAACGAGATTGGCCGATTTAATGAATAAGGCATCCAATGCTTCTACTCTTCTTGAATTTCTCCTTCCTTCTATTTCTTTATAATCTTCATCGTCACCTTCTTCGTCACCTTCTTCGTCACCTTCTTTACTTCCTTAGACGTCATCATCCTCGTCATCTTCAAGGCTCTCAAGAACTCCGACAACGTATTAAGATACGTCTCACTTTGCGACTTTCCAATTGTACCGCCACACTCATAACTTCATAAATTAATGGTTTAAACTCATAACTTCTTACGCCGAGCTGACGTGAGTACGAACACATTCGACAGCGTCATTGGCCCGGATAAACAGACGTACAAGCCGCCAGTGCAGAGAAGCTCTCGAGGAAGGAGATCGATACTTTTACTGTATCAGGGTAGCCAGGCCGCTTGGTTTAATATAATGATTCCTCTGATTCCGGCATTCTACACGTCAAAGTAGATCACAGAGCTGTAAGTCATGATCCAGCCACCAGCCGGATCTTATATAAATTACGTACTTACAGTCAGCTATGGGCCTCATTCCAAGAGAATTTTGGGCCTGGATATTGCGTACCAGTGTGTAGTACTAACAACGCGGCGTCTCTCGTCTCATCAGGTCAATCATATAATCTAGATTGCAGGACTCTAAGGTGAAGTTGTTATCATGGAGACTGTCATGGAGAGCAGTAGTCGGAGAAGTCAAGGCGGTTTACGATCGATCAATTATTCTCCGCGAAGTACCAGCGTTCTCCAGGCAAGAATTTCACCCTCATCGCACTGTCTTAGTTTTTGTCTTGTTTTGGCACCCTGGTCCCTGAATCTGTGTTCAGGTTAGTGACCATTCTCATTCAAAGTCTATCAGCGAGTTCGGATCTTGTCATGAGGGTCATTCATTCGAAACGTGTGACCAGCCGGGACACCTGCGCTCCGAAGGACCTCCCTGTCTGCACCCGATGTTTCACGTTTCTGAGGGTGCTTAAATGGGACTCTCGGTCCCTCGGAGCGCCTTCGGGTGCACTATCGACCAACTACATCAAACATAAACTAATCTTCTTAGTGATTTAAACTAACGATTTAGTACCTCAAGCCAGTTACCCTGTGAAAGGTCAGGTGCAGGGTGCAGGGTGCAGAAAGAGGTTCACGAAGGCGCATTCTACCGTATGTGGGACTTGCTGAAGGCGCATACATTTAAAACAACATTATAATTTAGACTTTATTAATTTGTAAGTGTAGTATAAGAATCTTAAGTGTGTTTCTCGATGTTGTAAGAATCTTTCTAGATTACTTGCCATGCAGATGCCTTCTTTATTGCAGCAGACATGACATGCATTCACGGTGATATGACACTGTTGCATGGATTTTATTATGCAGCTAAGAAGGGATTTTCATTAACTTTTAATGACACAGAACGCATGATTGCATTCTAATAGATATTACTTGCCAATGAATCTACAGGGTATGCTTATGTTCGTCATATTCACAACCCACTTTCATTGGGCTGTGTCGAAACGTAACGAGAGTCTAACCGTTCCTGCGCCCACACAGGGTCCATGGAATAAGACCTTGTACAAGATAGAACACCAATGTCTGGATTTTCGTTCGGCAAGGATTCCATCCTATTTTTACTATTGGCCTGAAGATGATTTTGACTACTGTTGCAGTACAATTGGTTCATTCGACAAGCCTAGATTTTCGTATGGAGGTCTGAGCTTCACATACGGCTTGCACGGGCCTCAATTAGCTTATGCGACCTATTATGACCTTGGACCGATTGATCAGTGCTTGCCGTATTGGAAATTCGGTTGCTTACTTCCAAGACTTTACGAATCTGTCTTATTTATCGTCGCATGCGAATACAAGGACCTGGAGCATCTCTACCAGCGGAGGTTCTGGATTGGGACTGTGTTAAATTATGGTCTTCTTCAATCTGCACTCCCACTCATCCTATCCTTGGAGATTCTTGTTATGCCTTTTGCGGTCCTCTACTGGATCAAATGGGGACGATCTGGCTACAAATTAAAGCAGGTCTTTGCCATCATTACTGTCAAAGATTGGTTCAGGGCAACTCGCAAGACCCTGCTCATAGATTGGATACACCTTTCTCTTCTGGCAATAATTGGTAACGGCCTCCTTGAAGCTATGGGACACGAGAATCCGCAAACGGCTGCAGTCGAATCGTTTTACCAATACTCACTTCTATACATAGCTCTTACATTTCTCGTCTGGATATCTTCGTTTCTACAGCAGCTATCCTACTGGGTGTCTGAGATCGAAGATCACTGTGAATATGACGTATTGCCAACTCATGAAGCTTCAAGGTCCGGCTGCCCAACTTATGCGACGAAACAAGATAGTCATCTGTCTCGCCAAACTTCTGATGAGGCAACGAAGTTGAAGGAGAAAATCGGGTTGGATGCTGACTGGAAACTGCAACCCATAGGTGCTCAAGCAGGGATTCTGTTCTGTCTCTGGGCATATTTAACGAATGTTGGAAGCGATGGATCGGGGCTGTTTGGATTAGTGGTGGCAGCGGCAGGTCCGTGGAGTGGCTTGTACGCTTTGAGAGTCATAGGCACATGCATCTACTTCCTCGTCAAGCTGAGGTTGAGCATTGCTGAGAAGCGCTGTCGACATCGACAGCGAATTCGAGGCCTCTGGCGCAGGGTGATCCATTTGGAAAAGTGGCGAGGGGCAAGAGGCGATGGCTATGAGGCTGAACTCACCAATAGTGCGCAGCCGGATAAGCTACTCCTGCACGAAGGGAAAGACAGGGTTTAATAGTGAACTATCGGATGTTTAGCAATGCAGGATTAGATAGGAAATCCGTTCACAGGTTTTCTCGAAACTGAGCATGATTGTAATTTTTGTGCTGTGGATTTGAATCTGTAGTTTTATATTTTAGGATTATAACATATACCACGATTTGTTTAGTTTGATATTACTTTATTTTGATACAGGTAGTGGCTTTTAGATTAGCATGAAAATCAAGAGTTTGTGACTTGTGGTAGTGCAGGAGATAACTGGCAGTTATGTTCTTTCCATTTTTTATGTTTTGAAAAAATGAGGCATTCTCCTCGATAACAGTTATGGTGTGCAATCCCCATGTAAGTAGTGCACTATCGAACAAAATACAAGAAAAGAATCTCTAATTCTTCCAGAAAAAATCTCTCACAATACTTCGAGCAGTATCAAAGCAATTTTTTTGTACTTGTCCCAGATTCTGACATTCATTTCGGCCCTGCGTGCTAGGTTTGACACCTTGCTACAGTATACCTTTTCCCTCACGAACACCTTCATAACCGGAAGGCAGCAGCCAACATAGACCGAGTTCATGGAAGTGACGAAACAACTCGAAGGTATTGAAACAAAATCCATAGAACGAGCAAAATTGTAGCACCGTTTGGACTTAACTGGATGACAAAATATTGAACGTTCATTTAATCTACTTTCGAATAATAAGTAAAATTTACACAACCAATGCAGGCAGCATATTTAATCTCAGAGCTTGGACTTGGGTGTCGATCGATCTGACTTTTGGATTTTCCGCATCAACCCTTCTTGAGAAGCTGACATGACAAGCTGCACCGTATTTGAACACAACGAAATTCAGTACTATTAGGTGCTTGCTGGATCCAAATCATATTAATAGCTACAAAACCTCACAACTCTGAAAAACAGCAGCAAGGAAGAGCATGAAAATAAATAGCCACAATTCATACCTCTCCATTTTGATTAAAAAAATGCCCATATACTAATCCTCGACCATTGCTTGCCCGAGGACTCGTTTGCTGCAACACCATTTCAATTTCATCAAAACACAGCGTGCTTTCTCATTTTGGACAATCAAATGATCTCTACTACCTCATGCACTAGCATCGAAGTTTTTGACATAAATAGGTACTCAGAAATGCATCACGATAAAATCTTCGAAAACCATTCTCATGCGAGGCTCCTTTCCAGAATACATTTTACTCTATGAACACATTTCTTTTCACCTCTTGCAGCAGTAATCAAGTGTAAATAAACTAATGTCCCAACCATTCAAGAAACTTCAAGGAAAGACTGGAAACATACCACAAACAGCAGCCACTCATCAGCTCTAAAAGGCTTGTGAAACCACATGCTGCAACAGACAATGACCACTTAAAGTCATTCTCACGATATTGAATCTTAGGGCAAACCAAATTCCAAACATCTTCATGCATGTGCCATCTATCTGCGTGTCTGTCTCTTGGATAATACTTACTACTCTAGTTCAAGTTCAAAGTACCTCCAGTTCAAATTTCAAAATCCTAAGGCACAATGACACTAGCTCAAAGAATGCGTCCTTTAGAATTAACTGATTATAACTCGAATATGCAGAAAATCATCAGTACATCAAATGATAGTCAAGCAGCATTAACCTTTAATCATCCCACATCGTGAATCAGAGCAAGAATGATCTCGAACATATATATACTAATCCACATAAACTGAAGATTGGAAGATTATACCACCGAACTGGTTATAAAACATTAGAAAAAATGGTTTAATGAAGCAGGTAAGAAAAGACGTACGAGTGATCAAGACTAAGCAACTGAATTGGCACTTTCCGATGTGGCCGCGACGCTGTAGATACGAATGTCCAATCAGATGCATATACAGCTGCACACCTGAAGTTGGAAGATCAATGAGAAACTAAATTGCACTAAACTTCAAGAATAACTAAATTGCACAAGAGATGGGTGCTTATTCAGAGCCGCTAGGTCAAATCTTAGAATGCGTTTTCAGCAACATATAACTTCTGCAAGAATATCATTTCATGGAGCACACAACACGCTGTTAATTGAACCACGGCGTCCATAGTTTTTTAAGGTATACCGGTGAAGAGCAGGCTCGTCAGTTAATTTGCCCTTGGATTTCATCCACACGCTCTGCCTGCACCAAAGTTGACAAACACGAAAAGTACTATCATGTCTCAGTATCACAGACAGTTAACCGCAAACAAACGCTTCAGCCCTCAATCCATACCCACAAGAAAATGAACCAAGAGTTGAAATACCATGGTGCCAATGATTCTCTCGATACTTCATCAATGGGGTCGACTTCCTTCACATCCATAGGAACAACTTTTGTAGACTTTCTACCCGCCAGTTTCTCCCTCTTCTTCCTGAAACAACATGTATCATATTCGATATTCAGTGACTCGTTTCAGTGGGCAGCATCATTTATCGTATTTGGCGATTCCTGGATATCTTTGACTAAGCAGAGGGTATAACACAAGCATTTTGGCATTACGCAACTTACAAAAGCTTATGGTCGTCGCAGGTATCACTATATTGCAAAGACACATAGGTGACCCCTAGGAGTTGCATAGAGTAACTGTTGATTTTAATCACTTATTATATTAGTGATCAGCACCAAGAAAAGATGCTTACAAAGGGATTCGAGGATCAGAGAAGTATCTCTTCCGTATCTCTTCTTGCGTTAGGAGCTGAACATCCAGAAAAATATCAGCGATTTACGTGACAGGATTGAGCAGAAATATACTCACAAACACGCAACTATACTGAACAAGACGTAAAGGGTGCAACAGAAACGATCAACTAATAATAGATGTACATACCTGGTCTGGCATTGGGACGTTCGGCATTGATTCTTGATGTTCAAAACCTTCACCAGCTCTCTGTCAGAAAACATACATAAGCAATTAGTAATAAGACTTGCACGTACAACTTGCGGAATAACATCTGTACACTACATACCTGCAATGCTGATTAAACCCTAACACTTTGAAATAGTTTGAACTTGCTCGATAATAGCTCTAGAATTGAGGTCATAATTTCCATGGACTATTACGTATTTCTAGAATGAAGCTGATATACCTACCTGAAACGAGGCGTACATTGTAAAAATCACTTTGCCCTTTTGTATTGCAGAAACCTGCCTTGTTGCAAAAGTGTGGCCATTCCGCGTCCTGTCTACCTTGTAGATAATTGGAACTGCATTCACAACACAAAATTGATGTACAGCTAACTGTTATGCATCAGCCACTGCTGAATTTGAAAACCGCAACGTAACTTCAGAAATTCTCAGCGTCATAAAGTAAACATGAAGCTGCAACAGGAGACAATACATGCAGCCCATGTATACAGAAAATCGTCTAGGAAGCTTCACTTAATCACGAACATCTACTTTTCAATTAAGATTCCTCTGAGCATAATTATGATGTAATCCTAGCACTTTATATATGTGCAGATGAATGAACTGCAGGTAATTGAACCATACTTCTATCATCTCCAGTTAGAAGGAAGTACGCATGGAGGCTGTGAACCAGTAGAGCAGGATCCACGGATTTGCTTGCAGCTGCTAAAGCCTGCAACACGCACTATATAATGAGCTCTCACATTACCAAATGTATAACAATATCTACATAATTTTCATGTAGAATAAATTCCAAACATGCCCTTCAATTAATGGTAACTTTTACGAACATGATGTTTATTCACATTAAGGATGAATGACTTACTTGACCTAATAGCTGCCCACCATAGACATTTCCATTAAAAGAGGGATACTCCTCCATCGTAAATCCCCTATATAGATCAACCTGCATTCATCAAGAACAACACGGAAACTTAGAAGCATTCAAGTTCCTGCGTTCACAATCGTCTGCTACGATTCACACATCTCAACGGCCGATCGACGCAGCCCTGTTATCAGGATCTACGTGATATTCAGGCTACGTTATCTACGTGATATACTTGTTTCTTACCTCTAAAGCCTCCAGTTGCAGGATGCGCTCAAGTAGAGCAACTTCACCGTCTTCTGGGCGCTTTGCCCATATAGAGACACTAGATAGCAGATCCGCATTTTCGTTGCGAAGCACAAAGCAGGTCACCTGCAGTGAATTACAGAGCTCCACGATTCAGAGATAAGGAAAATTAAATTGTTATGTCAACACTGAAAAAATCCTGATGAAAATTTACAGCGATAGATCTAGCTTCTGGTGTATAGGAGATCTCATGAATTTCTGCTAAGCCCCGAAACTAAGTCTGCTAACAAAACTGCAGAGAATTAGTAAATAAACGAAACCCTCCGTGACTAGATTTACGGCTACATACAAATCAATTTGTTCTTAGAACAAAAGAAACTAGTCATAAAACCTCAACTCTAGTGACCGTATTTCCCAATGTTGTCACCTTCAATAAATTTTCACAGATAGGTATTAGACATGGTAACCAATAACAAGTCTAATATGTAAATCGGAGGAGAAGTATCTAACCTCAGTAACAGCCGTTATATCAGCCTTATTGAGAGTCTTAATTGGATCAGCATTAGCTGCCAACCATGAAGTGAATCAGCGGTCTCCCACATAGAAAAATGGTACCAGCTACACAATCTGATCAATCTGCTTTTCAAACTAACGGAGAATTTGTAAAAGAAAGTAGAAAACTCCTACACTCGTACAAAGTTCATCAAAAGCTAGAAATATCTTCAAAGTATGAACTGATGGATTCTTCCAATTATGCAGTCGGTTAATTTTCGAAGGAAAATTGGAAACTCACCATATCCAAAATAATCCCCTGATTGCAAAGTTCCCATAATATGACTTACTTCGTCTCCGGATGATGGAAGTGAGACTTCTGCCTGTCATACAAACAATCACGGAATGAATTCTCCTCACAAAAGACAAACCAAACTATGTATGCACGGAGCAACCCACCAAAAAAAGCCTTCACGTTATTCATTATTCACATTCAAAATACTTCTCCTCTCGCAACACACCGGCAGTTGTATCCGGAGAAATGCCTTTCAGAAACCTCATATGATAGAAACTCACATACTGAACACTTGATCAAGAACAATTCAGCTTACCTTTCCTTTCCAAAGGAAGTACAATCCATCTTCAGGAGTACCTTCTCGCAAAAGCACCTCCCCCTTCTCTGAAGACAGAAAGAACCAGTCAATAATATGTATATAAAATACACTAACCAACTCAGATGGGAAACAGTCAAGTCCACATTCTCACCATACTGAAGTGGCTCCACCACGTCTGCGATCTTCTGAAGTGACGTCCCAGGTAGCTGCTGCAGTAATGGAATTGAGCCCAGAAAATCCGTCACTGCACCAAAATAACGTCAAAACAGCTGCTTACTCATTGCACAAACTAAACCTAATCCCAACCAAACCACTCTCGAGAAGTAGATTAAAAACTTGGGACAAAATGCACTTAGTAACAGCAAAAATTCACCAACATGGAGCCACTTCACCTCTCTGCAACCCAAAATGAGTTCATAAATTCAAATCCTAATCTACTAAATTCTATACTACAGCCATAAACAGAATTGGCTCAACACTTATTGATCACCATTTGAACTAATTCAAAGACTGCGTTGTCAAAAAGTCTGCACTGTAAGAAGAAGAATAAGCTATTTTCCGAAACCGAACCAGCTCAGAAACCATAAAATCAAAACTTGCACTAGATATCCAGAGGGCACTAAATTCGAAACACAGATGAACCACTCCTTCCGAAAGAGCTCCTGAAAAGCAAAGACAGAGAGAAGAGGAATCGCAAGCAAAGGTGCGCAATACCTTCCCCGGGAGGAACATCTATCCGCAAACCCGTCCGTCGTTCCACCCGCGGCTCCGCCATCGAGTACTTAATCTTGCTAGGAAACCTATACACCGACATGGCCTCCATAATTCGATTAGAATTCCACTCCAAACCAAACAAAGCCTCCCAAACCTCTCCCTCCCATCCCCAAACCCTAGCAACCCCAACCCACTACACTCCCACCTCGATCTCTCACGCCTCAACTCCCCGGAACGACCAACAACACCACGACCTCCACCTCGCATCCCACCCTACCCGCAATACCACCAAACTCACAACACAGTTTCGTGCCCACTTACGTCGCCGGAACTCCACCGAACTCGATCAAAACTCGCTAGAAACTCGCTCCGGAAGCCATTTCCCATCAGATTTTCACGTGAATGGAATAGTAAAAGCCTGCCTAACTTCAGTTGCGTTCAGACCCCATCCCAGCTGAGTAACAGTCTCGTGCCATACTCATCCGGATCGATCTGATCACGAGATCGCTAGAATTCAAGATCAAGAAGCTAGACAAATCTAGAACCTGATCCATGCAGTTGATTCAACAGGTTCGGGTTTTCGTGCTCGATCGGAGACTTACCGGATGGGAATTGCGTTGATATTGGAGTAGTATGGCTGGCGTCATCGGAGAGTGACCGAGTCAATCTAGCTGAATGTGTGCATCGAAGTTGAGTTCCAGTGCGTGCTCTGACGGTGGTGGTATCCATGTCATGTGTAAGAAAGGTTAAGTTTGTGATGAGCTAATGATAAGTTATGATAAGTTTATGATAGGTTATGATAAGCTCATGATGGGTTATGATAAGTTGATGCTAAGTTGATGCTAAGTTAATGATAAGTTGATTTGTTCAGGATTAATGTTGTTTTCTTTAACAGGTGTTATTTTCTTATCATGTGATTAAAGTTATTTTCTTAATATGTGGTTTACATTATTTTTATAATAGGTGTTTGATGTTATTTTCTTAACAGGTGTTGAACGATGGTGTAGAACGATGGTGTAGAACGATGGTGTTGAACGATTGTTGAAGGAATGGCGGATTGGGCAGCATGGTTGGAATGTGGGGTGATCCAGAACGGCGGCTGGGGAGAGAGTGAGTACAGTGAGTTGGGTTCCGGGATTTGGGACGGTGAAGTGCAGTTGTGGAGCCCAACATGGACTGTGTTGTGTGGGCTTCAAAGACCATCACGGTAACCGACCCAATGAACCATGATATTAACCCTTAAATGTCATTTTAGGTCTGGGGGGCAGCCCGGAAAGAATCTAAAAAACATCGAATTTTTTATTATTTTTTTTTTTTCAAAAACTGCTCTGCAGTGCACTCCTAGCAAGCACTGTAGCAGTGTATCACTGCGGCACTGTTGAACTTCAGCTGCCCCAACCTCAAAACTTGTTTAATTTGATAACTTTGATTGCTTACCAACGATTCCACAATCTCTCAAATGAGGCAAAAATTTGGAATCTACATTGCTTTTTCAATGACTTTCCAACGCAACAAGTCTCGCTTGATTTGGTTGAGAAATGAAACTTCTGTCTCCAATTATTCCTTTAAACCTAGCCCCTCGAGTTGGGTCTAACGTTTAAGGGTTAAGTTCTTTTGTATATTTATATATTTGTTTTGTTTGGAGATGACTGTAAGTTTCAGGTTTAATGTGAATCTTTGATGGTTTGTTGCAAGTCAAAAATTCAAAAAAAATTCAAAAAAAAATTTTAAAAAAATCATGTGATTAAAGTGTTTGATTGTTCCATTCAAGATTATACTCAAAGTTGACATCATAAGAATCTTTTCAAAATATCTAATATTCTTTAAGTAGACAATGGTCATCCTGGTTTTAGCCAAAATTTGTATTGACATCAGTTCAAAAGTGGACTATTGTATTGTCCCCGCATTGCTACACAAAGATCATTTAAGTAACTTATCTTTTAGAATGTCATGTTTGCCTTTTACAAGTCTAATGGAGAAGCAAGAAGATTATGTACTTACAAAGCATGGCTACAAGACATATAGTATTATGATAATTGACAGCCATTTAGAAAAAAATATTGTATATTGAAATTATACTAGAATACATGAATTTAAGAAAATATGGAAAATAATATATACTACATGTATCTTTCAAAACTTTATATTAATCCTTTAGTAATTTCTTATGTCATATTTTGATTATTCAATCATTGCCCACATTCTAATAATCCAACATCAAATTTTTTTACTAAGTTGGCCTACTTTAGAAAAGTGTGCCACCATATTCAAAACATTTGACATTTTAGGTTAACAAAAAGTGGTAGATCTCTAAAATGGTACTCATTCAATCTCCAAAAATATATAATTATGTTGTTTAATTTGCTAACTTTGTGCTTAAATGAAATTCACAAAAATATAATCATAGAGGTATGCTGAAATTCAACTACAAAGGCCAATCTTTGACAGTAAAAAATGCATGTAAAAAATAATTGGATTAAAGATCCAAATGGTGAGATCATGCCTCAAATTCTTATTTACTTGGAAAAAAAAACAAAACTTGAAAAAAAGTAAAATCTCAATTTTGGATGAACTTTTGAAGTTTCTACTATTTAATTGATTTTGAGCAGTTTTTGAGAATAAATGAGCATATACCGCAGTTTGGGCACTTTTGGGCAGATTTCAAATAGTGTTTTCAAACTTTGACTGTGGATATCTCCTAAAGTATGAGGAATCTGGAAGCATGAGATGACTTTTTGGAAAGGTATGAAAAAAATCTACAATTTGCCAAAAGTAGAAACTTCATTTGATCTAAATTTAGTATATACAAGCCTAACCAGACCAAAATCCATCCTGATCAGGTTGATTTGGACATTAGGGGTTAAGACTTTATATTAATCCTTTAATAATTTCTTATGTTATGTTTTGATTATTCAATCATTGCCCATTTTCTAATAATCCAACATCAGATTTCTTTATTGAGGTGGCCTACTTTAGAAAAGTATGCCACCATATTCAAAACATTTGCCATTTTAGATTAACAAAAAGTAGTAGATCTCTAAAATGGTACTCATCTAATCTTCAAAAACATACAATTAAGTTTTTAAATTTGCTACCTTGTACTTGAATGAAATTCACGAAAAAATAATCAGAAGTGTATTTTATACCATAGCACTATAGCGGGTTTGTCTTGTGTCCAACAAATAACCTCAAATGGCATAAATATAATAAAATATCACAAAAAATATTATTATGTTATCATTTTATTTTTTTTCGAAATTTATTTATTTATTTTAAAATGTTTTTTGGAGGATCATTTATGAAAAAATCTGCTATAGTGTTACAATATACTTCATGTCATGTTAAAGTGATTTTCAAAATTCCTAAGATTTTACTTCATAAATTGCTTTTACAAAATTAGGACATACAATAATGGATTAAACATATTTGTAAAAGACATCACCACAATTAAACTATCACATTTCAATTCATCACAATAAACTTCACCAACAGATTGTCACGATTCTTGTAATTTGAATTTTTTAAAAATGAAATTGAATCTTGGTTTTCAAAAATAACAAAAAACTACTAGTAATAACAATAAAAAAATCCAACTATAATGATGTAACCTTGGAATATATGATCTTCACATTCAATTTCAACATTAACATATAATTTGTCCTTTCACTTATATTTGCAATGAATCTTTGCAATCATACAAATCTAAAAAAAAAAAAATTTAGGAATTAAAAAGTCTACTTAAACAAAAACTAAATACACCAATATATGGTATAAGTGGTATGATTTCTGAAATATCTTTGCGCATTGTAAAGCAATAAATTAAGATTAAAAATGGGAAATTTAGATTGAGGCATGTTGAACATTCTCTAGTTTTACAACATGAACATCCATCTTTTCCTTCATCCTTTCTACACGTACTACATAATTTGTTTTTACATATTTTAGAAGAGCTACATGATGCTCCTCCATTTGCATCACTTGATGTAGCATTGCAAGATTTTTTATTGGGATCCTCCAAATCAATATTGCATGAATTAGAAATTTCCTTTGTATCTATTTCCGATGTTTTTTCACTTTCAGGTACATGGTTAATCTGAGTAAAAATAAGTAAATAAATAAAATTATTAAAAATAATACTCTAAAATCTCAATGACGATTCAACACTTTGTATTTGAATAATATCTAATTTAAAATTGTAATTATGTTAATGATATGATTTATTTATAATTCCATATGAAGCCTTACATAAAACTTAATCTATGTGTCTTTTCTAAATACGCAAATTTTTCACAACTTGAGAAATTCTACACTATGCAGTTTTTTGAAGTAGATTCCACCATTAATCATATCAATGGATTCATTTTAAAGTATATTTATTTCAGCTATAATTTAAATCAAATATTTCATATTCTCTTTCTTACAGTCATAAGTTCTTCAGCTTTAGGCAATGGTTGAAAAATTGTTTGTTTTTCAGCTTCATCAATCCCACCCTTTTTCCTAAAAAAGAAGTCTATCACAAGAACATGTAAAATTAAATGAGGAGTTCATATTCATTCATTTTATTATGACTTGATATTTGATAACAATAGAGAAGCTCTATATTTAATTGATATACATCTGATTGATCCAAATAAAAACATTGATCTAAACATAAGATTCAATGATAAATATTTATCAATTGACTATACAAAAACTTATGATTCAATGAATCAATGCTATCAATTACTCACATGAAGTGAATTTATACATTTAATGTTGTTGCAAATTCAAGCATTTTTTATAAAGATGGAAATTATTAATTGAACAATTATGGAATCATGTTATTTTTCTACAGCTTACTCATGAATTCTACATTAGTGCATAAAAACTAAAATTTGAAGAGTCATGTTTAATTTGTTGTGTTTTGAAAATGGTATTTTTGTTGATTCAAAACTTTCATGAAATAATAAATTTATATTGATGAATTATCAATATCACAAAACTTACTATAGAAAATATTTATCCATTCATTTGTCCATCCATCATAAAGTAATTCTACAACCGCACACGTTATTTATGTGTCCTTTTAAAAACACACAACCTTTTTTACAATTTGAAGGGTTGTCTATGCGTTGTTTTAAACTTTTCACATTTTTTTATTTTTATTTTTATGTATATTATCACACAATGTATGTCATAAATGCATTCATTATTTATTTTTATTTTTTCAAATCTTGAAAATCGTAAAAATAAAATATCATAAATTGGTTTATAAATTTTGGATGCAAATCAGTCAACATAAATTAATATAATCTATACAATGTTATCTTATTGATTTGAACCGAATTTGCATATACATACATATGTATTTTTAAAATGCACATTTTAATACATACACATGATTATTCCGTCGACAACTCGACGAGGAACTCGGAGAGGGTTTTACCCCAAAAAAATATAAAGGAAAATCAACGCCTTGACCGTTGTCGTCATGTCCTTTGGTAATATTGGTCCTACATGGTTGTGAAAAGAAAGAAGAAATTGAAGTTGGAGTTGGAAACTTGAAATATTATTTGAAAGGTTATATAGATTATATAGATTATTGCAAAAGTTATTTCAAACAATACTTTAAAATCAATTGAAATATTTTAAAAACAAAAGCAAAGCTCAACTTCATTTATTTTTTGTGTTATTTTATTTTATTTTTATATGAACACCTTTCATTTCTTACTTGTTAGTTTTGATTTTTTTTGAATATTTTTCACAAAGTGGTCTTCAAGCAATTTCCAAATTCACACTCTGCAAAATATCATTCCAAAAACAAGTAACTTTATTTTTAACTTCACTTTTATTTTGTCGATGAGGTACTTGGAGAGGGTTCCCAAGAAAATTACAATGATAATTGATGACACATTTCCTAAAGATAAGGTATTCCTCTCCAAATTATAGAAGTGTTAAGTTTATACTCACGTTCTTTGCATAGGTCAAGTGCATATTGCCTTAAAGTTTATTTTTTGAATATAAGTATATTACAATATTGTTTTGTTTTACTACATTATATAATGGTTTATGGACCAATATAAACCATTGGTGCATGTAATGTCTATGCAAATATGTTTTTATAATTCATATTAAACTTAAATAAAAACAATTAATACACCTTCTACTATTCATTATGTTTTTGCATTGACTATAATGAATATTAGTCCATTGACACTATAATTACCTCAATTTTAAGATAAAATTAATAAGGCATAGTAACAAAAAATCTACCATTAACCCCTAAGTGCCCAAGCATGTTTTGGGTCTCAAAACCTCCAAAACAGTGATTTTTTGACCACCTTGTAGAAACGACAATTTGAACCAAACAAATTTGCTTTTTTTAGACATACAGCCGTAAGATCTTGTACTAAACCTTCTTTAGAAGTACCGATAAAATTTTCAGCCGTTGGATATTTACCATCTTAGAGATTATAATATTCAAAGTTGTAGCAAAACTTTTTTGGGCATTGGCTGAATGACATAGTCAAAATGGTGCAAAGGGGGAGTTGAAGATTGTTACCCCAAACATTTTGCCCATATTTTTTTCCATGTAGATAATCAAGTTGAGTACCTCTATGAAAAATTTGAGAGACTCATTCCTTTTTTTGGCTCTCATAAAAATTGTTTTCTAGAAGCAGGTCTAAAAACGTTGATATAGTAAAGCATGCATGACGTCACGTATATTTGGTTTTAGAAAAATCTGAACGGTGGTTAGGTGCCTTTATAAGTTTTTGATTTTTGAGCAAAATTATTTTTGAAAAATTCCAAAATCTCAAATTTTGAAGAATTTTGAAAGAAGTAATTCAAAAATTACTGAAAATATTGAAGCTTGTCTTTGTAATTTTTAGAGGCTGCCCTTGTAAAATTGGTATATTTTTGACTTGGGTCTCTTTGGAATTTTAGTGGTGGTTTAGTTATGAACATATTTCAAGAATTGTTTTTTAAAAAAAGCCTAATTTTAAGCTGCCCGTTTTGGACTTGAAACCTAAAATTTCTAGATGAAGGTCTTAAAATTGGAATTTTGCTTTGCAGATATTATTACATACACTTTGCAGTACAAGGAGCATCCAGTAAAAATCTTAGGCAAAAATATCAATTTTAACCCCTTTATCTAGACTGACCGAAACAACAAAAAGCCATTTTGGCTTTCCTGGGCACTTAGGGGTTAAATGCCACTTTGTACAATTGGTTTGAATCTATAAAATCCCTTACAAAGGGCAATAAATTCATGGTTTACATCCATAAAATCCCTTACAAAGGGCAATAAATTCATGGTTTACAGGACCTTGCAAATTACCAGCACTTGCATAGACTAACTTAACACCAAACCATAGTTTACTTATAGACGACGTGCAAGCAACTTCATAAGCTTCAGGAAGCGACGAAATTGACTCACACACAAGCCTTGACCCGTTCAATCCTCGATTGATACCTATGCCAGACGGAAGCAAAACCCGTGTGATACCAACGTGATACATACGCGGTTCCCGGATATCAATAACAATGAGACAGAATTTGACAAGGTATGAATACCCAAAACCGTCACCGAATTAAGTGACAATAAACCTAATATTGACAGACTAAAATAATTTCTAGATTTTGGGGACGTAACTTGTTGGTTTCATGTGAAGTGACGGTTATGGGTTCGCGTCTCTTGCCTAGGTGATACTCGCACAATACCTGGATGATACTGGTTTGATACTGTGGCGGGTGTCTGGAAGACTGGACCAGATAGCTGTGTTGATGGTCTCTTCATATGCTGCTGTTGTTTTTTCGTCGCCTCTTTGCAAGTTTTTGTTTTATGATTTCGGTTTAGGAGTTTGAGTGTGCGTGTGTCTGGAAGTTTAATGATGGTGTGAGAGGAAAGGGTCCGAGGTGGAGGACTGTGGATTTCAGTGTTTTGAGAGGAAGGTGAGTCTCCGGTTTACCCAATAGTTGCCTCTGCTCTGTGTGACCTGCTTCTGGGAGAGGAAGGTGTGTGTCTGTTTGACAATGGGCTGCTTCAAAGCTAGTTTGCTTGTTGATCATTTTAGAGGTGGTTTGGAAATCCTTGAATAATTACAAGGTAGTTGGTTTTTTGGTGTTGGAACTCTTGATGCCAGTGTAATCTGTGGAAGGTAATATGGAAATCTACTTACTTCATGTAATGGTGGATATCTGAAGTTAGGAATTTCTTCACTTGGTTAGCAAGCAGGGCATTGGGATGAGGACCAAGTTCCACATCGTTTAAGCAGTCAGCTTTGCACAGATTCGTGTAAGTTGTTGAGTTTTGTTATGGCTGTCATTGGAATCTGAGATTAGCCAAGTGGAAAATATAAAATTAGACTGTCTTTGTCTAGTGGCAAGTTAGTGGTATGGGTTTTAGTAGCTATCGCGGAAAAGAGATTCGGATTTAACGTAGAAAATGGGATGCTTGAAGAAAGAGGGCTTGAAACATTATGGAAGCTGCTCTTATGTTTATTTTGAAGAAAATTGGTCAATTGAGGCTAAAAGTTTAGTGGTTACAGGGGGTAAGAGCACTCGAATTTAAGCTTGTAAATGGAGTGAGTCAAGAAAGAGATCACGAAACATGGAAACGAAGTAGAAGCTGCTTTTCGTCCTGAAATCAGTGGATCTTTTTAGGGTAGTGTAATTAGTCATACTCAAGGGAAACATTCACTTCATTATTTCTCTCAGTAAGATAATGACTCGTGGGAGGATTTGCAGTGGTTATTGAATGTTTCCTTCATGGTCTTATCTTTGTAATTGAACAATATTGCTTCCTCAGCCTTACCAATTTACGATCTATTGCCTGATGGGTGCAGAAGCCATGACGATGAGGATTACAGCCGGATTTGAACGTTGGGCTGCAAGTTTGAGTTTCGAGGGTTCATGAACCAAAATGCAAGGGTCTTCTTTTAGAGAGAGATCACCATCAAGAGTTGAAGGCAACAAGGAGCAGTTGATAGACACAAGAGGAAACTTTCACCTTGAGCTAATTGCACTTGATTCAAAGATTCAGTACCATATTCTTCTCTGTCTCATCTTCCTGCTTGCGTTCAGTGTCCTCTCAGCTGGGGGTGAAAGCACTCAAATCACCTTCCCATACTTCTCGGCAGCAGACAATATTATAGCTTTTGGAGATGCCGGATACAATGCAGACAACCGTTCCTTTGTCATCAATGGTGGAGCTAGTACGCACTCAACAGGGACTTGCGGTGAGCTGCTGTATGGGAAAAATGTGCGCATTCAGGAAATTGCAACTGGTAAAGTTGCATCGTTCAGCACCTCTTTCTCATTCTCATTCACAACTCCACCAACGGCTTTGGTTTGGGATAACTTTACTAGCAACAGGGATGGAAGCGGATTCGCCTTTGCATTTCTTCAGAGCACGTTTCTTTCCACAATGCAAGATTTAGTATCCCAGATGGGACGGTCTGGCGGATGCAAAAGCTCTCGAAGTGAAGACCTCCAGTCCTCCAAATATCCTCCAGGCTTTGCTTTATACATCGACACTGATTTCAATCCTAACCATAACGAGCCCAGCAATAATTTCCTCCGGATATCCAAAAACCTTGATTCAGAGTACGATATTCCAGCATACACATACAACCTTTGTGGCAACGAGACTCATTGCTGTTATTTCTCTAATGGGAGGATCTTCACAGCTTGGATTGATTTCTCTAGCTCATCACAGACACTGGAAGTGCGGCTTGCGAATGGATCAAACCCAAGCGTGAAGAAACCCTCAAGTCCTCTGATTCTAATCCCAAATTATAAAATGTCCAAGCAGCTGGGCGATGATGTGTACCTAACATTCTGGGGAAGCTCTGACATAAATCATGTAGAAGCTCATGAACTCTTGTCATGGAGCTTCTCTAGCAGTGGAATCTCAACAAAGACCCCTTCATCCGCAGTACTCCTCCAATATTCTAAAGCGAGGAAATGGGCTGGTCTCACTATAGGAATTCTTGGGACGGTTGCTACCTTCCTGGTTCTCTGGTCCATCTCTTGGCTTGCAAGGCCATCACGTAACCATAGTTGTACAAAATTAGGTTATCCCTCGGAACCACGAGTGTTCTCCTACAAAGAGCTCCGCAAGGCAACTGAGAATTTCGATGAAAGAAATTTGCTTGGAAGTGGAGGATCTGGAAGTGTCTACAGAGGTTCTTTGGAGCCAGGTGGGATTTTGGTTGCTGTGAAACAGATCAATTACGAGTCAAAGCATGCACAGTCGTTCTTTCATTCCGAGATTTCTAGCCTTGGCCAGATTCGTCACCGGAATGTGGTTCAGTTGCATGGGTGGTGTCAAGAGAAAGGTCGGTTGTTGTTGGTTTACGATTTCATGCCCAATGGAGGCCTCAATGAATGGCTTCATCAAAGTGGTAGCAGTTTTAAAGGAAAGGCACTTACCTTAAAAATGCGGCGTGACATTCTTGAAGGGCTAGCTGCAGCCCTTGAATACTTGCACGAGGACTGTCTGAGTTGCGTTCTGCACAGGGACATAAAGTCTAGCAATGTCATGTTGGATGCGGATTTCAAGGCGCATTTGGGAGACTTCGGACTTGCCCGCTTAATGGATCACAACAAGCTAGAGAAAACCACTTTGGCAGCAGGTACTCTGGGTTACATGGCTCCTGAGATGCCATACACTGGCAAAGCAACAAAAGAATCCGATGTGTACAGTTTCGGCATCTTGGTGCTTGAGGTCATGTGTGGAAGGCGTCCCCTGGACATGCAGGCAGTGGAACCTGAGGATCTCGTGTTGTTGTACAGCGTCTGGAGAGCTCACGAAGCTGGGGCACTCCTCAGTGTGGCAGATCCAAGACTCCTCCAGGATTTTCAACCCTTAAGATCAAAACCTCTGCAAGCTGAAACCAATACATACGCGGCACAAACTCCTGATCCCTTAACCTCAAACTCTCACAATTTGACTGACAATGTACCCGTATTAACGTTAGCAGATGACATTGAAGTCCAGAAGGCGATAGTTGTACAGCTCCTCCATTTGGGGCTCCTCTGTTGCCTTCCCAATCCTAAGGCCCGGCCGTCCATGGCACAAGTGAACCGAATTTTGCATCAGATAAGAGACATGGAGAGTATATCTGCAGTGACCAACATATCTATGCCTTCATTGCCGACCACCAAGCCACCGGGACTCTACCGTTCACTGGAATTCTCGCAGACCGAGCTCTCTGCCTCCTCTTCCAGATCTCCTGTCTCGTCAGCCCAAGTTCACTGTCGATGATAGCACGCAGAACCACACCTGTGGCTGCTCACATGAAGGTGGTCTTCAAACCAATGCCGATTAGAGTAGTTAGAATCTGCTCATAAGTTGGGACCTTAGGAGGAATCAATTAGAAAATTGTAATTTATCTCTTGTGCTCTTTTCACAGAACAACAGATGTGCTCAGGAATCCATACGGAGACCTAGAGCTAATTATCAGAAGACGGTCAATGTATATTGATGTGTTTGGCTTCATCTGCGGTTTAGTTCCCCATTTAGGATATCCTGCACACTGTTAGATGATTGCTGGTGTCCAAGCAACCGTCCCAGTCTGAGTAAAGGAGTAAACCAGCTATTCTAAGTAATTGTGAATCTGGAAGACTGTGTCCCAAGGCCCAGTTGCTATGTATTCTGAATCTTGTATACTGTTTTCAAAGAGTTGGGTGTGTAATAGGTTGACAGGGTTCGGACTGTAAGTTTGTCTGCGATCTGTTTGTGAACGATTAACACTAATCTTTTTTGTCCAAGCTTAAGACCAGAATAGTTAGACAACAATTATTTGAGAATGCAAAAGTTCGAATGTAACTCGTCCGATCAAAATTTATTTACAAGAATAAGTGCTTCACAGAGCAAAGAATGACGAAGTTGACCTCTCCTCTATAGACAGAAAAATTGGTCCTGTGGAGTGTGGATATTCTAAAGAGTGATGAATTTTACTAGACTAGTTAAAGGATATCCAGTGATACATATACCGAATCACGAATGAATGGTGATTACATTGCTACTGAATTTTTCACGACGCCTGCTGCCAATTGACCGTGTCGAAGCTGAAAACTCATCATCGCTGTCGAAGTGGCTGGGTCTGTTGCGTCTCTTGAGCCGCAAGCAGGCGTTCTTTGGGAAACATGAAACCTCAAGGAGCGGCTTCGTCGGCACAGGAATGCACTTCACCAGCACGGCCAGAGGGAGCGCAACAATGCCAATGGCAATGCACAACCCCCACCATTTGATCGCCAACATGGTGGTATCCGCGAAGTTGTTCAAAAACGTAACAATGATCACCTGGAAGAAGACGGTGATGCCGATGATCCCCATAAACAAGTAGTTTTTGTAAATCCCTTGAAACACATTGAAGCTCTCTGGCCGACGCGCGTTGATCTCGTTGAAGAGCTGGCAGAACACAAATGCGTTGAAGATGATGGTGTTGCGCTCTAGCACCTGCTCGTCGTGCGTTCCTTTGAGTCCCAGAATCTCAATCCCGCGGTAGGTTAGAATGAGCAGCACTACAATCTGGTAGAGCGCTTGCCCAAAGATGTTCCTCCACATGATGTTCGTAATGAGCGGCTCCGTGCGGCCAATTGGCGTCCTGTCCATGAGATCGTCAGTCGGGGCCTCGGTCGCTAATGCGAGTGCTCCCATGGTGTCCATGATCAAGTTAACCCACAAGAGCTGCACTGCCGTCAGGGGCACTTCCCCGGAGCTCACAGCAGCAACGAAGTTGATTGCAAGTGCCACCACGTTCACTGTCAGCTGGAATTGAATAAACTTCTGTATGTTGGCGTAGACTGAACGACCCCAACGCACCACCTTCACCACCGATGTGAAGTTGTCGTCGAGGATGATGATGTCGGAGCTCTCTTTCGCAACCTCTGTGCCAGCGATCCCCATAGAAAGGCCAATGTCGGATTCTTTCAATGCAGGTGCGTCGTTTGTTCCATCGCCAGTTACCGCCACGACATTTCCTCGGTTCTTGAGTGCTTTCACGAGCTTGAGCTTGTCCAACGGCGAAGACCTCGCCATCACTACTAGGTTGTCTAAATCGGTGCTGTTTAGCTTCGCCTCATCCCAGGTGCGAAACTCCTTGCCTTCCACCACGAGCCCGCCCTCAGTGAGGATCCCACACTCGGCTGCTATGGCTTTGGCTGTGTACAAATTGTCACCCGTCACCATGCGCACCTTCACGCCGGCTCTCTGGCAACGTTCCACCGCATCGCGTACCCCGTCTCTGCAAGGATCCTTGATTCCGGCTATGGCCATGAGGACAAGCCCCTGCTGTGGCGTCTCCCACTCTGACCGTGCCTCTTCGCTTTGAGGTACCTCACTTTCCTCGATTGGCAGATATGCGAAGGCAATGCACCGCAACGCTTGTGCCGCCATTCCCTCAATCACGACATTGAATTTCAGTCTGTCCTCGTCAGTCATGGGCCGGCATTCACCGTCTGAGTCTACCCATTGACTGCACAGGTCGAGAATGATTTCCGCTGCTCCCTTCCAGTGCACTTGAACCTCACCGTCAATGTTCTTATATACAACTCCTCCACGTTTCTTCTCCGAATTGAAAGTCTCCACATGAAGAACTTCGTTCTGGTGTCGGATTGCTCTGAAGTCCATGCCGAGCTTGAGTCCCCATGTTAAGATGGCGGCTTCTGTCGGGCTCCCAGTCACAACTGCCTCTTCTCCAGCTTTTGGTGGAGAGACATTTCCATTGCTATTGAGACAAATAGAGTCCACGACCAGTGTTCGCAAGTTTTCAGGAAGCGATTTGGCATCGGCCAATGTGCCTTCGCCCTTCATCTCCCCACCTAAACAAGCTTTTACGACGGTCATCTTGTTCGTTGTAAGTGTCCCTGTTTTATCACTACAAATCGTGGTCGCCGATCCCATGGTCTCACAAGCGGCAAGAACGCGAACTAGTGACTTATCAGCCATCATCTTCCGCATTGAGTAAGCCAATGTGAGTGTCACGGCCAACGGCAAGCCCTCAGGTACAGCGACCACCACTATCGTTACAGCGATGGAGAAGACGTGCACCATATCCTTGATCACCTGCATGACTCTCCTGTCCTTCCCAGTCGCATTCTTGAACGTGATAGTGAAGTATCGGATTATCAGAATCACCAACACCACCGATGCGACAAGCAGCCCTACTTTGCCAATCAAAGTCGCAGCACCGTTCAACCTCACCTGAAGCGGTGTCTGCTCGTCGTTGTCCACACTTATGGATGCCATGACCTGCCCCCATTCCGTGTTCAGTCCCACTCCCGTCACCAGCATTGTGCCTTGCCCATCTTGCACTTTGCACCCCGAGAGAAGAAACGGTCTGGCCTTGTCTTTCTTCACAGGTAAGCTCTCTCCTGTCATTGTGGATTCATCAATCGACAATGAGTGCCCTTCTACGAGCACTCCATCAGCTGGAACTTGGCCTCCGATGGACAATGGCACAATGTCACCAACCACGAGATTGAAAATGGACACCGTTTGCCTCCGACCTGCTCTGAGAACCTCCAGCTGAATGTTCTCCTTCTCGTCGTTCAGGTTTTGAAAGTTCAGCCCTTGTTTGTAGTCGCTAACGGCCGTGACAACGATGACGAGAATCACCGCGAAGCCTATGCTGGTGCCCTCGTACCAACCCTTCTGAATTCCCTCGGTCCATATCCCGGTTGCTAAGGATACAATAGCACATACCATGAGGATGTTGAGCGTGGTGTCCTTGCAAGCATCCCAGACAAAGGACCAGAACCCCTTTGTGGTCTTTTTCGGATATGTGTTGGCACCGTAAGAGTCTCGCCTCCTTTGAAGCTGCTCCTCTGCTTCGTCCAACCCATACTCTCTGTCTGTGTTCAGTTTCTCACAGAGCCCTTCAACTCCACCTAATCGTTCGAGGTCTTCTATCTGTCGGTCTTGCAGCAATTGCGTCAAGGTGCTGGGGGATACCACGTACCCGTCCGGTTGTATGCGAATTCCTCTTTGGAAGCGATTACAAGCACAGATGAAGCGTACGAATATCCGAAATCGACGTGCAGCAGCGCTCAAGCAAATTTCAGAGTTTGTTCCTGGAACTGTCGAACTCCATCTCTTCGAAATCTCGACATGATTCATGTCCGCTGTTCACAAATCTATCCAGAAATCTGTGACCAATGCTCTACTTGACCAGTTTACTTGGACAGCTAAATTTGCTGAAGATAATCTGGGTCTGTCTGTCTGTCTGTCTGTCTGTCTGTCTGCACACATGCAACAACGAAAAGAGGCTCATTAGAGAAACGGACACACTAGCACCGTCAAAGCTAAACTTCCAATCCCTGTTGAACTCAAGCTGCATAAAATCCGCCACAAATCATATATATTCTAGCCCACGCACACAAAACATACAAGTTTCCAAATTCAACCTAAAAGCAATGCCACCACCGCACACACAAAACAACCCTGGCATCAAGCACCCAGCTTTTTACATGAAAAGCAATGCTCTTATAACTTGTCACCCACCCTGCTATTAGAAAAGAAATGAATTACACAACTGCACATGCAAATTGATTAAAACATACCTGCAAGGCTGCAATCCGATGACCTCTAAAGTGCAGCTTATATCTAGGTCCCTGCAGTCAGAACCCACTGCCGGAACTAGTAATTCACTCAGACGTGAACATACAATCACTGATCAATATAGTTCGAACCCAAGTAGGCGCTAACTTATTAAATTATTCTGCAGTAGTACAATGCTCAGACAAGAGATCATACAGACTGAGAAGACGATGATGGAGGTTGGTGATCCTCCGATGATCATATACCTGAACTGTTGCCGATGGTCACAACAGTGGTGACCGACCCACCGACGCGCGAGATCTGTAGTGAACCACAGTCCAGACTCCATTTGCCGGCCGCGGTGAATGCCACCGTGTCCGGCAGACGCGAGTAGCCGCCCGGAAACGTGGCTCGGGTTATGGAACGCGTTACAATGTGATCGTGGTTGGGAACCTCGTGAACGCGCAGTTCTAACGTGATGGGAACCTTGGCACCTGTAGAGTACCCCACCGAGAACCTGTAAATTGCCATTAAAAAGAAGGATTGGAGAAGTTCCGAGAATCCGAGATTTGGGTCAAGATAATAATATGTTTTCTCAGAAGATTAAATTCTGTTGATGTCCAGGTTTCTAGTCTGGGTGAGAAGGTGGTGGGAAAGATGGGCCCTGGAAAGATGTTGCAGAGGGAAATCGGGATGCTAAATTGTGTTTTGCTGTAACAGGTGTGTTACCACTGGGTCGGTAACACGAATTAGGGCTCGAGCTGTTACTTGCAAATTTGTCGGTTTGATGCGATGTGAACTCTGTCGGAGGAAGACTCGGCTAGCGGTTGGAGTGAAGGCTTAGAACTATAAAGGTTTCCCCTGTGCTCTCGTTCACTACCTGGATGCTTCGCTATTGTTCTGCCCTACTTTGAACACAATGATTCGACCTGTATCTACTTTAGCCGTCCTAAGCTCGTGATCCCATGCTTCTTTGTCGTAGGAGCTTTATTTCAGTCGGGTAGCTGGGAACCCGTGTGGCGTGCGCTATTCTGTAGGGATAGGTCGTTCTTCGCACTTCGTTCACAGCCAAGGTGTTGGACTTCCAACCCTTAGGCGCAGCATGACTAAGTTCGTATGATACTATGTCTGGTACTGTTTTTCCCCATTTGGGTTTTGTGCGTCTGGAAGAAATTATATCGCCAAGTTGCACTTCCTTTGTTATTTCGTCACTTGAGGCCAGGGGTCCGAAATGTAGTCAAATTATCCAGGTTTTCCATACGAAACCCTTGAAGTTTTCAATACGAAACTAGATCACAAGATCTTGTGAACTAGTCAAGAGCTAAATGCAGAGTCCATGCATACAGAAGCTCTGAATTTCAGTTTTCTACGGGTTGAACTCACTGTCGATCTTGCCCTGCAAAACTGCATGGGATCACGCAGAAGGGAAGGCAGTGTGATTTGAGAAGTTCTACTTCAATATCGTGTGATGGGAGTGCATGTGGAAAGGCTTAACCTTCCGGCAGGCAGATTTCAGATCTAAAGCTTAGCCATCGCTAGCAACTGCTCTGGTTTGTATTTGCGCATCAACCCTTCTTGAGTGGCTGACATAACTAACTGCAAAATCCAATATCGAAGATCATTAGTATTAGCAGGTTAGCAGTTCTTGCGTCAACTTCATGCATACAGAATCAGGGCCATGTATCGAAAAGAATACACGAGTCAAAGACACAAATACGAGAACAAAAATACGTCATGTACAATACCTCTCCCTGTTGATTGAAGAAATTTCCATAGACAAGTGCTCGACCATTGCTTGCACAGGGGCTTGATTGCTGCAAAATAATTCCCGACATGACCAGTATCAGATCCTTACCGCTATCAAATACTCTGCTACATCCGATATAATTTAATGATACGTTGCTTATTTGTGGGCTTGTGTAGCCGTACACAAATTAATCATTAGCAGCCGGATTGTTAGATAAATAGTTTCTTGCGTCCTTCAAATCAAAGAAACTTAAAACGACTTTACCAAAGAGGAACATGAACTTCTTTCTTCGATACCGTACTCACGAGAGACAGGATACCACTGAATTAATATCAGCTAAGAAGCTTACCACAAAGAGAAGCCATTCGTCAGCTTTAAAAGGCTTGTGAAACCACATGCTGCAACAAGCACGATCACAAACATAGATATCAACTTCCCGACGAATCTTTTCAATCTCAATTTTGTGTTGATTTGCCTGTTTACCAAGTTATATGCTGTGAATCAACAATGGGTTTCTTGTCTTCCTTATTATTAACTGAGAGCTCCTGTACAACCTACAGTTTTATAAAAGTAGAACCAAAAGGAAAAAAAGGAGGTGCACATCTTTGCCGGTTCACTGTAGAAGTCTGACAATTTGTAAATCTGGTATTGAAGTCTATTGTAAGCACTTTTAACCTTTAGATACCTTTTTAAGCACAAACAACTTGAAGTTTGTATTTCAAGAACCGCATGCCTAATGAGGTTAGGTAGAACTGAAACATCACTCCTGATAAGTAGACATGATGAATTATATTATCAAAGAACATACGAGTGGTCCAAACTCAAAATCCGAATAGGATCTTCTCCGTGAGGTCGTTTTACTACGTCTAAGAATGTCCAATCGGATGCATATGCAGCTGCGCACCTGCAGTTGAAACAAAAATAAAATTGAAACAGATATACGGGTTAGGTTTGATCATTAAAAGTAAGCAAGGAGAAGCAATTGGCTTTGTTCAATAATATTTGGTGGTTGTACAATTGCAAAACATTTTTTCTTTTTGCGATTGTGCAACCATCAAATCTCATTGAACAAAGCTAATGACCCAGTTTCAAAAGATGTCCAATGTCATGAAGGTTTTGGTATAGTACCGATGCAGGGCTGGATCATCCGTTAGTTTGCCTTTAGTCTTTATCCATATACTCTGCCTGCACCACAAAAACAGAAAAAAAGTTACTAAAGAACACAATACCGAAATATAAGATTTAAGGGAGTAAAAGATGCAAACTGGATGAAAATCTCAAAGAACTCCAGCTCAGATTGAAAGGAGAATTGTAGTACCATGGTGCCAGTGCTTCTTTGGAACCTGGTTTGATAGGTTCAACCATTTTCAGATCCATAGGACATTTAAATGTTTCACTGTGCCATTTCATGCCCAATCTGACACACCACATCTTGACATTAATACCATTATCTCATCCACACAAGTATGTAGTTTGTGTTCGTTTTATTCATTGAAATTCTTAGGGTCGTAAAGATTGGCCATGAGGATTTCAAGTTGATTCTAATTGCAGCTAATTGTACTTCTGTATCTTTTTCTAAGATATCTCAGCGAAGGCAGTAGAAAATATATCCTTGAAATCACACTGAAAACAGTGATGATAGAAAATCTGCTACTTACGCAGAAGTGGGAGGATATTTTCTTGCTAAATCCTCGACAGACAACAGCTGCGCAAAGCACAAAGGTTCCAGTAAGTTTTCCTGTCAAAGCATTATGCAACCTTCTGATACAGATCGAGATAAACAGCAAGATAACCAAGATTCAAATACAGCTTTGAACCTACCTGGTCTGGAGAGGGAACAGTTGGCATTTTCTCTTGATGCTCAAAACTTTTCGGTAAGTCAAGTCTCTGAAAAGAATTTAACCACAGAAACCTCAGCATGGAGCTAGTTTTTCTTGTATTAAAGTTCCGTTTTTACTATTCAAACCCTGACTACATCCAACACATTAATTCTTGGTTATAAGCTAAAAATGAAAAGAAAGACGCCTACTTCTGGTTTGATTTCCTTGATCCCAAGAAGCTATTGTAATCCCATCAAAGACTTTTGGTGAAGATCTCGGTCAAGATAAAATAAATTTCCGTTGAAGAGTGTGACAGTTTGATGAAATCAACCAACCTCAAATGAAGAATACATTGAAAATATGACTTTGCCTTTTTGGATTGCGGACACCTGCCTTGTTGAAAAAGTCTGGCCGTCACGCATTCTTTCTACTTTGTACAGAACTGGTACTACAGAACATACAGTTCCAGACAGCATTGTCAGATATACAGTCAAATCACTCTGTAAACGTTAAAATGTTGAATTAGCTTCTCAAAGGACGTATAGGAAGGGGACTGAAGAACATGATGAAAGGGCCTATACAGCATAATAGATTTTTGTGAATACTCATTCATAAGTTTAGTGTGTAAATCATATACTCACAAACATAATCCCACATCATCCGTTAAGATTTAAACCACATACCATACGTCATTTTTAAGTCATTGCAGTCTAGAAGGTAAGGGGTTGATACGAGTACATACTTTGATCATCTCCAACCCGAAGGAAGTAAGCGTGGAAGCTGTGAACTAGAAGGGCAGGATTTACAGTTTTGCAGGCAGCAGCTAAAGCCTGCGACATCCAACATATTGTGAGACTCCTCTCAACCACTACAACTTGTTGGTGCGACCTGCGAGATTGACTGATTAACCAACTGTCCACAATGATCTACTTTCTGCAGCATCTGTACATAGCATGCTTTTAGGTCTTTCAACGAGAAGGTTTAGAACATACTTGGCCAATGAGATGCCCACCGAATATATTTCCAAAAAAGGGAAATTCCTCTTTCGTGACACTTTGAAATAAATCAATCTGCCATTTACCACATAGAAACAATGTTAGTTGCTTGAGAATTTTCACGACTCAAGCACCTAACCATACTTTTGAAAGAATCTACATCTCTAGAGCTCCTTTGATCTTTGATACTTGAGGGTATCAGTAGGTTCATTTGCACATACTCACAGAGCCGTCTGCACTCTTACTTTTACAATCTCCAACTGAAGTATACGTTCGAGAACAGGAACTTCGCCATCTTTCTCTGGTTGTTGCGCCCATATAGAAGCACTATTAAGAAGATCTGCATCTTTATTATGAAGCACCAAGCAGGTTACCTGCAGAAATATGAAACCAAAACATATAATAATTATAAGGGAGCTTCTTCCACATGCCAAAGAGAAGACATAAAATACATGAAGCTCAAGGTCAGTGGCAGGTTTCTGAATAGACGGTAGAAAGACGGAAACGTATACTTCACAACAGCCACCTCTGTAAATGATGAGGGAACCTATGCTCTCATAACCTGAAATTCATTCCAAGTTGGTGCAGTTTGGGACCAATTTTTTTGCTTCATGTGTTGGAATATTGCACAAAAATAAACTTCGACAATTTCCTCGAATGTGGTTTAGGTCGAAATCAGTGAACCTGGAATTTGGACTCCAAATTCCACTAATTTCACTGCAAATTTCGTGACAGAATGATAGGAAAGGAAATTCCACTAATACCACTGCAAGGAAGAGAATTAACATAATCAAGAATTTCATTTCACTTGAGGCAAGATGATTGTGAATTCATTCTGTTCAATGTGCCGCTCGCTTATTGATTTTTTTCATTTACAAGATGATGTGCTGAAGCAGTAGTATAGCAAAAGATGGAACTGAGGAAACCTATTGAACTGGTTTCAACAACACTATCATCCGTAACTCCAACATAAGAGAAAAGGCCTCAACGATCTACAGTAATTCCATTTAAGTTACTCACTAAAATTCTAAAAAAAACACTCAGACGATACGTCATGCTAGGAACATAAGAGGACAATAATGAAGGACTGCTAACCTCAGTTATGGCAGTGAGAGTAGATTTGTGGACGCCCTTTACTGGAACAATGGTCTCTGCCAAGATTCACGTCGCATAGAAAATCGTAAACAGGTATGTACTCTGTAAACGTGAAATATAAAGATTTCTATAGTGAAAGAAAAATTGCTTGAGCATTTCACCTTCTAAAGTTTGCAAGTCGATCACAAGCCGTCATGCACGACTTTTCAAGTATTTGATCATTACACGGATACCTAATCATGACCTCACCATATCCAAAGTAGTCCCCTGATTTCAGAGTGACTTCAGTGCACGTAGCTTGATCTTCAGAACCCAAGGGCGAACTCACAAATGAGATTTTTGCCTGCAAAGAAACTCGTAATCAGCTACAGGCAGGAGGCTACAATAGATAATACTTATAAAAAACATATTAATAAATCCAACGCAGTACCTCTCCCTTCCAAAGGAAATAAAGTCCCCCGAGCGCACCTTCTTGCACTATTATCTCCCCTTCCCCTACACAGAAAAGATGGAAATATGTCATGTTAACAGTCAACACCACCAAACAACTGAAGAATCTAGATTGTAGTCTAGTTCAAGGTCTCACCATAGTTACGAGCCTCAACCACTTCTGCAAGTCGCTGAGCAGATGCTCGAGGCAGTTGCTGCACAATTGCAATGCATCCTAAAAATTTCACAACTGCATGAAATACAGTTGAAGAGAACAATTAATCACACCATTTCCTTCTTCAGGTAAATCGGAAAAATACATGATCAGATCGACTGCGACCCAATCCAGCGTAATGCAAGTCTATCCCTAAGTAGTCGCCACCGCAATCATCTAAACGTTTACTAGACGGCACAAACATCCAATGTCAACCGCAAAAGCAAGAATTATAAGCACACCATAAGAACCGCACAATTATCTTCCTCCAAAATTATCAACGAGCAAAGGCAGACAGAGTCAAAAAAAATTCAAACTAAATCAAAGCACCGATTGCACAGGGAAGAGTAAAGATTCGACACCACCAAAATCGCGTCACTCACCTTCCTCCTTAGACACAGAGATCCGCACTCCCTGACCTCCTCTACCCGCCATTGCCAAAGTCACACAAGCCTCCCGCTCCTGCACCCGACGACAAAGTGTTAATGAAAGCTTCCACGAACAAAACTGAAAATATCATCAAAAAACTTAAGGCGCCAGAGCAATACATCGACGTGGTCCGCAAACACTCACGCTAGAAGCCACAAACTAAAACCCTACGAAATCGCTGCATTCTAAGATACTATACTCCAAAGTGGCTCCAGCTATGGCGAAGGCGCAATTGCAGTGAACATCGTCGCCAACGAGCTTGCCGAATGAAATCCTCCGTAAATTCCCGTTCTACTCCGACAAGGTTCAGAAATACCGCTTCAGAAAAATTCACGCAATCACACAAGTCTGATACTGACAGATTTCCACAAACAGAATTGGAAAAAACCGATCAACACCTTGAGCACAGAAAACGAAATCAAATCAATGATTTCAATTCGTTCGTACACACACAAACTCCAAAGTGGCTCCAGCCATGGCGAAAACACAATCGCTCTCAAGAAGGCAGAATCGCAAACGAACTCCTCACTAAACAACCACTGTCCTCAACATCAATAACCTTCACAAATGCCGCTTCACACCAATATAACCTAGAAGAAAAGCCTAGAAACAAACCTCGCAAAAGCAGATCGCATCACCCGAGCAATCAAGCCACGCCTTCCATGCCTTCACCGTAACACCGGACGAAACCCTTGCATTCGTCCCATGCCCGCACACTCCAGCAGCTCCAGATATGCCGAAGGCGCAATTGCCGTCGAGATCGTCGCTAAGAAACGTCGAAATCCTCAGTAAACGACCGCTCCACTCCGGCACGACTCCGCAACACAGCTTGAAAACTCAGACAAGCACACATCAATCCTTGTCTGCAAGCAGAAGAGCAATAGAGCTCCCTATGCCGTAAAAACACTGCAAAGCTGCAGCCTGCACACTTTGCAACGTACAATCCATGTCTATGAGCGCCAAGTGTTACTCCGGGAACTAGCGTACATGGGTATTATGCAGGTATTACATGTGTATGAGCGCAATATCACCTGAGTGTCGCATAGGTTTCAGTCGAGAACGTTTCATCTGGATTCGGGCAACACATAAGGTAGAGGGCCCTAGAACCGACCACCTGTTTCCAAAACCAATCAGGCTAAAATGTACCTATTTTGTACATTTTAGCTGATTGGTTTTGGAAACAGGTGGTCGGTTCTAGGGCCCTCTACCTTATTACCAAATGTAAGTTCGACGAGCAAATATTTGATGGTTTTGGCAGGCAGATCGCACTTTGGCAGGACATCCCCCAGGCTGGGACTTACCTAGTGCAACGAGCGTTTTTCGGAGGGGCAGGGTTGATGAGCCCTTAGTTTTTGGTTTTTTATTTTAAAATTCCTAAGGGTATCTCTCTAGAGTAGTTCGAGGCCGTAGGCCCCATTTTTGAATTCAAAATTACCAAAAATGGTCTTACGGGGTCCAAATTGAAAATTTCAGGGTTTTGGAAGAAAAAAGCCAACCAATGGGAGTGGCTCCTAAAAATGCTCGTAGCATTAGGTAAGTCCTAGCCTGGGATGTCCTGTCCACGCCGGCAGATCGACGAGCTGAAGTGATGTTCTGGGTAATGAAGTAATTGGGTTAAACCGAAGTACGGGGCCCAAGACCGTGCACATCTAAGAACATCACGATTCCCCAGTAGTCATGTACTGTAATGCTGAAAGCGGAAAGAAGTGGAAAGACGTGAATTGGGGTTCAGGCGAGCAGGGGAAAAGCATGTATTCAAGCTTCATTTACAGGCTGAAACTTGTAAATTACAGGTTGAAGCTTATAAATTATAGGTTGAAACCTGGTTTTGGAAGACTTTTTAGGGGGCTTGTAAATGGTTTTGGAATGTTTTGTTTCGGAAAGTCACTCAGGTTGGAAGAACGACGTTCTCATGATTATAGGCTTATAGGTTTACAAGACTATTGGGGATGCTCTAAGGTATCCTGGGTATTATTGTATTAGGAGGTCAAAAAGGAGCTTGACTATTCCTATGATTGGAAGAGAGCTCCAAGAGAAGTGGAGAGCCCTCACTAGATTAGGGTTATAAATGAGCACAGTCCCATTTCCACTTTATATACCCGTAACCTGGTTTAAATATCAACAAATGTGGTTAAAATCAATACATATCCATTTCGACAGACTGAAATTTTACACACAACACATCTACTTTTTTTTGTAGATTTTTGGAATCTCAAATCTCTGTATATGTAGATCCTAATTAGATGTGTACATCCACAACACACGTACATTCTTGAATTTACAAAATTAACATGTATAAATATGAAATAGATGTATGTATTTGCAGAAAATACAAATTTCCAAATTCTTCATCTGAACTGGTCCGGCATGTCCAAACAAAATACTTTTATAATGCTCCTAAACGTAAAAATGTACAAATGAGGATTTAAGATAACTGCATATTTTTAGTAATATACCAATATGCTTGAAATAATGCATGTAACACACAATGCGGCAAATCAATAAGTCAATGAGTTGAGTCTTCAAATATTTCGGTTCACTATAATATTTTCTCTGCATTTTCTACTCAGGAATACACTCCCTTACATAAGACTTGGTGCCTTGAGGTATTCATTGTTTAAAGTTCACTGGGAGACATCGCCATGAATGTTTAATAGCCAAACAGAGAACCATTACAGGTGAAACATTTGCACAGAAATATGTTATATTTCAGACCAGGCCAAGGAGAGTGCACCAAACGGTGTCCTCCCGTAAGTTTTACATCAACTGTGGCGTGCTACGTCCAACTTTCAAGCACAAAGCTCACAGAAGTTATTAACTATATACGTAGAGTAGAACTGTCACAAGTCTGCAAAAAACACTTGAGACTCACCGAACTGCGCTGTAGTGGAAGCTAGACTAAAGATTTCGAGACTTCCGTGACTGCAAGTTGCTGCAGAGAGTTTCACTGCTCAACGTGCTGCCATTTAAGTTGCACTTGGAGATGACCCATGCTGATCATCGGATGTGCCTGTTTAGATGTTGGCTCTTGTGTTTAGACGTGCTGCCAGCTTCTGTCCCAGGGTCTTGTCACACTGCAGTAGACATGTGTTGTGAATTTAAGATGTTAGTACCGTTTCAAAGACATGTGGATTTGTTAGGATTGCGATATGGGAATTCCAGGTTGATGAGTTCTCTTGCACACATTGAGCGTTTGAAGGGCAGTGACATACCTGAGAGAGGTAAGAGAGCCAGATGCTGCGGATTTCGTGAGTTAGCCTTGGGTCTCCCAATGCCTTGCACATTCTGCCGATGAATCTCTCCTGCCTGTTGCAGCATTTGCAATTGTACAGATATATGAGCGGAGTTAAACATGCAAGATGAAAAATTCACTTCCAAGCACTTGTATCAACAGCTGATTAGAGTTTTTGCGGAGTGACTCACCTGTCATGGTCCCAAGTGCGGTATCGTTCGCCGGGTTGAATGAAGTTGTTCTCTTTTGGAATCACAGTCTGAAAATCACATACCAACGTTACATCGGAAACGTTGTTAGTCCATGTATCTTGAAATTTTGTGCATTCTACAACCCGTTGGAGCACATCACCGAGGAGCACAAATTTAAATCAGAACAAACTCGAGACTTACCTTGCTTACCTGAATAAATTTTACACATCAAGTCGTTGTAGTCGGAATAATTTGATGAACAGATGTACGTCGACAAGGACTGCGCCCCGGCTGTACACTTCAGAGTAGTTCTTCATTCAGAAATTTAAGAAAATATTTCTTGAATGTCCACTAAAGAATTTGTTGAGAAGTGTAACGAGCCGGGTGCGCAGGCCCCGGTGACCTTCATCTGTTCATCATGTGCTCTGAAGTGCTCAAGTTTTCTCAAAGTCTTTATCCTGTGAATAGGAGAGGCAAGGGTTCTATGGAGTATGTCTTCTGCTGAGGATCTTAATTGTGGCTGAAGAAGTGTAGATCAATTGGCTGCTTTCTCTAGCGAAAAGAAGCAGAACATGTCTGGCAGAGAAAATTACTAGATCTGAGGCATACGGTGGTTTGAAGATCTGGGTGATATTGCCGTGCTGCACGTCGTCAAGGACTGACTGGTGGGGCCTGATATATGGCTATGGTAGCACAGAACAAGAGGATAGTAAGATCTGCATAAAGAGGATAGCAAAGTTTACCTTCTCTCTGATGCCACTAACGTGTGCCTTGGAGATTGGGAAGCGCTCAGCCAGACGAAGTGAATCGAAGCGGGAAGGCCAGTAGTTGACCTGCCAATCGAGCACACCATTTTCTGTTAGACTGGAGGTGCACCTTGAAAGCGGGCATGAAAGAACGGTAGTTGTAATACACTTAAGGATTGTGATCATTATAGAGGTGCAAAGAATTAGCACTCGGAACGAACCTCTTCGTCACGGTGAGTGAAATTCATGAAGCCTTCGTGGTGGTTGTTGTGATGGGCGCACTTGGGAGCGTTTGCCGGCAGAAGCAGGTAGTTCGGGCCGAGGCGGTGGCGTTGAGTGTCGCCATATGCGAAAATGCGGCACTGCAACATCTTGTCATTGCTGTAGTAGATTCCGGGGGGCACAATTCCGGGAGAGAACGCAAGCTGCTCGTTCTCGTTGAAGAAATTGTCCAAATTCTTGTTTAGCACCATGCGTCCCACTGGCTGCAAGGGGAACAGCTCCTCGGGCCAAATCTTGGTGGTGTCCATGGGGTCGAAGTCATACTTGTCCTCGTCGGCTGGATTCATGGTCTGGATGTATAGCCTCCACTCGGGGAAGCTCCCGGAGGCTATGGTGTCATACAGATCCTTGGTGGCATGGCTGTGACATTGGGCCACCACCTTCGCAGCCTCATCCTCCAAAAGGAACTTCAGCCCACAAGTAGGCCTCCAGTGCCACTTGATCAGCGTCTCCTTGCCCTCCTTGTTGATCAGCTGCCATAACAAATTCGAAACATACATGAGCAGATTATCAACAACCGAACGTCACAAGTTCTCCACACTTAACCGAAGGCATAAATGAGCATCAGAAATACGCCATTGCCACGATTGAGAGTTTCTTGATGAGAAATAAGTGGATCCATGAGTACCTTGAATGTGTGCACGGCGTATCCGTCCATGTGGCGGTAGTCGGTGGGGACACCCCAGTCGTCCAACCACCAGAAGAACATGTGGGTGCTCTCGGGGATGTAGGACAGGTAGTCCATGATGCGCCACCACTCTTGTACGTTTGACTTGGGGTTAGGCTTCATGGCATGAATCACATCTGGAAACTGCAACAGCCGGAAGCAACCATGATATATCAGTAGCTACCCGCAGGAGTTGGCAGATTAACTCACTCAAAGTAAAGACAATTAGACTAAATGTGATTTTCTCGTGACTGAATGAAGAGCACTTACCTGCATAGCATCCCGCACAAAGAAAACCGGCATGTTGTTGCCCACCATGTCGAAGTTGCCTTCGCGTGTGTAGAACTTGACGGCAAACCCTCGAGGGTCTGGCAATGTCTCCGGGCTGCCCTTCTCGTGAATGACGGTGGAGAACCGCGCAATGAGAGGCGTCTGCACAACATCATCCAGACAGAGAGTCTCATGGAGTGTTTACTGAAGGTGATTCCGACAACAAATTCAAAATTAAACTGATGCCGATGATGGTGTTTCCGATCAAGCGCAGAAGAGCGGAAATGGTTCTGGAGTCCGTACCTGAACACCGACGCCTCTGAGGAAGTCGGCGCATGTAAGGTGGGTGATGTCATGAGTGACCTCGAAGTAGCCCTTGGCTCCTGCTCCACGAGCATGTACGATACGCTCGGGAATGCGCTCTCTGTGGAAGTTGGCGATCTTCTCCACCAAGTGGTAGTCCTCCAGCAATACCGGTCCTGGTCACACCCGTGCATCACATAGAGTTAGATAGCAAGATTTTCAAAGTTAGCAAACACAGAGTATTCTTTGCATCAGCTTCAAAAGTCGAAAGATACACAAAACAGAGAAGAAACTCACGAGTGAAGCAAGCATGCCATTTATCGAGCGCAAAACAAAAGAAAAACGTTGGCCTATCAACCAGCTTCTACATATTATCTTCATTTAAGCCATGGAACCATCAACTAAGCGAGTAACAGCTCACATTGTACATCACGCATCACAGTTCATGAAGCAATTTAAGAACTGATCTGCTCAGCAACGACTGTCAACTTTCACAGAAATGGCATTTCAGCGACCTCGTGGACATTGTAAAGTGGTGATGGATTCATACCTCGGCTGCCAACGGTCATAGACGAGGTGTTGTTGTAGACCGGCCCGCCCTGATTGTTGGTCATGTAGGGCGTATTGAACGCACTCGACGGTCGGTACTGCAGAACAAGATCATCCTGGTCACCTCAACATGCAGAGTAAAGCTCAACAGCACATGGGTCATCCTGTTTCGTAAACAAGTAAATCTAGGATGCAAAATGCCTTCATGAAGATCATGTTGCACGAGCTGCTGATCGTAAGCCACCAGCAGCTCAACACATTACACATCCGATCCACATCACAGTACTAAGCTCATCATCTGATCAAAATGTCTGAATACTCAACCCATCAGATGACACTCAAACATTACGCTACCAAAAACGAAATTTTAACACTCAGATCGTAAATCAAGAGATCAGACTCGAGCAGTCTCTGCTCTCCATGCAGTGCATGAAATGGTCCGAGAACACTCAAACGAGAGAGACGAAGGCGGCTACCGCTGGACGGGGAGCTCACCCTGTAGGGATCCATGGTGGACGCTGCTGGAGGACCAAGGGATGGTAAGAAACTGCCCCCGGACGTCCTGTGGTCGGCAGTTTACTGGACCTCGCTTGTGCCAACTTGTGACCAACACATGCTCTAATATACTCCATTCCACCCGGCCTTCCACCGGGCCAGGCTCATACTTCCCAACTCTTCCACACTTTCCTGGCCCAACCCTTCTCTGTCAGTATTCTACTCATGCTTACCATGCTCCGCCAAACTGTGAAAGATATTTTATCACTCTTGTCAGATTGCAGGGATTTGGAGGATATTTGAGTGTCTGTTCCAAACCTGAAATCTAACCATTTTTCTGATTTTTAAGTTTACAGACACTTGAGAATTGCAAACTAGACAGCATAAGACGGTGAAATTCATTTTGATTGTAAATCCTGTGTCTCTGGAAATGTGAAGCAGGGCAGTCATCAAGATTCCCAATGCTCAGACTTGCTCACCAACCAGTCAATGAATAATTGAGCACCCGCTTCTGTTCAAAATGTGTACATGGATTGACAAGATGTAGCTTGTGTGTGCAGATAGTGTTGTCCTTGTACATCACCTCAAGCTGCGTCAGCTTACGTCCAGACTGAGTGTCTTCTGTGAATGTTATCTTGAAGCGGTGTGCATGTTGCAGGTGTACCATATTCACGTCAATGTCAGTCTGGGCCCTTTGATGTAGCATTGATCTGTGAATTATCTTCAAAGTTCTTCAAAGTGATCTCTATCTTGGTCAGAAGGGACCACGCCCTTCTCAAAGTGTGACACAGAGATGATCCATTCAGCCTCAATCCAAGCTGGTCCATGAATCAGTGTTGCTATGGATAGCTCCCTGGTTTGGACAACCATTGGGAAGTTGTTGCTAATTCTGCATCGCAGTAATTGAAAGTACTTGTTTTCTGGTCATTGTGATAATTTGTCATGACTGGCTTTCTTCCTCAAGTTACTCAATTTATATATGGTTCTCAGCAAGGGAGTGGAGGAAATTTTTCTCCAAAATCACTTCAATATAACTTCTCCAGTGGGTCATGAGTCAAGTTGTGTCCAACTGAACTGTTTATAAACACTGTATTCAACTGCTTCTGCATGAAAGGATCTGGTAAAATTAATTTTGGAGGCCGTGATTGCACATGCAAATTATATCCTGGCACTCCCCACTGTCATCTGCACAGCCCAGAAAACGGCTATCCAATGTTTGGCATAATAACTTAGATCAGTGAGGTACAGGTACCTATTCTGGCTGGAATAAGCAGGTTCTCAGAAACAAGGCCTAGTTATGAAAATGACTTGCATGTGTTAGCATTTGAAAAATCAAGTTAAACTTGAGTAATTTCATAATTTATGGAATTCATATGAATTAGATATGAATTATTGAGATATATAATAAAAGGGAGGCAAAAATATGGATAGTATGGACATCCAAAATGAACACAATAATTTCATGGAATCTCTTTATTTTTCCCAACAAATGTGGCTCGGATGACATGTTCGATTGGGTGACGGGTCCATTTTTTAGCCCTCCCCGTTCCGGAATTCCAAGGTCTTTTATTGGGCTTATTTGCCAAATTATCCTTTAAAGGTCCTATGGAGATCTTCTTGATCTCCATTCAAATACAATAATAAGGACAAGGATTTACTCCACCCATCCTACTCCCTTCCAATCTAGGGCTCCAAACCACACTCGATGTGGAATTAGGCAGTTCCAATTTCATACATCCAACGATGAGGAATCACGATTGAAAGTTGTAGTACGAAAAGATTTAAGTTTTCTGACAATAAGTATAGGTTGAATAGTAGGGAACAATTTCAGACAACCCACCACATTCGGCACATCTACCTTACTGATTGAAGGTTAGAAATCATCTGACACACAAGCCCAAGATTGAATTGCTCTCATAGATTTCATTGAACGAATTCAGGGGATGAGGGGGCTTGAGAACACGAGCCAAGCATGAACATCAGCATGAACATCAGCATGACGATCCCTTGATGGACTTCTCTATGGACTGGTCTGCACTAAGTAGTTGTAGTATTTAAGGAGTTGAGTACTGTAATCTGTTCCGGAAAATCTGCAACCTGAGATGTCCAGAACTTACAGTTTGCAACTTTGCAGGGGCACAATTTGAAAAAATCATTTGAGTGACAGTCTATGATATTTAATTGGAATTGGTAAGGAATCACTTCCCTACAGTTCACCCTCACCATCAAATAATGTTGAATTCTATGCTGAACATACCATGATTCACAAAAGTAGTTGGCCAGCCCCCTCCATGGATGAAATGCTCTTATTTTTAGGATAATTTTTTATGGAATGAAATCTGTATATAGTTGTTTACACTTGGTTCCTTACTATGTACTATAAGAAATTTAAAATTAAAAAATAAATTATGTCATTTTTGGATCTTGTTTAGAGTTCTAATTTTTGATATATATTGGATCAATGTGAAGATGGATTAAAGAAAAAGGAGTCTAACTCAAATTTTAACCCCTAACTGCCTAAGCAGGCCATTTTGGCCTGATGCACAGATTCCATCCGCATTTTCTCATCCGTCATGCACTTTTTGTGGTGTGATTTTTTTATTGAATTTTCTATGGGAAGTTAGCTTCTCGTATGTGTCATCCGATCGAAAAGGAAACAATTTTTGAAGAAATTATGCTTCATTTTGTCTTGCAGTGTTCCACCCAAAATTTTGAAGATTTTAGTCTAAAAGTGTTACTGAAAAAATAAACCCATAAAATCGAGCATCCAAAAAATCTCCAAAAATCAGTACACCTAAAGTACTACATTATAACCCATCACAACAAATTTCATCCACTTATTATCAATATCTTATTTGTAATTGAATTTCAAAATAATTTTTTATTTTATGTTTCAAAATCTATATAAAAAGATTAATAAAAGCAGTCATAGATCTAACCGTAGAGATGGAATCTAAAATTCAAGATGTATAACTTTTATTTATACATGAAGTTCTAAATATTCATATTGATTGCATTTTATAATGCATCTTTATAAAACTGCCTAAAATGGACATGGGTGAGGACGCTTAGGGGTCAACTATAGATGATGAAGAATAGCCTTTAGAATCATGTTCTAAAAAAATAAATTGATTTTGAGTTATGATTGCTAAAACATGGCAAATTAACCTCTAAATGCTCTGGAAATCCAAAATGGCTCTCAGTTGTTTCGCGCAGCCTAGATGAAGGGGTTAAAAGTAATATTTTTGCCTAAGCATTTTACCGGATGCTTCTTATACCGCAAAGTGTATGTGGTAAATTTTTCAAAGCCAAGTTTCGCTTTTAGAACCTTCATCTAGAAATTTTACGTTTCAAGTCCAAAACAGGCAGTTGAAAATTAGGTTTTTTTAGAATTGTTTTTTTGGAAATGTGTTCATAACCAATTCACTACTCAAAATCCAAAGTGGCCTAAGTCAAAAAGCTCACCAATTTTACAAGGGCAGCCTCCAAAAATCACAGAAACAACCTTCATAGTTTTTGGTAATTTTACAATTTTTTCTTTCAAAATTTGTCAAAATTTGAGATTTAGGAATTTTTTAGTTTTTTTTTTTCCGAAAATTCAAAAACTCATGGAAGTAACTTTTGACCGTTTACTTTTTAAAAAAACCAAAAGCATTGCAGGTCATTTAGGTTTTACCAGATTGTGGTTTTTGTACCTTCTTCTCGAAAATAATTTGCATGAAGGCCAAAAAAGTGTAATGAGACTCTAAAATTTTGCATGGAGGTGCCCAACTTAGTTACCTATGTGGAAAAAAATATGAGCAAAATGTTTGAGGTAACAATAATCAAGTCTCCCTTGGCACCATTTAGAGTATGTCTTTTGCGCAAAGCCAAAAAAAAAAAACTGTAAAGTTTGAACATTATAATCTCACAAATGGTAAAGATCCAACCGTTGAAATTTGACATGGTATTAGTGCAGGTATCAAGGTTTAAGATCTTACGGTTGGATGTATCAAAAAGGTAAAAAATTAAGAATCATACTTCAACTTCTACAAGGTTGTCAAAAATCACAGTTTCTGGTTTTGGAGGCCCAAAAACGGCTTGAACCTTTAGGGGTTAAATCACACGCAATATTTTTTTAAATACTCACCTCGTTCATAATGCTTTGTATACGCCTTTCTTCTTAGGTTGCCTTTTTAGTCTAGTTAGAAATGACTCGTTTTGGTTACAGATGTTTTTTAAACCACGGTACGTGTATTTAAAGTGACAATATGCTAAGTTCATTTCTAACCATAATTCTTTGAGGCCTCTCCACCTCTCTCGGATCTCTCTTCCAATCCCATAAGTAGTCAAGCTACTTTTGACCTATGAATGGAGTAATTCACTCTAAACTTTTGCTTTAAGAGGTTTCACTTATGTGATCCATGCGTGTTTGCATTCTTGCTCGTGTTTGGAGGATTTTCTATGGATTTCATAGGGGTTAATTCTCACCTGTGATTTATTTTTCTTCTGAAGTACTAGTCTTGCCGGGAGTTGTATGAATCAGTATGATATGTATGTGTATTCGGTTATGGTGGAGAAGGAGAATGACTGTTGAGCAGGACTGTATGTAGAATTAGTTGAGAACTGGAATAGATGGAGTGGCTTTAGGGTTTGGTTTCTAAGTCGAAATGGCACAGTCTCAGTCGGTGTGAATGTGCTCTGAAATTGCGTCACCTTCGTTCTGCATTTTGTGCCGTATTGAGCTTTCTCATGAACTTGGTTTTGACTTTCGCATGAACAATGTTATTGTTGTCACAGAGGACGGCTCGCAGACATATACTTCTGTATATGCCGTGTTCAGCTCAAATATCTCTGAGCTTCCAGCTCACATCGACATTTGAAACCCAGATGTCACAGCTAACATTGTGTGCTTTATTAAGTATGATCGATTCAGATCTCCATGTTGAACAGTCTCAGTTGCAATGGTGTACTCAATTATCAGTTACATCTGTAGGAGTTTCTTTCACTTTTTCCTCAACGATCAGGTTTTCTTCTGAAGCTTTTCGTGCATTTATCAAAGGTTTTGAGCCTGTAATTGAACAGGTGTGGGTTCAAGATAATATGAACAGATGGACTTTGTGGTTTAGGTTTCCAAATTGCAAGGTAAGTTGGGGTTTTCTCTGGCTCTTGGAAATTTGACGACCTAATTGTTGTGTAGTGCAGAATGCAGGGGGGGGCTCACAGTCTCTTGCTGGAACTCCGGCACTTCCATATGCGAATGTGCAGGAGTTGGGCAATTGCCTTGCTTGTAGTCGCTGCAATATGTAGATCTACATTCGATTTGCTACTTCCTGCATTTGAAAGTATCCATGGCACAGTAGTTACGACTTACGAGTCTAGATCAATACTTACGAGGAGAGAGTAGCTCAAGGAAAGAGGTGGAGATGATGCTAGAGAACATCTACAAGTGACTCGAGGAGTTGAGAGGCAACTAAAGAGATGTTGGTTTCCAAGTAAGGAACCATCTCCATATTATTCTTATGCTCTTTCTCTTTTGAATTGTAGATGCAGGGTCTTAGTGAAATCGAAGTCACCGTGTGGCTCAATCAGTGTCATATCTTCAGTGGTGTAGAGGTGGGAGACACATGGACATGGATGGTGAATATACAACTGCCAACATGAGCAAGCCTTGTCATGTTGTAGTAATCACAAAGGAGTTCCTCTGAACGTGCCCCATATCTTTCCTCACAATAAACAAAGCTTAGGAGTTCCTGTGAATGTGTGCCGCAATAATCACAAAGACATTATGAATTGCATCACGACCTCTAAGAAATACTCATTATGGACAAATTATGAAATAAATCATAATTCTGTTAGTAATATCTATGGGTACATAATATTGGAAAAATGAATTTTAAAAAGAAAAAAATTGAAAAGGAGCACACACAAAACAAATTTTATGGACATATCATAAATCTTTGAAAAAAAATTATTATGAGAAACAAACTTGAATATATCTAATAAATCTCTAGGAAATATCCATCATAATTGACCTAGTTTGAAATGCATTAAAATCTCTAGAAAATACCTATCTTAGCATATTTTGAAATTTATCATGACCTCTAAGGAGTACCTATCATAGATTTTGTATGAGATAAATCTCAATTATATGGGAATTTATCCATCACAAAGATACTTTGAAATACATCACTATTCTTTATGGCATACCGATTGTGATTGCATTTCTAAAGAGAGAATTGTATATATGCTCTTTGTGATCATTACATCATATACGTACAGTAGGAGAAAAAAATTTCTATTAAATTGTAATAACAATATGATTTTCAAATAAAAACCATTCAAATGTGCACATATTTTGGATGTATACAACGAGAACAAGCTGCCAACCACAAGTGTCTCTACTCATATAATAAATATAATATACCATATTAGAAACATCTTAAACAAAATCTAGAGCGCAAACGGAAACACTCCACCTATGAGAGCATCTCACAAAGAAGGAGGCAACAAGGTAGAATCTAAGACAAATCCAGAGTAAAGACTCCAATTTTTTTGATAAGGAGAGCGCCAAACCAAAAGTTCAAGACACCACCACAAACAATGTCGCTCTCAACATAGAGACAAGATGGTATGTTTTGGCCCAAGATACATCTTCTATACCCACTTAAAAGCTAGAGCAAAGAACTTAAAAAGATACTACCATGGCCAAAATAAAATTTATATTGGAAAATATGTCATTGTGGATATGTAATTGGTGACATATGTGTTGGTATGTGACTGGCAGTGTATATATGTATGTATGTAATCGATGGTATGCATATGCATATTAGTTTGTGAATATGCGTATTAGTTTGTGATTGGTAGTAAATGTATATATGTAATTGATGGCATGAATATGTATACATATAATTTATAATATATGCATCATTGGTGCTTGAATTACAAATCTTTTTTGAAGCCACAAATTATAAACTACTCTAATTTGTACACGCATATAAATATCAGTCCTCTCTTTTCATAGCATGGCAAGTTTAGGCTGCTAATTGTTTCTTTAAATGGAAGTGGTAACCTTGAAAACAATTGGAAGTAAAAAAGTGAAGGCAAATAAGCCCCCTCCATTTTGAATTAAAATCATGTTCACCATAGATTGCATTCTTTAAATCTACATCACTTTTTTTTCTCATAGAAGAAGAGGAATTATGATTCTTCAGAATTTCATGTGGCATTCTTTCAAACTCTTATTTTTAATCCCTAAAGGACAATAGTCCTTAGTAATGGTTTTTTTTTTTTTTTTTTTTTTTAATTTGGGCAGGTACCTATGATGTCAATTTTAGATATTTGTTTTTGAATTTTTTTTGTGAATGTGGGACATAACAAGAACTCTAAGGGAATCTAATTATTTTTTCAATTGGACATTTAAAAAAAATAGTTACGGAAATTTTTGTGTTTAATGGGCAATTCGAGTGGCCATGCTAAATACATTTGTTACATTTGAGATTATTTCTATAAATACTTGATGTTGTCATATTTGAGATTTCCAAAAAAAATCTCCTTTTAGTAAAATATTCACTCCACAAAATATCAAAGTTTTCTCACTGTTTTGGGCAATGTACTAAAAAACTTCTTCTTTCCTTCATTAAAGTTATAAAATTTATTTTTTAAGGTTTTTTATTTTTTATTTTTTTTATTCCACTTAAATTATGGACAACAATCCTTACTTTGACCATTTGGATTAGAGCTTTATAGAATAATGGAATTTCTAGAAATAAATATGAATTAGCATTCTTATGTATATAACTTAATAAAAATATTGTTTTCATCATGTTGCACTTGTTTTTTGTGTGTGAATTTTTTAACATGATCAACTAACTTAGTTGCCTTTGTCATGCATCAAAACCCCAAAATCCATAATGCAAAAACCTAAGGAAAAAAAAGTTAGTGTGTGTCAACTTAGTCAATAATCTTGTCAAAAAAGTTTGTTTTCAAATTTAAATCGCTATAACCTTTTAATCTCTGCGGCAGATTACAATGAAAGTTTTAGAACTATCTATTACAATAATCTAGTTGAAGATCTTACACTTCAAGTTAGAAAACAATTATTTTGGTGATTACCTATATTTCTAAAATATAGAGGGAATGTGGGAGGATCTTTCCATTTTTAAGCAAGATTTGGTGTACTTCCTCTAAATTTGGAAAACGTGTTGTTTCAATAGATCATATTACCTATGTCAAATTTCACTAGTAGAAACAAGCTCCAAGTACACCAAAGATGTATACCGAAAAGAGAAATTGGTGTTTAGTTCTTTCTGGCCTTGGGCTCTGATTGGTTTTTGGGATTTTTTGGTGTAGACAGAACTTTAAGGATACTATTATTGTGTACTTTGCATATATGCAGAACATTACTAAGAAATTATATTGTAATTGGTGTACTTTGAATCTGTGATTAGATCATCAAAGGGACCGAGTCGTCTAAGTTTAGGATCTTTAAGACTTCCAAATATTTAATGTTGGTACAATGTTTTATAATTTATTATTTGGAAATAATATTGGATGAATTCAATGTTTTGACATAAGTGGAAGGTCACTTTTGAACTATTGATGATTTAAAAAAATATATGTATAATTTATGAATTACATTTTCCTCTTAGTTCAATAAATTAACATTCTTGATAAACTTATAACTTGTGAATTATAATTCTTTTATTGATTAATTTCTTTTAAATGAATTATTGAATCTATAATAATATAAACTTTTTTATAATTATAAGCATTCCAATTTGCCTTATAAAATTTCTAATTGATCACAACTCTAAATTTATCAAAAAAATACTACTTTTAATAAATTGCATAGAATTTTAAAAATTTTAAATTTTAAAAGGAAACTAATGAATGTACTTTTACTTTTATGGTAAATCAATGTAAAATAAACATTAATTATAGTCTAAAAGTATGTTTTTTTGGACATGATTTCTAATTATAGATTTAGACTTCACTTAATTATTTTATATTGTTCTATATATTTATGAAATTATATAAAATATAACCATAGTTTTTATATTTAATTAATAATATATATATATATATATATTGATATTATATATTATAATATATTCTTATACTCCCTCTGTCCCAAAACGATCTTCCTGTTGGCTTGCATTTCTTGTCCCAAAATGATCTTCCTGGTGGATGGATGAAATTTATTGGATGATTATAGAATTTTGGATGAAAATCGAAATATTTTGGATGAACATTTGGATAACATGGATGAACATTTCAAGAAGAACCAAGGGAGCTAAGGAAATGAGTGGCTACCGGTGCTCCTCAAAAATGGCCCAAAAATCCCACTTTTCAATGCTCTAAACCTACACTTTTAAAAGGATTTTTAAACTCAAATTTTTAGGAATAAAAGAGTGCTCTAAACTCTACTTCTAGCTCAAAAATGATTTCCTAATTGTCATTTTCAACCTTAATCCAGATCATTTTATCAAACAAGAAGATCATTTTGGGACGGAGGGAGTATATGTTTTGGTTGTATTCATTAGGATGAAGCCAAACAAAAAACCTAAATTACGTAATGATTCTAGAGTCATAAAAATATCTTTGGAAAGATGGACTGATTATAAAGAATCAGTGAAATACCTTCCGGATCCTTACAAATTTTATCCAAATAGGGTTGTTGATTGGTGTTTTGATAAATTAGATGTTGAAACTCAAGCAATCATTGAAGAAGGACGAAGACTGAAGGTGGAGCAAAATCAGTCTTCTGTTGATGTTCTTGATTCAAACCAAGAATCTCAAAGTGCCTTCTCAGACCTTAAGTTGAATGAAAATCTTGTTCCAGAGCCTAGTAAGTGATATCTTTCTTGTTTTTTCTAGTTTTAAAAATAACTAAAATTTAATTAAGTTTTTAATAATTTTTTTTTAATATTTAGTTGAATAATTTGTTTATCTATTTCTTTTATGAACAAACTTGTATTGTTATTTTTATTATCTATTTTATCAATACATAATTCAATTATAATATGAAAAGTATTAACCTATTATTTATGCAGATTGTGACTCAAAAGAAATGTTTGAGGAATTCAATAATAAACCTGTGTCAAAATATGCATTTGTGGAGGCATTATGTATTGAAGAATTTATTACAATTTTTAAGGCGCATTGTCCAATATGTTTGGAAGTTTGTCGAGTTGAAGTACATAATTAGAGCATGAGTTACAATGTGTATCTCAAATGTATCAATGAAGACAAGTTCTCATGGCCAACTCTAAATTCCCACGATTACTTCAATGTCTCTAAAATAACGCATATAGCATATAATGCATCATTAAATACTAAAATGGGATACACACAATTTGGGGAATTTTTTAGAGGAATGGATTTTTACGTGCCTGGAAAAAGTCATTTTTATGAATTTTAAAAACAAATGGATACATGCAACATTGGGTGAATGGGAAATTAAAAATAAATAAATTGTGGGATCAACTAAAAAATGATGGACAACCAATTCTTGCATACTTAGATGCTAGATATGATTCTACGAGATTTGCCTAACATGGTACTAATGTTGTGATACATGCAATAACGGGACATGTATTAAAAGTCTGCACTATGACAAGGAAGGAGGCTGATAGCTCATGGAAAATTGAAGACCAAGTAACAGAGAAGGCTTTGAAAACATTGTTACAAGTAGGGGTGAAGATTGTTGAGGTAGTGCATGATGATAAACGCACTGTGGATGGCATTCTAAAGAAATTTGGAATAATATCTCAAAAAGATTTGTGGCACAAGTGTAAGCACCTCTTAAAAAAAATTGCAGAAGGAATTAGTAGACAAAGTTGTTCAATGATCAAGCCTCAAACAAGTTCAAGACTGCAATGTACATATTCTGAATTAAATTCTATCTCAAATAAAGTCCTCAAACTGTGGCTTAAGGAGTGGTCTCATAATAGACCAATATATGAACGTTTATTTCATATATCAAGGATGATACATGAAGACTTAGTGAATACCATTGCAGAAAAGTTAGGAATATCTTATGAAGCAATTGGAAGTTTTGCATCAAGTTCAAAGCCTTCAAAATTTGCTTATCCAGAGTTAAAACAACATGATATACCATCCAAACTCAAGAGTTGGGTGTACTATTGTTGTAGATTGACTCAAGCTAGCGATAATGAAGATGTGGGGCAATTATGTTAACATACATGCAATGCAACTGACCATTGGGTTGGAGATCACAGTATTTGTGAAAGAATTGATAACTCAAAACAATGTGAATTGGAGAAGTGGGGTCCTGAAAGAGCCAAATATAATTTAAATGGGAAAACACATATTGCACTACAAAATTGGTCGGTTCAAAACATCAAAGAACAAAGTTTTAAATATTGTATTCAGGCTCGAGAAAATTACTTAAGTGAATCATTTCATAGCCTTTCAAACAAGTACGCAACCCAAAGTATCCATTTTGCGGCAACTTATGAAGCAAGAGTTGCATGTGCAGCCCTTGATTGGAATGAAAATTGAGCAAGGGAGTGTTTGAAGATTTTGAGGACCAAACCTTCACAAGGTTCAATTCGTAAGCGTCCACTTCATAAAAACACAAAGATATATCATATTATCTCAGAAAACATATCAGTGGAAAGACGATGTATGGCAATTACTTTGTGATCTTGGAAAAAAAGAAGTACAATATTCTGCGGGGACAAGTATCAATGAGATTGCCATTCCAATTAGGCGAACAAATATTATTGAAATTGCTACTCCGATTGAATTAAACATCACCAATATAATTGGTGGGCGCAGGAAATACCTATAAAAAATCACATCATAGCTCAAGTACATTAAGTTCAAAGATAATTGGTTTTGGTTTTCTTTGTGTATTGGAGTCTGGTTATCTAGGTTATCGGTTTTATAGGAGATCATGACAAATTTCATTATAGTATCTTCAATCAAACATTTTAGTTTTAGTTTTTTTTCTTAAATTTGATGTCCATTTAATTTTGTGGAGCACTAAATATTATATTGTTTAATTACTCGAATTTTTATTTTATTTTATCAACTATTTTTTTCATCAAATGTACAATATAATGCCTTCAAATCTAAAACATCTTCAGTGTGCTGATCAATTTTGTTTCCACACCATGAGTAACAAATATCCTCACCCTAAAGAACAACAGCACAGACATGCACAATAGACAATCAAATTCCAGCATCATCCTTTGCAGACCTTGCAATGCAATTCACAATGGCACGGTTTAGAACTGATTGAGCGTTTGAAGACTCATTTGACAGAGACTTTGGAAGTGCTTGCAATCATTGAAATTGACTTCTGTCAAGCGGCATCTTAATGGCCAAGAATGATGATGGAAATAACATCAACTTGCATTCCAGCAAGCTTCCAATTGTAATCTTATTCTATAAATAACCAAATAAATCTTTGTAAACCATGCCAGTAAAGTAGTTCTAAATCTTCAGGAAGAATTCTTCAAGAAGTAGTTCTAAATCTCGAACAAGCTTTTGTTGGATTAACATGATCTAAAGTTTACAAATGTTGAAAAGAATAAAAAATCTAATGAGGACTTCAACTGAACACGATGAGACTAAAGAAATGGGTCGAAAAACCTGGTCGCTCCTCTCATCTCTATAAAGAATATGTATGTTAACTTTTTGTGATCTCATTCGAGAAATCGCTATGCAAAATTATAAGCGCACTCTGGTGGATACCCATTTGGAAATCGATAGTAGTCCTTGCAGTAATGGTAGATTACGTACTGGTCAGTATGAGCCTGCAGCTGAGCCACCTGATCCGATGTAAGCTCATTCTGCTCGTTGAACCAATAACCTGAACTGCAATGGAAGATGTCTAGTTTTGTACAGGCAGACAATGGGTCTGTCATCGGAAATGTATCGCACCTTTGACACCCATCCACGCCATTAAAGCCCTCGTACTAAAGAACAAACGGAGCGTTTGATATGTTGAGCTTCACCTTGCCACCCTGTGTGGCCCGATTGCTGCCATTCCACCGACTCGCTTGGACTGCCTTGGGTCTCGAAGTGGGGTAGGGCACGTTTGATCTGTTGTGGTGGACACAAATGACTTGGTCGTCTACGTACCAACAGCATCTACAAAATATTTGCAATGAACACTCTAATTTAGTAGATTCGGTGAATAGTATATAAGCTGATCAACACAAAAAAATACACACATAACTAATTTTTTTGAAGAGTAATGAAATGAAGGAGTTGAGATGGACTTACATGATGAGATTCTTGTTCCAGAGAAGCGAGTATTTGTGGAAGTCTAAAGTGGGATCGAAAGGCAAATCATGCGGGATCTCCCTATTTCTACCTCCATTCAGGTATACGTTTGTTTGGAGAGTGATAGGCTGTCCGGAAATGTTACCAAGAAACTCAAAATCACACTTGTCACCATGAATCCAATTGTGGTCCCTGATCTTCCCTCCACCGAAGCAATCCGAGAGATCCTTGCACCAAACATCGTAATTGTGACTACGTTGTCTTGATGTAAATACATATACCATGTAAAAACATCAAGAGATCAACCTTAAAGTCCTAATTCAAAAATTGGATGGAGATAGAAAAGGGTGGAGTCGTGGAGAGATCCACGGTCTTGGTTTGTACTGCATCATGTCATTTTGCTCAGAGGAATAAGGTGGCTGGTTGGCTGCTTATTTCTTGCTATCATTAGCGGTGCGAAGTTGCAGCTGCTCCGATCGAATCTACGGATCCGACGGGATTCGATCCCGGAACCAGCTGGCAGCTTTACAGGGATTCTGACAACCAACCAAGTCTATAACTTGGCGACGGATATTAGTCCTGGAGTGGTTTTATACCACTGTTGGTTAACCGCTTGGCTTTCGACTGACGAAACAGTACTCCTAGGTTTATTCTTTCTCACTTAGGTTATCTTTTGATAAATAAAAAGATGCCTTTCGCTGTTACTGTTTGTTTTACTATAAAGATAACCATTATGATTTTATTGGAGTGTTAAAAGTGGAAGCAAGGAAGCTACTATCTTTAGAATAAATATAACTATGTAGTTTTGCTTCTCTTAATTCACTCTGAGTAGTTTGGATTTGGATTCAGTGTTTGTGGTGATGGAATCACAAGATCCTGACGATTGGCAGTTGCCCTTATCTCAATTACCGGTGGATCCAAGTCAACCATCTTCTTCAAGGCGGCGTTTGCGAGATGAGGCGGGGCCTTCTGAGCGTTGTGTGCAACCACGAACAGAGCCAGGTATCTCGCAGTTTACACTTCCGGCCTTGCAATTGGATAACAGGGCTTTGGTTATCGTTTTGGAATCTGAGCCTACGCTTTCCGGGAACTATCAAATGGTGTTTGAGGGGTGCTTTGAGAACAACAATGAAGGTCAAATGGTGAGCCGCATTTCTAGTGAAGTTGGCCATCGCTTCTGGCTTCAAGGGCAGCTCAATCTCCTGACCAGGAAACGGAGGGCAAGCTTCATCGCTGCGGTTATTTTGCGTATTTTGGAGTTTCTGAGTGTTTGAAGTACATGCTTCCTTTTATTGGGATTTTAGAGTGTTTGAAGTACATGCTTCCTTTTATTGGGATTTTAGTGCTGCTTTGGTTTTTTTTTAGCTTTAGTATTGAATTTTATTTCCACCAATTGATTTTATTTGGTGTTGAATGAAAGCTAGTTATTTGCTTTAATTCTATCTAGTTGACTTTGAGGTTTGTGAACTCAAAGATGACTTAGTTAGATGATAGGATAGAATTGGAAGGAACCTATGGCTTGAAAGATATCCTCATGGACGAGGCATGGGCTGAGGTGGCCGGATTTTGAAGGATATGGAGGGGGGGGGGGGGGGGAGGGGGGGGGAGGAATCTTCCTCTCTCCTTGTCGTTGTTTTAGTTTTTGTGAGGTGTGCTGGAGTGAAGAGAGCCGAGACTTGAATCAAACTCTGTGTATTATGTTAGCAAAATTTGAATACAAAAATTAGTAGAGTTGAAGATGATGAGTATACGTTTTTTTTGGCGTTAATTTCACTTGATTTGTAGCTTTTATGAGTGTTTTGTGAGCGTTTGAGTGAGGAGTGGTCTGCTGTTACCCAAAGCGAGGAACATAGATTTTGTATCTCTCCTATAGTCGCAATCTTGTTGAAGAAAAGTGAAAATCAGAGGGAGTTTAGATCTTGTTGTTAGCTTTCCATTGAGCTAACACACTTACAGATAGCATCTGTAAATCTTGAGTTACGAGCATATAGGTGAAGTAGTCCACATTGCCGCTCAAGATTTTTCATAAGAAAGTTTGAATGCTCATATTTTATGGACAGTGGCTTCGATTCAAATGAAAATTTAACGCACTATAGAAAACTGTCTTAGCTTTCCATGGAGCTTTTACACTTGTAGAGAGCATTTGTGAATCTTGAGTTATGAGCAATTAAGTGGAGTAGTATACACTAACGCTCAAGATTTTTATAATAAAGTTTGAAAGCTCATATCTTATAGATTGTAGCTTTGTTTTAAATGAAAATTTGACGCATTGTAGCAAGCTATCTGAGCATTCAAAAGACTTATCACTTATCTAAAGTGGAGCTCTAGAAACATTTTGGTGACTCTTTTAGTAGTGCTGGTTCAGAACAGGTCCGAATTGAAGAATTGAAGATTTGAAGACTTGAAGAATTGAAGAGTCAAGTGAAGATTTATAGTGCGAGGACTTCTTCTATACTGTGGGCATGTGCCTTTGTTCTTCCTAGCATGCTTTGGAGGCTCGTTGTGAATTTCGCATTGCAAACTTTATTGCTGGTAGGGCTTGAGGTAACAATCAGCCTTATCTCATTTTGTGTTGTCATTTTTGGCTTTGTAAACCTTGTTGCGGGTTTGGCCTGAGGTAACAATCAGCCTTACCCCATTGATTGTCGTGGGCAACGAAGTGGGGTTAATGGCCCACATGGTTGAATCTCATGTCGTTCTCACAGTGAGACTGGGTTGATGACCAGTAGACTGTGAATTTGAAAGTTTAGGATCCATATTCACGGACGGTTCAGCTCGTGGTCTGCCGTCTGTTCTACCCGTCCCGTATCCCGTGGTTTCTTATCCCTTCCTTGACCCTTGAGCCCCTAGAGCCATAACAGGATAGGCCAACGGGGAGCTGATTGAAGATTCAAGGATCGAAGGGACATTGATCGAGAATCCCTCCTCCCTAAGTCAATTTCAACTACAGCCAGAATCCCTGTGATTTCCCAAAGCAAACTCCTCTCTACTCGACAACGTCGAGAAAGAATTCTCACAATACTGTCTCAATTCCAGGGGAGAAGAAGGTGAGCGGGGCGGAGGTAGATGAGCGGGGCGGAGGGAGATGAGCGGGGCGGAGGGAGATGAGCGGGGCGGAGGGGCTCCACACCGGACTGCTGAGCTCAGAGGAGAGGGCGGGAGGTGCGCTGGGGCCGCCTACGAGATTATGGTTCCGGGATATGGCGTTCACACATAATCACATTCACACACAAACATAGATGATTACATGTCCCATAAGCATTGTGTTCTAAACCTTAGTCCTCAGCTATAGAAGCGCCCATTCATTCCCATGTAAACACGCGGTGTCGTGATGTAAATACATATACCATGTAAAAACATCGAGAGATCAACCTTGAAGTCCTAATTCAAAAATTGGATGGAGATAGAAAAGGGTGGAGTCGTGGAGAGATCCACGGTCTTGGTTTGTACTGCATCATGTCACTTAGCTCAGAGGAATAAGGTGGCTGGTTGGCTGCTTATTTCCTGCTATCACTAGCGGTGCCAAGTTGCAGCTGCTCCGACCGAATCAACGGATCCGACGGGATTCGAACCCGGAACCGGCTGGCAGCTTTCCAGGGACTCTGACAATCAACCAAGTCTACAACTTGGCGACGGATATTAGTCCTGGAGTGGTTTTATACCACTGTTGGTTAACCGTTTGGCTTTCGACTGACGAAACAGTACTCCTAGGTTTATTCTTTCTCACCTAGGTTATCTTTTGATAAATAAAAAGATGCCTTTCGCTGTTACTGTTTGTTTTACTATAAAGATAACCATTATGATTTTATTGGAGTGTTAAAAGTGGAAGCAAGGAAGCTACTATCTTTAGAATAAATATAACTATGTAGTTTTGCTTCTCTTAATTCACTCTGAGTAGTTTGGATTTGGATTCAGTGTTTGTGGTGATGGAATCACAAGATCCTGACGATTGGCAGTTGCCCTTATCTCAATTACCGGTGGATCCAAGTCAACCATCTTCTTCAAGGCGGCGTTTGCGAGATGAGGCGGGGCCTTCTGAGCGTTGTGTGCAACCACGAACAGAGCCAGGTATCTCGCAGTTTACACTTCCGGCCTTGCAATTGGATAACAGGGCTTTGGTTATCGTTTTGGAATCTGAGCCTACGCTTTCCGGGAACTATCAAATGGTGTTTGAGGGGTGCTTTGAGAACAACAATGAAGGTCAAATGGTGAGCCGCATTTCTAGTGAAGTTGGCCATCGCTTCTGGCTTCAAGGGCAGCTCAATCTCCTGACCAGGAAACGGAGGGCAAGCTTCATCGCTGCGGTTATTTTGCGTATTTTGGAGTTTCTGAGTGTTTGAAGTACATGCTTCCTTTTATTGGGATTTTAGTGCTGATTTTGGCTTGTTTTTAGCCTTAGTTTTGAGTTTTATTTCCTCCAATTGATTTTATTTGGAGTTGGATGAAAGCTAGTTGCTTTGTTTACTTTTATCTAGTTGACTTTGAGGTTTGTGGACCCAAAGATGACTTAGATTGGTGATAAGATAGAAATGGGGGAGCCTATGGCTGGAAAGATGCCCTCATGGGCGAGGCATGGGCTGAGGTGGCCGGGTTTCGAAGGATATGGGGGGGGGATTCCTCCTCTCTCCTTGTGGTTGTTTTTGTTTTGGTGAGGTGTGCTGGAGTGAAGAGAGCCGAGACTTGAATCGGACTCTGTGTATTGTGTACGGGGAATTTGAATACAAAAATTGGTGGAGTTAAAGATGATGAGTATACGCTTCTTTTGGCGTTAATTTCACTTGATTTGGAGCCTTTATGAGTGTTTTGTGAGCGTTTGAGTGAGGAGTGGTCTGCTGTTACCCAAAGCGAGGAACAGAGATTTCGTACCTCTCCTACAGTCGCAACTCTTGTTGAAGCAAAGTGAAATTCAGAGGAACTAAAGTACTTGTTGTTAGCTTTCCATAGAGATAACACACTTGTAGATAGCATTCGTAAATCTTGAGTTATGAGCAAATAAGTAGAGTAGTACACATTGCTGCTCAAGATTTTTTATAAGAAAGTTTGAGTGCTCATATCTTATGAACAGTAACTTTGTTTCAAATGAAAATTTGATGCATAATAGCAAACTGTCTTAGCTTTCTATAGAGCTTTTACACTTGCAGAGAGCATTCGTGAATATTGAGTTATGAGCAAATAAGTTGAGTAATATACACTGCTGCTCAAGATTTTTTATAAGAAAGTTTGAGTGCTCATATCTTATGGACAGTAGCTTTGTTTCAAATGAAAATTTGATGCATAATAGCAAACCGTCTTAGCTTTCTATAGAGCTTTTACACTTGCAGAGAGCATTCGTGAATCTTGAGTTATGAGCAAATAAGTTGAGTAGTATACACTGCCGCTCAAGATTTTATAGTAAAGTTTGAAGGCTCATATCTTACAGACAGTAGCTGTGTTTCAAATGAAAATTTGATACATTGTAGAAAACTGTCTTAGCTTTCAGATGAGCTATCACTTATCCAAAGTGGAGCTCTAATACGTTTTTGGTGACTGTTTCAGTACTGCTGGTCCAGAAGAAGTCCAAATTGAAGAATTGAAGATTTGAAGACTTGAAGAATTGAAGGGTCAAGTGAAGATTTACATTGCGAGGACCTATCCTATGTTGTGGGCATGTGGCTTTGTTATTCCTAGCCTGATTTGGAGGCTCGTTGTGAATTTTGTATTGTAAACTTTGTTGCGGGTTTGGCCTGAGGTAACAATCAGCCTTACCTCATTTTGTGTTGTCATTTTTGGCTTTGTAAACCTTGTTGCGGGTTTGGCCTGAGGTAACAATCAGCCTTACCCCATTGATTGTCGTGGGCAACGAAGTGGGGTTAATGGCCCACATGGTTGAATCTCATGTCGTTCTCACAGTGAGACTGGGTTGATGACCAGTAGACTGTGAATTTGAAAGTTTAGGATCCATATTCACGGACGGTTCAGCTCGTGGTCTGCCGTCTGTTCTACCCGTCCCGTATCCCGTGGTTTCTTATCCCTTCCTTGATCCTTGAGCCCCTAGAGCCATAACAGGATAGGCCAACGGGGAGCTGATTGAAGATTCAAGGATCGAAGGGACATTGATCGAGAATCCCTCCTCCCTAAGTCAATTTCAACTGCAGCCAGAATCCCTGTGATTTCCCAAAGCAAACTCCTCTCTACTCGACAGCGGATGGATGCTCAACTTTGAGTGAAACAATCTCTGAAGACCATTTAATGTAAAGAACCAAAATAAATCCGCCCCAAATTTCACCTTCCCATGATTTCCCTTCCAACGGATGTAATCCTTAATTTCAACATCCGATAATTTACTGGAACGGAATAAATTACCCTCCCGGCAATTACATTAACCTCCGCGACCAAGGACGCCATTAATATTCAAGCCCTCTTGGGACCACAGACACTTTTCCCTTTACAGTGACCCACTGGCGATGCCGTAACCCATGGATTAGAGCCATGGATTACCTCCTTGGATTCATGAGAGATGAGAATCCAATGCATCCATCCAAGACATCTATCTAGGAGGTAACAAGTGTGGGGGCTGATTCTACCTGGCCATGTGTAATCAGCTTAATCAGCTTCTATTTTGAATTGTTCATTCCAGTGAACATTAGTTGTGAAAGTCCATACCTCGGGGTTGCTAATTGAGTAAGCCAGATGCTTTTTACTCACGAACACCAGAAATCCTTGAATCTAACCCAATTTTTAGCAGATGGAAAATCCTAGATAGATTTCCAACTGGTTGGTGATTGTTTGGAGTACTGACCTTTTGTCCTTAACCCATGTGTATACATGACTTGCTGCTTTGCAACAAAATTACTGTCGGTCACCCCATTAAAAAAAAACAAAATGCTCTCTTTGCAATGGTAATAAAGGTACCATTTGTTCCCAAAAAAAAAAGAAAAAAAAAAGAAACGAAATGAAACAAAAAGAAACAAAAAAACATAAAAACATAAAAACATAAGGTGCAAAATGGATCAAACTAAACCAATCACAGAAAAGGATTCATCACTAACTTGCCGTTTTTATCGTCTACAAGACTACTCCGATCCTTCCAAGGTTGCTTCTCTTGAACTCTGGATTTCCGAAAGCTCAAGCAAGCTCCACCCTTTCACTACATCCCAGGTTCTGCCTCTATGCACTGAAGTCAAAAACAAGGATACTTCACATAAAATACATTTGAATCTGATCAAACAAACTCTCTATTTTCCTGGCACTGGATCCGCCACGAGGGAACAGAGACACTCTCGTACTGTCCTTGCCACCGGAATCACATATCAGGGCCAAAGCAAAGGACATCTAGCATCATCCTACAACCATTGCTCTTGAATCTATGCGTGAACAGAATGATCATGTTTGTTGGAGATGGCCCAGATGGAGCAGCAAGTACCATTTCTACCGTAACTTCCATTTCATTGCAGAAGTTCAAGTTTGCTATTTATTTCCAAGCAGTTTGGTTGCACACGAATCACGTCTTCCGTGCAGAGGGTATCGTCTGTTAGGCTTTGTGCGAACGATTATCGAGAGTTGGCATTCAGTATGTCTGAAGAGGTTTGGTCATCAGTGAGTGGCAGTCTGTGTGGATTGTTGATCTGAGAGTGAGATTCAGCTTGCAGAGTTTGAACCATGGGGTCGGAGTTGGAAGCGAAAGCTATCGACCCCGTTGATAATGGTCTCTACGTCTTGGAAGATAGGTTGCAAGGGAGGGTTCTGGAGAATGCTAGTACATGCTTCGTTAAAGCTTCCGCTGTTGCGGCAGTTGAGAAGGAATGGCTGAATCTGTGTCAGTTAGATTACATATGGATGGCATTCTATACTCCTTTCATATGCACCTTCACACTCACGGATCAGGTTCACCGTTTTGGATCGGCAGCGGGCGTCGTGCAACACTTGAAGGATTCGTTGGCTGAGGCGCTGGTTTTGTTCTACCCTCTAGCTGGAAGGCTTTTGATGAAAGATGGGCCCCCTAGGATTCATTGTAATAACGCTGGTGCGGTGTTCACGGAAGCGAGTGTGGATATGGACATGGCGGAGCTCAAGACGGACGACTTCCTGCCTTTGCCGATGCTCTCCGGACTCGTTGCTGCGGGGTTCGGTCAGTACCCTACTCTGCCCCAGATGCCCGATGGCCTTCCAACCCTCATCATCCAGGTAAATCCTAATTCTCGGACTGGTCGGAAGAAATTTCCCTTTTGCATTGCCACAATTCACTCGAAAAGGGTAACATGATTGCACCGGAACCTGATGCGGAGAGTGTTGATATAGGTAACACACTTCAAGTGCGGTGGCATCACTTTAGCAGCCAATTGGTCACACGGAGTAGCTGATGGAAAGTCTGGTCTACATTTCATGAAATCGTGGTCCGAGATTGCACGAGGGGCCCAGGTTTCTCTCCTTCCCAGTCATCAACGAGACCTTCTCAAGCCAAGAGACCCTCCGATTCCCGGCTCTCTCGTCGAACCATCAGCAGTCTCACCAGACGCTCAAGCCATCTCGTCCAAGATGAAGGCCGAGAAGAAAGACCAAGAGTCCAAGGCCTCCACCGAAAATTCACCAGAAGCCAAGCCAGAAGGTGAATCCCAAACAGAGGAAAAGAAACCCCAGATTGCCTCTCGAACAACCGAGTTCACGAAAGAGGAGATTACAGCAATCAGAAAGACAGCCACGGATCACTCCAACCCAGAGACTCATCTCACAAGAGCAGACTGCCTCTCCGCGCACATATGGCGCACCATGACCCAAGCTCGAAACCGCCCCAACGACGCCCGAGTTCGTCTCTGGATCCTGATCGAGGGCAGGAAGAAGCTCAACTTCCCACCTGGCTACTTCGGCAATGTGGTAGCCATGACGCCCGTCATCACCACGGTGAACGAGCTCCTCAACTGCCATGTCGGAGACGCCGCAGCCCTGATCCACACCGGCATCGCGTCCATCACAGGAGAGTGGTTCCAGGGCTTTGTGGATTTTGTTCATGCGTCAGGAGGCAAGGACATGTTCGCCCCGGAGCCGCTCGGTCCCGGTTCCGAGACCGGCGTCTCATACCTGGTGAGGTTCCCATACTACGAGCTGGACTTCGGGTTTGGCATCCCGGCATTCGCCACGCGCAACACCATGGGCGCGTGGGATGGGCTCGTGTTCGTCCTGCCGAGCTCGCGTGGCGCGGATCACATGGTGGTCATGCCGAACTTGCAGCCTGAGGAATTGAGCAACTTCATCGCCATGGCTCACGACATTCCTGAGACAAAATCCTAGCAATTGAAACCCGAATCATTTGGGTGGAATTCTTCCTGTTAAACGAGATTGCTGAGGTCGGGACAGCGAGAGGATTCATCATGTCATCGGTGAGCTGCTCTTTGCATGCAATGAGTTAATTCCCATGTTAATTGTATAGTGAATGTTCACTGCGATTGCTTGGAGCCAAATTCAAGCTTGTGATGAATACCGGGCTTGAAAACTGTTTGGCCAAGCTATTGTAAAGGATTTGCTTCTCTCACATTTGGGATAGTGAGGGGATTCATGCAAGAGTACCAGAAATTGGTGAGCATTGACATGCTGTGAGCTGAAGTGATTGTGAGCTAAACTAAGCTTATGTGTAGTGCGATTTGCTTGGATCTCTCACCAGCAGCCCAAGCTTGTGCGATGAATGCCAGGCTTGAGAATCGTGGTCAAGCCGTTGGATTAGTTATTTTGTAAATTATGTAGAGATCATGAATTGACATTTGATTGAATGATACCGACTTTAATAGTGGACGTGTCTTCATTGATGGAAGTGAGATTTTTTGCGAGTACATCATCGAAATATGGATGCGGAAATTATGAGCATCTTCTGTCTGAATCTCGAAGCAATTTGAGATCGGCGTGGTAAAGATTGGCAATGAAGTTGCAGCAGGTCCGCTGTGACATCAGTAGGATGTAATTTTTGGCTTGGCTTCTGTTTCTGACGCCCTCGCGCCACGCAAATGGTGGTAAATGAGTTTGTAACTCTGAACTGCGTACCTGTACAGCGATACGAACGGCTGATTGAAGCAGCCAAATTCCTGCAAGAAGATATGCAATTGCAGCGCAAGAAAGCCAAGCTGCTGCTCTCTTGTCAGATTTATGCTGATGTCGCAAGACTTGTGCTCTTCATTGCAGTGAGTTTCGCAATCTTGACCTTTTTCTAGCCCAATTTTTCGAGTGCTTGAAGAGACTATGCCTCTTCTGACTTGGGTAACTCAATGCGGTGGTAAAGCAAAAGCGTTGTAGATCTTTAGATGTGTTTGCCCCAGATAATTCGCAGTTGAGATTTGCTGGCGGAGTATCGTAGATAGATATTTGCTAGTATCACAGTATCGGTGGGTTCAGCTGAGTTTGCAGAATTTGTTAAGGATTCTTATTGCAGAAATGCGTGGAACAATGTGATGGAGATATTTCAATCTTAGAAGTAGAAAATTTAGTTGGTCTCACACATCACCAGCTTCGATAAGGGAATAGCAAAAGCCCTTCTTGAATGATGGATCTTCACTGCATCATTTTAATAGAGAACAAAAAGTTAAGTGGTGCTGTTTTCATTCTTATTAAGAACTTTAGCTGCTGATACATTCCAGCTGAAGCACAGTTCTCTTCTTTTCCCTGATACTGATACCTTCCTGCCTCAACTCGATGTTCTTTGTGTACGAGAATGTGTAGAAGAGATGTGGGGATAGCACATTTTGTCTATTGAGTCTAATACTGCTATGGCCTCCTGATGAAATCTTTATAAGCTTTTGAGTCATCTGGAGACTCATAAAGCACCTTGACGCTTGTTGCCATCTGCTCTAGTACTGCGCATGCATACAGCTAAGAGAACGTCAATCTGAATGGGATCAGACGAATAGGTCACAAATATATTGCACGGGAAGCAGTTATGTTATCTTCTTAAATTTCTGTGAAGGCCTGAGAAGGTCGCTACATGAAATGCTGAAAGTTGTCTGAAGATACGATACCGCATTGCTCAGGTTGCATTGCTCTTATCACTTCAGCTCATCAATCCTCGAGGTGCAACGGCGCATGATACCCTCGTGATTTTATTCTCCGAGGTACCTCAGAACCTGATTTTGTTTCATGAATTTGTCAGTACGTTCTACTTCATTTACATATTCCAAAACTTCTGGTAACAGTGATAGGAATCCCTAGCCCTTTGCATCAACCAACGACTGAAATGCTTTTTGTTGTCCAAGTTTTTAACTCCTGGCATCTCTCATGCCAGTGTTTATGGATAGGACTTTCTGGACTGAGCAAAGGCATGAAAGTCTTCATTAAATAATTTCAACCTCTTTTTTAGAAACTCCTACGTCTTTTCTGTAGTGATGCTTTTTCAAATGAGCCTCATTTAACTTAATCGGGACTTCTTTATGTACACCCCCATCTAAACGTATTACATGGTATGCAAATACGTTTTAGAGATAATTTCCTTGTAAGTCCTCCTGTACAGCACACATCTGCCGACTCGAAGAGAGCAATTTCAGATGAGTATTTCAACCGCAAGGCAAGCGATGTAGAAATGTATGAAGAAAGTTGAACCGGAGATCTTGCATCTCATCTTCGTAGAGGGCACTCCAGGCATCACTAGTAGAGAACCTGACGTTTTCCATTTACTATTTTCAGGATTATGAACACTGTTGAGTAGAGTTGGTCACATAGGACAAGAAAAAGAGCGCTTTTCCGCGTTCTCGCAAGTGAGAAGCGACACTTTTGAAATGGAAAACGTCAGGTTCTCTACTAGTGCATGCATGCGGAGTCGGGTAAAATGTTGTATTGAAAGGATGTTCACACAGAGTTTTTCCATTTCTAAGATTTGGTATCAGCACCCAAGGTACCACTACCTCGTGTGAGCTCGTAGTGTATTCATATCCCAATCCCGGAGATACAGTGACTGGAGAATCTTGAGAGAGAGAGAGAGAGCAACTCCCACGTATAGACTGCCAGATTTGTTGGAGGAAATTCTGCGGACATAGGGAGCAGCTGCATCATTACGTGACTCACACGAATGTCCTCGCTTTCCACATATTTCTCTAGACCTGTGATGAGGCAGGGTGCAGATGGTTCTTCAACCACTTCTCACACGAAAGCGAGGACAAACTCAGTACCTGTAACACGATGCCATGCTCGAAGAATTTGCAAGCATGTAGACTGCTGGAGACGTGCAGATATGATGTCTAGTGAGTCCCAGAATCCCAGGTGTAGATGACTTACTTTTCTATGAGCGATTCTCAGCGATTGCTTGATTTTTTAATCTAGAAGACCGTGAATGAATAACCATTATCTTGGGCCTGATTAAACTATGTAGAAACTCAACACAAGGCACTTCAACAGCAGATTACCAGACCTATGCCCTCTTCCATTTATGTGACCTAGCAAGCTTCTGAGGTAGTTCACTTTTTATAGGAAGCTGTCATCCACGGTTTAGTTTTCACTAGCAAGAAGTGGCTACTAATCAAGTATTCATGCACCAACGTCAATCTGGTTGTCGTGACTTATCACTGCAGTGCTACTCACATCCTGCACAAGAATCTCTATCAAAGCTCTTCAAGAACTCTGCGAGGGTGAAAGACAGAGGCCTCAAGCAAACATGTTGAAGTTAACTGTTTGCTTCTGAAGTAGCTTCCATATTCTTCCCAATTAAGCTACATGACGTACTTGAATTCCTTCTCTTTACACCAGCAATACCAGTGGGGTAATTAAGCGTAACCGTGTTGTGGTACTATACGTTTAATCTAAGTTCGTTTGCTTATTATACTCTGGCATAGAATCAAGCGCAGCAAATCCACTGACATCATGGTCGCCTGCCAAGCGGGCATGGCCAACTGACAATTTTACAAATTTGGTGAGGTTTCTTAGTTAGGGATGGGCTTGATCGAGTATCTACTATCTGCCTTCACAAGGCAGGAACTGCTGCAGCCACTTGAATGATATCGGTAAGAAAAGTATTTAAAATTTCCGAATGAGAAACACAGGTAGACCTTTCCACCTGAAGCACCACAGCAGCAGTTTCTCCAAATGCTTACCAGGTTGAATGACACAGTGCCATGGACCATACCGTGGTTGGAAAGAGGTTTCACTGCCACCAGCTTCACAAGCATCTCATTGTGGGGTCTCTTTATTTCTCCCCAACAAGCATGGCTTGGTTGACAGGTTCATTTTTCTGGTCCTCTCTGTTTTGGCGTCTTTTTTTGGTCTTTTCTTTTTGTTCAATTTTGAGCTCCAGGCCCTGAACTACTTGAAGGAGGTCCTTTCGAGATTAGAAGGGCCTCACTCAATTTTAATAATAGGGGTATAGTTTTGCCCCACCCCTTCCAAACCAGTGTTGGACTGTTATGGCATCTTCTACAGTGAAATCTTGGACGGTGGTTCATTCTAGATACCCGTGGACCTCAAACGGGTATTTAGAATGAACCACTGTCCAAGATTTCACTGTAGAAAGATGCCATAACAGTCCAACACTGTTCCAAACCTCGGCTTATAGCCATGCTTAATGGGAGGATTTAGACAATTTCTTCGTTGAAGATTCGTGGATCAAGTGTCCAAAGGTATAGTTTATGTGCACTTAAATCGGTATATAAAGCGGGGACACACTCTCCTCCATTCAATGTACCCTAATCTATGAGGGCTCTACACCTCTATTGGAGCTCTCTGTGAATCACACTACTAGTCAAGTTCCGTTGACTTCCAAATTAAGAAACAATCTGGTAACCTGGGCGTTGAATGCGGATGGGCTCAAGAACTTCCGGTTCAATCTCTGAAGTAGTGCTCTTCCACATGTTGTCTAAGGGCATCTCCACTCATTGCTCGTCAAGCAGGCCCTCCAACGGCCCTTGGCGAGTCTACTCAGTGTGGCACGTCATTATAGCGTGCGAAACGCCCCAATGGTTGGGCGTGGAGAGGGTCCCAGGGTCAAGTCCCGGTGCCGACGTGGTGGTAGCGGGTTGGCTACACCAGCCTTAGCCTTCTCTACGTGCGCATGGGTCCGGTGGTCGACCCTTGATGTCAGGGAGCCCCGGCCAATGCATGGGCTGAGGCAAGCATTGATTAGCTTGCCGTTTGCTTGGCGTGTCGAAATTATCTCCTGGTATATGGAGAAAATTTGACGTGACCGGGGCATGTTTGCAGTGTCGCGCTAGAGTAGCGTGGACAATGGAGAGACTATTGGGGCCTCTTTTTTTTTAGGGGCTCGGTATATTGCGTTAGCGTGGCTGTATAGCGCCCGATTGGGGATGCTCTAAGCAGTAAGGCATAACTAGAGTTAAAACATGTAAATTTCTTCATCAACGGTGCTAGAATGCAGGCAGCAGGGAATTTATGGTCGTATTCTGTGAAAGAGCCTGAGGAGTCAGGATCATACACTGTGGGTAACTTTACTTATTGGTCCTCCTGCAAGATTCTAATCAGGAAGGGCCAAGGGTCAGGAGCGCACATGGACATCATCCTTGTCCATGACCTTGATTTTCGCACCGTTATCCTGAAGGGAGGCTGCTCTTGGGAGTTGCAATGCATTCACTTAATACTGGTCTTGGTAGAGGAAGCTGTATTTTGCTGAAGTACAGTCTTGCACAATAAGTAGTATGTTGGGTTTGCCAAGCTCAGTCCCACAGCAGCTTTTTAGGAGCGCATTGGAGAAAAAGTTGGGAGAAATTCAAGAAATGAGGACAGTTTTGTCAACGATAATCAATTCAGGATGCAGTAAGATGTTGCTGAATCAAGAAATACAACTGAGCTTTACATGGTGTACGGCATCTTGTGGTTTGCCTCAACCTATAATTGGGTTTATTAAATTTTTGTCACCATTCTCGCATTCCAAGATTCAAGCCATGGAAAATCAACAGCGAAGGTGAAAATATATGTCCAAAAGGTTCGTCAATTTATTTGGGAGTCTCTCCTCGACTATGGCCGCCTTGACTGGAAACGCTCCCTCAAGGCAATCAAAAGGACTAACCTGGAGGCGCAGATTCAGAGTCACCTCCGAGCCTTTGATTCCAAATGGATGGATCCGCATATTCTAGGTTCAAGAGTAGACTTAACAGTGAAATGGAACCTTATTCCTCCAGCAGGACTAATGCCTAACTGGCTCTAGTTTCTTTGTTGTTATTTCTCAGTGTCCAGATCAAGTCCCCGTCCCCGCCCTGGACTCAGGTCCGATGAGGGTTGTAACTTGATTTTTTGCAATGAATTTCTTTCATTTGCCACCTATATATATATATATATATATATATAACCAAACAATTTGTTCATCTCTCGATAGCAGAGATAGCAGAGATAGCAGGAAACAACAGAACATTGTTTTGTTGCGGTTTGGTTATGGCCACTGGTGCTCTCAGATCCAATGGCTTTTTCTTGTTATGCAGTGTTGTCACTGGCTTTCTTGTACTTGGTGTATAGTACATCTTTTGAAGTATTCTGACCTATACCGGGTTGAATGTACACTGTCAAGTTTGGAGCCATACAACTATGAATTTTTATTAATGTCCTTCTCGTTAACTTCTGTACATCATTTCCTAGGTGTTGTGATCAAAGTAAAGCACCTCAATGAACCCGGAGAACCGGCAGCTAGTTACGGAACTGGCAGCTAGTTCCAAATTTGCTGTCTAATTTTTTATAATTGGTTGATATTCAAAGCTTTCAGCTAAAAATAAAAATAAAAATGTAATACTTGGGTAATACCTACATATTATTTGGATAATAACCAATCGATTGATAGTTGAGATCGGTTGTTTACAAAAAATCTCTAGTGGAAAAATGGTATGGGGCAACCAGCAAGTATACCAATGAGGTGGTGGACTGGCAGTTTACACCAGCTTAGTGGTATACTCGCTAGTCGCACGATACCATCTTTCTACTAATGAATATAGGATAATTAGGTGGTTGATTAAAAACATTTTGGGATGTCGGACAGATCTTACTGTTAGATGGACACTAATCTAGCCAGGTGGAGTTATCCCCAATTGGCTCTAACTAGTTTTTCCTCTCTCTCAAGTTCTTGTTACTTTCTGCCGTGGATGAAAATCCGATGAGGGTTGTACTTTTCTTTCTGCAATGAAGCTCGTTTGTTTGCCTCAAAAAAAATATAGGATAATGATTGGTTTCTTCATAAAACTCCTCAGACACCGATTCAGCACCCAAGCATTCTTGTGAGTTTTGTAATTTCCCAATACTCACAAGTGAGATATCAATTAACAGAGCATGATTAGAAATCATCATCCCTCTAGTTAACCCCTACCTGGACATTTAGAGAGTTAATCACAACTGAAGGGCTGTATGCACTGGCACTGACTCTGTATTGGTACCTCTCACAGTAGGTACAATAGTTCCTGAACGGCTGAAAATTTAAAGCTGCTTGCAGAGAGAGCCTAGTGATTAAAAATAATTGGTTTAGTTTTTAACTGATTAGTACAAATTAATTAATATACTTTATTTAAGGCAATCATTGCATGTCTTTTGTATTCCTATATTACCGTGTACGCTGGGATCTGGTGTATTTTCTAGCATGAAATTATGAATGCTTGGGCATCATTTGAATGGAAGTGGAAATGCAGCTGGTAGGTTTTTTTTCCTAAATTTCAGATACTGGTATTTCACAGCAGGGGTTTCGACTTGGGTCAGAAAATCAAATCATAAAATGTGGAATGGTAACATTATTTATAGCACACAAAGCACTATGGATTATGGAATGGTTTGCAAATCTTTGTAGAATTTTTGTGAAATATATTACCTTTATGAATCAAGAATTTGGAGAATTTTTTTTGCAAAAGCGCAAAGTGCTGTAACACATTTTTCTTCAACCTACCGTGAAAACTTGTGATGGCGGCTGCTCTGTCAACATCAGTTGAAGTGTGTAACTTTGTGTTGAGACTGCCATGGCTGGCCTTTAGTTGAAGATCAAAGCAAATGATCATGACATTGCCCGTTCTGTCATTTTCCCTGAAGAGTCCTGCTGTTTGGACATGGATGGTAGATGATGTGATCCTTCCCACAATTTATTTGTCAGTCTATGTTGGTTAGCACAACTCCTTCCAACAGCTTCTCATTGTCCTGTGTGACACTTCTCATGGTGTCAGCATGCAAAGTTAAATCCAAAAAAAATTTAAAAATCAAAAGGAAAGAAAATGAAATGTAAAAAGAGTTAGGCAAAACGTTTATTTCAGAAGTTAAGAAAATGAACATATGCTTCATCTTATTTGACATGAAATTGGAATGAGTTGTAAGCGCATGGGCATGATGGGCTGAGCCTAAAAGTTCTGGACTGCCCCCTGCCCGTGAAACAGTGATATTCTTTATCAGGGTTTCGGGAAGAGTTCTTGAGTGCATGAGGGCTGCCCTGTCAAACTGTGGCTTCTGCCAAATATGTATCATCAGATTCCTCTTCTAGGTGCAGTGGCCAGGCTTCACAGCTTTTGAACTCATCAAAATGGAGATTTGCAACTCTGTTGCTCTGCATAAGGAGATGCTACCCAACACTCATCATCTTGCTTGCAAACCATATCGTCTTTTTGAGATGACAATAAGTTCTCCCAAAAGTACTCAGTACAGAGTTGCCTGGTTGGGTGTTTCTCTGGGTACAATATGGTTTGATGGTCCCAAAGTAGCTAATTTACTCAAGTTTCAAGGCATTAGGACAAATATAGCAAAGGTGATAGTCCCATAATAGAAAATCTCATTGTGTATTTGTAAACTAATGCTATATCTTGGAGCTCCAACTGTAAAACTCATAACCTTTTAAGAACTCCTACTTCGTGAACACTTAGAAGAGGAATTTTGAACTGTGTTTGAAGCATCCATCCAGCTTTTGGGACTACATTTTAATAATCACAATAAAAAATATGGTTCAAGGCCTATCCAGCAAATTTCCAATATGAGTTTTGCATGTTAACCACAAGCCCCAGGCAGCCACAGCTGAAAATGGTAGTAGGGAAGCAGAGTAAACTCGATACTTTGAAGCAAACTAGACACAGGACAAGCCAAGCAGAGCGTAACACAAACTTAGAAGAGGGGAGAAAAGGAAGTGGAGCAGAGCTCAACACAAACACAGACACTACACAGTCAAAGATCAAGTGAAGCAGTGCTCAATGCAGATTCTAAGGTAGCAACACCCATAAGCATGACTTTAAGAGTTTTGAGCATTTTCTTATTTCTAGTTTATTCAAATTTATTGGATCAGATTAGCAAGAGAAAAATAATTCCAACAAACTTTAAAATGCATTATTTGGACAATGTATGATCAAGTTGTGAATTTTTAAAGCCTTACAGTGGATACACCTAAGGTATGATGTTCAAATGTGGTACATCCTCATAATCATATCTATTTACTTTTTTAAATTTTCAAGATTTAGAAGGACACTTATGGGTACATGGACGCTTGTGAGTGTTGTTACCTTAACCCTGTTGCTTTTATCTCCTAAAATCTCTTTGCGGGCACCTTTGCACTATATAAGATAAATGGAAGCCTTGTCTTTCAACGCTAATGTGTAGGGTCAATGTTTGGTAGATTGTCTACTCTCTCGTAATCAATCAAAATTGCTTTCTTAGAAGACCAGTGTCTATCAACCTGGGAGACCTCAACATGTGCCACTATTCCATTCCATTGCCTCACTCCATTTTTTAAACTCTTGGTTCTGTATGTGCTGAGGGTTTTGGGCTGTTGGCCAACAATAAATGTAGAATAGCTTGAAGGGATGTTTTGCAAACAACCTGGAGGTTTTATGGCGGTGGGATTCAAATTTTTACTAATCTAGTTTAGAAAGGCAATTTTGTCACTGTGTTGCAACTTAAATCCTCCGAGCGATGATCCTTGAGGTGTAACTTGGGTGTCTAAATTGCTAATTGAGATATGTAACGGTCATGTAAGCTAGAGTATGAGGCATGGATGCTTTTGTGTTCATGTTCATTCAGGATGAACTCATTGGTCAACAGCTGTAACGGTTTGAAATCTTTGGTAGTGTGATTCCAAAGATTGCCAAGGGTCTTCATACCTTTGATGTAAAAGGAGACGATTTCTAGGCTGTAAAAAATTAAAACCTCCCTAGTTGAATTCTTACATTAAAAAAGAGGGTCAGTGGGTCACTTGCAGATTTTTGCACATCTTGCGCCAAGCCACGTGCACTTTGCTCCATACTCTTTTTTTGGGTACCCAAGCATGAAAACAACACAAGCCTCTATTGGCATTGTTGGACCACTTGTGGCTCTTTTCTAGGGTGGTGTGCCATAGTTTACTTCGCAGCATTACCTATAAGTTTGATGACCTTCAGAGAGAAGCGAATGTCACCCACTTGCAAAGAAGGCTTGATATCGCTTCTATAGGATTGATGAAGTTGAGTCTATCAATGTTCTTCCTAACGCTGCAATCATGCCAATTTACCCTAGTCTTTCTAAAATCCTTTGTTTTGGACCATAGATAGTTCCTAAGTATAGCTTTAAATTCGGACATGGCCTTGAAAGAGCGGGAAATGCTATTCTGCGAGCGATGAGCGGTGAGCGGTGAGCGGTGAGCGGTAACTTTGCGGAAATTTTGATGTTTTTGGTGAAGTTTCTCACTCTATAACTGCAGCATGTTGGTTTTATTTTTATTTTTATTTTCAAAAAGTATGACCTTAAAAACGCCTATCACCGTGCGTGCCTATTCCCGTGCATGCATGGATACGGATTTAGGTAATGAAGACTATTAGATCATTTAGGAATCTTTTATGAATATAGTCTTATCCTTTACTTAGTATCTAAGTCTATTATCAATATAAAGTAAGACTAATATGAATATAAAGTTTAGCCGAGTAAGAGAGATAAAGGAACAACTTGGTGATCACTATTAGATTATTTGGAATTTTTTCCATTAATAGATTGTATTTTAATTTAGTCGCTGAGTCTATTATTATTATAAGGCAGAGAGAGAGATAAAAAGACTGCTCAGCAACTGCAGATTTTTCATTTATCAGATTTTTCTTTTATCCAATTTGAGTTTGTTTATGTCAGTTTGGGAATGGCTCCAGCGATTATCCTTTGCGAGGTACGACGTCCATTGCTTTCTCTCGAGAAGTATAACTCACCAAAGCCACTGCCCAAGTGACACAAATATAATGTTGGTGGTTTGGTTATATCGAGGTAATGTCTGATTAGGCCAATGCTTATGGGATAATGTGGTTTGATAATGCATTGCGGTCTCGAGGTAATGTCTGATTAGGCCAGCGTGTTAATAATGTATTCAATACTCAAAGTGCTGTGATCTCGAGAGTCCTTATGTGCAAACTTCTTGAACCGAAAATTAGTGTGATTGCGATAATTAGTTTGAACGCATGGGTTATAAATAAAAATAATTACTGTGATTGCATTAATTAGTGTCACTGCATGGGTTATAAAAAAAAATAATTACTGTGATTGCGAATGAGATTACTTGTTGTCTCAAACCTGTGAGAATGGAGATTCTGTGATTCAATTAAAGATTTTGTGATTCAATTAAGGATTTTCTGATTCAAATTAAGTAAGCATGAAGAGGAACACAATTTAAGAAAAAAATGGAATAAGTTCTATAACATTTACGAAAGAAAGGAAAAAGAACTAAAAAAAAAGAATAGGCATCAAAGAAAGAAAAGAGAAGCATAGAGTAAAATTCCGGACCAAGATTGTATAAGTTCTATAGAGGGTGGGTAGCCTGGATTTTGTGCTGAATAAGATAAGGTTTAGGGTCCTAGCAATCTGTAAATTTCAGAGGGATATTTATGACTAGAAACTTGGATTAAAAAAATGTAATGCAAAGAGTTGGATACATTACAGAATCATAATACGAAACTGGAACCCCGAGAGTTCCAATAAGAGTAATGCATTATAATGGAGAAACAATTCTAAAAAGAAAAGCGGTTTAGGGGATGCCAACCCCTGGGTTGACCTCCTTCGAACAAAGTTGTGGAGCACTTGTACATATTGATCCCCTCATGTGAGCTCGCATGAGGAGATTAAGTATGATATTCACCACAGGTTGGGGCCGAGCAGACTCCCTGGCCAAGACGCGTGGATATTGTGTGAGCTGTAATGAGGACTTTAACAATGCAATTCAAGAGTGGTCGGGGCCGAGCAGAGTCCTGTGGATGGCCACTGTGGGCATAATGTTTGCTCACATGAAAATTATGAATGCAATTATGCATTTCATGTTTGAATGACAAGGGAATAAATGAAAAATATAAAAAAATAACGGTAAAAGAAAAAAAAATGATAACGAGGATGTGAATGACAGTGTAGAGTGGGAGTGGAAAAGACGAACGAAAATAGGGGATGGAATGCAAATGCAAATAAAAAGGACAAAGGAGAGGTTAATGAAGAGGAACGGAGCGGATGGAAGGCATAAATGAAAAAAAAGAAAAAAAAAGAAAAAAAATAAAAAAATGATAGCGGGGATGGGAATGAGAGTGGATAGTTGGAGTGGAGAAGACGAATGAAAATAGGGGATGGAATGCAGAAGCAAATAAAAAGGACCAAGGAGAAGTTAATGAAGAGGAACGGAGCGGATGGAAGGCATAAATGAAAAATTAAATTATATATATATATATATATATATATATATATATATATATATATATATATATATATATATATATATATATATATAAATAAGAAAATGATAACGGGGATGGAAATGACAGTGTAGAGTGGGAGAGGAAAAGATGAATGAAAGTAGGGGGTGGAGTGCCAAAACCTAGAAAGAAAATAAAGCATATGTCTAAGGAAAGGAAAAGTGCGAATGGAAGGGATATACAAAATAACAAAATGGAAATGCAAGAAAAGGAAAGGAAAAACTAATAACGGGGATAGGAATGAGAGTGGATAGTTGGAGTGGAAGGGATAAGTGAAATTATTGGACGGAATGGAAAAAGAAAAATAAAAATGATGTTAATGAAAAACGAAGGTGCGAGTAGAGAGGATAAATGACATATTAAAAAAGGAATGAAAATTGAAGCAACAAAAAAATGGGATGTTAATGAAGAAGAAAGATCCGAGAAGAAGGAATAAACAAAAAATAAAAAAGGGAACGGTAAAAATAAAAAATTTGGGGGGAGGGATGTGAATGAAAATGGACAATTCGACTGGAAAGGATATATGCAGATAATGGCTGGAATGGAGAAAAGAACAAAAAATATATTATGCAACTGCGAATTAAGGGAATTCATATACAGAGCTTTGGCTAGGCCCTTCAGTACATGCAAGTTCTCTATCAACTCGCTAACTGCCCTAACTCACATTTCCAAAATGTCCTTCAAAGTATTGACAGAGCGTTCTAGACGGCACTCTTCTTCAAGGTCGGACTGATCAGAGGACGATAGAGTGATTGAGGAGGGGCTCATATCTGAGAGATGGTCGTCTGACTCATCGGCTTCAATATCAAGAAACTCCAACGATCTACTTGGTGCATTTCTGGATCTAAAGTAACGGTACGAACCACGAGCTAGTTGGATAGCTGCATCGTTTGCATAACATGGAAGATTCCAAGATTGTGGAGGGCTCGGGTGGAAATTAGGATCAGAAAAAAAGGACGATGCACGGGAGACCTCATGTTATTGCATCTGCAAATGTAAATGGCAAGTTGTTTATAAATCCACTTTACATTGAATGCGTGTATATGAGAGGTAACACTAGAGAAAAAGAGTCTAAACTCACTTCTTGAATCGAGATCTCTTCACAATCTTCATGACAGGAACTTCTCCCTCAGGATCCTCAGAGATGACATGCTGTGCGATGCTGCCTTCAGGAACCGAAGTATTCCGAATCAATGGTTCCAACAAAGCCTTGAAAATGGCTGCATCGGCCTCCAAGGCCACAATGTGGCGGTCAATGTTGCGGCAGGCATGGATTGATGAACCTGAAATACAACCCAATGAATTTATATAGTGGTATAAGTGTTCGTGGACAAATAGGAGATGTACTGCAACATAGAGTACAAAGATTTTTTAGGTACAGGAAACTAACCGGTTGCTGCCGTACAGTCTAATATGACGTTGCCCGGATCTGATGCAGCTTCAATCAACATTTCCATGAGTACCACTGATTTCTCCCGGGGGCCTCTCCATGGCCTCTGACCATCACACATCTGGTTCTCGGGCAGAACAATGTTCTGTAGGCAGTCATCACGGCCCACGTCTACACCGTGGCGGCTAAGCAGCTTAGGCACAGGCCTGAAAGCAAACTTTGATGCAGGAACTCCACTCTTCACTGCCAGGGTGATCCCGAACCGGAGTGTCTGCATCCCAATTTGAAACACTAAGTTAGTAATAATTCATCAGGACTCTGTGATTGCATTCAGATGGAGGGATTTCGAACTCTCATAGGGCCAGAGCAATCATGAGTGACTGCTCAAGAGATGAGGAGTTTAATTCTGAAAACGCTTCTTTCAATGGCTCTTTCTCCATGGCTGTCCGCCCAGGCCGTGACCACTTGGTACTGCAAGGAGACTGCTACTAAGTTATCCAGACAGGCTCGTGGTCCTTGGCTACGAGAATAAGTTTAAGCTGATTCTCAATGGTTATCTCGAGAGAAAATTTGCAAAACGGGGGTGACTACGAAACAAAAGAAGGGGCGTAATGTTTAGCTAGAACTTACAGTAACGGACTGATCCAAGGGTGATGTCAGGTGGAGTCGGTTCATTGCCCACCATTCCTTGCGGACTTTCATTCCATACACGTCACAGTAACCTAGAATTTCAGATTTCGTTGTTGCACGAAAAGGATGAAAAAGTATCATCGCCCCATCATCGTGGAGGTGATTCTCAGCGAAGTCAAAAATGCTCTGCAACCAATCAGAAGCTCCCTCATTCCAAGCGGGTATGGATCTAGGAAGGTCTCAGACGCCTGGGACAGGGAGGTTCTCTGGTAAGTCAGCAATGATGAGGTCGACAAACGGGTGACTCACTTGTTCTCCCTTCAAATGCAGGGCTCTCCCTTCAGTGACCTGCACATAAAGTAAATACAATGAAGTCAATTATACGCAGCATAATAACTCAAATTCTGGAGGCCTCTCAATAAGGTGAGGTCCTAGTCACATCCGCAATTAATAAGTCGATACACATGAGCTCCCCTTTAAGTACAAGGATAAAGTTGCAGCTGGACAAATGCAAAGGTCATAGCATCCGCGACCGATCAGGTATTCTATGACACTATAGCAGAGCAGTACAAACAATGGAAAGGGAATAGTATAATTAAACTCAATGCACAAATGGGCTGAGTAAACATCACGGTCACCATTAGAAGTCACAGATGAGCACATGTAAAAAGGGCCAATCGGACACCATTCCAAAGTATTGAAACCCACTGGTAAGACTTCTTTGACTACGGTTGCCACCGAGCAGAGCTATACAGACATTAGAAACTGAGAATTAAAAATAAATTGAACACACAAAGGCCCAGTCAGTCTCGATTCTTAGAGATGTGTATGTGACTGCTCGGGCCGCGCCACAGTCCCCATGGTTCTGACCCACCATGGTATGAGTTAAAATTACACGTATATCATTCTCTCGTAAAGGACTAACTAGGTGCTGTAACCTAGGCTAATAGTAAATTGATGAAGTGAACTGACCGACTGGTTTCAAAGTGGAGTCACCTCTGCTGCCATTTCAAGCATGACTCGAATCAAAGAGATGTGAGCTGCTTTACCTTAAGTAGGAAATCTTTGATTTCCAGGTACATTGGTGTGTAGTCATCATCGCTGCCTGCTAGAACATCTTCGACAGATGAGTTCAGGATCATTTCTTCATTTTTCCCACAGTCCCCGGCATCGTTAAATTCGAGAAGCTGGTTAAGTTCATCATAGGTTGTTCTCCTTTTTCTATTCCTCGAGGCCGTCTGCTCTCTCTGCCCGGAGTCATTAGTGGGACTCTCTATATCCTCCTGACCCGGGGTACTGACCTTCTTCTTGCCTTTTCTTGCTGTTTTCTCTTGTGCCTTCTGTTGCTTCTCAAGCTCCTTCTGCTCCGCCTTCTGCTCGGCTTCTCTCACTTTCTGGGCCTTCTTACGGTCTTCTTCGACCCTTCTCTTCAGCGCCTTCGCTCTCTCATTTTCGTCTTCTATTCCAATAAGATCAACCATTTCTATACCAGACTCCCCAATTGCGTCCCTCGACTTCCTGAGCTCGATCTCAAACGATGGAGTAAAGCTCGGCACACAGTCCAAGTACCATGCACCTGCGGTCAGGTGTGAAGTCGTCCACGTCCGCTGCTGCAAAGCAGAGAACATGCATGCTGGACTCGATCGATCGACCCAGGCTGCAAGAAATACAGGAAGGTTTTCCTTTGAAATTGCTTGCTTCGCTAAGAGCTCGTATTTGAAATACCTTTGCAGGAATACCAACACACAAGAAACCAATTAGCTTATAGCAAATAAAAGATAACAGATTAAACAGTTCATGAAGAAGAATGCGTAGAGGTGGTCCTGTGGAGAAATTGAGTCACCGGACTCTGGAACTCAATTTCTCCACAGGACCACCTCTACGCATCTTCCATCAGTAAAAGACACCCTCTTCCATCAGTAAAAGACACCCTCTTCCATCAGGTTTAGTCACAAGTAAAACACACCCTTGACCAATGCCATTAAAACAAGCGACTGTAATCCAACATTTTACAACTGCAGCAGACTTTCTAGTTTTTACGAAATGAACAGTGAGCACACGATCATGCTATCGACAACAATAAGACAACGCGTATATAAATGACATTGTTATGTTCACAAACAGAATGAGATGTAAATAATGCGAATTGGTAGAGGACACGCCTGACGATCAGGTCTGATCCCTTCAACTCGCGAAACTCGTGTCCTTTTTGGAAGGCTTCATTTCCGCGGAAGTAAGAATAAAAGACATTGTCCCACAGCTTCATCCAACAGTCCTCCACATAAGCAGGCAGCAGCACCGGGCCGGTTGATACGGACATATCAATGGTAATACGGTCTTGACGCACGATCTCGTCAAAGGCTGCCGTGGCTTGATCTGATAGCTGTCCAATTTCCATACAAGTTGTAAGTTAGGGCTAGACTCACCCCTGTTGAATTCATAATCAACCTAGCTATGCATCTCAACACCTTTTTTGCTTGACCAAAATCCATGAACAACGAGGAGTTATCCAGTTTATAAAGGTACCTCTGCCCAGAATGTGGCCTTATGCAGCCAAAGGGTAAGCTTCTCTTCGTTGACAGGCTTTGGAGGGATCTTCCGGGCCTCGCGGGTAGCAGCAGAGGAATTGAAGAATTCGAGCCACTTAATCTTAGCTGATGCCGTGGCCTTTGCGGTCACAATGAGCTGCAGCTTTTCCATAGTCAACTCCGTATTGCTCGAGTTGAAAGAATAATGTCGCTCCACCTGCAATACATAGAGTGGCACGGTGAATCATAAAATTTTAAGAGACGTAACTGCGCAAAATAGGAGCACCCTGGCCTTGAATACGGCTTGGATGTCCTGGTTAGAACTTCCTTCGACTCAGACTGAACATGAGGATATGAGTGTGTTCGGTGCCCAGCTCCATTGCAGTCACAATGCTGAACTTAATTGTACGAAGTAGAATGAAGGCATCACAGATGCAGTGGCAAGGTGTTCAGGTGTTGGTCACAACCACCTATGTTAGGTGCCAACGAGACCTGCTTTATCCCACCCAGCCAAACTACACCCCAATCAACACATTGCAACACTTAAAAAGTGACAGATGACGGCAGTCGCAGTAAGGCCTTGTGGTTCTCGTAGGTACCGAGCACACTTGCTGTGGCAAACTGATTTGCGCTACATTCCAACGAACATAAATTCAGGACGAGGGATGTAACTGGTGCCGTCACCAGAAGGCGATGCGCTACTGGTAGAATCCAACTTTGATCGGGGCCGAACACACTTCCTTAGGCAGTCCATATTAGACTCCGTCCAGGTGAACGAAGGTGCCGGATGAGAAGATGAAGCAATAACAGAATTCGTTCGTAATCAACTCTAGTAGGGGCCGAACACACTTGTCTGGGCAGTCCTCCACCACAGAGACCAAATGTGAACCCGGTCGGTACCAAGCAGTTCGTGAGAAGCCGAGTGCCCAACATTGAGAGCTGTACTTGAAAGTGTGCATATATCAAGCAAGTGGATCATATCATATATTTATAAAGTGTTGGGTAAATGCCATGTACAGTCTCAACACATTGCATTATGGAAGAGGCCAAGAATTAGTTACCTCACGTAACCAAGCTGGTGTCAACTCGGGATTCGCGACGGCAACAAGTTTATTCATCTTCTGCCTGAGTTTCTCCGTTACCTTCTTCACGGCTGCTTTCATGGCAAATACTTTTTCCGCTTCGGTTACGTCACGATCGTTCTGCTCCAAGAAACCTCTTAAACCATCGTCGGCCGCACGGCTAATCTCATGCTAAAACAAAGACAGTAAAGGTACATGAGAACAAGTCAGCTGCACCTGCTTTACTAAAGGAGGCAAGAACGTGGGGAAACATCTGCAAGAATTCCCTGAGACAAATCGAATGGAAACAAAGTCGAATGTTCAAGCCTGCCTTATAGCCACCACGAGAATCAACATGTTACAATTGAATCGCTGCATTCATTCCTATTTTAACATTGTAGCTGGGACTATATTGCAGCGCAACTTAGAACTGGCCCAATCTGATCTGCTGTATCCCAAACATACCTGGAAGATGAAACTAGTAAACACTTTAATCGGCAAAGTCTGCCATGTATTGTGCTTTGTTTTCTTGCATCTTTTTAAATCAGAATCCGACAAGATATCCTTGAATTGCTCCAAAGGCATCAAGCCGTATTTTTGAACCCTAAAGAGGGTATGAACTGGATTGGTTTTCACATGAGAGTCCTCCGTGTGCCTATCACATGAGACAGTATTAAACAAATTCAAATACAAAGAAACACCCTAAATCACTTGCATAGGAAACTATTGGAACAATATTCTACTTGCTTAAGATGATCTCACTGTAAGGCAATACTTACTTGTTGATATTGTGCATCAACTGCATGACTAGACCAATTCTCCCTTTAGTGTCTAGGAGAATTGAGTCAACCAAGTAATGCCGGGACTCCTCCGTCTTGTGCAATCGATCAATATGGTTCATCCAGGCTTGGTATCGATGGTTTCCATCACAAACAAAAAACATCATGTTTGTAAAGCAAGCTAACTCTGGAACTGTCAAAAGGAAGTTATTAAACTCCTCATTTTTTTTAGTCCAGATTGGTCCCCACTTCCACGTGTTAGCCTCGGTAACCTCTCTGGTCTTGCCATCCTCGTCAGTAGTTGACACGTAGAATACTGATGCACCCTCGCGATATCCGTGAACAAACTCCTGCTCGAGTTTTGAAAGATCACTCTGTAAGGTTGGGCGGACCATCGGCATGGGCTGCATTCGACACAGCGGAATGCTGAATCTGGATGCACTAAGTGGCTGCAGCCGGATATCTGCAATTGTCGACACAGAGTTGAGCTTCTGTCGTGTTTGAATGTCGTCCTCGTTTCCAGCATATGCATCTCCAAGCGAGTCCTCGTCGCCATCTGAATCTTCCTCTCGGCCACCTGATTTCTGAGTCAAGACCAGCGCATTCTCGTCGTGAATATCCTCGACTGGAGGAAGCTGGTCCTACGAACATTTAAACCCGACCGTTTGTAAGTGAATGACAATGATAATTTGCATGACAGAGATGCACATCGACATTGATCTGCACCGGGGTGCAAGCATGGAAAAGTGTACCAAAAAAGTACTTAACTATTTGACAATTTCAGCCCACCGCATAAACACTAAAGAAAGTGCCATCTAAGTTTTCATGATGTGAAATGAAGTTTGGGATATGGAAAGTAGACTTGATTTACTCCAACTTCTCAAAGTTGCGGAACAAGATATTGAGTATTCATTGCTCTACGAGTGCAACGAAGTCGGCCAAAGTGATTGCGACAATTTGAAAAAGTGAGCATATCTTACCACGTTTTTAGCGGAAATCACTTCTGACTTCGCGGGGCTGTCCGTTGGTACAGTAGACTTCTAGAAATGATCTAGTCGGATGAATTGCCGGTGAAATGTGTGCTTGAAGTATCGCACGGACGTTTTGAAAACACTGTCGACCTTTAAACTTTTGGGGCTGTTTTTGTTGAATATTGTGGTATTGCAATCTTTTATCGTGAAAGGTTTGATGTTTAAAATAGCCCGGAAAAAACAAAAGTGAAAAAAAAATAGTTTTATTCCAAGAATGTCGCTTCATATTCACTAGGGACAAAGTGGAAGGAGAAACCAAGTGCTGTGGTTGAACGCCACGTCGCGACCCTCAAACAGGAGTTTCATGGGAACGTTGTCAGTAACTGGTGCAGAACGCTTTACTCCTCCTTCTGGAGTAGCATCGGAGGGAGCGCACCGACGGTACAGACGCCATTTGAAAACTGATGCAGGTGCGGATCCGAGGCATATTTGCGCAGCAGTAAATGCAAAACGTGAGTGCGATAATTAGCTAACTTGGATTGGTCATGAACGTGGCACTCATTGTCAATCAAATTGAGCTGGATTAATTTGAACAATCGAAAATGAAACAGCCTAGAAGTGCATCACACCTATGGGGGCTACGACTCCTACGCCTGATCTTCGTTTGGACTTCGCGCCCGACTGATCTCCGGAAATTAGGGTTCCATACACGGATTTCTTCACAATCTCGCGCTCGTGTGTTGTAGCAGCAGCGTGGAAATCTGGAGTACAACCAACAAGGGGAGAGGCGAAGTGCGGTACGCACTGATGTCCACTGTCGTAGACTACAGCATCGTAAACGGGTCATGAACGAAGGAGTTTAAATCGCATTAGCTGAGAGAGCCGGGATGGGAAACAGCGAAACAGAAGTTCCTTGGGGCCATGGACGAGTGCTGAAGTGAGACAGCTGCAAGGAGCAGCACCTTGGCGACGACAAGGATAGTAAATAAAGGTACGCAGTTCTTTCGCTCCTTCTAGGTTTAGGGTTCGACGGAGATGCTGATGAAGGATCTTCCATGGTAGTTCATGCACAGGATTTAGGCGCAGGTCCTCTTAATCTGCTAATAGACTGGCCGAATTCTATGCTATTTCTTATTCGATCATGTGTGGTATGTTTACGCCGAGATGACAATGTGATCAGGAGTGAGCTGGGATACAGAGCACATGCTGGGCAGCATTTGAAACGTGCAAAACAGACGGAGGCCGTTCTGGAGTAGGGTTCCAGGTATGAGCATCACGACGTTGAAATGTGAACATGTGTTTTCATTCTGTTTTTCCAAAATAGCGTTAGTGGTGACCATGTGGAATCCGACAAAATGAACTAAGCGGTGGTGCGTCGGTGTGTCGCGGGAGGCAGGGACCAACAATATTCTAGGTTGGAGCACTACAAGCCTCTTCGAAAGCGTCGTACGGTGCTACATATTTACCGGAATGGGCTCAAAGAAGAATGTGCGGGCCAGAACTGCAGTTCCCGCGCGGAGAGAACTGCGACGGGAGTCGGATCAGCGCCGGGAGGTGGAGATCGAACAGCGCAACGAGCAAGAACGTCAGAGACTTCGCAGGTGCTGACCGTTCCATCAGAGCTGCGGAGCTAATTATAGTATGCACTCCTGGATTTGTTGTATGCGTAAATATGTCAAGATTGGGTGATTGCAATGCCGCGTTATCCGGTGACGGGGAGAAGGGAAACGCCTGACCATCAGAATGCTGTGCTCCTTGATTGCATTGTATGCAGACTGGAGCAGAAGCGGGTGTATCACAGGGGCTGGCGATCTCGGAGGGAGACGCGGGAGCAAGATACTGCTGCGGAGCGGGAAGACGGTGGAGGACCCTCACAGCATGATTCGGGGGAGGTGCGCGAAGTAGATTTGAATGACATTCAGGATCCATGGGGGCGAGAGGAGGCGGTCGACGCGGGTGCCGCTGGGGCTGAGGTTGTAGATGGATTTGCAGAAAACGGGGGTGGCCTTACTCAAACCACGGACTCCATAGCAGATGAGGGCGGGGAGACGGAATGTTCGCGACTTACTCCACGGAATCGGAAGTGCTGTGCGATCGCAACAAAGACTATGAATGTCCTCATGGAGCTGTTGGATTCAGGTTTAACAGCCGAGGAGAAGAAATTGGCGCTGCGTCGTTGCTTTGCTGATGAACGGGTTCGTGCAGTTGATCCAGAGCTCTGCACCACTGTTTTGAAGATGCACAACGTTGCGCAGACAACCGTCCAGAGTCTGAAAGGGGCGCTACAGACCATCCGGCACATGGGCATACAGGGAAAAACGAAGGTAAGGAATATTGTCCTCACCGCTGCAGTCTCGAAGGGCGATTCCCAGCGTATGATTTGCAAGGCATTAGGAGCGTCGAGGTACCTTGTTCGCAAGGCATTCCAGAGGCGTGCTGAGGTTGACGAGACTGGGGAAAATCTATGGGCCGGGGGGGACAGAAAACGAAGGAGCGATGCACTTAGTGCAGAGGACCGCGACTCCGTTTGCTCTTGGTGGGAGACGGAAACCACAGTTTCACCTAACAAGCGGGACGTTAAAAGACGACGAATTGGAGTAAAAGAGCAAGAGATCCATGCAACCCATTACCTCCAAGTATCACAGGTACTATCTCTCACTGAATTCCGCGGTGGTCTTCTTGTCAACCGTGTCGGGGCAAGGTATAAGGCGAGTCTACTTAACATTGATGTGAACAGAGCAGTGGAAGTTTAGGGTGAATTTGGTGTCTGCGAATCTGTAGCAGCGAATGCTGATTTATTTGCCTGTGGACGAAGTGATTTGGAGCTCACGGAAAAACAAGTCCCACGTCAGTGAGTGACGTAGCAGCTGATTTGGATTCGTGTCTGCTTTTATACAGTTGCAGTTTAATGCCTAGTGAATGCTGATCTAAGTAGCTTTGTCGGACATGATACTATGCGGGTCAGCTATTTTTTGTGAATTCATGGATTTAGGGGTCTGCTTGGAGGAAGTGCAGTGCGCCGAGTGAGCGCTAGCTTCGGTGAATGAGGTAGGGGAGTGCATACTGCGGGGTAAGAGCAGTCTTCATTTACAAGAGTAATTCGATTCGCGGTTTTCTGATCCTGATGTCCTCCTCTGTTCGGATTTAGAGAGTGTCCACTGCCAGTGTCGTTTATTCAGGGTAATGGCTTAGAAACTCGGGAGCGAGTTAATTCTCATGAAGTGGACGACATCCCTTAGAGATGCTGTCTGTCTACTCAGCGGGGTCGGCTCTTTCCGTGCTGCCCGTGGTTTCATACACCGTCTCCGTCCTTCTATTGTTTCACTGATAAGGCAGTAACTAGTTAGAGGTGGACACATGTCGGCGAGTAACGAGGACGTAACGCAAAATACGGAGGAATTCAGCGCTGAGCTTCTTGTGCGAGCATGATGTAGGCTGATAATTAAACGGGTCGACCTATAATTGGTGGGCCTATTGCAGTGGATGTAAAATCGAACTGGTTGTTGGTGAAGCTGTAGCGGTGAATGATGGTTGCCCTCGCTGTAAGCGAAATAAGTCCCTGGGACTGAATAGCCGTTCCCTCATCCTGCAATTTGGGACCATAGCGAATTCAATTTCTGTACAACTGCTGCTTTATAGTCTGAGTTCCCCGTGCCTTCATTGCTGGTTTGTGTAGCTGTACCAACAAAGTGAATTTACCATTTAACTAGTACCAACTCGCTCGTCCAGGAATTTGCTGCCGCTGAATTGGATTCCGATCTGTGTGTTTGCAGTTGGAGTTCCATGCCCGATTTAGAGAAGCCAACGAAATGCGGCAGGTAGGGCTACGGGCGTTCGAGCTCTTGAAGCCCTTCTATGTAAGGCGCCTGAAGGAGCGGAACACGTGCGCGTGTGTGTATCATTGTGAGATGGCGGAGTTGCGGACAGGGTGGAACAATATGAGAAGTGCCGGAAAGGGGATACACGGAAGGAACTGTGGGTGCTCATGCGACGTATGTGGCAGTCCGAGGAGTACAGCTGCAGCGACAAGTGCCGAGTCCACAGGAAGTTGCCATGCCGACCTGTCCCACTTCACCGGTCTTACTGACCTATGGCACAGCGTGCTGTGTCCAGTACGGGACGACGGTTGGCATGACCCTGATTGCATAAAGGGTACATGCGAGCTGTGCGGGGTTGACATGTTGCTGATATGTCCAAGAGAAACTGACCATTCTGATCCACTGAAGGTGCAATGGCACAACTTCCAGATGGTCGTCCATGGTTGGACGAAAGCTGGTAAAGAGAATAAGGTTCTGAGAATGATGTACCAGACCACTGCAGCCCCGGTATACTTGGAGTATCTGACTAAGAAGCTGCGACCTTTCATTGTGCATAATTATGTCGCGAAGTGGCAGGCGGAGCGGTTCAAAGAATCTATCGACACTTTCCCCCCTGACTCCGTCTTGTCTGCTGTCGACTTTGCAGAAAACTATACCTTTCAACCATACCAAGAGGTTCAGTCGATGCATTGGCTTCAGCACCAGATCACCATTCTCGTGCACATATGCTACCGTTGGAATCCGGAGTATCTTGCAGACCCCGGATCAGGTGCCTCCAAGTTGCTAACAGAGTATCACTATTACATTAGTGATTCCTCTGAGCATGACACGCTTTTTGTCCAACATTGCTTTCAGTTGCACTGGAGACACATGACTGATAGAGGTATTAGACCAAACGAGCACATCGTATGGTCTGATGGGTGCGCTGCGCAGTTCAAATCGCGTAGGTGTTGGTATCATGTGTCTAGGTAAACCCCCCATCGCATTATCCATGATTTACAGTTGCCCTTGTTGTGTTGCCTACGAAGACGGGGGATTTGGGTCGGTACAGTAGCTCGGACAAGCTTACTTACGTTGGCCATCCCCAGGTATCCATCGACGACTGTCAGCCCCGACTTGCCGAATGGGTGTCGGATGGTATGGTCATATTTTGGGAGCGGACACGGAAAGGGGTTGCACGACGGGGCCGGGGCGATGCTCAAGTGTGCAATTCGGAGGGAGGAGATGAACTTTGACTCTAGAACAAAGTTGCAGAGCGCATCCGATGTTGTCTCGTTCTGTAATAGGAAGGAGCAGGAAGAGCACCGGGCATATGGCAAATAGGAGTTAATGAAAATCGATCAGTCATGGAATGTGGAAGATTGACCACGTCTCGCGATTACATTGACGAGATGTGCTGGTATGTGCGACGAGGCAGGCCTTCTATGGTTCAACTTTCTGCAGTGTTTACTTGGGGGGTTCATTGGGGGGTGCCCTCGAGAGACTCATCGGTGGCGAGGATTCCATGAATAGACTACATTGAAGAGATTGAAGTGCAGGTACGGATGTGTTCTGATACGCCGTTACACATTATCCGCATGGCTTTGATTGCGTGTTTGACCAGTCCGGGATTTGACTTCAATCTCCACATTTGTACACGTTTTAATGTCTCTACAATGGGAAACGTGGGAGAAATCTGTGGTTTACGGTGAAGTCATAACTCTGCAGATCTGCATGAACCGAAAGCTTGCCCTCAACGTGATGTTCTGATCCTTGTATGTTGATTTCATTCACTTCTGAAGATAATAAAATTCAGTGCTTCCTCTGTTTCGATGTACAGGACAATAGGGATTGTTTTGCTCCTCGTTTCGACTACGCAGGGCCGCATTCGGGTTGACTTGGGGAGATACATAATTCGCATTGATGCATGGCATGGATTTGAAGATACGGTATTTCATTGTCCCACATCAAGTAAATTCCATGACATTCTTCTCAGTTGTTCTCCTTCGTGTGATCAATTTGCCTTGTGGTCTGGGAGGCACCGTTTCAGATTATCTGATCTCCGTAATGCATTTATTTTTCAGATAGATACTGCGGAAGGATGTTTATCTTACCTCGTCCCCTGTACGCTACGTGGAAGAAGTGCACGGTGGTCGACATTCCACGCCATGTAAACCGTGAGAATGCAATAGCTAAGACGTTCGGAGTACCCATGTATGATCTTCCATCCTCTCCTGATAGTGCTACGAATAGTTGGTCGAAGAGCCCATTTCATCCCATTAGCGTCCTGTTGTGCTGTGCATTTGGAGCAAAAAAGACACTTCCAGACAAGGCGAGAACATTGAGAACATTCTGAGTGACTCTGCTACTGCTATCTCATGGTTTACGTGGGGTGGAATACGCGGAACGAGTGTACAGCATTTGCCCCGTCAGTTTTTTCGTTGAGCGTTATCGTTCATTCCAGGGTACTAGATCAGTGTGCAAGAAGCAGCTCCGTGAAGATTTTGGGAAAGGACAAGAATAGTGATCGAACTGTGAAGCACTTTCACGGTCAGGACATATTCCAGAACTTTCAGTTGAGCTCTATTGCTTATCGAAGTGTGGCCCGCCCTGGTAATCCGCAATTCCACTTGCCAGGTACCTTCTCACCATTCGCAAAGTGATCCGCATATGTCACTTCAGCAGTTCCATTCCATTTCGGTGAAAATGGCCCTCAATTTGAGGGGCAATACGTCCAGACTTTACTTGGCTTGTTTTTTGCGCTGACGAAGCACGGGCTCCAGTCCCGAAGAGGCGAAAACACTACTCTTGAGTGGATTGCCTCGTTTTGTTGTGCTGCGGACACTGAGGAGGCACTTGCCTTTCCGTTTTACAGGACTCAGTGGAAGCGACGTGGCTGCCGACGCTGTCGACGCACTTCAACGTTTTGAGGTACTTGCTGTCACTTACGCAACACTTTGTTCTGTGCTAGTTCATTAAAACCGTCAAAGGTACTTGCGCCCCGGTTACTGATAGCTTGGACGTTGCTGGTTTGAAGTCAGGGGACTGTATTTCTCGAGGGCACTTCACGTACCACTTTGCGCTTACCCACAGTACTTGCGTCTCCTGTAATGTCCACTGCCTCGGCTGAATGTAGCTGAAGCAAAAGTAGGATTCAGAAGTGTGCTGAAAAGGTCAGTGGACATTTACGAAGATTAGAAAGTGAAGTGGACTGTGGAAAATCAAAGAACAAACACTTGGCATTCCGTAGTCGGTCACTTTAAATCCAATTGGTTTGCGGTGAAGTGTTCCGGGACAATCTTTTAAAGTGTCTTCATCGGGTTTAGATGTGTTCCGAAGTGTCCCATAGCGCTTTCCGCGGATTTAAAGATATTACACAGTGATTCCGCATTGTTTCCAAAGTGCTTCCACAGCGTTTCCACAGTGTTTTCAACGTAATGGCTTAAAAATTCGCAGTGTTTCCCCAGTGTCTGTACAGTGTTCCCCCAGTGTCTGTACAGTGTTTCCACAGTGTGTCATCAGTGTTTCCTCACTGTTTCCACAGTCTTTCAAATGTATCAGAAAGTGTTTAGCACTGTTCCATAGTGTTTTCAAAGTTGTTTACTTGATTTATGCCTCCTCCACGCAGGCAATACGCAATGGAGGCTCAATGGATCCCGCTTTAGAAATGCACATGTGAGCCACTGTCTGAGTAGTTCACACGCCATTACATGGCTTGTGATGCATATTCAATTTCTACATTTGCGTGAAACCACTTCTTGTGATTCATAGGTTTGTTCAGTTTGGACCTTTTTCGTCGCAGTGTTGGGAACTTGGGTGTATTTTCGCAAAATACAGTTTTTTCCAAGTAGAGAGCGAGGATAGTGCCATACCTGTGTAGATGAAATGCGCAGTGAAATTTTGGATCTGCATGCCTGAGAATGGCGCGATTTCTTTAGAATGTCGGATGATGAAGGCCATGGCTACAACGGGCCGTCTTCATTGCACAACTTTTTTGAGTTTGGAGACTCTGTCACCGAACCAGAGTGAGAACGAGGTGGACTCTGCTTTGCGTATCCTAGTTTGTGCAGGTTATTACACTCCACTTCCGTCTGCAGATGTTAGTCTAGTGTCACGGGCTCATTCTGTAATTTACATGCTGTATGGAACTAAGCTTCTTCCTAGACTTAGGATATACTGGATTCCAGAAGTAGATGTGTTCTGCCAGCCAGACAGATACACGGCCGTCAGGCGACGTGTTCCGAATTACCTTGAATATGCGATTTCATCTGCACAGTGTTTGAGCTCCTGTTGGGAGAATTAAAATCTTTGTGGGTTTATTTATGCAATTAGCCGGCAGCCCTGCAGAAGGTGAGATGTCATGATGATTACGTATTGTTGTTGGCGTCCATGGACATGTAATTGAGTTTGAGGAAGCCAGAAAGTGACTATTCGTGATTTCATTTTCTCTGGACTTACCATTTGCAACCCGTCGCATCCTGGCTGTGGACTGCAGAATCCCCCACCGTGTCGAGGTGACTGCTTGAGACAATCCACCATCAACGTGATCGCGCACTCCTCAGAAAAGTGGCGCTGCATGTCACTATGTCGCCCAGTGAACTGCATGTCATCAAATCATTGATGTCACCGCTGTGGCGGCCCATCAAGGCAGGGCACTCCCCTCCTTGATCTGAGAATATGGCTGGGTGCTGGGAAATCCTGGACAATCGTGGCCTCCGATGCAGGGAAGCATAAAGGACGTAGCATTGCCACATTGTGAACTTTGTGGGTTTCTCCCTTCAAGTCGGCTCTGGTACCCTCTTGCGCACTTCCGTTGAAGCTTCTCCGCGCAAATTCGCCCTCCCCCCCCCCCCCCCCCGCCCCTTGCACCGTTTGCTCCGTTTGCTCCTCGCCATGGCTCCACCCGAACCCGCTTCGATTCTCTGGTTTGTGCTCTTCATGCAACTTCCCCACGCCGGAGTAGTGCCGACGGTGACACCCACCGCAGATCTCCCCAGTCGACGCGCGCTGGCAGAGTTCTTCGGCCCCAAGTACCGCTCCGGATACTCGTTTGAAAACCACGGCGACGTTGCTTATGAAGAGTACGTGAAGGAGCTGTACTCGAGAGTTTTACAAGCTCACTGGCCAATCAATTCCGTGGTGCCTTTCCATTTTGCGCGGGGTCTGTTGTCCGAGGCGATGCACCTTGATGTGAATTGGGCTGAATTCGGGTTCAAAGCGACCCATCCTCATCAGTCCCGCTCCGGTGGCTATCGCATCCTGCCGGAGTTTGAAGCGCTAACGTCCCCACTGAAACCACTCCCGAAGATAATTCCACGAACGACATTTCAGGTATGATCCCTTATAGCTTTGTCCAGTATATCTTGAGTCTGAGGTTGCTATCGTTTCTGTAATTGTACCCGCCAAGTCTCTATTCCTACCGAAGCACACGTTTTTGGCGTTGCTATGGAATTCCCCCTTGTTTCTGTGTTGCGTGTAGATCGCAGTCCCCCGCCAGGTCGATTCTCCTTGGGAATTGGCTCAAACTCCCGGGCTACCTGGTACCGCCACCACTCCCCCCGAATTGTCGCGTCCTCCTCACCCTCACCAGCCGGCAACGACTCCCCCAACTGTGTCCGATTGCTCTGAAGGTCGACTGGAAGAGGCCCCCCTGCGCGATCCAAAGAACGGCGACACAGGGGACACGTGTGCTGAAGCGAGCAAATCGGGGGACGACTCTGCAATTCCCACAGTCGGCAACGCTTTCGGGTGTCTCAGTCCGGGCCTGTTTGTTCTCAGGGACGGTATTTTGGCAATGGCCACGACTCATTGCATGAGCCTGAAAGAGACACGCCATCACGCAGCTGCCGGAGTTCATAGAGCAAAGGACAGTACACAGGAGGAGGTTAATCGACTGCGATTCGTCACGAGCAAAGTCGCGGAACACCAATCCATTTATGACAGGGCGCTGGCAGAATACGAGAAGGCAGAGGATGTGCTCAAGGCAGCTCGGAGCGATTCATCTACTGTGACAAACCGCGAAGAGAAATTGAAGAAGAACAATCACCTCAAGAGCTGTGAGGCATTGGTGAAATCTTGGGCAAAAAACCTCGACATTGCTCGTGAGCGACTCGCGTTTTGGGAGTACAAGAACACACGGCAGGTAGAATTAGTCGGGAAGCTCTCTGACGCAGCTCATGCAGCAGATCTGAATTACCGCAGAACATGCGACATGATTGACAGTGACATTGGAAAGGTCGAGGCGCTGGCGGAGTTCCTCAGTTCAACTCGCTCCTAAATGCTCCACCCACCCATGGCACAATCCTCGTCTGAAGGGGATGTCTAAGCCGTCGGTGCAATTGCAGTCTGGCCCCTACTCGGCCTCTACTCTGTAGACATGTGATAGCTCTACCTTTGGCATTGCATATTAGACTAAAAAATTTTTGCTTCTGTCATGGACGGAATTGACGGTGGTTGTGTATTTTCTGGTCCCGGTTTGGTCTCTTTTGGTTCGGTTTCCCAGCTCTCCAGAATACGTGTTTGCACACACAGATACTACGTTTTCGGGTTTTATTACAGGCTGTTTTTCCCACAACAGATGAAACGATTCGTCCCTGTGCACTCACTGGTTGGCTCGTATATGTAGTACCTCAAAAGCTATGTAGATACAGCGACTTTGTTCACCTTCACTTCCACTGTTACTGACAGTGTCCTTCCACTTTCTCCTCTCGACTGTATGCCATAAACCGTGATGAATTTTACTACGTAGCCCTTGCATTCCCCACTGTCTACTTTTCGCTCCCTGCTGTTCAAATGGGCCATGTCCCTTTATTTTCTGTTTGGTTTATCATAAGGCACATGTCCCACTATGGTCTACAATATTTATGGCGCTGTGTGAGACGGTGTAGATTTGCCACGAAGTACAATTATGATCCAATGCACGTTAAGGACGCAGATTGGAAGTGCATGGCTGGCTATTTTTATTTCGGTGCGCTCACTCAAAAATGTACCATCTAATGATGCTAACCTCCCATACCACAAGGTGAGATACATTTACACATCTTTACATCGGATGACTTCTTTGCGGATTGATTACAATATTCTAAATTCCTAGATAACAATGTCGAGACTCCATACTGGCCCAGACGATGCAGGCCATGGGCCAGGATCCGCTAAGCTAATCATAGATCATTCTTTATACGCAATGGAGTCTGATTTTTTGGATGACATACAGAATGCTCTGCAATTGTTTGCTGCTGCTCATCATCGGCTCGATGCAAATGTAAAGCCTCTATGCAAACGTAAAGCATCTCTGTTTCAATGCCGACGTAGCCACCAAACCTCCAGATCATCCTCAAGCGAGACAAGAGCGCAATGGTAGTAGCATCAAACTCTCCGCAATTGTCCGCTCCACGTCCTATCCTCCCTGCTTCAATGCCAACGAGTGTAGTGTCAGTTGACGCTCGGCTATGATATAGGCGAAGGGTGAGTTGATCAAGGTATGACAATGAATTTGGGGACATACCTTAGTACAAATCCCCCCCCCACCAACTCATGTGAACAGCACCCTGACTCTCCCCCTGCGGAACCGCGGCCGAGTTCGATGCAACGCTTGAATCCGCCACGAAGTCGCGTAAGACGGTGCCACTCACGGGAAATGCAACGAGGGAATCGGCCATGACGTTAAGAAGCTCAACGGTGCAGGCAAATGTCCAGCGCCACTCTGCTCCGGGCTCTGTTAGACGCGCAATTTGTACAAGTGGCCGAATGTCCCTGCCCCGACTCTTGGCTCTCTCCACTTCCACGAGCCATGGCCGCAGCTCTTCTAGACTTTGCAGTGCCTCAGATGATAACCGCAAACTTGCTCTTGTCCTCTTCGAAGTTGCAGTACGCACCGTGGCCATCGGGCCCCCAGCTCATTTGCCCCCTTCAATTCGCGCAAAAGTACCACGAAGTGTGGCACAGTTATTACTGCACAACCGCGAAGAGAGTGCGATATGGAAATCGAAGACTCCATTGCAAGCAGCATCTTCCCCAGGGCGAGAGGGAAATACACGAGTGAAGACATGTTGTCACGTACCTCCTGGAACATGCTGCCCCGATGAAAGGTGCTCCGCACAGATTAAATAGACTTCGTCCGTGGGAAGCCGTATCATGCTGCTGTTGCCACCTCAGGGCAGGATTCTTCTTGGGAGCTGGACTTTATGTGGGCCATCCCTGTACTTCAATTTTGCAGGAACTGGTCAGCAGTTCCTTCCATACTTCCTTGGGGCCACAAAGAGTAATTCCCTGCATCACAACTGAGGCGGTTATAGTTTAAGACGACGAGGACGTCCAATGCTGGATTATTCTATGCATGATTCAACAATATTCGGGTGAGAGTACACTAGACCCTTGTACTTTTGTGTGTCACACCGAAAAAATGTCAAAGTACTTGAATTTGTACTTTGAATAACTCAATGTTGGAGGTCGTTTTCTGTCGATTGGTTGTGTTTCCTATGTCATACAATACTTTAAGGGAACTAACCCGATAAGAGTTATGAAAAATAAAGGAAGCACATATGTATATTTGATACTTTTGCACAACTTTAGGCGGATGTCACAAAGTACAAAATTATCACAAAAGTACAAAGTTCGTGGATCATTCAAAGTCGAAATAATGCTTCCGCCTGTTAGAGAATACCTGACATGGAGGCCACTGAGATGGGAAATGAACTGCTACGGTAGCACAAATACAATTTCGTAGATCTAGAGGAGAAGTAACGGTTTTTTTGCAGTGCAAAAGTTGTGCAAAAGTTGTCTAATTTTTAATTTTTCTGGCAGTTTCTAGAAGAGCACGAACTAACCCAGGATGGCCAACCGTCGAATCAGCCAAAAAACTCTCTACCGGATATATCTTTTTTTACTAGTGGCTGCGCAGGAGCTTGTACTCTTAGTGCTTAAAGTACTCTTTGTACTCCCAGAGAAGTACGTGGCAGTCCACGTTCGCTGTCAGCGTCTTCATCGGACGCCGAGCCTCAAATAGTTCGTTACTGCGGCGCATCATTATGCGTCGAGGCGGCGCTTCAGTCTCCTTCACTCAGTCCTCTCATGAGCTAGTGGAGGGGGCTCTCGTTGAATGCTTCCTTGTGCTGTTTTTTTTTTTTGCCCACACTTCTGTTATGCATAGCTGGTTCAGAAGTTCATGTACTCGACTTCTTCTCTAAGTGTTCTTCTCGCGTCTCTCCAGTTTCAGGACTTTGCAAAACTTAGCTTCGAAGGAACTACTCATGGGAAATACTGCAAAGAGACGGCGTGTACGAGAGGGAATAGCACGTCCAGGTCCAGCTGAACGTGCTGCCGAGGTTGAAGCCCTTGAGGCTCAAAGAGTTGTTATCGCTAGTGCAGCTCGGGAGAGAAAAAGCAGGCAGAGAGTACGTGATAGGGAGAGGGTAGCAGAGTCTCTAGTTCTAGCTCATGACACGGCGGAGCAAGCTGCAGCTCGGTCCTTTACAGTGAGAGAGAGTAGTAGGATTTCCTTGAGAATCAGTCAAGCCATTGTTCAAGAGTTGAAACAGTGTCCGAATCTAGCTGGGCGGAGAGATGTCATGGAAAGGGTCCTTCGTCATTCTACAGTTTCTCCCTTTTTGCCTGATTGTTATCACCGTCCACAAGAAGCACGAGCTAGGGATGCGTTTATTGACAACTTTAAGAATGAGCTTCGTTTAGTCAAGGTTGCAAATTCTCATGATTACTTAGCTCGGAAATCAGCTCTTCTAGATGCTGCTGTTAGTTGCGGCTCTAATGTCCGAGTGGGTGCCTTGTCTAGAATACTGGACACAACTAAAGAGAGTATTAGCATTGCTTTGAAGAGGAGGTTACCAGAGGAGGATTCTCAGGGGTTACTGCCGAAGTTACGTTTGTCTCGGCAGCCAAGGGCGGGTATTTCTGATTATGTCAAAGAGTGCATACTCCATTGGTGGGAGATACAGACCAAGGTTTCACCGAACAAGAAGGACATTGTTAGGCATAGGATAGGGCGCAAACTCTGGCTGGAACCTCATCCTACTCATTATCTCTGCGAGACACAAGTAAGTTTACCATGTATCCTTTTCAACTCTGTTTTAAAACTTGGCAATGTGTACTACGTAGAGTGCTCTATCTTTTGATGTACCCACTAGAATGTACTGTTCCTCCACCTTGGTCATTGAAGAGTACATTACGTCGCATTACTCTATGCTCTGTAGTTTCAATACTTTGTCTAGGAGTACAGTTGTATTCTCCTGGCTGTGGGACAATCATATTCGTACTTTTGATTGTGGATCTTGTATTTAGAGTACAGCCGTTTAGGCCCTCAAGTTTTTGATAGTTCCAAGATGTACTGGCACTGTGCTAGTCCTACTGACTGTAAGAAATTTGTGTACACCTTGTATCCTTTATCGAACTATGTATCATGGGATGCTAATTGCATGGGTAGTCTAGAGTACCATTTGTATTACACTACTACTTCAAGGTAACTAAAGTAATTCAGACGTACTTTAATAGTACTAGGATGTGGTTATCTTGTAGAATATGTAGAGCTCTAGTACTTAAAGTATCCGGAATGGTTATTGAGTACTAACCTAGGGCAACGTGTACTTCGATGTCATGTTTGTACAGACTTCGGTCTTCCAACGTTTCCTCGAAATCCACCCTGAATGCACTGTTCGACAGAGGGCATTCGAGAGGTTGAAGCCGTGGTGGGTAAAGAAATTAAAAGAGAGGAATACCTGTTGCTGCATCTATCATGTTGAGATGGACATGATGAAGGCTGGATTAATCACTCTGAGGGACAAGCTGAGGGGTTTCCATACCTCAACAGACTGCACATGTCTTTGTGTGGTGTGTGCAGATGAACAAGGGACCGGTTGCCATGCTCACGTCTCAATTTTCAAACACATTACAGCCATGTGGGAGGCTTGTCTATGTCCTAAAGGAGAGTTCGAGAGATGGCATAGGTTAGAGTGCCTTATGGGTGATTGTACACAGTGTGGCTTTCATTTATTCAAGGTCTGTCCATTAGAGTTACAGGACTCTCAGACATTTGTACTGAAGTGGAAGTGCTTTGAGTACTACGAGGTTGGAGTGCATGCAGAGACAGGGCAGCCAAAGAAGAGATTGAGAGAGGCTTTCAAGGAAACGCCGGTCCATGAGTTCCTCTCGTATATGGAGAAGACAGTGACGACTTTCGTGACACACAATTTCAGAGCGAGGTGGCAAGATGAGCAGTGTCAGCTCATGATGAAGAATATCCCAGAAGGGGTTCTTGTGTCCCACATAGATTATGCTGAAAATTATACATTTGCAATTCAAAACGAAGTGCAAAGCATGTATTATTTCAGCACTAGTGTAACCATTCTTGTACATATCACGATGTGGAGGGAAGGTGACGAAATCATGAAGCAGACGCATTATTATATTTCAGATGATAAGGCACATGATTCGGCATTTGTGCAACATTGCTTAATGTTGCATTGGGACTGGGTGGTTGATGCTGGACTTACCATAGAGGAACATTGGGTATTCAGTGACGGCTGCAGCTCGCAATTCAAGTGTGCGACTGCCATGTTTTTTGTTGGTCGGTATCCGTCTCTCACTGAGGGGTGCTTGATGCGGTGGAATTTTTTTGAATCTGCTCACGGGAAGGGGGAGTGGGATGGTGCAGGTGCAGTGGTGAAAAGGGCGCTGAGAGCGGAGCAGATTCGGAACCCCCTCAGGCCGCTTCAGAATGCTGGGCACGTTGTTGATTTCTTGAAGGAAAATTACTCTGAGCGTGTTTCTAGCACATATGCTCAGTCAACAACTAACCCAATCTCCCGTGTCTTCTGGAACATAGGAGAATTCGAAGTAGATCACAGAGATAGTAGTATTAAATGTCGTACTTTACCAGGCTCTAAGAATTTGCACTCTGTCATGGGATTCTCTGTATCTGACCCTACTCTTCTTAGAACCCGTGAATTATCTTGCTTTTGCATCCCTTGTGTCGATGGTGATTGGAATAACTGTGAAAACTCCCTTCATGTGCAGGAGTGGAAAGTTCAGCGTCTACAGCCGCTTAGTGCCGGCACTGTAGCAAGCCAACTGGATTTGCTTGATGACGATGCCAACTGGATTCACGATGGAACTTCAGTGGAGATAGGTGACTTGGTGTGTGTGGGTGATAATTTCATGATCCCGGCAGAGAGTGACAACGAAGATGGAGTTGATTACTACATACTGCAATGTCAACGTACAAAGTTCGTATTGCAAGAGGGTTTGTCGTGTCCATGGGGTGGTGTGTTTTCTGCTGGGGACAATGTGATCCGAGCTAAGTACTATAAGAAGTATGGAAGAGGTGATAAAACATACGTGTTTTGTGATAGGGCAGTTGATGCACATATAGATGCTCATCTGGTCAGAGCTTGCAAGTTCCCAATGGTTCTTGCAGCCCATAGAGTTAAAGGTAGTCCAGTGTACAAGATTACAGCTGAGTCAAAAAGGATTTGTGAGGATGCATTGAGAGACTGGTGGGCATTTAACGAAGAATAGAACACAATGAAACAAATCATCATAACTGTATTTCCTATAGCTTAATACAAACTCTGAATACCATTGCCGTCAGTTCAGCCGATGATATAATATGTCCATTGTGTCCATTGTGTACAATATTCAAAATATGTACAAATTGTCTTCTAAGAAATGTACTGCATTTGTACACTATGTACAATATGTGGTTAGTGTACCCTAGGTAGAACAAGTACTGAATAACTCTGCTTTTCCCCTGCACACTGTACTCTCACACTTGCATTCAAAGTACGGCAGATCAGGGTCTTCTCTACTGAAGTCAGTTCCATAATCCCACGTTAGTTCCTCCAATGGCTGAATCTTGCATTTTGTGAAGAATGCCAGCTGGTAAAAGCTACGGTCTAACCTCCCGACCAGGACTGGGACATCTACCAAGTTCGAATCTTCGCACCTGTAGATCCAAAAAAAAAAATTATAAGTATAGAAACCTAAGTATAAACCGGCTTATACAATACGGCCAAATAAAAGTGGGACCCACCGGTGGTTGAGGAATCGGGCCACATTCCCAAACCGGGTTGCATCAAGGCACAGGGCTGAGTTGTCATCCAATACTCGTTCAGCAGCCCAGTCGGCATCTATCTGTAAGGTATAAGTCGAGCCTCCCTTCATTCCTCGGTTCCTCAATATTTGCTCACCATTTGTCAAAATCTCTCCCGTCATCTCAAAGACAAACGCCCCTCTAGGGATAGGTACTCTTGCCCGGATACCCCATCCCATGTGGGCTGTACGAAATACCTCTACTCCGTATCTCATCCCTTGCTGTACAACACGGTTCCCACAATCCATTGAACACCCACACTTTGCATTGCACTCAGAAATGAAGGCAGCCGACTTGTGAACCCCACATGTGACAACACTCTCAATACGACGTAGCTTAGTACAGTAGCACTGCAGAGTACTAGTACAGTCGTATGCCTCATGTATGCGTCGTTGGAGAAAAGAGTCCTTGAGGAAACCGCCTGCCCTGTATGCAAATCTACCACCGTTGGCGGTTGTTGCACATGTACATTGACACTTGGCGGTCAAGCAGTCCCCTGAAGGGCATGAACAATATGATCCCTTGCCTAGACTGGACAACGTAGGATTCACATGAGCCTGGTCGTGTACAATACTCTTGTTGATGTACTGAAATTTAGGCAAAGCAAATTCAGAGAAGACAAGAGGGATTGGGGTCTTCTCTAGTCCCCTAGACAAATCTTCAATCAGATAAGTGAACTGGCCCTGGTAGGTTTCCCATCCCAACAGCCCACATTCCCACAAATGTTATACGACAATGTTAATTCATTGAAGTGAACCCCGCAAACGAGGTTACGATACAGTGCTGGGCAGGAGTCTCATGCATGCCCTAAACCCTCCACAAAATCTACCAAAATTGACAGAGAATATCTATCTCCATTGCCGTTACTTCCGGCCCTTGGACGCCGCCCCACCTACCTTACGTTTCTTCTCCAATTTCTTCTGTTTGGAGCTTCCGGGAGCTGCCTCATCACCGCCATCTACAGCTTCTGGATTCTCCTTCGCACGTGCCCTCGTGATTCTTTCAGTCGGAGTGTGGAGTTTCAGTTCTACATCCCCCCCACCAGCAAGAGCTTCGTGAAAAAGCTGGGTGACACTCTTGTCCACGGAGTGTAAATTTTCGAGCGCAACCTCTTCAGTGTCGAGAGGATTCTGCTGAGAGCAGGGGCCGGGTTGCTTGACTTTCTTGCCACGACCCTCTACTCCCCTCTGGCTAGCACCTGCAATGAGAATCGAAATCAGTAGTAGAAGGAACTAACTAAACAGAGTACACCTACTAAATCGATTAAGAGTCAGCAATTAAAAAAATGGTGAAGAAGTCTCACCTGTGGGTTCTGGGTCTTTAATTTCAGGAGGGCTCAAGTCGTGTTTCCTCCCGAGAAGACACTGGGATCCTGGAACAGGTTCTGCCGGTGGAGATGTCACCTCCATGTGCGTGTCCATCACCTGCACGGGAGCAAGAAGGTCATCTTTGCCCTCAATGAGGGGCTGTCTGATAGGAGAATCCCACTTAGCCTCCCCCCCGGCTAGGTCTAGATCAGGATCCTCTGCGATGACGGGGCTAATGAAGTCTGGATGGTAGGACTTAAGAATCGGCAACGTTCCCTCCGAAGATTCACCGAGGGCATCCTTGTCACCGTTGCGAGTTGACGTGGTTGTCCCGGAGCTGGAGGGGAGCCTAGGCATCTTCTGGTCTCCTTCTTCGTCACTTGAGGACTCATCTTCAGAGTCCAGCTCGGGCTCCCTAAGTTGTGATCTCGCAGCACCTCCTCCCTCCAAGCACTCAAAGTGCGGTACTTCATCTCTCTTCCGCTTCGCTCCAGCCGCATTATGCTTCGACAACGTCTTCGAAGGGGCATGTTGCTGCGTCACCGGCAGTAATCTCTGACCTTGCACTTCGGGTTGAGGATCGTAAATCTGACTCGATCTCTCCTCCAGCACAATTGGTAACGACTCAGCAGGCGCATGGAAGGAGAAGCCTGAAGACTCTGTGGCAAGCATGCACCAAAGATACAGTTAAGTTTACTCGAAAAGTACTAACTATGCTTAGACGACTCCAAAGAAGGACATCATAGTACCTTCAACTGGACAGTAATGTATAGTATGTACACTGTCTGCGAGCAAGGATACAAACAGTAGGCTCATTGTTATACATTACGTACTTAACATGCACAAGTGTACAGTGAGTACGAGAGTTCTGTACTTAGGCTACGAAATTAGTACAAGAGCACCGTCGCTTCATCGACGCCTTCACAATGGAACTATACATTTAGTACTATAACAACAAAGCCGATTAAAGTATGTACATTTTTTTAGTACAATAGCAATTCAGCAGCTGTAGACACTGTATTCTCATTGACCAGAGTGTACTCAATATACCATACCTACTAGAAAGAAGTGCACGCACAAATAGACTGTATCGAAGAAAAGTACAGTCACAAAAAATTGCTACCACTTGAAGGTTTCATTCTAGACGTAAGTACTTATAGACTCTGGTAAGTACTCTACAAGTTTGCAAATTCGACAACATAGTAATTGAACTATTCAATATACAGCCTTATCACACACACTGACCCGTTTGTACCCTGCAAAACTGAAACCATACATAATAGACAGAGAACATACCATTTGATGGCAGCATCTCCTTCGCACATTCTGCCCTTGCTTGGAGAACTCTGCTCCTGTCCTCCAACACGCCCATCCTTCTCCCCCGATCACGCATTTCTGTAGATGGATGTCCCCACCCAAAGCTGTTGTACCAGTCGGGATGGGGAATTGATCCACAGCCCTTCGCCAAGCACGGACCGGCATTGACAAACACCACGGACGCACAGAAAGGGTGATAAAGATGACTACAACTAGATAGAACAACATCGTTACAGGGGAATGGAAAAAGACACAAGCAGCAGGCTGTAATTGCAATTGAAGCAGAATTCTCCGGACTCCCAACGACGGGCAAATCAAAGCCCTGGTTGTACACCATAGGACGTGGCCAGATGGAGGCGTTGCTCTTCCCTCGCTTTAGCTGGAAGTTCTCCGCTGATAGTGCATCAAACAGCTTTTGTCTCCCCTCAACCATTGCTGCCACCTCCTCCAGCTCCAACTCGGCTGCTTTTTGCTCAGCTAGGTCCAACCGCATCTGAGCCTCTTCCTCCTCAAGCTGCTCCTGAATCCCTTCCATCTTAATTTTCTCCCGGACAGAGCTCTGACCCTCCGCCTCAAGCACGTCGATGCGGACTAACTTCTGCTGAATCTGATGCTTGCAACTGTCGACCAAGCAAGTTCTTTGTTTGCACTTCGACCTCGCAGCCTCCGTCCTCTCCAAACACTGGACCTTCTTCACGGCAAATGCCTTCAATTCCAGGTGCAAAACCCCCATCAACCCCTCTAACTCCTTGAGCCGCTCATGCACCAAACCCTTTCTCCAGCCTACTAACCCCTCACTACGATCTTGCACACTTCCCTGCACACACACCCCAGAACCCATCCCACTCTCAAAATTACCATCGCAATCACCTGTCTCGCCAAGGCAGGACCCTAAACCCGCATCCACTCCCTCCTTCTTCAGAGGCTGCGGCTTCTCCTTCCTGTCAAATGTCCCGCCCCCACGCTCCCCCTCCGTTCCAGGCTCAACCTTGATACTCCTCCATTCCTTCCCTCGAACATCCACGGGACCCTTCCCTTCAAACGTCTTCCTCAACGCCAGGAGTTTCGCAAGATCCTGCTTGTACCTTGAGCGTTGGCGTTCGTTTGTCTCTGCACCGAAGGCACACCAGTCCACGAACCCGGCCCCTTCTTCGTATTCAAAGGTCACCCCCTCCGCAAACTTAACCTTCACATTGTTCGGAATTTCCCCTGGTCCATGCTGGTACAGGATAGGGTGGAGGAACTTCACCCGCGCCACGACCTCAGGTACCTTGCAGTTGAGCCAGCAGAAGCCGGCGCGGCCTGAATCTCCGTAGCGGGCTCCAAACAGCTTCTTCACAGCCTCGGCGCGCACCGTGTTCTTCCGGAACCGATGTGGGTTGTCACCTTCGAGGGGGAGGTTATACTCCCTGTGGAAATCCTCCCTAGTGAGTACGCGAGGGGGCGCCTTCAGACGTCGGATTTCTGCTTCAACATCCTCCACCGACTCAATCTTCTTCACGGATCTCCCGATCTTCTTCCGCTGAGATGCCTGACCCGCCTCCTCATTGCGAACCGCATCGGCGTTGCCCCCTTCCTCGTCGCTGCAGGCCTCCGTCGCCGACTCCTCCCTCCTGCTCGATACGCCTGACTTCGACTGCACCGGCCTACCCCGCCCAGTACCAGCAGACGGTGTCCGCGCCGTCAAGCTCTCCTCCATCGCGACCCTAAACCCTCACAACAATATCTGTCTACGGCATACCCCTCAATGAGGAATCTAACCCTAACCCAACTCCCTCACACCCCAAACCCTGCCGCGGCCAAGCCCTCCCTCAACGTCCACAACGAGCGGAGCCACGCTCAGCACCAACAGCTCATTCAAAACATTGATTCGCTAACCTCCCCGCCAAAGTGAGGTGCGAGACGACGACCGTCGGTCACCGGTCAGTCCGTATGATTACCTGAGGTCACCGGTTTCCTGCTGAGGGCGCGGATGACGCAACCGGTGACCAGCGGTTGCCAGTAGAAAAGACACCTAACTCACCAACTGCAATTAATAAGTCACTAAGGCAACCAGCTAGGATAGAGGAAATCTACATGCCGGGCTATTTTTTAAAAAAAAATTAAGGAGATGAAATTCACATGGACAGCTCACAAGGTGGGCAAATGATAGATTTAGGAAGTTAAAAAATAAAAAAAAATAAAAAAAAATGGATATAATAGAAAGGGAAAAAAGAATATGAATGAATTCATGAAGAACAAAGAAATAGAAAATTTAATCAATTGATTTAAAACAAAAAAATAAAAAATAAAAATAAAAAAATAAAAAAAACATAAAATAAATGCAAATGAAGTGGATGATGATCAAAGTGGGGAAATGATAGATTTAGGAATATGATAAAGTAGAAAAAAAAAATAGTAGAAATAAAAAATAAGCAAAAAGTACAAATGAATTGATGAAGAAAAAAGAAATCAAAACTTTAGTCAATTGATTTGAATGAAAAAAAAAAAAAAAAAAAAAAAAACAATAATAATAATAAAAGAAGAATGCAATAGAAGTAGAGAACTCACAAGGTGAGTAGATGATAGGTTTGAGAAGATGGTGAAGGATGTCTACAAAAGGGTTGAACAATGAAATTAAATTAAAAAACCAATAAAGATAAGACTTATTTAAAAATAATGAATGAATGGATGAAGAAGAATAAAGTCAAAATTGAATCCATAGATTATAATTAGAAAAACAAACTACAAAAGAATAAAATTAAATTAAGAACGATAGGATGTGGAATACTCACAAGGTGAGTAGATGATATATTTAGGAATATGGTAAATGATGTCTACAAACGGGTTGAACAATAAAAGACAATTAATTAAATAAATAAAAATAGGACCCAATAAAAAAAAGAATGAATGGATGAAGATTGAAGAAGAAATAAACTAAAAAAAAATCAATAGATAAGAACTTTAAAAACAAACCAATCATCAAAGGAAAATTTAAAATTATAAAACAATTGGAATTGAAGTGGAGAACTCACAATGTGGGTAATTGATTTTTTTATGAAGATGGGATGCGATGTCTAGAGGAGGATTGAAGAATAAAGGAAAATTAAATAAATAAATAAAAAGGGAAGGACAAAAAAATAAATTGATGAATGGATGAAGAAGCAAATAATGGAAATTGAATTCATAGATTATAATTTAAAAGAAAATAAGAAGAAATAAAAAATAAATTAAAAAATAAACCAATGAAGTGGATAACTAACATTATTAGTAAATTATAGATTTAGCGAAGGGTTAAGATGTCCTATATACCTAGCTTTCATGTCTCCAATACTGTGTAGGGTATCACAAATGTATTCTATGGAAAATCATTCAACAAGTAACTGAATCACCCTACACCCTATATTTACAAGTTGAATAAGGACACTAAAATTCAAATTAAATACAAATTTTCATCACAATATGCACACCATGTACTTGATTTCATCTAATATTCATCCAAAATAAGCATAAATTCTACTTAACCATAGCTCTAGGCACATAAAAAATTGAAGATACCAAGTTATACATCTCGAATCTGTGACCGCAAGTAAGATCCACATCACAATGTTGTTCACATTGGATGCTGCAGCCTAACTCAAACCAGCCAGCTTGTCACCGTCCTCTTTATCCCAAGATTCTTGCAGACGATGCTCGCAGCCTCCCTGTCCACGTGACGCAGACGTCTTCCCATTGGCCGAGCCAGATCTGACGATCCTCGTGACTCCCTGACTACCCCTTCATCCGACGGCCAACGGTGACCGGGACTTAGTACTCATAGTACAATATAGTACTTCTGAGTACAACCGATACAGTAGGTTTTTGCCAAAAGTGACATGGGTCTAACGTACTCTCACCCATTCTACGCATTCTTCATTTCACTGCATCAGACAAATGTGCAAATGAAGCTGCCCTCTAAAAACAAAGATAGCCCCGTCGGTTTCATGCAAATAGACAGTCATCAGCTTTATATCCCACGCTGATCACAACGTCTACAACTGGAAAAATCCGAGGAAGCAGTCCAATGAGTCAACAATCGGGAATGGAGGGAGACATCATGTCACCCGCCAAAGTAGGTATCCACTTCGGATACAAGTTCAGAATCATGAACTGAAGACATCAGACAAACTTCCTCCCTGTGCAATTGCTTAATCGTAATGTTGAACCCGCTCGTTAAACCGTGATGTCCAGCACAGTATCCGCAGCTCTGCGAAGAGCAGATATCCTATGACATACAGTAAACATCTTCGAGAAAAGGGGGCTTACAAACAAACGCTTGCCGCCGTAATGAAGTCTCTATTCCACCTCATGCACGACTCACCTACTGGACTGTACTTGTGATGAACCAATTTTTAGTCCCCCACGTCCGCGGAGCATTGCACCACCATAGGCATGACGCAGCCTTGTCCCCAGCCCCCTGTTGCTTCCCCCGCATTGCAGACGGAATCTGCCATGCTAAGAACCAGTTTTCAAAATGTGCAACCACAACACAGTGGTCAGTCGTTATCCTCATACTTCCAAAGCCGCAGGGCTAGCCTCGTCACTACTACGCATCCTCCCAATGACAGATACGGACTCTGCCATTCCACAAAAGTAGAGCTCTGCAATTTTGAAGCACAGTACTACACTCTTGAACACAAGGATAAGTGGAAGACGCAATTCCATACACATGTCGTGTGCATAACCGAAATACAACCGGAAAATCTGTACATGCAACTTATATTTCCCAAAAACCTAGATTCCAGCCGTACATACATATGTACACTCTACTCCATGGCCATTCATCAAAAATCCATCGATCCGAGTTCAAAAACGGAGAGCCTGCACCCTCCAATACCAGAGTCTACCTCGCCCCAGTACGTTACACGCGATTCACTGATCTACATATCGCATGAGACCCTCAGACGGGTATTCCGAGGCAAATTCCACAGTTCCGGAGAAAAAAAACTACTTATGCGTAGGCCACTGACGCCCTTGTTTAATTTGCTTGCATCCTGAATCTCCTCTGCTACTAGACGTGCCCGTCGCGCTTGCGTTTCACCGGCTTACCTCCCGACTTTGCTTTTAACTTTCCAGCGTCGGTGACCACTCCCGGTGCTTTGAACTTATCATGTAGTCCAATCTGTGTTCGCGGTTTGGTATTGGAACCCTTCTCTGCTTTCGGTACAGGCTGAGTACCCCTGCCTGTACTGACACCCGGGGCAGGACACAACGTATTGCTTAATGCGGCTTGGCGTCGCGTGAGCTGCCGTCCCTTTCCCTGCTGAGTGGCAACCTTTTCATTTGAGGTCTCCTCCGTGACAATCGCTGTCCCGTTTTTCAAGACAGTGTTGTCCTCTCCCGAAACCTCGGCTGTCTCCATTTCCGTCTCTGGTACCCTGTCAACTTTCGGCAGCGCTTGCTCCTCACATGGTTCAGTCATCGCCATGTCCGGCAGAGCACTCTCTCCCAACACTGCTTGGAAACTTAATTCGTCTTCCACCTCCGCTGTATCAGGTATGGTCTCCGGGATGACGTCCTTTGCAATAGAGCCTCCTTCCACAATTGCCGGTGTGGTTCCTGCCGGACCCACCTGACTCAACCAGATGTCGTCATCGACCGAAATAGGGCTGTCGTCAGTGGTCTTCGTTGACAGGCCCAAACGCCGGACAGGGCTCCCGGACGTTGCTCCCTAGGCAGGATTCCTAAAGGGCAATGGCTCGAGCCGCCCTTCACTGGCTTGTCCCTTCGTTCCATCGTCCGTCCCCGAGCTTGGAGTCTTCCAACTGACGGGTGCCGGATTCCTCACGTGTTCCGAGGATGCAGGAGTCCGCACCTGCCCGGACGAAGGCGTCCCTGTGCCCTCATGTTTCAGTGACGCAGGAGTTCCTGAACCGGACCTCGCATGAACTGCGTGTGTCATGCACCAGCCACGGAAACCACAGTTAGCAACGGCCATCCCTTTCACTGTACAAAGGAAACAGACGCACATCCGACCTGTAATTCAACTAAACCCCGGACAATCACCAAGACTTGCAGTGAATTGTAAGTGAGTCAGGAAGAGTAAAGCGTTATACAAAGTGGCCACTGAAAAGTAAGTACCATAGCACTCTCACAGTGGTTCCACGAAGTAACCCCGCGAAGAGAATCCCCGAACACTTTTCCACTTTTTTGACGCGATCACGCAGAGAGACACCGCTACTCAAAGTGAACATTGGAAACGAAGTCCCGTATGACTCTCAAAGTGAATCCACAGTGAATCCCGGGACACTTTTCCACTTTTTTCACGCGAGGACGCTGGCAGACACCGCTACTCAAAGTGAACATTGGAAACGAAGTCCCGTATGACACTCAAAGTGAATCCACAGTGAATCCACAGTGAATTTCCGGACACTTTTCCACTTTTTTCACGTGAGCACGCTGGCAGACACCGCTACTCAAAGTGAACATTGGAAACGAAGTCTCGTATGACTCTCAAAGTAAATCCACAGTGCCTGTCACTCTGGACTGTCACGTACCTCCAGTGCTGTGTAAACCAGTCCGCATAATGTCACCTCCATTATAAGTGACCATCGTAAACAAAGTGCTTTGCCACTTAGCCACTGAGACCGCAGTTACGATGAGCAACACATCTGAATCGAGCCTCTACTGCTGCAAAGGGAGTACGCAGAAAGACATCGGTAGCCCGAGTGACTTTCACTGCGAAACTGTCTCATGAAATATGCAGTTACGGTGAAGTCCACAGTGAAACAGACCTCTAGGGCCCTCAAAGCGAGTACAGAACTGTAAACCGGCACTGCAGGAGACGAAGTGAAGTAGGAATTTCACAGGGACACTGTAAAACCACTATGTCGTGAGCACAGTGCAGTTTTATTGTCTCCACAGGATTTCTATAGTCCTTCCTAATTCCAAATCCTGCCAAAGTGATATGTCCCGCACGAAAGGCCAGTTCACCTATCCGAAACCCTAAACCAAAAACCAAAAAAGTAGAGTTCACGGACCTGTGCAATACCTCGGATGCACCTGGAATGGTACACTCAAAGTAAATGTAGACGCACCACAGTACACCAGACGGCCTTCCGACAGCATTTTCGAGGAATTTCAAGTGCCCGTGTTAGTGACAGAGGCTAGAAGACAACGACACTGACCCTAAACCGACATATGCGGCACTTGTAACGGAAATCCAACTCATAATGATGGGTCCTGTTCATTCAGGGAACTGTAAAAAAAAAGATCTTAAACAGATCCCGTCAGAATCGAAAGTTCATGGATGAGTAATACCACCCCCCCGCACTTCACACCGGATACCAATTCGCGGTCTTCCTCACAGCGCCAGATTCTAGGAGGCTTACACCAAACCTCCTAGAACGTCAGTGGTCTTCGTAGATTATGTCTATTCACCACGAGACAGAGGGAGATGGACATGACTCACAGTTTGTTGATGCAGCTGCAGTCACATTTTCGCTGCCTTGATTGTTGAATCTTGGCAGTAGGCCCTCAAGCTTAGGCTGTCGCAACACCGGTAACCTCACTTGATTCGCTCCGAAGCTGTCCATCCATTCTAGGGAAAAGTGTAGCCCACAAGCCATTGAATTCGCACACCTCCGTTTGCCGTCACTTAACCACGCAGCCAGACAGAAATGGTGGTATGCGCATGAACAGTCAGCAACGGAGATGTTGTGACATTTATAGTTGTATCCGTAGACTGGACAATTCGAAATGCGGATAACTCCACCAAGGTATTCCGGTGCGACTCTTGGGTTCAGGAGCGGAAGGGGTGTGGTCCCCATCCCTGAACCCACAGCCATCATTTGCACTTGCTCGGTCAGTTTGGCCACCCAAAGCTCTGATCTTGTGGAAGCCACTTCGCGGTATCCGATCTCGCTCTCAACACTTCTGAGCTCCGCCTGCAACCCCTCCTGCTCTCGTTGCAGTACCTCCATGCGCGCACTTTCTCTGTTCAGTATATGTACTCCAAACTCAAGGTCCTTGTCAATGACACGCAGTTCCCGTTCTTCCTCCAAACCAATTTCCGCTTCCAGTGCTCCGTCATTCTCCCCCGACCCCTTCCCCTTCTTGATTGCTGCAAAATGGTTGACGAGACTTTCACGTCGTCCCCTAATATTCGCGCAGCTCAGCTGTTCCTCCCGCAATGATTTCTGTCGCTCCGCCAGGGCCCCGTCAATTCCCTTACACTGCTGTTGCAATTCTGTCCTCCTCTGTTCGAGCACGGATCTGCACACGTGCGAGTGGGTCAGCAACAACTTTCCATGTGGGTGTGAAGTGCATGCATCGCTGACTGACCCTGTTATTCTGACCTCGCCATCGCAGCGCATAAAGCCACGCTACACCTTGTCCTGCAGTTGTCAGAACTTCGTGTACATCCTCAACCGGTGTGCAGGAAACAATCTGCGAGCAATATCGGCGTTCGTGATGAAATCATGTACTAGCCGATCATCACACCGTTCAACATGACGCTCTTGTTCCGCCCGAACCATGATTCCCCCCCTCGGCATCCTGAATATCCCATTAAATCAGTCTATCCATAGCATTTATTCTGACATTGCACTGCCTCGCAGAATTGCACATGCCTCGCAAGATTGACTAACTTCTCACATGCACACACATCCTAAGCCCATTCAAAGAACATGCAGATAAATTCATACATCGTGCGACATGAGAGTTTCACTTATAATCATGAACCAGACATACTCCCGGAAGGACGTCTCCCCGGAACCCTGAACCGCATCTATACTCCCTTTGCTCAAATTCTGTCAGTCATAAAATCACGTAGTACATGTAGCTGAAGCGTAGTGGACGTCCACAGTCGACAGCTATCGGATCCAGACAGACTCAGCACCACCTGGTTACTGAAATAAAAACATGGATCCAGACAAACTCAGCATCACTTGTTTTCTAAAATAAATCAAATCCGGAGTATCTTGCGGATTGTGGCATTACCCTTCACATGAAGTGCCGGACAATTAGCTAGAGTACTGTCCACCGTGTGAATTCATCTCCGACCGAACGTGCCTAGTCACAGCTACCCTAAACCATCCCAATTACCGAGAAACAAAGATGAACTCACGGTGCCAACATTCACGCATTGAATGGACCTTCACCGAAATGCATCAAAATAAAGTTACCGAATTCGTAAAACCCTGAGGACAATGAAGCATAGTCTAACGATTGGCACCGGGCATATTTCTTCCAGTCCTAAACTGCTCCGTTTAACAACTGCAGCCGCCGAACCCACTGATGAACTGCTCTCTGCGCTTCGCACCAACATCATCTGAGTTTGTTCACATGAAGTTAGAACTCATTGACGATTGCCGAGTAGCGCCTTCACCCTAAACCAGTCTCAGAGCACACGATTATAGTATGCAGTAACCATACTTCAGCCGAATGCAACCAACAATAAACTTACTATTTTTGCGCGGCATGCTACCGGAGTATTTCACACCTTACACATGCCGAGTACCGTAATTCCCCACGACACAGTACCTATGCCCCTCACAGCCCTCCGTAGTATGCACTGTTGGACACATCCGAGACATGCGGACCTCAATTTCCCCTCCCTTGCCCCCGTGCATGCCGATGTGAGAACAATTCCGGGACAATTTGAAACAAGCATTACCCTATTAAGTAGCCTTCGTCTACTATCACGAGCCTTCTATACACATTTAACACAGTTATCATGTCTCGATTATACTCGTCAGTTCTCACACGTCATGAAGTAGAAGAAGGCCCTAGTGCGAAGCTACAGCTCAATGGACTTCCACATTATTATACCACGAATCCAGAGATTTGGAAACTTTCACGTAGGACAGTTAGGTGTTACTCACATTTTAGGTCCAATGCCATCGTTCTTAGCCTCGGCATCCCTCAGCATCTCAAGGACCGCCTCCGTTTGCTCCACTGTGAAGCGGACACTCTCGCACCTTGCCCCTGTTTGACGTCCTTCAAACAGATCTGCTCCACGCCTTGAGCCTTCTAATGTTGGAATTGCTTGCAAATCATCCCATTTCATGCGGCACGCCTCCTCCACTCTCCCGTCCTTCTCCCACGTCGCATATTGCTTCCTGCAGATGTCGAAAGCAAATTTCGCCCAATTGATCTTTGCCTTCCCATCCCTTTCAGCCAACCAACTTCGTAAAAAATACCTGGCGTACTCCTTATTAGGCGGCGGATGGTTATATATGGACAAATACAACTGGCACACCTCTCCACATTCTGCCTCGCTGATGTACTCGTTCGGCTCCAGCCGGATACCACTCCCGCCTTTGGCAGGAAAAACTCGCTTGAGGTGTGCGTCGGCGATGTGGGCCGTCCCGCACTCCGTCTTTCCACAAATCCCAGCGTCCTCGTAGCCTACCTTGTCGGCAAAATCCTGCACACTCCATTTACACCGTTCCATCAGTGCCTTGGCAAACCTAATTCTCTCAGCACGTTTTCTGTTTAGGTCAGGGTCGCTTTTCGGGAGCACAGTTGGCACATCACGCCGCGCATCTGCCATCAAAACCTCAAGCGTATTGTATGTAGCGCTCTTCCACAAGCCACCTTCCCATGTGCTCCCAGGAAACCCTAAACCCGGAAGACCCCAAGTAATCCTCTCCCAATTTCACGGAACTCAGAACAGACAGAGGTAGAGAAACGCGGTGCGTAATTTCAACAGTATGCTCTACAAGGGAAATGTCGAAAATGCAACCGCCGACACTCAGGAAACAGACGTCGAAGTTCCGGAATCCCGTCGTTTCTGCCGACCCTCAACGCGACTCCCCCTTCTCCCCTGAACTTCCACGATTCAACTCACTTGCTCTCCCAAAAAGTGACCGCAAAGTGAACTGCAATTTCCGCCTAATTCTAGCCAGTACTCCCCACGCCTATCCATCATAGACCCACAAGCATCAATGTAGTCGGCTCCTCACCTTGTTGCACGAATTTCTCCTCCCTCGAAAATGGAGCTGGTTATGCTGGAAATCGCAAAACGGCTGCGGGGCATAGTGGCGGCAATAAGCCCGACTCCCAGCAATGAAGACGATTTGCATCGACCCTTGCATCGACTCTTGCACCCACGGCCAAGTGTCACTTCAAACCCTCCTTCCTCATCAGGCAGTTCACCAACCCATAACGTTCCCAAAGTCCCCAAACCCAGCACTGTAAAATCACTGCGATCTGCTCACACATTGCACTGACTGGTACACTTTACCATGCATCCACCCACCGAGCAGAGCACAAAGCTTGTATTAAAAGAGTACTGAGCAAGATAAGTGTGCGGCATCTACAACGCCTAAGCCGGGATAGAAACCATTTCTCTTCAGTCACCTTTCCTCGCATCGACTTGCAGCTAAGCAGTAAACAGCTCATGCAAGACCTGAGGCCGGCATCACGCATTCCCCCAAGATAGAATTCTGCCATCTGATTCCTTACTTAATTGCACAAACATTACGAGGAATCGTAAGATCTAGTTAACTGATACGATGACCTCGTAACATTGTGCTACCTCATCTACGTCGTAACCCTCTTAGCTTGGGTTCAAGCAATAATATTTAGATACCATGGAATTGTTTTAAAGTGTGCTCGGGGCTCTACAATTACAAATAGGTCATGCTTATAAACTCTCCTTCTCTGAATTTCTGGCGTTCAGAACTTAGCTTCCCACCGAACAGTCTAGACATAGGCAACTAAGTTACCAAAGCAGACGAAGATAGACAAATAGCGTGGTCCACATTCATGAAGGACTAGACTTAACAACAGCCCCTAAGAACTCTGCTCGGGCCATAACGGTATTCTTCAGTCCACATTTCTTCCTCTGAAGTCCTGCGACTAACCAACCAACCATTGTTAGCACGTCTGCACTAAGCCTAGGAAAGTGTGGCGGTCATCACTGAGGTCAGTCTATTTTTTGAAATAAGTAGACGTCTCGGGCCCAAGCAGAGCCGACTAAGTCATAGGATAGAGTCCATGTTGAAATATTAAATACAGAATATATGGCAACTCTAATTGAGGGAGAGAGGCATGAAAACTCTGCAATGGCCCGAGCAATCCTGTTGTCCGTGTTATATGCCCCCATAGAACTTTCGCAGCGTGTGAAAAGCTTGCGCCTGCAACTCTGATCGGAGCCGAACAGAGTTTGGGGTCTTGGGCCCAAGCAGAGCCGACTAAGTCATAGGATAGAGTCCATGTTGAAATATTAAATACAGAATATATGGCAACTCTAATTGAGGGAGAGAGGCATGAAAACTCTGCTATGGCCCGAGCAGTCCTGTTGTCCGTGTTATATGCCCCCATAGAACTTTTGCAGCGTGTGAAAAGCTTGCGCCTGCAACTCTGATCGGAGCCGAACAGAGTTTGGGGTACCACTCATACCTTTTTTTTTTTTTAACGAACTGAACCGACTGTTCATCCGAACTCTGCTCGGCTCCGATCAGAGTTGCAGGAGCAAGCATTGCACATGACTTTTTCTGCAAGTTATGTCTGTCATGTTGGTTTTTACCTAATCTTACTAACCATTCTATCACTTTTCAGCACGAAGTTAGCTTTAAAGGGGTAATGGTCAACATTTACCTAAAAACGTAACAGATGAGAGATACGTCAACCCTTTGTTCGGGCCCGAGCAATGTTATTCTGTACACATCTAATTCCTATGATCTGAAGCTAAGCATTGTAACAGCTGCCGATAGCAGCTCTGGTTTGGCCCGATCACTCTTCCTCAGTTACCATTCAAATCCCTTGGAGGTTGCTTCTTCAACTCTGATCGGGGCCGAACAACGTTCCTTGCTCTAAAATTCATCACTGAAAACTCTTGGAACTTAATAACAAACCAGTACTAGCAGCTCTGCTCGGAGCCTAACACACCCCGGGGGTCATCAACGTTAGCTCTAGTAGACACAACAAAGTTACGATTCAAATTTCTTTGAGCTGGCTTCTCGAACTCTGATCGGGGCCGAGCAACCCTCCTCACCCTAAAATTAATGCTTCGAAACTCTTGGAACTTCATGAGAAACCAGCACTAGCAGCTCTGCTCGGAGCCTAACTCACTCTGGGGGTAATCAACGTTAGCTCTAGTACACACAACAAAGTTACCATTAAAATCCCTTTGAGGCTTGAGCTTGCTTCAGCAATTGTGATCGGTGCCAAGGAACCCAATTCGTTCTAAAATTCATCCCACGAAACTCTTTGAATTTAATGACGATTCACTGCTTGCAGCTCTGCTCGGAGCTTAACACACTCTGGGGGTCATCAACGTTAGCTCCAGTACACACAACAAAGTTACCATTCATAACCTTCCAGCTTGCTTCAGCAACTGTGATCGGTGCCGAGGAACCCAATTCGTTCTAAAATTCATCCCACGAAACTCTTTGAACTTAATGACGATTCACTGCTTGCAGCTCTGCTCGGAGCCTAACAAACTCTGGGGGTCAACAACGTTCGCTCTAGTCAACACAACATAGTCAAATGGCATGGCTCACATTCAACGACAATCAGACTCAACAGCAGCCTCTCAGAACTCTGCTCGGGCCCTAACTCTGTTCTCCAGTCTACATAACTTCCCTCTGAACTCTAGCCAGTAATCGGCTGACCACGCTTAGCAGCTTTGCTCGAAGTGAGGGGGTTAACATTTATCATAGTGAGGGGGTTAACATTTATCACTCTAGTGCTCTCGATAGGTGGACGTCTCAAAAAGCCAGAGCCAGATTGGTCCAAAGCTGATCTGCTTAAGTCGCCACAGCTTACGGTGCATCTTCGTCATATTGAGTAATAATTGTTCCACCTTATCTACAAAAACAGTATGCCTTCTTAACTTGGGTTCGTACAGTGATATATAGATTCCACAGAAGAATTTTAAAGTCTGCTTTGGGCTATGCAATTACAAACAGGTCATGGCTACCCAGTCTCGTTCTCTTAATTTGTGGCGTTCAGAACATAGGTCCCCACCGAACAATCTTGACATAGGCAACTAAGTTACCATAGTAGACTAATATAGACGGACGACGTGGCTAGATCTCATCAAGAACTAGACTCAAGATGAGCTTCTAAGAACTCTGCTCGGACCCTAACGATGCTCTCCACTCTTCATTTTTTTAAACCTGAACTCCTGCCACTAGTCAACCGACCATTGCCAGCAGCTCTGCTCGGAGCCTACCAAGGTGTAGAGGTCGTTACTGATCACTCTATTCTTCGAAATAGGTACACGTCTCAATATGCTGGACATTGTTTGGGTTAATGCAAATTCGATTAAGTCGCCACATCTTACATTGCATCATCAACATTCTCACTAATAAACACATCCTACGATGGAGAAACTACCACCATGTACCTGGTCAAAGGGAACCAAGGGACGTACCGGTATCTTTGAGACTGCGACTCGTCTCATAATGTAATTCAATAAAAGATTGAATTAGAGGTACGATGGAATTAGAAATACGGATTGCTCCAGGAGCAGATGATCTCATTCGCTTGCGGAATTGCAGATTACAAGAAGAGAGTTACTATCAGTTGAAGATGCCAACTCTACTCTCCCTACAGTTAGTTCCTTGCCGAGCAGACTCATCCACGCTTCTCCAATGTTCGAAGTCTCACAATCCTACAACACTGCTCCCCACCAACCCAACAGAAATAGAAGTGTGGGTGGCTGAATTACCTGCTCAGCTTGCATCCGATCTTCATCTCCAACGCCGCATGATGGTGTCGTGTCTGCCATCCTCGGACTCTTCGAACCGGAAGAGGATTCCGCTACAGATTTCAGTCCCCTTGAAGGGTACTTGCTCTGCCGCAGCAGCCTCGCTTGACCCGAAGAGGACTCACTCGACTGTGATCCCCCTTCCTGCGCAAACAATCCACAAGATACAAATTGGGTTTGCTCATTCCGGTACTTGTAAATTCGAGAACATAGGACACGGTTCAGGGAGGAATGCAGGCACGAGAATGAGTGGGAGCGTACGAGCATTCAGAGTGCTTGAGGGTTCGAAGAGACAGGGACAGGATCTGCAAGGTGCACCAAGTGCTTTCGAAAGCTAAACCCTAGATTTAGGATGTAAATCACCACCAACTCGATAACTACCTAGAGTCTCCATCATAAAATCTATGGTCTGACTAGAATAATAATTGGGGACATCATTTTGGCTTACCTCTCTTGTAGTTTGTTTCTTAGGTGAAGAACCATCTGCATCTAGAAACAATAGTTTAATTGGCTGAACCTCTCCATCGTCAAACCCGACGCCGTCACCCATTTCCTTGTTGACACCTGCTTGATTAGACCTCCCTCCCTTCCTTCCCATTGCTGAACGCAAGTTGTATGGCGTACCTAAACCGTCCCTAAACGTTAACCTCCGTAACCTCTCTTGACGTCGCTCTCTTCCAGCTGCCCGACTAAATTCGAGCTTAGCTTTCGCACTCGACCTGGTTATCATCTCTCTGAATGCTAGTATGAGAGCCTCTTTTTAATCCATGACTTCCTTCGACACAACAATCTATGAATAGACTAAATGTTCAAATTTTCTCGAATGCACTATGACATTAATGTGGTAAGATTTTAATATCTAGGACTTCATTGTTGGACCTAGAAAGTTAGTTCAACTTCCATACTGTCAGTAACTTACTGTATGTTAACCACCTTATTAAAAAACCGCCGACTTCTATTAGCGGCGTCCATCAATGTAACGCACTTTAAAAAAACAAATCTTGGAAGAGGGCAACTCCACGCTTGGTACTATCATTCTCTATATAAGTGAAGTGAAGGCCTCATCCAGTATCAGAATTCACTATCAGACTTTCCATGCCCGTGTAGATACTTGTAAGCTTCGGACGAGATGGATAGCAACCCGCTCCAGTCCTCGACTCACCTAGCTTCAGGTTCACAGCAGGAGGGAGATGAGCGCGTGTCCTTAGATGAATTCCAAGGTCCTTTTGAACCAGTTCCGGAATGCAACTTTCCTGACTGCAGCGAACTAGATGCCCCCATCGATCACGTCCATACTGTGGATGAGAAAGGCTGTGGTGAGTCGCTTCAACCAGCTCTGGCTAATGTTGAGCGCAGCCAGGGCAATTCAAGTAAAGCATCCCATGGCTATGCAAGAGTAGGGGTCATCAAACCTGGAACGTACTCTAGGCTTTTATTAAGAAGTACCCCCCGCCCTAGAGGACGTAAGCTAAAGAGTAGTGGATGCTATGCAGTTGAGAGCATGGAAGGGCCAGAAGAAAATAGTATCAAAGACACGAACAGAGCTGAGAGATCTAAAAAGCGCAGCCGCCAAGTCTGATATACATTAGTGGGCACTGCAGTAATTAGATACTTCTATATCATGAAGATGTAGATGGTTCCAATGTACTTCTCACTGTTTGATTTTATCCAAGATGCTGTTATTGATTGTAGGTTTGCCGTCATAATATGTCATGGCTCTGTTATCGCAGCCTTTATCATTAGTATTGTGATTAGGCCAGCCTAATCGACCGCCACGTCCAGAGCTATAGTACTTCTCAACTCATTAATTCAAATACAGGTAGATACAGTTCAGCAATGATTAAAGTTAAAGCCACGATGATGATGCTTCTCACTCTCTGAACTTTTGATTGTTAATAGGTTTCGAACAGAATTGTTTCTGTGATGCTTCTGTGCTTATTTGTTTATGTGTAATCTCCTGCGCTTACTTTCTGCTAACTCGGGTCATTGTTGCGAGTGCCACTTAATCTGCCCGGAATGGCCTACCTTTGTGCGGACTCGCACTCTGTCCCGATTACCTTTCCATTGGGTGTAGATGGGTGTGCTATGATAAGTTCCACAACTCTGAGTCTTCGATTTCGGTTTCGGGAGGACTCTCTGCATGTAGAAGAGGAGTTTCTTGACGACATTACTGGTGGACTCTCGCATGCAGTGGGTCAGTTGTCAACTCAAAATGAGATTGGAACGTTTTGGGTGCTGAAACCTGGGAAGTATAGAGTTTACGGAGTTCCGGAGTCTAGGCTAGGTGAACTGCTTACTCCCCGGTCGTCCACAACAGTGTGCATTGAGCCTAAACCGTTGTTGAGGAAGGTCAAAGCCGAGCCAGGTCTTCAAACAATCTATGAGTTGAGTGATGACTCCGATAGTGAAAACGCAGAAGAGACCACTGAGATCCAGGAGAGCAAGGAGAAGAGTGTAATCCATGAGAGCAAGGAGAAGAGTGTAATCCATGAGACCATAGAGAAGACTGCAATCCATGAGAGCAAGGAGAGGACGGTGCCAATTCCAAATGATAATCGTGAGGAAGTGCTTGTCTCTGCGAAGTCCTCGGTTGCGTCTACTGTTGCTGTCACCCCTTCAGAGAGTGTCGTTCAGTGCCTCATGAAGCTTAGCATCCGTAAGAGGTCCAAGAGTGTTCTGTCGCGCATTGATTTTAATGCAATTAGATTGCAGGAAGTTCAGTTCCTCCCACCAGTGTACAACGGCGATGTGATTTTTGAGTTCCCACCCCTTGGTGCTTACGGCCATCAGTCTGGTGCGAAGCAGTTACGTGGAATGGATAGGAAGTATGACGGCCACCCCTGGACTCGAACAGTTACCTCGAATATTCAGAACGACCTCAAGCTGACATTCCGATCTTCGTCGTGCCTTGGCCATCTCCGCTGTGACAATGTCAAATGTGAGTACCTGTCACGTGAAAATAGGACTGCGGTAGTGAACGAGACTGAGTGGGATGGAATTTCCGAGAAACTGTTCGAAGTCGGATTCACTGCGCCGCAGAGTTCAACTGTAGTTTGTAAATCTTGCAGTACGCCACCGACCTACATTGCACTTTGCCCTGCAAAGATTTACTATGTCACTGCAGGACCTCACATGACGAGAGCGTGCGTTCACTTGGGAACTCACAACCACCCAGTGAAATCCGGCGAGAACCGCGACTTCGTCGAACACACAGAGAACTTAATCAGGGAGCAGGTGGAGCGTACTCCGTCCGCCACCAATTCCGCCATCGTCCTGGAAACAGCGAAGGAGTTGCTTGGGCCATTACTTCTGGCCAAGGAGGGTGAACCGCAGAAGATTCTGGGATTGGAGGAGCTGGAACCAATCTTCGACCGCTGTAAGCACCTTTCTTCCCCAAACATCCGGAATTGCATTACGTCGTTCAAGGCTGTTAGGCGCTTTGGGACCATGGATAGCATCAGAATGCTGCGAGGCTTCAGCAACTGGAAGTTTATCCAAAACAACTTGTTTCCGGGGCAAGGCGATGACGCTGCGAAGGTGTATGTCTTCAAGATGTCTGAGGTAGGGCCCGGTAGTGGAGTCGATTTAGTTAAGCGTATGCAGAGTGGCGGTGACTTGGAGAACGCGTGGATCATGTTTGACCACGTGAGGCGAGTCAGGGACTGGGTAACGATGGCCTGCCACGTCTATGACCCCACCTACTGTCGGATAATGACAATCGCAGCGTGCGACATGCAGTCAGAGGACACGGCAGCCCAGTCCGTCCTCTGGAAGAATCTGAATGCTATCATGGAGACCCACGGGGTTGTGAAGGTAAACTTTAAGGGCTTCATGGCGGACGGTGCCCAAGCGAACTTCAACGCAGTTCGCATAATTTATGGGAGCGGTAACGCCTCGGAGAGGATGATTGATAGGGAGAGGACATGCGTGTTCCATTGGAGGCAGTCTTTGGAGCAACATACAAAGGCTGACATTCGACCGGACCTGCGAGGTCAGCACATCAAGCTCTGCCAGCAGTACAAGAACGCGACGACAATGGAAGAAGCTGAAACGAAGTTTTTGGCAATCCGAGCATGGTGGATGTCATCCGGCGCTGCCACAGAAAAAGGGCTCTCAAATCTGGAAACGTGGCTCGCGTTCTGGCACCACCGCTATCGCCAATGGGGAGGCTTCATGGAATTGGTAATCAAACTTGCGTCCTTTCAATCTTTGTCGCATCTAATGCAACTTGCTCTACAGTCAGTTACTGAACACTTAGCTATCTAACCTAACCACCGATGTGTGCAGAATCACAGCGAAGATGAGCTCGCGGAGATGCCGTCCTGCAACCTTGCTGAATCAATCCACAACAGGTGGAAGCAGCAGTCTGGAGATCGGGGCAGCGACTTATATGTCGCCGCTGTGGACGACTTTGTACGGGCCTTCATGCAATGCGTTGCCTACTTCCAGTTCCTGAAGGGGGAGCGACCTGGGAAAGGTCCGTCAAAAGAGGAGCTGAAGCTCCGACGGGCACAGAGATCTGCAGCAAGAACAGGAAACCCAAAAGTTCTACATGAAGCGATTCTGAACATGCCAGGAGCAGAGGAATGGTGCACCAGGAACCCGCATCTTGAAGGGGAGGAGGTCTGTGTCTCTCTGAAAAGAAAACCTGATGTTGCCTTCGGAGATGAACGGGAGTCTCATCGGCCAGATAAGATCAGCGTGTCAAGACCTTGTGTCCAGACCCGAGCCGCACGCCGGGAGAGCGACTATCCTCCTACTGTGGTAATACCAGAGTCCCCTACAAGCAGCGAAGAGAACCAAGCCGACCTTCACCCCAACCACTCTCCACCTCCAGTTGACTACCATCACGTCACTTCAGTTGAGGAGAGCGCCTGCAACCCTTCCGAGTGGCACATTGCACGACTTCCTAAGACATCCGCCAAGGCCTGCTTCGCCCAGCATGCCGTGACTGAGAAAAAATGCGTTGCACGGATTGTGCAGAACGGAAAGAGCACTGCTGCGCCGACATACACGGGCCCCATGAAGAACTACAAAAAAGACAGAGTAGAGACTCATCAGTTCTTTTTCTGCAATGACGACATTGACAGGTGCGTCAAGGGTAGTAGACGGAAGTGGGTCTTATCGGTGCCAAAGGTACCTGAGGTTTGGCCCGTGAAGCTTGGGACCAAGCTCACGAAGAAAGAGATCTTGTCTCTAGAGAGTGCAGGCTTTAGACTCCCACAGCAGAAAGAGATGTCACCAAGAAGACTCTTTCAAGACCGGGCACCGGCAGTGGACTTCTCGGCCTACCCTACGCCGGCATACCCGGATGAATTCCCTACCCGGCGATCAGGAAAGCTTATCCTACGGAACAAGAAGGCCCCGTCAACGAAGCATAGCAATAATTGTGCCTCTGCCTTGTCGTTGAATGCGAAGGTGAGCAAGTTGTGCATGCTGCCAGCCCCAGCCCTGGGATGCATCGTCACATTGGACTCTGGGAAGCTTCCAAAGGTACAGCAGTATTACCTGACGATTTCGCAACACCCTGCCTGCACTTGCCCGTATTTCAAGGAGATGGCAATGCAGGCACTTGGGAAGCGGGGTCAGTGGGCTAGTTGCAAGCACTTGTACTATTTGTTCAGTGTAGTTTGCGCTCTAGACTCAGAGTCGGATACATTCATTCATGCACCTAGTTTTAGCTTCAACGAGGTGAAGCGAGTCCTGGAGAGTGGCCTTCTGAAGTACTTGGACAACTAGTGATATCTGAATCGTTGTTTGCACACCTAAACCTTTATTTATTTCAATGGTGAAGTAGTGAGACTAAAAGGGCCACTACTCAAAATTTGCAGTAGCACTGGATTCCATTTCTCCATTTTGGTGTGAAATTCGCTCTGAATACGCAGAAGCATTGTAGAAACTGTTAAGAAAGCAATGTAAAGAACTATTTAATTCCTGAGGAGGTCCGATAAATCGTGTTTAAGAAAGAGTCACGTAAGTGTGCTCGGGACCGAACAATCCTTTTACAGGGTTTAGGAGGGAGTCACCTAAGTGTGTTCGGGCCCAAACAAACCTTTTCCAGGGTCTAGAAGGGAGTCACCTAAGTGTGCTCGGGCCCGAACAAACCTTTTCCAGAGTCTGGAAGGGAGTCACCTAAGTGTGCTCGGGCTCGAACAAACCTTTTCCAGGGTCTAGAAGGGAGTCACCTAAGTGTGCTCGGGCCCGAACAAACCTTTTCCAGGGTCTAGAAGGGAGTCACCTAAGTGTGCTCGGACCCGAACAAACCTTTTTACAGACTCCCTAAACCAATCAGAGTTTTACGGCACTCTCATTGAGAGGGAGGTCTACTAATGACCCACCTTTGTTGGAGGTTAATGATTAGAGTAAAAGCTTTTGACCACATCACACCGACCACGAGGGTTTTTCTGTCTTCGATTGCTGTACGTGCGTAGGTGTGTTTGTTACGTTGCACATGTATGTTCTAATGACTTCCTTAGTGTGCATAGTAGTCACAGTCCATTGTCTTCCAGTTTTGGACGCTTGCTAGGATTTCTATTATCCACATTGGCTGTTGGCTGACAGCCCTCCACATCCAGTACTGGCTCACGACGTGTAACCCAATCAAATTGTTTTATCCACTTAGGGCTGTTTTGATTACAGCCTCTTGTATCTAGAAAAATACCACTATCATTTGCTTTCCAAGCGCAATCAATATACATCATGGGATCATTTGGGTCATCAGGAGGCATCTATAGAAATACATCCTTGCGGAATTGCCTTGTTGCTATGAGAATGAACTTGCATGAGTCTATTTCGTAATAAAATGTGGATGTGTAGCTCTTCTTAAAATAACTCATGTTGTACGTTCATTTTCCGCTTCTCTCTGAAGACGGGATGGAAGTGTTCTGACTGTTGTAGCACCATTTACCAGTCTGTAAAGCAGCATCAATTTGTGGTGAAGCTCATTAAGTATTGAAACAGAGTAGTCGCCAAGTCAATCAATTAGTCCCGAGATGTATGGATTTCTCTTCAACTGGCCCTTCTGCAGAAAGAAACCCTAAACCTCGAGGAGGACTGAACTGAGAGACATATAGTCCATCTTCTTGAATCTTCCAACGACACTGAGGTTCCTCAGTATGCGGCCATTCATCACAAATTTGACAGTCATCGTCCGAGTATCCTGCCAACTTGTTTCGCTTGCTGAGCACTTTCAAATTTTCATAAATGCAGACGGGTTCAACTATATAGGATTCCTGGCAATTCCAACAGTTCCGTGTTTCGTACAATAATTTGTAGAGAAGATTGTTTCTGAACATTTTCGAGTTCATACGTTGTCGAAGCGGAGAACCAAGAAGAGCTACCGAATTCGGACTAGGCCTTGAGAGAAAGTATAATCCATTCTAACCAATCCTTTGACGGCTTTCTTTTCGGCACAATTCAGTATAACCAGATAAAGAGATGCGTTTTGAATCTGCAGGGGACTACATGTATTCGGTCGCAAAGCATGTACGCAATGAGAAACTGAAGACATTAAGAAAATCAGAGAACAAAGTTGATTGCTAGAGACCTGATTTCGATCCTCTATTCGAATGGTTGAGAACTATTACTATGTGCAACAATGTTATATTTTGATCCTGGAAATTGTGACAGAAAAATTATTAGCAGACACATGTTGTGTTCAAAAGAGGATCACGGTGTATTCAACTCAAGCTCAAGCAGTCATTCACTGAAGTCTGAGTTGAATCAAGGCAAAAAGTGATCAACAATTGAAGTTTGATGTTTTGAATCGTTGGAGGCATCTGAGGAGGTGACCGGTTGAAAGGTTGTTGTAATATGAAAGGTTACTTTAGCATGTATAAAAAGATACAAAGTCTCAACTGTCAACGTTCCACGAGTGCAAGCCCGTACTGCCCACTCACCCTAAACCAACATTTTCCACGGCCATAGATCCAGGTCCTCCAGTCATTTCACTGAAATTGTCTACGGCCATAGGTCACATTACGAACTATATTTAGAATTTTAAAAACTAAAAAAAGTTGTCAATCCATAAAATACCGTATCCTCACCGCTCTAAATCATCTTTTCATCAAAATATCCGAAAAGTTACCGCTCACCGCTCTCCGCTCGCCTCTCAACGCTCGCAGAATAGCGACGTCCTTGAAAGAGCTACTCCATATTGTGACAAAAAAGACCTTCAAAAAAAATAAGGGAACCTATTTTATGATGAATGCTCTTCTTGTTAGTGACAACTTGATTGAAGTCTAGTATTGGAGTTTAGATTCTATCTTCCTTGTTAAGAAGTAGTCAATCTCTTCTAAATCAATGTCGAGGCCAAAAGTGGTGCCCAAGAGTTTTGAAATGTCTTTCTCTTGAGTCCATTGCCAACCAACATCTTGTAACCACTTAGATTTATTATGGTCGCTGCACCAATAGGCATGGCTTTTTAGCCAGCTGATATCTAGTTCTAATGTTGATTTAACCTTATTTAGGATGTCAACTAGGGTGTGAATTGTGCTGAGTTGACTAATCTCCAATGAAATGGACACGTCATCTACTAATTGGGAAATCAGCTGAGTCTGTTTTGAGTAGAGGAGTTGAATTCCTAAGACCTTGCCTTCATCCTTGGCCTTCTTCAACATTAGGTTTAGCACTTTTGTTACGATGATGAAAAGCAAAGGAGCCGAAAAGCAACCTTGGCGTACCTCTCATTTGATTGCAAATTGGTTTAATGCAGCCCTGTTAACCATGACTACGTTAATGGCTCTTGTAAATAAGAGCTTGACTGGGTCTATAAACTTAGGGCCTATTCCAAACCAAGACAAACATTTGAATTGACCATATTCGTTATTTTGAGACAATTTTCAGCTTTTAGGAATTCAACCCTTGTTGTGTGAAATTTCAACAATTATTTTGAGAGAATTCATACGTTTTTCAAAATTTCTATATATAGGTTATCCTTGATCCAAGAAGAATATTTTGATATATAGTCAAAAAGTTAGTTACAAATATAGGATCAATCAAGAAATCAATGAAAAATCCAAAACCAAGCATTAGATTGAAACTATAAAAGTCTCAATTTAAGAATATGGTCTTTGAAGATGAATTCCCATCTCACCTTATCAAAGGCCTTTCTTAAATCCACTTTGAAGAAGAGTAGGGATTGCTTGGGACCCTTAGCAATGCCAATTACTTCATAAGCTATAAACACATTGTCTAAAATAAACTTCAGTGGCATGAAAGTTGTTTGTTGTGGACTAACCATCTCTGCGTGCATAGATTTGAGTTTGGTTTGTAGGGTGTTTGCTAGAGTTTAATACGTTGTGTTGAGTAGTGTTATAAAAGCGTCAGTTTCCTAAGTCTTCTCTTTGTCTTGCCTTGTAGTCTAGGAGTATGATTGATCCTCTTGTCATGCTGCTAGATAGCTATTTGCAGTGAAGGATCTTGTTCACCATATCAAGATACTCAAAACCGAGAATGTCCTAGTGATCAGTGTATATAAAAGGAGATGTTGATTCCATCCGGGCCTAGGACTCTGTCCTTCTCTAGCTTGCACGTTGCATCTTTAAGCTCTTTGGTTGAAAGGTTTTTGCACATGTTCTTGTTCATGGGAGGCGTGACTTTTGAAGTTATGTGTGCAAGAACTTGCTCTAGAAGAGTGTCGTCAACATGGAGTGGCGGTTCGTAGAGTTTGTAATAGTATCTTATGCAGACCTCTTCTAAGTCTTTGGTGTTAGTCTTCAGTTGGCCAGCATTGTCAAACAATAGAGTGATTGTTTTAGATGACAATCTCTCTCAGACTACCTTGAAAATTTTGCCATTGCAAGAGTCTCCCTTGTCTCGCCATTGGACCCCCGTCCTAATTCATTGAGCTTTAGCCTTGAGCTTTTCTAACTTTGACAAGTGCTCTTTAATATTAGCTGCACTTAATTAGAGTTGAGAAGAGCATGGGCCAGCATGCAACCTCTCCTATGCTTGGGACAGGCTTTATCTCAGCTCACTTTCTTTCGCTCTGTAGAAAGAATCATTTTTTTTTTTAAATCCTTGAAGAATTATAAAAAAGAAATTAAGTTTGAGAAGAAAGTAAGGAGGACCATAGCTTTTTAATCTTAGCGCTAGTTTCTTTGATGTAGCTAATATTCATTTTTCATCTGTTTCTTCTTTTTGAGAACTATATGAAACATATCCTAGTTACCGTATCCTTGTGTTGCCTCCATGTGCAAAAATGTAGCTTTGCTATTTAGCTACACCCTAGGTTTTGAGCTTTGAAGCCAACGAGCTTATATTCCTGAAGAAATAAGATGTCAACAACATGTTGTAGGAAGTTAATATAGTTCCTAAATTTGCTAATTTTTGCCAAATTGTTTAGTCCTTGCACGGTCAAGAAATAGATTAACAAATTCATGAGATTTTTTGAAGAGAATTAGAAGAAGGGTTACTGGACTTATAGATTAGTGAGGCTGCTTTGAGATACTTTGATACAACATGTTAAGCATACTAATCGTTCTTTTCGGCTTGATGCGGGCTCAGAGTCATAGGCGCTTGATTGAGTCTGAGGATGGTCGAACTTGATTATTGCGAATGGATGAGACAATTCTAAGTTTGTGTCTTAAACTGCAAGTAAAGGAGAGGGTTCCTATCTTCTCGGGCTGCAAAAATGTTGGGATTGAGAGTTCCTTGTGTAGAGTCTTTCATAAGCTGTAGCGTACATAGAGTACTTGTTAAGGCCAAGGTTGGATGAGGAAGCAGAGATATTCATAGGTTTCCTTCTTATCCGTTCAATTTTCTTGAAAGCCTTTGTTGAAGTCTCATCAAGCAGTATACACATCTTTAGATCCTCTATTGCTAGTAGAGAGTTGGGAAAGTAGTACAAAGTTTTAGTTTTCTGTTTTTTGGAAGTGACACTATTCTTGTCTAGGGAGCTGGATTGAGATGTAGTGACTTGGGTCTTGTTTTACACCACGATATTGTCTATTATTATCTCTCCGTGGACCACGTCATAGAGGAGCTACTATCAGCTTTTTGTTTCCCGTAAGCATCTACTAGACCTCGTCAAATGTGTGCAAGAGCCAAAGATTTAGTTTAGGGTCTCTGATGCATACCAGAATTTGCATGGAAAGACCTGGTTATGTTGGAGGGAGCCTCCTCCCGTGGGCAAGTTTGGAGGGCCTTTTTTTTTTAGTTTTTTTGTCAGTGCCTCTCAGGGTTGTTCATGGGACAAAAGGACCTGTCCGTCCGTCCGGTCCGCTCGTCCGTCCGTTAGGGGTCAGGGGAGGTCCGTTTGACCAGGACTTACGGTTGACCACCCAAATGGTGAAATGGGAGTTACCTTGGCCACCTAGGATGCCACGCGTCCGACATGTCACCAAATATTGTTGACTTGGGGGATGACGTGGCTAAGAGGAAGGGCGCCAACGCCTTGAGTGAGGGTGGCGCGAGCACGTGAGAGGGGGGGCGCGAGCGTCTTGGGAAGGGGGGCGCGAGCGAGGGGGCGCGAGCGACTGGGAGGGGCGCGGGCGCCTGCGAGGGGGGGGGCGCGAGCGCCTTTGATGGTGGGGGGGCGCGAGCGCCTGCGATTGCAGGGGGGCGCGAGCAAGGGGTTTGGGGTGGGGGCGCGAGCGCCTGCGAAGGGGGGGCGCGAGCGCCTGCGAAGGGGGGGCGCGAGCGCCTGCGAAGGGGGGGCGCTAGCGCCTGCGAAGGGGGGGCGCGAGCGCCTGCGAAGGGGGGGGGCGCGAGCTGGGAACAAGAATCAACCACTGAAGGAAATTAAGACACTACTGAATTTTTCATAGTGACATAAATGAGAGAAGTTTCAATTCATGTCGAAACAAAATTACATTCAATAGCCTTAGCTAATGTTTTATGGACATTGACTAAGGTTAACATATAAGTATCTACGTATAAAATTTAGATATATATATATATATATATATTATATTTTTTTGTGTTTTTTTAAAATTATTTTGGAGACATATATATTATACTTTCTCTATATAACTTCTATATGTAATATGCTAATAGATGTATCACTTTTTTTTGTTTTTTTTGGCGGTGCGCCGCTCTGGATTCCTTCGAGTACCGGGCTTACCCAATGGTACTCTTACAACAATGTCTTCATCATCAGGTGCTTCTTCACGGCTATCTTCTGATGAGTAATATCCTTCTGAGGATTTCGACCCCTCGTCATCTCCATCTCCCCCCTGATTAGGCTGATTAGGCACATACTCCTCCACCGTGGAATGAATGTTGCGAATTTCGTGGTCAACTGTACCATCCACCACTGTGGTCACAATTCTTTTGATCTTCCGTCTTTTGGTCTTATCGGTGATTCCGTCCACATTCATTACGGGTAATCTACGTTTACCCAGAGCCACAGGTACAGACGGGGTAGTTCCAACAGTATATCCTGAAAAAAAAGGGCGAACGTTTGTTGGACCTTTCCGTGACCGTATCACTCCATGACGCGTCGTAGAAGGTCCAGCTGGTAGACTTTGTCCAGAAGAAGTGAGTGGAATGCTTGTATTCGGAGTTGGAGTTAATGAACCATGCCCAGTAGAAGTGTTTGAACGAGGTGGAGGGGGTCGACCCAACCCTGCAAGTACTGCTCCGATTGAAGGTGTACTCTGGGGCAGGGGTGTTTGAAACAATCGGCCAATAGGAATTTCATCTTCTTCTCCATTTCTGACTGTCTCGGATTGTTCATTTCTTGGAGGGCTTTCATCCAAACCTCCAGACCTGATTGTTTCCTCAACATTTACTGGCAGAGTGGCCTGGAGTTGTTCAACTTCTTCTCCTCCCTCAACGTCTTCTGGAATTGGAATTTGCTCTCCCATGTTGTTACCCCCTTCTTCATTGTCATTGTTCGAAACGCTACGAACGGGGTAAATGTCATCATTATTGCCACCATCGTCGCTTTGATGCTGAGTCATTTCGACTTCAAATTCATCGTCAATATCATCGTCTGCCCGATCGTATGCGACCTCGCCTCTAGCTTGTATTTCATTGACAACGTGGTGAGGCGAAGTAGCTGCCTCTTCATCAAATCCTGCCCAGTCAAAAACTCCATTCGGCTGGTTAACGGGTTCAGTGCGTGGCATGTCACCATCACCATTGTCCACGGGTAACTCTGGATACTCATCATCCATAGTAGCAGGAGTGTAATGAACTCCACCGTCATCACCATCGCCTTCATTAACTTCAAGTCCGTCGTGGAATCCTTCATCTCCATCATCATCACATACGTCTTCATCGTACATGGCTGGCACTTCTTCATCCGAGTCTTCGGAGAACGGTTGGTTCTCGTACCAAAGAACAGGATCCGCTCCACGTCGTTCTCGAAGGAGCTTACTGTTCGTGTAAATGTACACCAAGTCTTCTGCCTTCTTCACGGCCAATCGGTTGCGAACCTTACTGTGAACAAAGGAATACATGCTCCAATTTCGCTCACATGATGATGCCGAGCATGTTAACGAAAGGATGCGCTTTGCTATCAACGGTAACGCATCGCCCCCAACCCGCTGCCACCATTGATGAGGTAGCATCTTAGTCTGTCGAATGTTTGGGGCCTCCAAAGGGCTGAATGGACCGGTGCGTTCCTCAAACTGTGTTAGCTCGAACAACACAGTATCGTGGTCCAGTTTAAGGCACTCACTCAAATGAATTAGCACTTGCAGGAGTGCACGCTTCGCAGCACTGTTAGTCAATAGCTCGTGGCTCTCCGGGAAAATGTAGGGATTCAAAATGGCGCCTGCGTAATGGAGATCTGTCAACATCATCTTCCATCTCTTCGTAAAATGTTTCTCAAAGCGATCTGCTATAGCGGGGTCTAGGAAAAAAGGATCACCCCGTAGACGGAACACATGCTTCTTCAAATTATTCATGGCCAACCATGCCCTCCCCATTGCCGGTGTTTGTCCATCAAATGTCTTCAAGGTCACAACAGCCGGCTTCATAACATGCACAAGATTCTCACAACGTAACCAAAATGTCTCATCGAGAATGGTACTCCGTACTTGACATGCTAAGGTGTGAGCTCGATAACCGTTTGACCGATTGAATAAAGTACCCACATATTCATCCCACTTCGGACTGGCTACCACCTGGATTAGTGCCTCCCTCAGTTCAAGCAATCGAACAATCATCAAGTACGAGCATCCAAATCTTGTCTCCGCTGGTAACAACAGAGACAACTTCGGGCTGAATTGGCGAAACAAAGCCATGGTGACATGACGGCGACGTATAAAATTTGGTATGCGTTTTGCCAAGGCAATCAGCTCTTTGAAGGTTGCTTCCTTCCCCCAATCTTCTAGTAAGAGGTCCATGATGTGAGCTGCACAACCTTGCTTGTAAATGTGAGGATAAGCTTCAACCACCTGGTCCATGGCTCCCAACATCGCACTAGCATTGTCAGAGCAAATCTGTACCACATTCTGCGGTCCAACTTCTTTGATGTACTCTTTCAATTTCCCAGCTATGTATGCCTTTGATTTCTTGTACCCCGTTGTATCAATGGAACCCAGGAATATATCTCCTGCTGGACACACAAGCATGACATTCATCAACGGCCGATGAACAACGTTGTCCCATCCATCCGAGCAAATAGTTGCCCCGTACAAGCTAATACACTGCTTCGTTTTCTCCTCTATTCTCAACTTGAGAAGCTGCTTTGTTGGCTGGATGTGCTTGGTTCGCATTGCGTTGTATGCTGGTGGACGGTACACAAAACCCGCTTTCGATGTTGCCTCCACAGCAGCGATAAAAGATGGATGTCTAACCACATTGAAAGGCACATTCGCTTCATAAAAATAGGACGCCCATTTCTCATCCAATTCATTGCGCATCCCAATCTGATAGGCCTCGGTAAAACTTTGTTGCCGCATAGATCTTGGTGTACATGAATCGCCTCTGCTTATAGGCGGAGTTGACTGAGACGGTTGAACTTGGGAAATCCTCTCCTCTTGGACCTCCTCCGTTCTCTGAGGCACTTCCGTAGATTGCTCAGCAGGCATAGACTGGCTAGAACATGGTGCCAAGTGTGCCAAGTGTGCCTCGCCATCACCACCATCAGTGCCGTATATCTCCGCATGTGTCATTCTTTTTGGTATTACATTACCACAATTGGCAAAACGCCTAAATACGGCGGCGGGGGCCTTCGTACAATGACTCTTGCTTGAACCTTCACCCCATCCATAGTGCTTGAAAGCTCTTTGTCGTTTATAACGAAAGGTGAAATTGCACCACACACATTTCACATGGTCCTTATCAATGAACGTCCACCACGGAGCCCACTCAGCCGTCGACTGACGCTGTTGACCTGCCATTCTCCGTGTCTCTGAAAAAGTACAATGATCTCCTCTCTGCAACTGTTAGTATGACACATGTGAGAAAAAAATGGTATGTGTAGACATCAACCACAGGCCAATGTGATGCACATAGTCTCAAGCAAGGAGCCCACAAGGAGTTCCGGGACTAGAGGCCATGATTTCAAATGATATTGGGCTTGGGCTAAGTTGGTGGCATTTATACTTCTGAGGGGGGGCGCGAGTTCCTCCAGGCGGGGGGGCGCGAGCGTGTGCAGGGGGCGCGAGTTTCTCCAGGTGGGGGGGCGCGAGCTTCTCTTTCCAGGGGGGGGGGCGCGAGCTTTTCCAGGGGGGGGCGCGACCTTCTCCAGGGGGGGCGCGAGCTTCTCCAGGGGGGCGCGAGCTTCTCCAACAGGGGGGGCGCGAGCTTCTCCGAGGGGGGGGGGCGCGAGCTTCTCCAAGGGGGGGGGGCGCGAGCTTCTCCAAGGGGGCGGGCGCGAGCTTCTCCAAGGGGGGGCGCGAGCTTTTTCAAGGGGGGGGGCGCAATCTACTGCAAAGGGGGCGCGAGCTTCTCAGAGGGGGGGCGCGAGCTTCTGGAAGGGGGGGGGCGCGAGCTTCCAGAGGGGGGGGCGCGAGCGGGTTAGGGGGGAGGCACCCTTGTACGAGGGGCAGTCCCGGTGAATGGGCCATACAGTTTTTTCATTTTTTTTTAAAAAACAATTTTTCATTCCATTACAAAACCAACAATACCATTTCATTTTCCACCAAGGCATGTATACGCCGAAAAAACGATTTATTAAAATATTCGAAATGTGCAAACAAGGCCACATAGGCAATCAAAATGTTCCAAACGTAATTCACTATGGAACTACAATGTGTATCTAAAACAACCATTGGGAGCTTGGAAGTTGTAAGGGGGGCTCATCAAATCATTCACAACTTTTGCAAGTGAAAGCCTCTTTGTAGGATCTTCGTTAAGCAAGCCATCCAACTTTGATGAGAATACAATCTTTGAGATTGAATCCTTGAAGAGTTCTGGGCAATCTTCTTCTCTCCATATCTTCTTTGCCAAATGGCCTACCGAAAATGCATCAGATAGCGTCGTACATGGATGCATCCTCTTCATGCGCTCCAAATTCCGTTCCTCATCATCTTTTTTGCCATATAAAAAGAACAACTCCGGTGCAACTCCTACCCTCCTCTCCTTTACTTGTACAAGTTCAATGGGGTCCATCACACCATAAGGGGAGGCCTTGTTCTCAATGACTCTGCTTGCCACACCCCAATCGCACACACCAATATATACTTTATTCTTGTCATGAGGTGGAAAGTGGAGTAGAATGTTGGATGGCGTTAAGTCGTTGTGGAGGATTTCAGCCTTATGGACTATGTCCATAACGTAGATGAGACTCCACGCCAACATTCCCCGGTTCTTTCGGTAGGCAACAATTCTTTGGCACTCTTCCATGGGCATATCCCTCGACTTCAAAATTTCTTTGTAATCTGTTGCCTCGGATGCCTTCTCATTTATCTTGAGGAAGTTGCGGAGGCAATCTCCATTCCACCACAGGGTATAAGCTTCCATGGTCTTAGCGTGAATGGCCCAAAATTTTATCACACCCGGATGCTCTACGGGGTTAACCGTGGCCTCAATCGCCCGTTCCTCTCGCTTCTTCACTTCGGTTTTAGCCTTGGAAAGTTTTCCCGCAAATTCTATGTGAATTGGAATTTTCTTCATATTGGCTATTCGCACTTTTCGCACTTTGCCATACCCCCCCTCGGCATTGAAGCCAGATAATGGCACAACCTTGGCCGTAACCGGAATCCATATCAATGCACCATACATGTGTGCTTCCAATGCTGAGTTCAATGCTTGCTCATTCCAAGGCATAGTCTTTGTTTTCCCCTTAGAACATCTCTGACATGCCTCCTGAACCGTTGTCAGTTTTTGAATAAAGACTTTGTCTTGGTTGCTCCATTCTTCGCCTTGTGGTTTCTTGACATGTGATTCAAACACATGAATGACATTTGTCGTAGCACTACTCACTTGTTGTGTCAACCACTTCGGGCTGTGAAAATACTTCGTCATGCAATCCATGTACATCTCTGATCCTTCCAATGCGCTCCAAAATTCCCTTTCCAAATCACGTTGGAGGTTGTAGATACCATCCTCTCCGTGATCAAGGTACATTGCCTTCAACATTCGTATGGTACGGGCCTTGTAGTACTCGACGGCCACCTTCCTGATGAAATGCGTATACTCCAATGGTGGATAACCGTCATCCTTCTCGTGCGCTGGAATACTCTTCTTCTTTTTACCCTTCGAGCTAGATGAAGGAGTAGAACCACTAGAACCATGAGGTGTTACGCAACTCATAGGGTCCACCGCATCTGGAGCATCCAAGTCCACATACATAGGCCGCTTGCCGGAGCCTTGTCTAGAAGACATGGCAAAGTAAATCCCTGAAAAAAAAATTCAACAACTTCCCCCCCCGCCCCAATGAAGACTTCCCACATAAGCAGTTCCAAGCAAGGCGTGTTTTCACACGTCAGGACAAGGAGCCGCAGTGGGAAGGAGTGAGGGGGGCGAGAGCTTCTCCCCACCTTATATAGTCCCCACGGACCCGCTCGCGCCCCCCCCCCCTGAACCCGCTCGCGCCCCCCTGTACCCGCTCGCGCCCCCCCTATACCCGCTCGCGCCCCCCCGTACCCGCTCGCGCCCCCCCCACCCGCTCGCGCCCCCCCCCCCTGAACCCGCTCGCGCCCATACCCGTCCGCGCCCCCCCAACCCGTTCGCGCCCCCTCAGGCACGCTCGCGCCCCCCCCCTTCCATTTCTTTTCTCTCTCATTTTTTATTTTCTATTTCTCTTCTGGAAATAGTGAAATCTCTACACTACTTTCTAAGAGAAAAAAATGAAATAAAACAAATTAAAAAATACAGAGTATTGGGATTTTATACTTGCACAACCTCTCATGCAGCTCTAGCCTCTCTTCCACTCCATGCTATTGATTTAATTGTAAAACGTCTATCTCCCAAACCAATTGCGTCGATCCCTTATTTATGATTATTTATAATATGTTAGAGCATTGTAGGATCCATATGTTCAATGCGTTATATTTTTTATTTTTTTAAACTCTAATCGAACTCTCTTCCACACCATGCTATTCTTTTTTATTTTAATCCCTTTATCTCTTCCACTCCATGCTATTGATTTAATTTTATTTTTTCCGTTTATATGCCAAACCAATTGCATCGAGCCCTTCTTTATGATTCTTTATATTTTTTATTATATGTTAGAGCATTGTAGGATCCATATGTTCAATGCATTATATTTTTTATTTTTGTAAACTCTAATCGAATTCTCTTCCACACCATGCTACTCTTTTTATATTATTCCTTTTATCTCTTCCACTCCATGCTATTGATTTAATTTTATTCCGTTTATATGCCAAACCAATTGCATCGAGCCCTTCTTTATGATTCTTTATATTTTTAATTATATGTTAGAGCATTGTAGGATCCATATGTTCAATGCATTATATTTTTTATTTTTGTAAACTCTAATCGAATTCTCTTCCACACCATGCTACTCTTTTTATATTATTCCTTTTATCTCTTCCACTCCATGCTATTGATTTAATTTTATTCCGTTTATATGCCAAACCAATTGCATCGAGCCCTTCTTTATGATTCTTTATATTTTTAATTATATGTTAGAGCATTGTAGGATCCATATGTTCAATGCATTATATTTTTTATTTTTGTAAACTCTAATCGAATTCTCTTCCACACCATGCTACTCTTTTTATATTATTCCTTTTATCTCTTCCACTCCATGCTATTGATTTAATTTTATTCCGTTTATATGCCAAACCAATTGCATCGAGCCCTTCTTTATGATTCTTTATATTTTTAATTATATGTTAGAGCATTGTAGGATCCATATGTTCAATGCATTATATTTTTTATTTTTGTAAACTCTAATCGAATTCTCTTCCACACCATGCTACTCTTTTTATATTATTCCTTTTATCTCTTCCACTCCATGCTATTGATTTAAATTTATTCCGTTTATATGCCAAACCAATTGCATCGAGCCCTTCTTTATGATTCTTTTTTTTTTATTATATGTTAGAGCATTGTAGGATCCATATGTTCAATGCATTATATTTTTTATTTTTTTAAACTCTAATCGAACTCTCTTCCACACCATGCTATTCTTTTTTATTTTAATCCCTTTATCTCTTCCACTCCATGCTATTGATTTAATTTTATTCCGTTTATATGCCAAACCAATTGCATCGAGCCCTTCTTTATGATTCTTTATATTTTTAATTATATGTTAGAGCATTGTAGGATCCATATGTTCAATGCATTATATTTTTTATTTTTGTAAACTCTAATCGAATTCTCTTCCACACCATGCTATTCTTTTTATTTTATTCCTTTTATCTCTTCCACTCCATGCTATTGATTTAATTTTATTCCGTTTATATGCCAAACCAATTGCATCGAGCCCTTCTTTATGATTCTTTTTTTTTTATTATATGTTAGAGCATTGTAGGATCCATATGTTCAATGCATTATATTTTTTATTTTTGTAAACTCTAATCGAACTCTCTTCCACACCATGCTATTCTTTTTATTTTATTCTAATATTAATACACTAATTTTCTTGTAGTCAACTTTATATTATTCATGGTGCATTAGATCAGTATTCCGTTATGGGATATTTCAGTTTCTAACCACCATGACATTTATTCATCTTGATAACTTCTTTCATCCCATGTTATTCATCCCTTTTTATCCCGAGTCCCTTATTATAGTCATGATTGTTTTTCTATAATTTGATTTCTCATCCCCAAATTATTGAAATCAGTATTCCTTATTTTCATATCCCATTTTAATTTTTAATTTTTAATTTTATTTTAGAGAGAAATGGTGAAAAAATCCATTGCATTTGTTTTTATTATTGTCTTCCAACCTTCTTCAATGGTACTCCTAAGGAAATGAGAGTTTGTTTTATGGGGGGACCCGCTCGCGCCCCCCCCCCCTGAACCCGCTCGCGCCCCCCCCCCTGAACCCGCTCGCGCCCCCCCATACCCGCTTGCGCACCTCCCCTGAACCCGCTCGCGCCCCCCCCAATACCCGCTCGCGCCCCCCCATACCCGCTCGCGCCCCCTGCCTCGCTCGCGCCCCCCCCCCCCGAGACCCGCTCGCGCCCCCCCCCCCAAACCCGCGCGCGCCCCCCCTTAATCCCGCTCGCGCCCCCCCTCAGCCGCTCGCGCCCCCCCCGATCCCGCTCGCGCCCCCCCCCCCCCCCCGACTATATAAGTGAAGGGGGCGCCCTCCCCCCCCCCCACTTTTTTTAGCTCCACCTTGGCACTCAGGCCTTGAACTACCTCACGGTGGCTTATTGCTGAGTACTTGGGTGGGGTCTACAGTATTTTGACAACGCCACGTACCAGCTTTCAGCCTTATTTTGTACGCTCATCCGGGAATTCGGGCCCTAAACTACCTCATGGTGGCTTATTGCTGAATACTTGGGTGGGCCACAAAGTATAGTTACAATACCATAATCAACCACGGAGGAAAATTTTAAAATCAATTGGGGGAAGTTTTGAGGAGTTGGTGTGTTTTTTAACACACAAAACTTTACCAGTACACCACGATGGAGGGAAACCCAGATCCGGCGGAGGAAAGGCCACTCACCAAGGCCGAAAAGAAGAAAATCAGAGATCGTGAACGGAAGCGTGGTGGCAAGAAGATGAAGAAGCGGCTCCATGTGCTGAACAACCCCACAAAGTTGGCATTTAGAGGTTGGCAAGATGAGCCGGAACCGTGGAAATATTCCACATGCGAGGAATTCATTGAGTGGTGCCACATCACAAAAATATTTCCACATGATCGGCACAGAAAACACAGGATCTCAGACAAGGCTAACCTCTATTATTGCTTGAATGCGGAGTTTGTTGAACGTTCTATACAAGTTTACCAGCATCTATACAAGCAACGATGTGTTGAACGCAATGAAGTACCATTGTTCATTTGCAGAATGGTGTATGCTGAGGTGGTGCTTCACAAAGTGGTGGATTGGTCCACCATCAAATCCACGCCGAGTGTTAGGGCGCCGACAGAGCGTGACATTCCCAAACAAAGGAAATACGCAGATGGTGGCCTGGGGAAAAAAATGAAGGAAAAAACACAAGTGCGGGAGCCTGATACAGCAGAGTCTGAACCAGATTCTGATTCCGATGGTCGTCGTGGTGAACGTCCACCACGTAGAATTGCAGCATCAGCAAATATGGCTGTAGAGCCTCCAATGAACCATCCAGCGGACGTCATAGAACCTCATGACGATGCGAACAACATCTTCGTGGAAAACGATCCAAATACGGCAGCTAATTTGGACGTGGTCGGAACTGAACCTACGATGGTTCTTGGCATGCCGGTTCTAGTTAGAAATGACCAGTCTAACCAGACCGAGGAGGTCGGGGAGTTACAATTACAGCTAATAGAAAAGGATGGCTTCATTGCAGAGTTACAAGAGACCATCCGGAAACTACGATTGGAATCAGCAGCAAAAGATGCAGTAATATCAAATTTGCGCAATCAATTGCAAGAACGAGAAAGACCTCAGTCTTCTCAAGCCAATGAAATACCTGTAGTTCAAGATCCAATGTTGGTGGATGAATCTTACATCAACAACACGGTTGATGTTGCAACGGCCGGTGTGTTGGAGAATATTTCCACTCCAGCAAAACGACGACGAGTTGGAGTGATATTGCCTCCACCAGCCCCATACCCGCGAGCCTATGTGGACATCGATGGACCATTAAGTCAAGATTCCTTGTCATTTCCACCCGATGCTCTAACGGGAGAAGTGGAGACATTGAAGAGAGCCAATAATGATTTGCGGCTCCTTGTTTCTAAGTTTGCTAAAGCATACTACGAGTGGAAAGTAGCAACCATTCTCAGCGTTGATCACGGGCGCCAAATTGCATTAGAGTTCAAGAAGATCGACGAATCGTACTTGCAACACAACAAACGAAGGAATTTTGGCCTCACTTCATGGACTAACGCAGATGATATGTATCCAGATACCATGGCAAAGCAAGAATCGAATCCTGAACTCATAGATTGGGCCAAGTTGAATTTCGATATAAACGCAACTTCGTGCCATGATCTTCAAATGAAGGAAGGAGTTAATAGCAGAAAGCTTTGGCCAAATCCTCAACCGTGGGTGATGGATGGTTCAAAAGTATGCCCTGTGTGTATAAATCCATTTGGTCCTGAGGGTGGATGGGCAGTTGGATCATGTACCCACATGTTCCATCCTATGTGTTTAATTAACATTTTTTTGGTAAGGAGATTTTGCCCGGTGTGCAAATCCCCGTTCCATGAACGCTTGTACGAGGTTTTTGGACTCACTCCATACATGCCACCAAGCCATGAGAAAAATCCCGAAAACACACCAGGTGAACAGTACCGCAACATGTGGGGGGAAGACTTGATTTGGAGTTGGCGGGCCCAGACTCACTCGGTCTTCAAGAGCAATGTAAGTGACGAGTTGGGATGGGAGGATGACCCCAATCAAATTGTGAGGGTGGCAAAGAAGATAATTGGATCAAAGAAGGAGGACCAAGGAAAACGAAATTTCTTCTATCAGACTTTGAATGGATACTGGGATCCGAAGCATAGGAAGTTCCAACTTGGTAATCACCCAAAAGGCCTCATATGGAACAAGGACGGGGAATTGGTTACAGACCTCGAAGGTCAATTCATGTCTTTGACCGCCCGTGATGCAGTCCAAATGTCTCTTTCGGAGTGGAAGTTAATTTTCAAACATGAGGCTGTTGACTTTCTTCTGGAGGAACACTCTCCACAGACATTGCGTACATTGAGAGAATTGAGGAACTCGCAAATTTTGCGTTCTCTCAGTGAAAGTGATGGCCCATTCCGGCGAACACGGACGAGAGCCAGGCGCAGCTTGACGCTGGACGATGGAGCGGGACCAAGTGGCACAGCGGGAGTAGATGCAGATGAATAGGAATAGTTACAACTTAGTACTAAGTGACTAGTTTTCATATACTACAGTTTTTGTAATGTTTTGGTTTGAATTGGTAATGAAATGCTTTTACTTTCATAAATGTATACAACTTTGCAAAGTCCATGTATTTTGGCTCACGAGTATCTCATTTTTTCTATGCTGAATTTACACTTTTGTCATTGCGCTTAGCCCCAATATATTATTCTGATGAAAATGTTAGGTTTTTTTGCATTGTCAAAAATTTACTATCTACCTGAACCCCCCTGAACCCGCTCGCGCCCCCCCCCCCTGAACCCGCTCGCGCCCCCCCTGAACCCGCTCGCGCCCCCCCTGAACCCGCTCGCGCCCCCCCCCTGAACCCGCTCGCGCCCCCCCCCCTGAACCCGCTCGCGCCCCCCCTGAACCCGCTCGCGCCCCCCCCTGAACCCGCTCGCGCCCCCCTGAACCCGCTCTCGCCCCCTACACATGCTGGCACCCCTTTTGCATATGTGGAATTCCCCGTCATCGTTCGTTGTCCATGTCATCAATATGTTTCCCCTATAGGTAAGTTGTAAAAAAAAAAAACTAACTTAGTAATTTTCCTCCTCCCCTCAATGTCCGAGTATGTCCGGGGACCGACCGGTCCGTCCGTCCGTCCGTCCGTCTATGTCCGGAAATTTTGCCCATGTCCGTCCGAATAGACAACCCTGGTGCCTCTATGAATCTATAATCTACTTTGGAGGTTTGAGCAATAGCTTGACAATTGTATGCCTTGCATCTTCACCTTGTGTAGGAGTGATGTCTTGCATTTTGAATGCTGGAGTTTTTAAGTTCATTCGGGGGGCGCCTAGATGTTGAGTAGATTGCTTGGGAGGTGCTTAGAATGTGTCAATGGTAGGCTGCATATATTGATGAACTCGATTGCCATTGTTAAACTTGAGGTCAAGGCACTCTAATACTTTGTACTTGAGAAATAAACAAAATCTAGAGTGCAATGCAGCATGATCGTAATTGATCAAAATAGTATTATTCATGTTGTCTATGCTTGTGAATTCTATCACTGAGGGCCAATGAGCCGTTAGGTCAAGACCTACTCAGAAACAAGGGTCACGTAGATGTTTATTCTGTGCATCTGCCATGTAAACATGTCCGAGAGAAGATGCTATGAAGCCTTGTAGAGATTTGAATTTGTATAGGAGCTTTACTAAGCTAATCCACTCTGGAATTCAATGTCCAACAAGGTGATCAGAGTTAAAATTTGGAGCCCACTCCTCATGTTTACTTTGGTCACATGGGATGCTATATATGTGGCGTCATCGCAATGACTTGGCTAGTAACAGTGACGTTTGCTGCCGACAAAAAGGTGAAGCTGCTATCTATATCCACTTTCAACAAAATGCGATTAAATCGTAACTTCTGATTAATCAACTAAATCCAATCAACCATCAAGTTGTGGAGAATTTTCTTACAAATGAAGCTAACTATGATGTTTGTTTCCATGAGTTTGGTTGCCTTCCACTCCAGGATGCATTGTCTAGTTGACGCTCCATTGATAGATGTCTTAGAAGTAGTCCATAGTAGTTCCACCTGAATGCAAATGGAAGTTGCTCTTGTTGAACCGCTTGAGATAACCAACATCATAGATCCTATAGCACAGTATGGAACACGCTATACCAAGATAACATGTCAAATAGCATGGATTTGGAGAGTGGGCCTTGACATGTCCCTTGTCGAGGAAAGAAGCTACAGTTTGTCACCTCTTGTGCAAGTAGGCTTGTACAAGGCCATTATAGAAAGTCACTTAGAGATCAACTTGCAAAGTCATTAGGGTTCCTAAACTATCGGCACACAAATCATACTTCCACTGATCCTTTGCCTAAGCGGCGCCTGGTATCCTGAACGCGAACTGTTCGCTTTGGGGATTGAGCAATGAGGAGCTAATGCATTAGCTAACTATGTGATTAGTAAACCCTAATTGCAGCCTCTCGGCTCACTGACTCACCATCAGCCCAGGGAGATTCATTTGTAATTCTTTTTTGAAAGACCCAATTAACCCTGCCACTGCCAATGCCTGCCATGATGGACTCATTGGGTCTTGACCCTCTTAGTAGAAGACTGTATTGAGTTGACTCCATAATATTGACCACATTGAAGGTTATCACTTGATGGCTATGCACATGGCGAGTGGAACTCCGCGCACCATAATCTCACAAAAGACAATGGAATGTGGAGTAAGTTGTGGAATCTCTGCACCCAAAAGTTAGTTCTTACCTGGGTATTTGGAACTGGACTCTGGATTATTGCATGTCTTGCCACAATTCTAAACACCTCTGCGGAAGAATCCAAGGATTTGCTGATTCTCTATGAAGCATGCATGGCAGTGAATGTGAGCGCTAGTAAAATGTGAATAGTCCTTTATTCCAAAAAAAATTATTTTAATAATTCAGAAATATCATTTTGATTTTATATATTAAAAAACTCTTTAGAAAATCCAGACTGCAAATTGCAAACCAGTCTGTCACTGTGTCTCTGTCTACCAACTGGTATTAGGCCTATTAACTTAGTGGCAAGTGCTTGACTGAGTTCAGAGGTTGAATTCTGCTAGACTGACATATGACAACACAAGCATGTGTAAAGTAATGATACAAGTTGATTGCTATTTTGTAGTTTATGCTTGCAAGCTTCAAATTATTCTTCAGGTTTGGGGTGAACTTCAAATGCTGTAGTAAGTAATGGGTACCTATGCTGACTGGAATCAACATTATTGGAAAACAATATGTAGTCATGAAAATGACTTACAAGTATTAGCATTTCAAAATGGAGTTCATTCCAAGAGATTTCTTAAGTTTTGGGGTTCATATAAATAGAATTTTGAATTGTTAATATATCAAACAAAAATGGCCAGAATGTGGATAGTATGAATATCCCAAAAGAACACAATAAGCTCATACATCCAAAAGCTAAGAATCAAGATTGAAAGTTATAGTAAGGATAAATTTAGGTACTCACAATTATTTTAGATTGAATAGTAGGAAACCATTACAGAATCTACTACATTGGGTACGTCCACCTTTGGATATTTGAAAATTGCCCTTGTAAGCTAATGACAAACTTGGTTATATGTAAAGCAAAATGGGTCAAAATCCAATTGGACATATGTGGGAAATGTATGTACAGTACAATCACCAGAGCCTGTTCAGATAGTGTCACTTGTACCATGACAATTTTGAAAGTTTTGCCTCTCACAACTTGATGACTTTTCGAAGATAAGAGAAGACCGGGTGTGCCAAGAAGTTCTCCTCAGGAGTCAATTTTCTTGCCCAAGCCACTCCGCACATGAGAGGGACACCTCCAGCACAGAATGGCACAATGCTGGAAATTTCATTGTCCTCTAATGAATCCAGTTGAAAGCACTGCCAATACCTTCATCCCATAGCTTGCAATTTTTATGTTTAACCCCTAAAGGTCCGGGAAACCCGATTTGGATTTTTGCTATTTTGGGCAGTCTAGTTGAAGAGGTTAAAAGTAATATTCCTGCCTAAGATTTAATTGGATGCTCCCTTTACCGCAAGGTGGAGGTGGTAAAATTTTCAAAGTCAAATTCCAATTTTAGAACCTTCAATTAGAAATTTTAGGTTTCAAGTTGAAATAGGGCAATTTAAAATTGGGGTTTTTTTTTTTTCCAATTTAAAAAAAATATATATGTTCATAACCAAATCATTACTCAAAATCCAAAGTGACCCAAGCCAAAAAGTTTAGCAAATTTTACAAGGGCAGCCTTAAAAAATTATATGAACGAGCTTCAAAGTTTTCTGTAATTTTATATTTTTTCCTTTCAAAAATTGTCAAAATTTGAGATTTAGGAGTTTTTCAATTTTTTTTTCTTCCAAAATTTACAAACTCATAGATGTAACTTTTCACCATTCACTTTTTTTCCAAACCATAAAACTTTAATGTTTTTTAAGTTCTACCATATTGACGATTTTGTACATGCTTTTGGAAAAATAATTTGCATGAAGGCCAAAAAATCAAAATAAGTCTTCCAAATTTTGCATGGAGGTGCCCAACTTAGTTACCTACATGGAAAAAAATATGAGGAAAATATTTGGGGTAACAATCATCAAGTCTCCCTTGGCACCATTTAGACTAAGCCTTTCGAGGAAAGCCAAAAAAAAAATTAAAAAAAATAAACTTTGGACGTTATAATCTCACAAATGGTAAAGATCCAACAGTTGAAATTTGACATGGTGTTAGTGCAAGTAGTTAGGTTGAAGATCTTACGGTTGGAAATACCAGAAAAGTAAATTTTATTGGAAACATACATCAATTTCCACAAGGTGGTCAAAATCTGCAGTTTCGGGTCTTGGAGGTCCCAAAACACTCTGGACCTTTAGGGGTTAATGTTCTATTTATTTTTATTTTTAGATGCAATCAAAGAAATGTTTTGCAAGGAAAAAGAATGCACACCCTTCATATGCAAGTTGCAACTCAGTCTTTTAACATGTTTCAATTACTTCATTTGAACAAAAGACTGTGTTTCATTTGATCTGAGAGTGTCACTTTCTGTCATTAATCATGATTGAGATGGTGTGAGCAACAAATTTTAAAGTTATTGGAACACACATCAGTGAGCTGGTACTGAGCTCATAACATCCAGTAAACTGTTTGAGCATAAGTGGATTATGCAGATGTATAATTGCTGCTCTACTCAACATCAAACTTGCATACAAAATAAAACTCCATTTACTCCATTATGTGTATTTGAACTTAAGGCTAATCTTAACAGAAATTTGTGCTAATGTTAATTGAATGCAATACTTTCATCATTGAACAAAATGTATTGCCACAACCTCCAGGTTGACCTTTACTGCTAAGTGGTCATTACATGGGTACTCTTGTTTGTGTACCTGTACAGCCAATATTTGACCATGTTGACTCGGACAGAATTTTCCAACAAATTTGAGAACGGAACATACATCAGTGAGCTGGCACTGAGCCCATAACGCCCACTGAACTGTTTGAGCTTGAAGTGCTCTGATTAGATGGATTATGTTAGGTGACACAGGCTTCACTGTTTCTCTTACAAGCCTTGAAGGGCCAAACTAGACTGTTTCTTTCCCAGACCAGCTCTGCAGCATTTAGACACATAACAGGTTGTAATGAACACCTTCCCCTGGAATAATACAGATTACAAGTACCTGGACTTGACCCGCTTCACAGTTTCAGGTAGTCTTCCTGAGCAATGCCAGTTGCCAAAAAAGCTTTGCAAAACAGGACAGGTTTAGATGTTCAGCCGCGCTCAAATCTCCATGAAAGTTACAACCCCCATTGTAAGTAGTCATACATAGTAGTGACCATATGCAACAAAATATGAGAGATAGCCACCTCAGCAGCAGTCATCAAATCAGAAAGCTTGATGAGCTTCAAAAGGCCAGTGAAACCTAAAACCAAACCAAGGGAAGGGAGCAAAGCTCAATCAGACCCAAATCCCTGAGGTCTTTCAGGCTCTTCACTTCTGAGAAGAACCACTCACTGGAAGTGCTTGCTCGTCTTCCTCTGCTTGAGTCTGCTCCAGAATTGCACCAAAACATGCATCAGATTATTGTGCTCTTGTTCTAACCAAGACGAGAATGATGAACCAGGAATGTACCACATTGTACAGTGGGTAGTGAGATATAAATGCAGCTACTGCAGGAGGCTCTGTTGACAAGACCTGGTCCAGGGACAATACCGCACCAATGACTCGCATACGGTGAAGTTTCATGACAGTCAGGACTGAGCCTCAGTAGTACTACAGGTGAAGTAGAATACAATGGCAAGAGAGCTGTTGGGACTGCCAGGACTCGTACACCCAAGTAAGTTTTTCAGACAGTGCAGGGTGTCATTAACTGGAAATGGTAACGTTTCCTCACGAGAATTCTCCTGTTTTTTTTACCGTGCATCCTTGCGTCGAGTCTGCTTGCAGCAGCCACTGTTGCTGCTGCCAGATTGCATGTCTAGCTCCTGGCTTGGGGCCCATTCTACTTGACCTCCAACCAGCAGGGTTCTCTTTCTGTGAGCTGACTCTCGGAAGCTCCACCTCTTCTCTCAGCTTTTCTGGAGGACTAACATGGTGGTACTTACTTGCAGCTGATCTCTTTGAGCTGCCTTCCGCAATGAGCTCATATTGCTGCTGCATTGTTGATGACTAGAGAGTCTGAATATTACAGTTCTGAAGCAATTGCGGTTTTGATTTAGAGTCGGCAGGTGCTGTACTTTTCCTCGAGTGGATGCAGAAGTTTGATAACTATCTGTTCTTGCTCACAGCAGCTGCGAGGCATTTTTTAAGGTTTTAGATATGGGGCATTGGTGAAACTTGAGGATACGAGCATTGGTGTGAACCTTGTTAGTTGTAAATGGTCTTGTAGTGGCGTAGAAAATGAGGAGTAGTGTCGGCTGCTTGTTGTGTGGAGCTGCATCGTCTTGCAGCGGGGACGACGTGGAAGAGAAGGTAGAGCAGCACGCAAGGATGCCAGGTTTTTGCACTGGGTTTGCCAAGTCTTGCGAAGGGAGGAATTGACGAGGCTCACTGAGGATCAGCTCTCGGTTTCGGATGAGATGACGTGCTTTATGAGCCGGCACAAGGTTTTGTCGTCGGAGACAGAGCGGGGATTTCAACTTGCGGGGCGTGGGGCAAGTTATTATGGACGGTAGAATTCGTGAATTCACAACTACGGCATTTTTCTTCACACTATTCCTACCATCTTGAACCCAACGTTGAGCTGCTGAAACTCTGGGAGTCCGAGTGGCAGTTTTGGCTCAGGTATTGCATGACCTCAGCTGAGCGGGTGGAGTATTTTCCCGACTTAAACGTCGAAGAATAAGTTCAGACATTTCGCAGCCCACAGCGTCACGGAGGCTCTCTGAAGGTACTTGTTAGCACAGAGCAACTTTCTTATTTCTACGCAAACTTGTTGTAAGGAAGATTAGAAGTGAAGTCATAATGATTTTGGAATCGTATGCAGAATAATACTACTTTAGCTGTTCAGGAAGTGGCAATAACTTCACCTTCTAAGTGGAGACTAATATTAATGCCTCGTTGAGCTTCGAGATACTATCCAATAACATCGACCTCGATCATTGCATAGTTATACATTGGTCATCCATAGAATACTTAGTTGGACCCTTCACTAGAACTAGGAAGGCTTTACGATATTGGAGAGGTGTATCAATGTCCAGAAACGGTAGAATAAAAACCTGATTGATCAGAGGTAGATATTTCAGCTCCAGTGCAGGCTAATGTGTGAAAGAAATAACTACCCCACGAATATGTTTAGCTTGCTGTCACAAGTTGGCCTCTTATTGAATATGTGATTTGACAAGTACTACACTTCACTTCGGAGAAGTTCTTCCCTGCCTTCGACAATGCAGCTAATTATCCTAGTCATGACTGAACATTGCAGATTTCAACTCCCATTTCATTCTGGGGTTGCTCCACAGGTTGAGGATGAAGATGGAGATATTATTCCAGGCATGTGTTCATGCCCTTCCACATTCATCTACCTTTGAAATCAAGGATAGAACTATGAAGATAGTTTGCGACGTTTGCTAGCACTGCACAACTGGAGCCTTTAAGAACGTCATGTCTTGATGTTTACATAATTTGCGCTTTCATGAAGTAAACGGGTTGCAACATTGTACTTGCAGGTGGTCAGTAGTGTTGAGATTGTGCTCTGAAGAAATAAATCCACAAGTTCGATCACCGAGTCATCCAGAAATTTGAGAGCTTCATCTATAATGGACAAAGGTGACTACTCTGAAGTGAAGGAGCTTATCACCACCAACTCAAATTCCGCAACCTATTCTCCTTTCGACGGTGACAGCGGGGCTTTCTACAGCTCTGCCAAAGACGATTCGTTTCAGAAGGTTAGCCATTCACCCCATTCACATTCAAAATCCACATTCAATACATCCTAGTTTGCTTTCTTCGAATCCCATTGACGTGGAGATCGCTGCTCAGTACATGCCTGTTCAATTCATTCCTCAGGGTGGTTATCTCCGAAGTTTCAGAAAAAATGGATTCACGGAAGGCGTAAACAGACACGATATGAAAGGTAAACTTTTCTCGCAAATTTATAAACCATGGTATGGTTTGCTTGAGAACAACACTGAGATTGAGAATGCTTGGAAACTTTCACTAATCTGCGTCAAGGTTTGCTCTGCAGGTTCGTCCAACAACCAACGATCAGAGAAAGACCAGAGTGCGTGGGCAATGGTGCACGAGGTGGGCCATGGCCTCCACTTCTCCGAAGCGGCTGCAGACATAGCCTTCGTAACCAAGAACGCACTCGCATTACGCGACGCACATTCGAATGAATCCAAAACCGCCCCGTTCAAATCGATCCAAGCGCCAGCAATTGAGAAGCAAACAGCAGACGTCGACTCAAAGGCACCGAAACAGCCAAACGGAAACATGAACACGCCAGGAACGCGAGGAAACGGCAACAACAACATCTTCAGCTACAACTCAAGCCGCAACGTGAAGGCCGCGGCCGCGGACGCGCCCGAAGCAGCAGCTGCACCGGAGCCTTACGACGAAGACAGCAACTGCGAGAAGGACAGCACCGCCAGCTTCGACTTCAACCGCCACCGCTCCGGCGCCAACGTCGTCGGCCCGCTCACCAAACCAACCCCCTCCAAGTGGGACGACGCCGAGAAATGGCTCTCCGCTGGCGAAACCGCACCCGCGAAACCCAGACCCAAAAACTCCCCCCTCTCTGCCCCGGCGCGGAAACTCAACGACCCTTACCCCAACCCCGAAGGTGAACCCGCCCTCGAGCGCACGAATGGCACCGATCACGTGGAGAATGGAAACTTCGATGGCGAGGAGAATTCCCCTGAGAAGTCCAACAAGTTCATGAGCTCAAAAAAGAGCTTGTTGCCACGGTTTGCCTTCATGGCTGGCAACGGCAGACCTGTGCCGCTACCGCTCCCAGCGGTCGCCCCTGTGGATCGGTACCCGCTGGAGGATGTGTTTGGCCGAGGTGATAGCAATACCAAAGAGAGCAGCGACTTGGGCCTCGACTTGGCGTTCTCGAAGGCGGCTTCTCGAACTGCCAAGCCCACTGCCGGAGCCCCCATTGGTAAGGCATTTGCCATAAATTCACATACTCTCACACATGATCAGCTCAGTTGTGTTCATTTCATGACTTAGCTTGTTTTAATGGTATTCGATCTGTGGATTCAGAAGCAGTGACGAAGGGGGCAGTGGATCAAGGCACCGATCCAGAGCAAAGCCCAAGCGATGCACCAGTGTATGCGGATCCGCCGAACATGCGAACGGTGTGCATGCGCGACATGGGCACCGAGATGACCCCGATGGCAAGCGTGGACCCCTCCCGCACAGCCACTCCGCTGATGGCCACCACGCCGAACCTCGGCAGCCCAGCGATCTCGCGCCCCACTTCGCCGGGACGGGTCCGGAATACCACGCCGACGAGCACGGGGTCTAAAGAGGGGAGCGCCAAGGTGAGCGGTCCCAAGGTGGGCGGCCCCAAGGCTCTAGAAGCTGTTGGTAGAGTGAGTCATGGGCTGTCTGGGAAGGAGAAGACGAGGGCTGAGATTCTGGCGCTGGGCACGCAGCTCGGGAAGGCCAACATCGCAGCTTGGGCTACGAAGGAGGAGGAAGAGGCCGACGCGGCGCAGGCGCTCAAGGCGAGTATGGAGATGGAGGAAGTGCGGAAGAATTTGTTGGCTAGTCGTGCCGCTGCATGGGAAGAAGCCGAACAGGCGAAATACACTGCCAGGTACTGCGCATGATCGACATCAATTTGCTTAGTTAATTCTTCGACCTGATGAATCATTGCATGACGTAGCGTAATCATTCTGTTGGCATGAGGTGTAATATATTAGAACCTCTGAAAGGGGTCGTTACGGTTCTGAGTTTCGCTGATCTGTCCAGGTTTAAGCGTGAGGAGGCCAAAATCCAAGCATGGGAAAATCATGAGAAAGCCAAGGCGGAGGCTGAAATGCGCAGAGTCGAGGTTCGTGGGTCTCACCTTGATCTCTGGGCTGCTGTTCTGACATTGTAGAGAACGGTTGTTGCTGTCTTTGTACGAAGCTCTGGATTATGCAAAAGGAAAGGTGTCAATAATATAAGAAACGAAACTTGCATAGTTTCTTATTAGATTTCCAGATTCGCACACTAGATCAAGCTCACTTATTACGCGTTCCTTAGAGGCGAGATTCTACTGTCACCCTGTCAACATGGCAGAGATGTCTTGAGGACGTCTGAATTCTCTTCACATTCTTCGAGGCCACCTCGATACCTTTTTGTGCCAGCAAATCTGGGAATCAGTGAGAGATTGAGTATTAAGCCTGCAATCAAAACAGTACAATAATCGTCTACGGTCATCACATATAGCAATTAGAATACTTCAAGCGAAATCTGACGGTCTAAACCTCTTACCTTAGTGGAAAGAAACCTCGGTCGGAGACGAGAAAGACCACCCCATCTTTAAACCCAATCCTGTAATTTGAAGCTGCTAGTACAACAGTCATCATAAGTAGCACCACGCCCTGGTCTCTTTAAAGGTCACTTGAATGCTTGGGTAGTAAAAGCCCGTAGTGTCTGAAGTGCTTGCAGTACCACGAATGGAATGAAGCTCATCCTGCATTAAAGCATTTACCGTTCTATACCTTGAGCAGGCTGGTAACAACACAGCCTGTGTCAGCCCAGATCTTTGTCAGAACCAGAGGATCCTCATCTCTGGAGTACAACCTTGAACCCACCCAACCAGCCATTTGTACACTTACTATCTACGTATCTTTCCCACGCTCCAAATACGTACCTCATTTCTTCATACCGATTCTACAGAAGATTTCACATCTAGAAGATTGCTTTGGTTGAGAGTACCAAGTTAGTGTTAATCCTGAGTTTAACTTCATGTGTCCCACTAATTGGTCAGCACAAGTGACAATTTTATAGCATAGGAAACTTAGATAAACGCAGCTAGCTAATGGAATTTGGAATGGAATTTTCTTTCAGTTGCTTCTTAATGAAGGAAAATAATTGAGAGAAAACTCGGCTAACTGGGTTCGACATCTTTCCAGGTGAAGGTGGAGCGAATGAGGTCCCATGCGAACGAGAAGCTGATGAACAAGCTGGCAGCAGCTCGACGAAGAGCAGAGGATCTCCGAGCAAAGGCAGAGGCCGTTCGGTGTGAGCAAGCGGCGACGACAGCCAGTCGGTCAGATTACATTCGCCGCACTGGGAAAATCCCTAGGTCCCTTTTCAGCCAAATGTGTGGGTGAAAATTTTACTCTCCAGGACTAAGTTGTGCCAGATTACTTAGTCAAGCAGCAGCTTCACAGATCACCACTGAGGACAATGCCGTGACGTCACGCATCGATTGATTCATGAATTCAAAGATTGTAACCATACGAGTTTGCTGCGTTCTAATGTGCAGTCGCTTGATTCCTTGGTCTGGATGTTTCTGCAACGCAACATACACAATATCAAATCCATGTTTGTGAGCATGTGAGACATCAGAGAGTCTCTGGCACCCAAAAACATGTCCTAGTTACGATGTAACAACCCAAAGTCGGGAGAAAGACTAGTACATGCACGCCTTTGAAATAGTAGAGAGAGGAGGGGCAAACCTCATTTTTGAAGGTGAGTTCTTTCAATCAGCCAACGGGTTGTGTAGTTGAGGCTGAAGCAACTGTAAAGACCAGATTTTCATCTAAGCACGTCTGCTAACACACGATGCATGAGCACGTCACTCTGCCACGGAACGGAAGATGATAGTGAGCCCCAAAACAAGCAACTGGGAGAATAATGTCGCACTTATATTTGACCTGGCGTTGGGACGTTCGTAACGTTGTGCAACCCTGATAAGAGATTCTTTTCAGAGTAAACAGAAAACAGATTACTGAATGTGCGAGTCTCGACCCTTTAATCGATTGAAAGTGAGCGTATTTTCTGTTTACATTCAAAAATATAAATAAATAAATATTTCTTCATAAACATTTGGGCAAGGTTCTAATCACCCTGAAAAGGACACTGACCTGTATGTATGTGCTAGGTGTGTCCAGGGCTCATATTGAATAAGTAAGACTACAATTTTATTATAACTAGTGTAAGCTCGAGAAAGTACTCGTATTGGGCACCTGAAGACATCTATATATAACCGAATGTAGAAAGTGATTTCCCAGTAATTATCTTCGGGCTCCAAGACAAGTAGATCTTAGGATACAAGACTAATCTTAGTATTGAAGGTTCACTGTGCCTAGCAAAAAATCAATCAGGCTCTCAAAAGAGACCAGTATGCAGCTTCATACGACTCCACACAATTTGTGTCCCAAGATAGGTCCTTGGACATGCAATTTCGAATGAGTGTTGGCCATTGTTGAGGATGGCGTTTCTGTAAACGTCAGGTGCAATGTTAGCTTCTAGCTTTTAGAGCAAGTGTCTCATTTACAAAAAGGAAGAATCAGAGATCTGAAGTACTACGAGGGTATTGGAAACGGTTCGAATCAATACTTGTATCAACCAGAGAATTAACGGCGATCATGGTTACGACGGAAGGTCAACTAAACTTGTGATTCAAATAACCAACCACAAGGAGTTGGGCACGTACCAAATAATGTATCGCATTACGCAAGGATCTTGTTGCATCAGAAGCATGAGGATCATAAAATGAAAAGCCCGTTGCTTGTGACAATTTATGTTGCTTCTCATCCACATCAGTTATGCTGCCAACCACATGATTGCCACCGAATAAATTCTATAATCTTAACCCTTAAAAGGAATCAATTAAACAGACTCCAAGAAGAATATAAACATTAAAACCCAGGGTGTTGAAAAAATAATACATGTATCAATCTCAGCAGGATGACAACTCACCAGCCAGTAATGCCCCGAACTTGGCGTGCAACAGGTACCGCACCATACCGCATTGCAATCATCTGTGACAAATGGAAGAGCGTTATCACATGTTATCAGTACCAAAACAAACCGAAGGCTGATTAAGAAACCATGGAAGACACTACGGGAGGGTTTTCATCTTCAAGCACAAACCACTCTGCCTGGGGAAACTGCACTGGAGGAATAAAAAAAACGGTGACCCTCAATACACATCGTGAGGAATCAGATGATATGTACCGCTGACTGGCCTGCAGGCTCGAAAACATCTGGACAGAAAAGGATATCCGAAGCTGCCACGATTCGGTGAAGCAGAGCTAGATCGCTGGAATCTAGAATTCGGACATCTGGATCCTGATACAAACCAGCCCACGTCGGTGAGATAATTGATAATTTGTTCAATAATCTACATTCGTGAGATGACATCACTGGGTAGTATGTTTTGATTTCAAAGGCACCATCAGATTTCGAAAAAACTTGAAGGCGTGATTTTACCGTATCAATCTGCTTGTCAATTGGACGTATCCCTAGCTCAGAGTTGTTGTGGACAGCACAAACAAACTGCAGTTACAAACAAGGAGCGTTTAGTGTGAAAATTAAGCGGTGATAAAGACCAAGCATGTATAATAAGCGTGGTAACCCTCGAGAAAATAATCAAGGAACTAGCAGTAATTCATAAACGCTACACATGTAATTTGATCCATCCGAGTCCATGAACCAAGCATCTCTACCAACAAATTGACATGAGTAGCCGTAATTTAGAAGTTGACATAACTGAATGTCATTTAGCTGTAGCTTCTAAGGACAGAACGTCATGAACCTCATAACCTTCAAATTTCTAAAAGAAATTACACGAACCTGAGCTGCTTCTCCTACAGCACATTTCGACGCTGCTCTTATCAAATCCAGGTCCACCTCTGAGTTTTCAAATAAAATGCAGCCAACCTGCATCGGCAATATGGAAAGTGAATTCACATAACAGAAAGTATCTTCTACAAGATTCACATTTCGAGCTACTTGCTATTGAAAGACTACACTGAAAAAGATTGCTACAGTAAGCAAAATAGACGGCAGCTATGGAGTCCTCTCATCTCAACGATAAGAATGTTTGCAGATGTTGTCCACTAAATACTATTCAGCGGCATCGCAGAAATTTGTGAGTACAAGGTCCTTACCAGAGGCACAGAATTGTCCAGGTCCATAGGTAAACCCAATTCTTGTCGCAACTTTGCCTTGCAGGTTGATTTGCCTGCCATTGTCTCTAGCGAATATGTCTCCGGAAGTGCAGAATCAACTGCGGGGTCCCACAATGTATCATCCAGACCATTGTATATGCCAATAAACTTATTCCTGATTACGCCACATAAAATATTCATTAGAAGCTGACATTACTGAATTGTCCACGAAATTACTTCGTGCCCCACTTATTTCAAATCGAAATTTAAAAATAAAACTTCACGTACTTATGAGTATTCAATGCCACGTGCATGTCATAGCCAAACTGCTCGGTCAAAAGATCAGCTGCGTAAGTTGGAGAGACTGTGGTTACTTTGTTCGAGTACACAATTCCACCCTGCATTGTGAACAGACCAAATTCAGATATTACAAACGCCAAATACTTGCCAAAATGAGTTGGTAAAATTGCTTCGCATTGCAGGAATTGTCTAGAAAAGGTAGCTAATGCTAGTGGGGAGTGGTTAAAATGGAACAGTATAATTCTTTAACCAAGAAAATTTTACAAACAACTTCTGGCAGGTACTTGTTTAGTTTGCTACAATGCCAAGATGTCATCGAAAGACAAATTACTGTAAACGACATAAATTTGGTCAAAAATACTGTAAGAGTCAGCATCAGCGTCTTACCTTGAGCATATTGACAAAACAGGGTTCAGAATCATCCTGTAGACGATCAGGTCTATCTAGTTTTCCTGGGTTCAATCCCATGATAGACAGCTTAGCGGGATCTCGAAGGCACTGTGATAAGTAAACCATCAGATATCGGTATCAAACAGAGTAAATCTTCTAGAAATCAAACCTCAGGTAGTCACTCCACTAATCAATGTGCTAGCATTACGTACTGAAGTCCAACTACTCGATTACTGTTGAATCTCTATGCTAAAATCTAGATGAAAAATTATAAGCTCACTATGGAGGCAAACCTAGCTTTCCAAATGAATAACAGAGGTTTTCCAGAGTAACAGAAAATGAATATGCTGACTTGACCAAACTTATTTAATGGAACCCAAGAGTATATAAACACGATCAAGGTGCGTAAGAGTATGTAGTTACCTGATACTTGAAATCATGGCAAGTCAACACAAGACGTGTATCTTGTAAGCCCTGTCATATATTGCCACAGCGCATGTATCAGGAAGCCAGTTGCAATGAGAAGGTATGGACAACAACCATGCATACTGACAAACAGCAGTCAGGCAAGATAACGAAATTATCTTTCAAGTTCAATAATAGTCGAGAATAAAACAATAAATATAAATGAAAACGGCGTCTAGGTCATAGAAACATACTTGGTGCGCATACTGTTCCCAGAACATAGGAGCTACGGCAGCTGTTTGCCAGTTGTGGAGATGAAGAATATCCGCTTGTTTTCCCAACTTCAGCAAGTATTCCAAAGACAACTTGCAAAAGTACGTGAACCTATCCCAAAAGACACAGGAAGATAGGGTCTCAGAATGAACCACTCTCAAAACCCATTTTGATGCTTGATTGCGATAAACTCCAGCACGGAAATCAGTGTCTTACCTCTCGAAGTCGTCCTTATAATCGTAAAACTCCTCTCGAGCAAAAAATTGATCAGGGTGGTATGACTCCAAGAGGGTTACGGCAATTCCATATACAGTTCTGCAAGTAGAGCAGGGTGACCTTTTCTTAAGAATGGCGTAATATGAATAAATAAGAAGAGACCGGAAGCACATTATGGAGGCACGAGAATGAAGGAACACTTGGCATCCCCAACAGGGTGATGAAGAATCTCAAAACAGACAGAATGAAGAGTCACTACAATTGTGGAGGATTGAACGGCAGCATGTCTTACCCCGTCCAGATTCTGTTCTTGTACCATTGATCGCCAAAATTTATATACAAATCTGTCTTGACTTCTTGAAGGTTGTCCACTGCACTAAGGTCCATGGAGCTATATCTGTACAAGCCCATGCGATATCAGAGCCGTAAAGCAGGGTTCTAAACTCTTTACAGAAAAGAAAAGGAAGACTGCTTTCATCTCTCATAATTTTTGGGCAATGAAATTTTGTAGCTAAGTTATAGTTGAGAGAGTACTTGGGAAGGATGACCTCCACTAAGTGTCCCTTCCGTCGGAGTGCCTTGCATAGATTGGTTATGTAAAATGATACTGATCCAGACTGCGCAACAGGTGCCATCTCTGTGCATATGTGTACAATGTGAAGCCCCCGCCTTCAAAAACCCACCGAACACCTCAATATTAGTGAGGGAAAAAAAGAAAAAGCAAAGTGCTGCAAAGATCCAGCACTATTTGCTGCTAACGTGACACAAAACATGATGCAGTTAAGCAACTGAAAAGTGATTTATAGATAAATCTCTCAGTCACAGAAATCTTAAGGGATTCCGAAAGAACTAAAACCCGAGACAGCAGGCTATAGGAAACTCTAATAATGCAGCACAGACACAATAAGAAAAGGAGGTGATATGACAAATCATATGACCTCGTCATCTCAAAGTATATCCAGAACATGAAATTAATTTCTCTGATGTAAAACTATCATAAGGTATAATTTCACGACCTATGGTCAGCTACAAGATGCTTGTACCTTCTACTTTCATTTGTCATTGAAAGAAGCCTCGCAGCAAGCTCCGTATCAGCTCTATCCGCAAGATCGACAAACACATCCGCAGTCTGTGCATCACGTGCCCACACGAGTTTGCGCAAACATGCGGCCTGTTCTATTTGAAGTATTCCAGTTAATGTCATTGCATCTATACGCAAGAGAAGATCACTCCATATTGATGGGGGATCATATGTCTTCCTGTTAACGTTGAACCGTTTCAATAACTCTGCAGCTCTCTCTGCAAAACACTTTCCACATTTCAGGAGTTTCTTCATGAATGTCACAATTGACGCAACAAAACAGCCTACCGAAAGATAATAGCAGCCACTAACAGTGACTAAATTAGATGATCATGAAATATTCAAGGAGTGCCTAGGTTACAGTAAAAGCAATGAGTCGGGAGAATCCCTTGCTGATCACTTTATGCTCAATTTAATTCATGCATTGTTGGAAGATATTAGCTACACTTCTCTGTTAAAACTCATAGTAGTGAAGACAATAGATTTAACATGAATAAATAAGCTCCAGCCATCTATGGGCTGAGAAGTAGGAAAAGATGCTCTGTAGAGTCTATAAAATACCACGCAATCTTTCATTTTCGTGCAACGGGGAGCTGGTAACGAGATTGACCTTGATGCCCTGAAACAAGCCTTGATAGTTCGAGCTGCTTAGCTTTTTGACGCAGAAGATCACACTCGGCCATGCTGGCTTCATTTGCTGCTTTTAACTGTGCAACTCGAGCTCCAAGTAAGTCCTTCTCGCGCTCAACCTTCTGCAGTTTCTCGAGTGCCAAGACTCGCCCTCTATTTATGTGTAAAATGTCTAGCTTGCCACATTGGAGACCACAGGTCAGGTGACCAAATAAAAGCATAGTCGCTTATAAAAGGCACAATATGACCACGAAAAAGCAAACAATCGACAGAAAAACAAGGATCCTTTAAAATAGGCTTCCCTTTCAAATACTGGATTTCTGAAAGTTGGGGTAAGCCTGTTGGATGACTCTAATTCAGGCCTTGCATACGTCAGTTTTTTCGTGAGAAACTAAACCAATGTGTCGTTTCCAATTTTCAGAAAACCATCTCAAACACCTTTGTAGACAACTTTCGATGCACAAACGGAGGAGAATCTCTGGGTTTAGTACTTGAGAAACACGAAAAAAGGAAATCTGCAGAAGTCCATTATCTGTCACACACTTACTCTGCTCTGCCTCGGTCATAAGCTGCTTCAAGTCCACTCTTCCACCGATGCCATCTCCCTTTGTAGATATGGAAATCTGTTCAGAACAACTCTTAGCCCAACTGCGTGAATTTGCACGGATTCACACATCACATTGAGAGTAAATAATCCCCCATCGCCTTCTGAACTCATCGTGACAGAAAATTGTTCTACCATAACCATAGCCTAAAACAATCCCAGATTTTCAACCTCTTCACAAATTTCCCCATATATACACAAAAAATCAACAGCGCATACATTTCATTTCCCAAACGCCTCTACACGATGAATATTTCCAGCATTGCTAAAATTGCAGGATGGCCACATTACGCTCAAACCAACCTACCGGATCCCCATTTACTCTCATAGGTCACACCCCCACACAGACACAAACAGACAACAAAAAACGAATTACCTCCGGCAATGTCTCCTCGCTTGTCCCTAGATCCCTGCACCGCAACAAAATCACAAAAGTCACAAAACGTGATAAAAAAAATACACAACCACTCCCAAAAAATCACAACAAAACCAAAAATCTACCCAAACACACAGCACCTATTCACTGCCCATCTCCCACCACCAAAAAAAACTCTTCACATTACCAACAACGAAATCCTCCTTTCCCGCTAACAATTCACGACGATCCTCGAAATGAAAGTGGGCTCAAAGGCAACAGATTCAGCAATCCACCCACTTACCCAACCGAGGGCTGAAGGCAACAGACAACACGATGGCGTCGAGAGCAGGAAGTAGGAATCACACCACCACCACCAACACCACCAACACCACCAACACCACCAACACCAACATTCCACTTGAAGTTAGCTGCAGCCATTTGCTGCATGGCACTCGTCATAACAGCATCTGCCTGAGATGCCTGCGAGTGCCGAGAGAGCCTTGGAGTGCCTGGGAGAGCCGGGGAGCAAAAGCTGCAATGGCGACGTGAAAAAAAACAGAGGAAAAAATACAAAACCAGAGCAAAGTCTACAACTTGGAAGCAGAAAACAGAGATTTTTCTGTCTCGCTCGCTGTCTCTTCCCTGGTCGCGGTTTTAGGTGGGACTGGCGCGGGGATAGGTTGACGGCGGGGGTGGGGGTCCACGGTGGTAGGGCGGACCAATTGGGTGGGGTGGGGAAGGGAATCTGCGCATGCAGTGGGGCACTGAGGTGTGGGGGGGCTGTCTTTATAGTCCCCCTTGGCTTGGCTGCCCCAGAACTGCACTGGATATTTCTTCTAGAACTGTAGTGGGTTCGTGCACCTCCAAACGAATTTATTTTTTTTGAAAATATAAGGTTGGGAAACTACAATTAGGTGTATTGGAATTTTATGTCTTTGAGTAATACCAAAAAAAGGGTAAATAGCTTAGGAATGGTTAAATATTGCTTTAAAATGATTTATTCTAATTTTTTTTTAATCCTTGAAATCTTTCATTTTTTTCTCACTTTTTAAATTTAGAATTGTTTTTATATGAGCGAGTTACTTTCCAAAGGTATTAATATGCCAAATTAGTGGCAGATAAAATAAGGTGCTCAAATGAACAAGGGGAACCGGCAGCTAGTTATAGATTCGTCGACTGATTTTATCAAAAACCGGTCGATAGTAAAAGCTTTCAGCTAAAAACCAAAATAAAATATGTGATACTTTGGTAATACCTTTAGTCAATAGTTGGATGGATTGGTAGTTGAGACTAGTTGTTCACAGAAAATATAGGATGATACTGATTAACTCAGAAAACTCCCCGGGCATTGGGGTGCGCCTTTTAAAGGTGTTTTATTAAAATATATAAGAGTTAATGATAGTTTTAAGGGAATCTAGAATAATGGAGTCTATGATTTTCATAGACTGTGTATTTGATTTATCGTAAAATCTTGAGAAGGTATGGATCATGTTGATTTGGGTTTTTAGTGTATCAATTGCAATACCACTGTTAGGGAAGGTTTTTGAGCCAACCAGCCTATGTCCTCTGTTTTCAAAAAGCAGCCGGTTTTTTTAGATTCTACCCAGTAAATCATATCTATGAATACTGAATAGAATTCTTCTTCAATCATTCAATTCGGTAATTAGCCCCTATCCTTGAGAATCTACCAGCTATTTTCCAAATCCATCCGGCTCACTTTTAACTAACGGACGGCTCTTCCCGGACAGTGTGCAATACCATCATGAAACCACTACAGTTCACTATTCAAGCAAACTAATGGACCATGGTGGTGAACACCACAGTTGGATTTCTAGGGTTTTTACTGTACAATGTCCATAAAAAATTTCAATAGCAGTGGAAAATCTCGCCCCTTCTAGCAAAGATATTGTTGTACAAGAAACCGATCACATTCATTCACCTATACTAATAAGCCAGGTACTTGGCAATGATATCATATTTGTACATAATTCCAACAGTGAACATGGCCTTGACATGGTTCCAACTTCCAAGGGCCATTCGTAGGCCTGCAAACCCCAGACACAAGGACCACAGGACCAGCAAAAACTGCATGCAGACACAGACCAAAAGGACAAGGACTGAAATGAAGGTTTGCTCGGATTTTGCAGAACCTGAAGAGAGCCTTGGGTCATTTCATTTCATTGTCAAGTACTTTTCTTGTGTCCTTATAATATCCTATTTGATATTTTATAGTGCTAATGTGACACAGGTACAATGCGCTGTTCGTTTAAGGCTTATTTTGTAAGACATTCTTTGTTCTTTCCAAATTATCACTCCCTTCATGCAAGTATTCATGCAACTATTGTGAGAGGAAATCATGAAAAAATAGTGCAAGGAATGGAGTTGACTACTTATTCAAGGCTTATTTTGTATAATCTTCTTATTTACTTCCAAATTATCACTCCCTCCGTGCCCGTATTGAGAGTAATTTTTTATTTTTATTTTAAAGAAAAGAAAAAAAAAAAGAAAAAGTGCACAGTATGGAGTAGGTTATGTGCCACAAGAGGCTCAGGTCTCTAGCCCTTGACAAGTTATGCTGTCTATAACTGCAACTTAGCTGCTAGAATGGTAATTGGAAGCATTCAACAATTCAGAAATTTGTTAGGAGAGACGAAACTGATCAATGTGAATCAGAATTTCTGGACAAGCCGCTCCCTCTTTTTGGAGATTGCTGTGAAAGTACTCATAAACTTTGCACAAGTAGAGAGACGTTTATTGAACAAGATTGTAGGAATTATACAATGCTCCACCGCATCTGTAATACTAGTCACAGCGGTTTCTAGAAGGACAAACCTACGATCTGTAACTTATAATCGAAACTAGACACTTAATAGACACACTGAACTCATCAAACGATTACTAGCAGATTGAACCTGAAATCTACAATACAGCATAAAAAACTTCAAGTTTCACATCAAAGTATTAGACAGGCTCCTTTGTTATGATACCATGTTGGTGAGCCTGCAATGAACAATCTAGATTCTAAACAGACAAATCATGTACAGGGTATAAGTTGGAAGTATGAGGTGTTGCAGCAGGCTTTATGAATTAGCTGAATAATTCATAATCCGGCAAAGGCTGCCGGATAGAAGTGGACACTGCTGATCATCAAAGCATGATTCATCCAGCAGAGCAAGATTTTTTGGTCACTCAAAGGACAAAGTTCTGTAGAGAGTCATTCTCACTGTAATGCTTGGCGAGCTTCTTCACATTCTTCACCAGCTCCTCTAGCGGCTGCGCGAGGAGGTAACTGAGTTGTGAAAGGATGGTCTCGGAACTAGGGTTGGAGAAGCTCTTGACATCCTTGCTGTTAAAGAAAAACTTCCCCACATCGAGAGCACGAGCTGCTTGGGCTTCGGTTTTGTAGGTCCCGAGCCATACTTTTCCAATCAACTTGTTCTTCTCCTTCTGCATCTTCTTCATAATCCGCATCTCACAAACATACTTATTCTTCTTCTTCATGACTCCTTTCAACACGTTCCTGGTTTGTGGAACCTGCACAGCACTCAAATCAATTTTGCGAGATCGTGTATAAGAACTCTGAAACACAACCATGGATCAATTTCTTTTCCTCCAGGTTAAATTTAAAATTCAAATAAAATAAAATAATCCACATTATACACAGCAAATCGAAATATAGTCCCTATCGTCTACGAACATGTCAAATAGCATCAAAGAAGTTTCAAAATGTTAGTTCGTACATGTAAATTTACCTTGGCTCTCAAGCTCGCCGCAGCGGCCGCAGCGGCATTAGAGAAACGGTTGCAAGCACAGATCAGCCATACAAAATTCGGCCACCTACAACGAACGCTTGCCGATCTGTTCGCAGCTGAGGGAACAAGATTAGTTTCAGGATTGAACACAATCCCAATCGCTGCACAGGTCGATGGATGTACATCTGGGATATCATGGTTGTCTCCAGGTTCTTCATATCCCATAATTGACGGCAATGGATCTGTCAAGAATTCCTGGAACTCACTCAAGATGAATTTCAAGCGAGCATCATCATCCATGACTGTGTCTAGTTCGTCAAACATTTCTGAATCTATTATGCAATTGTCCGAGAGGACTGAGGCAGGGCAAGCTCCCGCAGTGCTCAAGAACTGAAATGAATCAGAGTTCCTTGCCAGCTCTGAGTAAGGGGACCATAGCTGCCCTTCATCAAACGCAAAATCACTCATGGTGCGTGGTACAGAGCCCCGAAAATCGAGAGGCTTGTTCTCCCACTTTATCGTCCCCTCAAGCCCGATTTCTACAAAAGTAAAACTGCACCCAATAGTAAAGACATGGCAAGCCCTTGACAGACATAGAAATGCTTTCCAAATAAATAATCTTCACCGACAATCAGGAATGAATTCATTCCATGGACCAATTGAACCAAACATGCACTACTCCCATCCATGTTTTGTAGCTACATGCACTTGAACTCCAGAAGAGCCGACCTACCGTTCTAATCTGCAATTTCAACACAACCCCAGGGTTAACCAATGCATTTCGGCATACTTCAAAAACATAACGACGCTTGATTTCTGCACTTCACATCTTATGTACCCATTCAGGGGATCAAGCTGACATCACCACATGATCCTTCAGATGATATTCTAACTTACCCAGTAGCTGCAGCCAAGCTCCCGCACGTTCTACACAAGCGAAAGAGCCGTCACCTCCAAACCTCCGCCAAACCTCCTCCAAACCTCTCCACGACCTCCACCGACAGCCCTATCACTTCCAAATCCGACCCAAATGCATTAAATGTTCAGTCTCCCATAGTCATCACTTCGAAAAGAAAAACTCCTCCATCTCCACCTCCTACGATTACCACGGGGCTCAAACCTCCGAGGTCCCATGTCAACAAGCTAATCCTGCAATCCCCCAGGTTCCTGCATATTGGGCCATCACACCTGATCCAGTACTACTCCTCCTATTCCAGTTATTCTTCAACTTCAGATATTCAGCGACCTTGCACTCCTGTTGAACTAGCAAACGACGAGCGAGTCCTGCATCAAGACCTCCAAACCATCGATCTCTGCTCCAAGACGATGCATGCATGCGCACTAGAACTCCGAAAACACTTGCGAATGTATCAGTAAACGAGAGCTGAAGTTTTATACTGCGAAAAAAGCACAGACAAAAGGACAGACAACTTTAAAAGTAGCTTTTAGCTTTTGCAAATACTTTCATACTTTCTGGCTCCAAGCAGTGGTGAAGGAATTCAAGAGGTTTGTTATTTGATAAGTTAAGAGAATTGTTATGTTTGTTAGAGCATTATTCTAGATCATGGGTGTGTGAGGGCTTTGCTTGTGGGACAATCCACTGTACAGACTTTGGCTTGATGTCTGTCATGGCTTTACAGGGGGTTTTGGTACATGGTAACATGGTAGCCGGTTTTTTTCATGGGATTAAAGCGGTAGTTTGTGAGCCCATCCCTGCTCACACTGATTCTCACTCACGGGGAAAGTTAGCATGCGTGCGGCAAGCGGCGAGCGGAGAGCGGAGATTTGAGAGCAAAGATTTGACATTTGACCAATCCTTTGATAAAACAAAACACCCTATAACCGTGGAAAGTTTCTAAATTTAGGTTTATATTTTTAGAGTTATTTTTAGTAATTGTGTGTAATTCCGTAGAATTATTAATCCAACTCACATTTTACCTACAATTACAATGAGTCAATAAAATTAGGGCTGACATCATGATGACATCATGCCTAGAGTATCGACCTATAGTGCTGATATAAAACCTATATCTTCTTATGTTTCATATACCTTTCCGATTGACAATAGGAATCCATCTTTCTGATATGTTCTTTGATACTATAGAAATAGTGAATAATCGGCACTAGACCCTTTAAAAGTGAAATGGAAAAATTAAATTTGAAAGGAACTCGTGCTTCATCGCTTCTGCCACTATTTGAGTAAGAATGCGAAGTTGAAAGTATTTCACCACGGAATGTAAACCATACCTTTGAAATCTTGGCGAGATTTATAAAAAACCATGTACAATAATTGTGATGCTAAGTCCAAAATTTATCCTTCCCAAATGTGCTTGTCCTCACTGATAATTTCATCGTCTATAGATAAGATCTATTCTAGCTTTTTATGTCAATCACAATTCTAGAGGTTTCGTTTCTAATTGTTTAGGGTCATCAATTGAAACACAGAATCTTGTAATTGATTGACATTGTTTGAGAGAATGATAATTCTTTTGAAGTCGTTGCTTGTCAAACAATTCTTCAGGATATGCTTCGGCGGATGGCAGATGGGCCTGACCTATGGGATCATATAGGTAGTAGTACAACGCAGGGTTGGACTCCTCCGACGGTAATCACGTTTGAAGACGTCGAGAACGCTCGTGCTGTGTCAAAGCTTTGGAGACGTTAGATTGACAGCAGTCCTGAGTACACTTGCCTCCGACTCGCAAAATAGGATTACGATTCATACTCGGGGGGGGGGGGGGGGGGGGGGGGGGGGGGGGGGCACTGGACTCCCAAGGACAGGTATGAAGCGTTTAGCTTTAACGTGAACTGGAAAATTTTTAAGAGTTCTTAGTCATTAGCACATCCGATTAGTAATGACAGGTTAGAGACATCGTCACTTGGTGAACTTGGTTGCATTGAGTTAGATCAGTTGAGGTCATTCTTCATTGACAATAGAAATCAACCAGTGTGGGTACAACTGGGAGAGAAACTCATTCCCCATGATGGTTTTTGGGTCTCTCTTAAGCATAGATGAGATTGATGTGATTAAGAAATAGAAAGCAACATATCTGTATATGAGTAGAAAAGTATGTTTATTATGAAACTATCAATTATTGGTGCATTAAGGCTAATTCATGAGTTGCACTTTGAATTTATTCTTCCATATGAATGGTCATATAATTTCAACGTATATTCTAGAGAGCTTTTTACAGTTCACTATAGTCACAATTCAATGGTCAATTTTTGGACGTTTGCTTGGATTTTCAATCTCCGCCTCCACTCATGAACTACCAGAGTCCACTTCCATGGGTGTTTTTGTTTCGTCCACTTTCACCGGTGTCTCGCAAAATTTAGACCAACCAAATTGTTTCATCCATACATGACTGTCCAAGTTACAGCCTCTAGTATCGAGGAAAATACCACTCTCACAAGCGCAATCAATTCACATCATGCGATCAGTGAGATCATGAGGTGGTATCCAAATAAATACATCCTTGCGGATTTGCCTTGTTCCTACCGGAATGAACTTGCACATCCATTTTGTAACAAAATGTGGATGCGAATCTCTTCTCAAGAAAACTCCTCTGGTACGTTCATTCTCAGCTAATCTGTGAAGACGGGATGGAAGTATTCTGACTGTCTTGTCACCATTTACCGGTCCGTAAACCAGCATCAATTCATGGTCAAGGTCATTACGAATTGTAACCTAGTACTTGCCCAGTCTATCAATCAATCCCTATGTGTATGGATTCAGCGTGAAGTGGCGCTTTTTAAGAAAATGCTTGCAACCCCGTGGAGGACTGAACTAAGACACATAGACTCCATCCGCCTGAATCTTCCATCGACACTGAGGTTCCTCAGTATGCGGCCATTCATCACATATTGGACAGTCGTCCTCTGAGTATCCTGCTAACTTGTTTCGCTTGCTTAGCACTTGTGGATTCTCATAAACGCACAGCGGTTCAACAATATAGGATTCCACGCAATTCCAACTCCGGGTCTGATACAAAAATTCACAGAATAGATTGATTTTTGAACATTTCGAAATTCATACTTTGTCAAAGCGGAGAACCAAATAGGGCTTCCATATTGGGACTAAGATTTTCGGAAAAACTATATTCCATTCTCACCACTCCATACATGGCTTTTTTTTTGGCGCAATCAACTGTAAGCGGATAGGGAGAGGCATTGAAAATCTCAAGGGGACTATGTCTAATTGATCGCGAAGCATCTACGCAATAAACAATTTAAAAAATTACCAACATTATAGAAGAAAGATGATTCGCGAACACTTGGTTTTGCATATTTACGAAAGGACGTCCAATATAATAATGTGCAACACAATGATTATTTGGAAGCTATGAGTGATGAATTACAAGATGTCAAATCATAAGCTCAACAATTAAGGATACTAGATAAAACCAATATGGCTCGTTTGCAATGTAAATTTTTCAAGAATTTATAGTGAGTGATTCATAGATTCAGGATGAACTTAGACTCTAAATCGTTGTGGCATGGTAAGAGGTACTGTTCAAACAAAGCATCAGATGAAAGGATGCGGACTAGTATTGTTTCTGTTGAGGTTTTAGGGGGGATTACGGGTGCAGTCCAATAAATGATGGTGATGCCGACGTCTTAAGTTGCTTGTATGATGAGTTATTCATGTAGCCACACATAACATGTGAACTCATGATTATCATGTAATGGTTCTATTCCTAACCACAGTCTTAAAATGGTTTCCCTAAGCTCCTTCAGTTGCGTATTTGTGGATGGTAGTGCTCGATTGAAGGAGAAGAGTGGCAGAGAATAGGAATCAACGTAATTTTGGGTGTGATTTTTGAAGGTTTTTAAGCATGACGGGCAAGAGAAGGAGAGGAGGTAGGTCGCATAGAGCTAGGAATGTTAGACCTTCTACCGGTGGTGTGGATGCTCTCGATAGTGGCAGTGGTGAAGACAATGCACAGAACCAGGGTGATGTGGGGCAAAGTGAAACATTGTAGTGTGTGGAAGAGTTTGATTAGCCATTTCTCTTGGATGGTATAGAGGAAACTCTGCGTCAGCGGATGGTGGTGGCTGCCCCCATGCTGATGGGTCGCTTTGCTGTATATGGTCGCGAGTTCTTTACAGTTGTTGTGGAACTCTGTGATCAGGGTCCTCTAATAAGATACGTCTCCAAAGTCTACGGCTTTATCAAGGACGAACACGTAACTGCAATTTGGAAAGAATGAGCCTCAAAGGGACGCTACGAGTTGGGACGGTGCAAGGATTTGGAGCAGCTCAAGCTGTTTCGCTCGCACTTCTTCAAGGTATACGGTAACAAGCCTGATAACAACAAATTCCCTTTGCAATTCTTGAAGGTCTGTTATGCAACATTTGTTTATAACAAGCCTGTGAATTGGTGCGAGGAAGCACTAGACTGACACAAGGCTCGGTTGAAGAATGCAAAGCGCAATCCAGCGAAGTTGAGACCCATCGCAACTCGTTGCCAAGTGGAGGGCCTGTGCAAGATAATTGAGGACCTGTCATCGCGGATTGGAGGTTCAAGTAGAGAAGTTTTAGGTCTAGATTGTCTGTTAGCAGCGCAGGAAGACGAGGAGGCCCGCAATGGGGATGTCAGACCAGTTGTTCAAGCATTAAAAGTGTCTCGCGAGAAACACTCTACGGCAGTGCAGAAGATGGAAGATATGGATGCGGATGTAGCGGAAGAGGTACTGAATGCCAAATTCAGTGCACCGCAGAAGGAGAAACGGCGGGTCCTCTTACAGGGAGGTGCTGCGCAGGGGTACAAGGAGGTCCTGTCATTGGAGATGGAGGCTATATCATCTCAACTGGCAAGCATAAGAGAAGCTGACGCTGGGATACAAAGTCAGATTGTCAAACTTAATGCTAAGGTACAAATGAACTCTGTTGCTCAGGATTCGTCGATGGCAGCGTTAGAGATGGCCAAGGAATCATTCGAGAAGGCGAGGGGGAGCATGCTTGCGTTAAAGACACCACGAGTTTCCACATACCCAAAGGCTTCCTCAATTCCCTCTTTGGGCTTCGCAAGTAAGGATACTTGTGCTCACTGTGGTTTAGGATTTGTCTAGATAGCTGCAGTACTATCCTCTTGTGGTTGTTTCTTGCATCCTCCTTGTGCAGCAGAATTAATTGCAGGAGGGAATTACAGATGTAGGATGTGTAAGGATGAGCTCCTTGCGTTGTCTCCAGTACATCTTACTGGTGAATGGATTGCCCAATTTGGAGGAGAGTGGACAGGCATCAAAAGAACAAGTGTAGTGGTTTTTTGGATGTACTTAAGGTAGCTCGTGGTAAAGAGAAGCAGATGGGATAATGGAGTAGTTTGACGAGTGTCTAGTTCCTTTGACAAGAAGACAAATCATAAGAGGATGACGTCTCCCTTCATTTTGATGACATTAAATTACTGAAACTGCTTATATTCAGACCTTAATTTTGATTTAAAATACAGAGTAAATATAACAGTTGTTATTATAATGAGATCTTTGTCAAATATAAGATAATTTTGCTGTGCATTCGGGCCGGGACTCTTTTTTTAGTAATAAAAGTGAATAATTTAATACAAGCTAGAAGTTAAAAGAAGGATGTTTGAAAATCAATGAAAGAGAGAATGACATTTAGAATTTAAGTCCTTCACTTAGATATTTAGGCAGGCCTAACAGTTCAAACAAAGATGAACAGCGAGAGGTAAGAAGTCAATGTGCTCAAAATTACGATTCTGATGTCAAAATTGCTCAAGGAATAAACTCATCCTCACTTTCCACCGCACTATGATCAATGAAACGACATCGTCTAGGATGGTATTTCGAACACGGACTAGAACAAGCGCTAGAACTATGAGATGAGTATTCCGCTAAGGCTTGAGCTTGGTCCTCGATGATGCATTGAAGTCGCATGTCAGATAAGTTAGGGGACTGATAGTGTCTCCACCTTTGAGTATGAGTCAATCGTCGACTGCAGGTAAAAAATAAAACAATCAACACGGCAAAGATTGTATGATCTGAAAAAGCATAAACTAGAAATACATATGATGAAAAAAAACTTACTCACATAGACTAACAGTTCCCTGATCACGTGGGGTGTCTTTGTCGTCTGAGAGCTCCTGTGTCTGGGTCAATATGGGTCCTACTGGTTTTAATGATGTGGCCTGAAGCGGTTGCAGCACCTCTTTGAAAATCTCCTTGTCACCTTCCAAGGCCATAATTGCTCGGTTGTATGCCTGGGCAATGACAATAAAAGCTCGTGGATAGAGGTATAGGAAGATGTTAGATTGGTTAATGCAAGTGTAGATACAAGAAAAAAACAAGGAGAATCAAAATACTACTAACATGTTCTAGCCGTAAGATCACACACGATACCATCTTCAAGGCGTAGGTCACCTATGAAGAGTTTCATAAGGGACACATCTTTCTCCATTGGGCCCCTCCAATAGATGTCACCCCGTCGCTTTAGTGCTGTGTCTTCCTTAAAAATGTTTGGAATCACATCGTCCCTAGCAAGGTTTATTTTCTTAAACTCTGGCGGAGTAGTGACGACGAGGTCCTTCGGCTGCTGGTCCACTAATGTAAAAAACGAGCACACAAAGTTACAAACAGAACACCCTTGGATTTGAGAGACAAAAAAGAAGATAAGTAATAATAAAAATGAATCTAGCATGTGGATGGTGGCTGTACGGAGAGCCTTGGTCAGTTAGAGTCGAGAGATAGAAGGCGCCTTGTAGGTACCGCCGGTACCAGCGATGCCTTTGCGGCGCCATCCAGCTTATCGCTGTGGCTGTCGGGAGAGCCCAGGTCAGCTACTGTCGTGAGCCACAGGGCGCCTCAAAGGCATCCCTAGTACCAGCGGTGCCTTTGAAGCACCTTCCCTCCATGGCGATGGCTGCATATAGCCGAACTGCCGGGAGTCAGAAGGTGCCTCAAAAGCACCGCCGGTACCAGCAATGCAATTGGGGCGCCCTTCAGCTCACGACAGTGGCTTTGGAAAGAGCCCCGGTCAGTGAAAAATGTGAGCGAGACCGGCCATGTTATCAGTGTTTCTTTTACTGGCGAAATGGAGCCAAATGGCGAAATAAAAATAGAAATTTTCTATATTTGGCTATAAATTCCTAAAATCGTTGATTGGTCGGAGCCAAAAATTACCCAACATGTAACTTGGGTAGAGCCATCATTCCCCCAACAAATTGCACTTTTTAAGGTGTCCAATGACATAAAATTACATAATACCCAAAATTAGTGGGAAAAAAACAGGGATTGCCAAAGGGCTTCTCCATAAAAAAAATTGATGAAGCCAAAAATTTGCTCCCAATGTATTCTTTGTGGCCACCCTAGCACCAAACCATAAATCATAGGATTTACACTGCATGTTATAATATCCTACGCTACATGTCCTTGGTACATGTTCACGTTGCGCTGCAATATCTGGTGCTGACAATGAATGATTGAGATGGAATTGAGTAATATTTAAACTGACAACGACATGCAGTAATGAATTAACTTCACTAAAAAACTGCAAACGTAGGTAGGAACCGTCCACAAAACTTCGAGAACTTGGTTTCACGTTGAATGCTATGTCAAATTATCCGGTTCCAGAAACGTTTACAAGAAACTAGTTCCGTAGTGCCATTGTACCAGTGGTACGAATAATTTACCCCAAGAACCGAAAGTAAACTCTTTGCTGGTCGTGTCCACAAGTCACGTCGGAGTAAGAGCTCGGTATAATATGATTGGCCGTTTACTTGCACCTTTAAGATACAAAGAGAGCTTCTACATTGATCTTTGTGAAAAGCATGCAGATCTTCTCGTCTTGAATTTCATCATAGCCTGGTCGTTTTGATGTTCCTCCTCCTTGATTAAGTCTGTAGCAAGTATTCGATAGAAGTCATATTAGGAAGCTATATTTTGTGGAACACCTTGACATATTCCGGTACCTGTTTTGAATTGTTCCAAAATGCTGCCATACGGGTGCACTATAACGACTTTCTCGAGCACATCACTTCGGGGGCTCATGAAGAGCGCGTTTGTGTTTTTCTTACTAGTCATGTCCTTCCTGGTGCTGGCATTGCAATGGAACGGAACATTGAATTTCAGTACTATTCTAAATGTTGCACAAGGGAGCCAAGATGTGGATGGGGTGGTGTTGAGCATGAAACCTGAGCGATTCAACCACACTCAGCATGTCCTGGCCGAAATAGGACTACGTGTAGTTCAGAGAGTGCCACTATCGTTCCAATCCAAGGAGGTGAATGAGAGCTTGTGTTCCTTTGTTGGATCTCCACGCGACAATTCGATGAATTTGAAGGTGTGGTCGAATCAGATGGCTTTTGTGAACGCCATGGAGGAATTTGTGCGGGAGGCTAACACAGCAACACCGAAGAGATGGCGTTTTTTCTTTGAAGATGATGTGGCCTTGAACCCAAACATCACCTCTGAGCAAGCCAAGGTGCTACTTGCCAAGGGATTAGAAGTAGCGGATGAAGATGGATTCGTGTATCTCGGCCTCTGCGGGCCACACTGCGAGGAAAGTCGACCTTTGGACGAGCATGTGGAAGCTGCTCGGTGCTATGGAGCATGTGCACATGCGTTCGGATTACAAGCCAATGCAGCTGCAAAGTTTCTCCAGCACCTGGAGAACACTCAGAAGGAGCGTGAGATATACATGGACCAACGGTTGCTTAATTATGGAAAGAAAGTGAAGAGAGTTTGGGTACTAGGCACCAATTTACAAAGCCCATCTGATCATGCTCATGTCGGACTTCTGTACCAGGACAGAATTAGGTTTCCTACAACTATTGGCTAAGGCAGCTGCCTGTGAATGATTTGTGAAGATGCCTAGAAGAACTTCCATTATTCAGTAGCAGAGTTGAAGCTGTCATGTACATTCCAGCACTTGAACTAACAAGCTACTCGACAATTTTTCTCGTGACGAGTTTTGTGTTGAGATTGGATGAAGACTCCAGCTGCATAAAACCTTTTGTTTGTAGGTTTGAAAAATAGTTGAACAAGGAGCCCCTGTGTGTTTATTGAGTCGTGATCTATTCAGTGGTGAAGCATTTGTCATTGTTATCAACACCTTATAGTAAACTTCATAATTTGTGGTGGCAGTAATTGATAAATTGAACTCATTATTTACAATCTAGAAAAAAAACTAATGTTGTCATTTTCATACTTTTACTGTCAACGAATGGAGATGCATCTGAAGCAGATCTCTGCTATGGCTGGGGGATCGGGGTACTAAACGGTCCGTGATATCCGGTCCGGTGCATGTTCTGGATCCTAGCAGCAAGACGGCTACAATATATGCCTTGTGCTACATATCACTTCGTGTTGTCTCCATTGTTGGAAGCGTATCAGTGCAGCGGCATCACACGGATAGATCTATTGAGAGACCCACCAATTAGTTGTAACTGTAAAGTACAATACTGTGTCCTCATCGTTTATGTTTAGTGCTATACTACATTAAAGCTCCAGCATAGGTCTCAGAAATTATGTGTTCCAACATGAAACCTTTAAGTGAAGAAGTAATATTACATACGCTTGTAAGTAGAATCTTGAGCAAGCATAATACACAAATCACCGAGTCCGCACAAATCTGATAGAGCTATCAGACGTAATAGTCTTCAGGCGCCAACAGTACCTGCACTGCTCGAGAATGCACATACAATTGACTCAGCTGCCAAGGTCCGCTTACGACAGTCATCTCCTCTCATCATTCTCTTCCTCAATACCATGTTCCTCTTAGATTGTTCGAGCAATCAAGTGGCCCTTACCACTCTTGATCCGGGTCAGCACTATCGCCATGCGAATTGAACAGAGCAAGCAGTTAGTCAAGTGCTCGTAAATCTGCCCTTACACCTTTCCTCTACTAATCCTAATACACCTCACTCAATTCAAACCCACACTGTAACATAGCTTTCGGACCTATTCACAAAAATACAGCCCAAGTGAACGTGACCCCGCAACATCCTCCAGTGGCAGTGACTTTGATGTCATTTGGAACAACCTTTGTACTTACAGAGAAAATGCCCAACCTTAAAACTCTTCCAAGTCTAAGACTAGACAACTCCAGGGCGAAATATTTTTTGCTACTCAGCTAAACCTTACACTCCGTGCCGTGAGCTGTGCACTGAATGCAAAGCGCCGCACCCACACTCGTCTACAGAAATGTTCTGCTAAAGGACACTCGCGGCCCAACACATGCAGAATTAAAAAATACATCAGATTGCGCTTTGGGCACATTCCCACATGGGAATGAGGGCGTGCATTCCTGCATCCTACAACACCAGAAGACATCACATGTCCAGATGTGCGACAACTGGAAAATACACCCACTCCCATTTGACCCAGACGGATTTGATGTGGAAAAGTGAAAGGACTTCCACATGGGAGTTTCGGAAAACTATTTCACAAGAAGCAATGACCGAAGTGCTGCATTCAATTGTGATCACCGCAGAAGCTGGTCTCGACGTCGAGACGGACAGACGTGCAGATACATGCACCTGCCGCCTGCATCAATGCTTGACCCCTGAACCCTATTTTTCCTTCTGGCACATTCGAAGAAACCTTCATTGCAAGCCTGGTGAATAGTACAAAAACGAGACAGAGAGACCGCAGTCAGCGGGTAGACCCGACACCAGAGACCGCGAATGCCTATTGCTGACAGCAGGAGAGTCTACTGATCCAACAGTAGTAGCAAGGAATTAGCAACGCTGCAACGCTGCACCCATGCTATCAAAATGAACGATGCTTGTTTTTGCTGGGATTGGCATGGTGAATCTTAGCAAGTTAGGTAGCTCAAGTCGGGAATATTTCCACATTCCCACATGCTTCCCCACCACGTGCATCTTCAGAACAATGCCGAGATTTCACATGAGTAGAATTGACGCAAAAAGAAGAGGCCTGCAAAACATGTTCAGGACGATAATCTAGAAGGAACTAACAACCCTAATTAAAACTTCTAACGAAGCTGTAGCAAGGGGTCCTAGAATGTGGAATTGGAGTTCCTCTATCTCTACAACTGACCGCAATATTGCTCTGAAGGCTTCTCTCAGAAAAATACAACACTGAACTGAAATCACTTAGGGCCTATAACCTTTTGTAGACAAATTGCAATAGAGCATGTCACATGCAATTGAACCTTATCTCACATATCAGCACTTGATTCACAAATCACATGATAGGTAACATAGAAACTAGTAACTACATTTACTTCAAAAATCAAGAATGCCGATCACAGTAAGGAGAGAAGGCACAGTCTTGTAGTTTGGACAGTGTAAACGAAGTCGCTTATAATTCATGATAGTCAGTAACTAATTAGTCACTAAGTTAATTCAAATCTGCTACTTCATAAGAGGTCAGCTCACGAGATTAAATATACACTCTTAATAGTTTCCAATCTCAATTTCTAAACTATATGGTACATTTGTAGTCAATAATCAATGATGAGGATCACCACTCATAATCAGTGACATTGAGCCCTTGCACATTTTTTTGTCGCATCGGTACCAGCGATGCAATTGGGGCGCCCTTCAGCTCACGACAGTGGCTTTGGAAAGAGCCCCCAGTCAGTGAAAAAAGTGTCGCCGGTACCAGCGGTGCTTTTGACGTGTCTCCTTACTTTTACTTATGGCCGCTTAGGCCACCGCCTACAGCCATCGTATAGAGAAGGGAGGCCTCTAAAACGCTCTGCCGGTACCGGCGATGGATTTAAAGTGCCCTTAATCTCACAATGATAGCTCTGTAGGCCACTCCGTACAATCAACTATCTAAGCGAGAGGGCGCTCCAAAAGCGTCGCCGCTACCGGCGGTGCTTTTGGCGTGCCTCCTTGCTATCACTTATGGCCGTATAGGCCACCACCCATAGCCATCCCGTGGAGAAGGAAGGCCTCCAAAAAGCATCGCAGGTACCAGCGATGGTTTTAAAGGGCCGTCACTCTCACAGTGGTGGCTGAGTAGGTCACTTCCAACCGCCACCAAAGTGAGTGGAAGGGTGCTCCAAAAGCACCGCCGGTACCGGCAGTGCTTTTGAGGTGCCTCCCTACTCCCACTGATGGCCATCTACGCCACCACCGACAGCCATCACGTAGATAGCACGGCCTCTTAAAAGCAGCGCCTATACTGGCGCCGATTTTATAGAGCCCTCAATCTCATAGTGTTGGCTAGGTGGGAAACTTTCCACAACCACCAATATAAGTCACAAAGGGCTCCAATTTAAGCACGGCAAAGCATCCTTTTGCAGGACGCCAAACCGCACATGGAGCGGTTTTTGTGAGGAAAATAATTGATGAGGGGAGGGTCTAAAAAGGGTGCCAGTACCGGCTATGCTTTTTGGGCCTCTCAAAATGTGTTTCAAGTGTTCAAATCCATACCCTTATTTGGCCTTGTCGGCACAAAACCAACCGCAAAGCATTGTTCCGCAGGACGCCAATACCACACATGGAGCAGTTTTTGTGAAAACAATAAGTAATGAGAGGAGGGTCCAAAAGCCTTGGTGAAAATTCTAGTCACAAAAAGGCCCTTTGCAATGGCACGTGAGAGAAAAAAATAGGGTGCCCATACACTTTTGACGGGGCACTGGACGTGCCACCTTGACTACCTCCTTTTAGTGCTCCTCGGATTTCTTGGTTTTCTTTGACACTGTTGGCAGCTCCATCCTTCCCTCGGCGTGGTAGTATTGGCCAATAAACAGTGGCAAGTTTGCATTCAGCTCCTGCCGAAGCCTTGTCACGTGGTAGTGGCTTGGTAGTATGTTGGATTTCATATCCTTGGTCAAAGTCCGAACTGGATCCTTCACGGCTTGGTAAATAGCACCATAGCCTTCATGGAACACCCCTGCTTGGTCGCAGGCAGCAAGAATTTTACCCGACCCTACACTTTTTCCAATTGACTTGAGGGCGTTGCTGGCAATCTTTGTCTTAACATGCTCCATAGATGGTTGAGTTTCGAGGGTTAGACCTTCATGCGTAGATAGATTCTTTGCTAACGCTACAGCAGTTCCTGTTTGTGAGGCTTTATCCTCATGAAGTCGTTGCTTCTCATGGTTGACCCGGTTGTTGTCGTTGACAGCATCCACGAGATGCGGTTGCAACACTCTTCTAATGAGCTTCAGTCTGCGTTTTGCACACCCCGTACCAGGATTCAACTCATGAATCCCCCTGAGCGAGCGAGCCCTACGTCGCATCCCCATAGGTGTGTCCTTTAAAGGGTTGGCCCTCTACTGTAGGCGCTCACTCTCTTCTTGTAGGCGCTCACTTTCTCGTTGCCAGCGACGCACTTCGGTCTCTAAGCCCTGCACCGTCATACCATAATTTCTCTCCATGTTGCTCATCTTGCCACGAATAGTCTCCAATTCATTCCGCAATTGCATGCATGTATCCTTAATGTCCCTGTAATGGTCGAGCGTCACTCTGCTGCCAGCCAGGTAGTCTCTCACCTTCCACAATTCTTCTTCAAAATGTCGGCACTGCATTTTCCAACTCAGGCCGTGTAAGTCCTCTATCATCACCGACCTCCAATTAGCGTGCATATCCGTACAGACCTCGCTCTTCATGGCATATGAATTCTAGGCAATCCCTAAGGGTTTTGAATGGAGGTGGCCTCCCTATTCCTAGATCAACCAGGTAAATGCTCTCATCGATCCATGAGTCAATGTTTGTATACCCAGCTGCCCTCCGTGCTAGAAAAGTTGATGGACAGAGTTGCTCAGATCGCAACGAACCTCGCCTAACAAGTGGTGCACAACGTGCATCAAGCAAATCATCCAACACGGTAGCTTGAAGGCTTGGCCACTCTTGCTGCCATTGAGAGTCCAGAAATCCGAAGTAGTGCTTGAAGCTCTCAATGCCTCGGAACGAACTGCAAGTATGAAGAAAAATGTTCTTATGACTGCCAAGTACCCAAGACTCCAGAGTTGTCAACAACCAAAAACTATACCATAGCCACTCAAGGAAATTGCAAAATGAAATGAAGAGCATCATCTACCCTAGTACTATGGATCACGACCAGAACTTATCATAGAGAAAACGTCACTCACAGTATAATTTTAGTCCACCGCAGTAGGAGTTGCAAGAACACCCTTCCAATGCTTCCTGTTCAAATTTGTAATTGCTGCCAGCGGACATCCGTAAAAAACCGCTCACAATTTTAGTTGTCACTCTCAACATCGAATTCCTTGAATTCTACCTTAGAATGGGTTCTTCGGTTCTGCAACACTCAAATTCTACGCACCCAACTTCGCTTGAGGTTTTCGTAGGTGGAGAGACCAACCTAGTCGCGGCCAAGCTTCACAGCTTCTTACCGTTGTCGCAACAAACTTCAAATCCTTAAACCGTTGGCACCAATCACCCGTCATTCGATGAATCATGTGATTGCTCTCCTTTGACTTGAGCTTCAAGGTCAGTAAATGCAGGGAGTCGTGGTTCACCAAACACCGAAGCCACCTCGGCGCCAGTAGGCACACCTCGACGCCACGCAACCCCATCCCGATACCATAAAGACGCCCTTTTAACTCTACGGGCAACAATTCTGGCATTCGCTGCCAGCAGCAGAGGGGCTTTGGGCAGCCGGTTCACCAAACCCGGGCTGCCTTAGGGGGCCTTTTGGAGACCCCATTTTGCACGTCCCGGGGTGCCGGTACTGGCTATGCTTTATTGACCTCATAGATGTCTCCTAAGTGCTTAGATGACCTTCCTTGATGACCTCCTTGGATGTCTAGCTCCCTTGATGTCAATAGCAACCCAATAGCAACGATCCATTGTTGAGGGTGCAACATTTAGATATCGAGTAGCTTTCTTAGGAAATTCAGTTGATGAGGGAGGGCGGGGGGGTGGGGGGGGGGGGGATAAGAAGGGATTATCGTCAATGTCACCTAGTTTTTTTGCATTCTAGATGTCTAGTTAGGAATTTTGTTTTTTAGTTTACTTAACCTTATCAAGAGCATTCAAAGAGCAATCTGAGAGGATTTAATAACTTAATCTAGAGCAGCTTACTGGAGAGATTAAATATATGAAGGAAGGATGAAAAGGGGTGCCGTCAATGGCACCATCTTATCTAGCTCCAAAGGTGTCTAACGGGTGTTAAATGTTTTAGCTTAGAGGCCTCTATGAAGAGCAACCGAAGAGCTAGGGACCAGTGAAGAGGATGCTCTCACTAGACTAGCATCAAATTCTTGAGAAAGGAAGTAATTTAGGGTAGGTTGATAAGTGGTTGCCGCCGCGCATAGAACAATGAATAGCCTCTACTCTGTTTTAGTAAGTACATGATTAGACATCAGTTCCTAAATTCATGGCTTGGTATATTGTTAAAATTGAATAAGAGGTCTTGGAATAGTTTGCAGATAACTAAAATACACTAATGACCTAAGAATATGTAGAGTTAAGAAGTTCATTACTTGAACAGAATTCCGATCATAAATGCAAACGCCATGATACTCTTTTGTATTCAAGTAGCGAAAGCAGTTGATGTATACTTCAATCCCATTAGACAGCACTTGAAAGAGGTATATCGTACAATCAATTTAGCGACTGATGAGAACAAGTTCTTCAAAACATGATTGATGAAGATGAGCATATATTTCAATGGGATGATTAACTTCAAATCACGTGCAATGAAATTGGACATGACTCACATCTTTGTGGACTCAAGAAATGATGGAACTAAATCCCTTATCCAATGAATCCACTAACCAAGAGCATATCCATACCTTCCCAAGTCAATGGCCTTTCCGGAGTTTCTTGCATTACAGTTACAGTTGCAATTGTAATCAGCAGGAGAATCAAGCTATCAATCTTGAGTTTAGTAAGGCCAAGTCCTTTGCAAACTCTTGCAATTATAATGTTGTCTTGCTGTTGCAAATACTCCAAAATTTTCCACTTAGTAGAGATAGGGAAACTAGTGCCGTTAATAGCTCTGCTTTTCAGGCGTCCTATTTCCACTGATCTATTATTTAGGAGAGACCCGAAAAGCAGTGCTGAACATTGACTGCACTACTTTTTAGGCGTCTTTAAAACTTGATTAGTTTTTTTAAGAAAGGGCTTGGATGTTGTTGGGTGCGCCTCATCAACCTCACTTTCTAGTTTGTTTGCAGAAGCTAGCTATCACTTTCCTTTGCTGATTTCCTATGTTCTAAAGAAAATTTTGATGGATGTGTGTTGAAAAGTAGTTTTCGCAAAATATAGGGATGTTTGGGGCAGTCTCAAATGACATTCATCATGATTGATATTTGAATCTGTAAGATTTTCTCAATGTTTCATGAATGTCCCAATGGCACACCAGTAGTATCAAAGTTTTTAAGCCCAAAGTTTTAGTGTTGGGCGGCATAGCTCCGGTTAGTGGTGTTGAAACAAGCTGCATACAGATGTTAGACATGGCATGTTTTTATGCAGTTTTGATGCTTGAATTATCATGAAATCCTGACAAAGGAGGAGCTTTCTGAATGCAATTACATGTGGTGACAAATTCATATGAGCTTTTGACAAAGTCTTTTGAGGCAGCAGGCCACTAATACATGGCTGCCTGCGAAGCCATGTTTTATTGGCTTGACTTGAGAAATTTTCCAACCAAGGTATTTATCAAAATTCCAATTTTGATGATAATATCTTAAGTACATAATATCTTTGTTGTTATTCACGTCAAGCATGCCATTCCGTAGAACTAGGTTTCTTTTTAATATGCTACATATCGGTTGATGTAAACGTAGTCGGATACGGAGACTTCTGGAACACCACGGAGCGGCGAGTCTCGCGAGATTGTCTTCGCTGATTGCCGAATTTGCTGATTAGCATGGCGCTCATCGCTCCCCTCATCAGGAATCGGGCTTCTAAGTATGCTAGGTTTCCGGTATCTGTACTGGCCTTCGCTTAGGGTGCGTTCGCTTCTCAATTAGAAACCCTAATTGGGGTTACTGTAGTCTCCTAACTTTTAGTTTCCTCTGTGCTTTCTTGTCGTTTGTGATCTCAAATTAGACTTCCTGTTAGCTTAGTTTGGCTCTAATTGTGTTTAGTCAGAGTCTTAGTTTCCGTCCTTTCTGCTCTGCCCCTCTGATGCGTACGTATAAGGAGTCCCTGGAGCTGGGCTCCACGAAGACCACGGAGCCGCGCGTGTCCGGCCTGCACCCACATACTTCACATAAACCATCTGCAGTGGAAGTATCCTTGGCTCAGCCTCCTCTGAGCTACAGGATCGGAAAGACTAATGGTGTTAATCCTTTCCACGCAGAACCAGGCGAGGAACTTCCCTGTGGCTTTGGCAGAACCATAACGGCCTTTTGATGCGCCACATCACGGCGGGGCCTGCTCTGGACTTGAACGTCATTCAAGGCGAAGCCAACTACCTCCGCGACCACACTGTCATCGCCAGTTTCCTCGGCAAAAGGATCCCGCCGAATGCAATCCCCGACTGGGTAAGCTCAATCAACCAGAAATTAGGTTTTCAAGGGGTTGCCTTCAGGATGGATATGAGTCGGGGTTTTTTCTTCCTGTCCACAGCTGACACTCTGGTTACAAAGAAGGTTTTATCCCTCACCCCCCATGCAACGCCATGGGGCACATGCGTTTACCAAGAATGGATCCACAGCTTTGACCCAGATGACCCTAAGGGGCTTTCCATTCCAAACTGGCTCTCCTTGGTCAAGATCCCCCATGAGCTGAAGCCGCTTGAAGGCCTCATCGCTGCCTCTCTTGGCCCAGTCTACAGCGCCGATGCCACAAACAACGTTTTGAGAGACCCTCGATTTTGCGTCGGAATTGATGCAAATTTTGGTTGGCCTTCAGCTATCAACCTCACAGGTTTGGATGGCAATCCGCTCTCCATTTTGGTTAATTATGAGCACATTCCCGTAAGATGTAGGTTTTGTCTCTCCCTAAGTCACAAAGTCTCGGATTGTGTCTCTTTAATGCTCAATGGAGCAACCTCTGTTCCTCAAGGCGGTCTTCAGCCTCAGACTCGTCAGGCTCTGTCTTGCCAGCCTCCGCCTCCTAGGCCTCTCCCCAAGCCTTCGAGCGCCGGCCCGCAGCAGATCAATAGCCAGCGCTGCCCTGTGGCTACCCCCCCTAGGAGACCTGGACCTCAGAAGAATCCGCCTCCCCGTTCTCCCCCCCCCCCCCCCCCCCCCCCCCCTCAAGCGCCAAGGCCCCAGGCTTCTAAGAGTAATGTGGTGGACGATGAGGGATTCACTGCGGTCACTTATAAGCGCAAGCCAAAACCGACCAAGAGCTCTGCCAATCCCCCTCCATCAAAGAACCGGAATTCTCCTTCTAGCCCTTCAAGCAGCAGGAGTTCCTCCAACCGGTCCCTTCCCCCTCCTCCTATGAAACTCTCTTCTTGGATTCAGCAATCGCTTGATAACCACCTTGGTGGTTCGCAACTCTTAACTTCTCAGCAGGTGCAAAAGCTTCTGGAAACACCGGAATGCTTGGAGCGTGACTCTGGTGACTCTATGGTTTGGTCCCCTGGCCGCAACGGACGTTATCCTGGGATCAAGAGGCTTGCTGAAGCTAGCAGCCCGAACCGCAAGAAGCTTTTCACCTCTCATGACCATATTTCACATGCTTCTCAGCCATCTGCGCCACGTCCAAAAGAAGGTGGATCCGAATCCAACAACGCAAGCCAGATGGCCCCTAGCCAGAGAGTGATTGACTCCCCCACCAAATTCCGAATAATCTACGACAAGCCGCCGGCGGAAGCCTTTAGAATTCTGGAGGAGGAGGGCCTGATCTCAAATTCTACCTCCCGCGGTAATGGCTGTTCTAACCAAGACACTTCCCCCTCTGGATCTGAGAGTCAGCTTCCCCCCGCTTTCCCCGGTCATTGCTCTGCGCCGAGGAAGGTCTCAGAAACCTCCCCCCCCTCGGGAAGCTCTGCTGACCCAAGTCAATCTTCGACAGAGGTACAAATTGCCTCAATACACCTGGCGGACTCAAATTCGGACGAGAATCAGCTCTCGAGCCCAGCTCCTCCCAAGGACAACCTGCGATCTCTTAGTGTTGCAGCGGCATTCAAAGCCAAGTGGCTCGAGCTCAACAAGAGGTTGCATGTTGCTGCTGATGACCCCTAGAGAGCTCGCTCGATAAGTGCTCTCCCTCTCAAAAATCCTTTCCATGAATTTAAACCTAATGACATTAAACGCCAGAGGTCTAAACGACCCTGGGAAAATTGGTCGACTCAAAGTTTATTTGAATTCTGTTCAGCCCAAACCTGACGTTCTCTTTATTCAGGAACATAAGCTCAGAGGCTCCCGAGCCTGCGAATTGGGCAGACAGTTGGATCGTAACGCCATTTTCTTCTTCAACGACGCAGAACCTGGCTACGGCCACGATTCAGAAGATGAAGGAGCAGGTCGCGGCGGGACTGCTCTTCTCATTCACCCACGATGGGAATCCCACATTTCAGCCTCAGGCAGCTTATTTAGAGGTAGAGCACTATGGGTGCTCCTCAAAGATCTCCCGGGAGGCCACCTTGGTCTCTTAAATCTTTACGCGCCGAATGATCAGGCAGACCGGAGACTTCTTTGGCTGGCCTTGCAGGAAGGTATCCCGAGCGTCTGCCGCTGGATCCTTGGCGGTGATTTCAACTTCGTTGAATCCCTGTTAGACAAATCGTCAGCCTGCAGCAGGCTAATCAGCCAACCAGAGGCTCTGGTGTGGAATGCTACGAAGGACGGCCTCAACGTTCAAGACTGTTTCAGCTCTGGCAGAGGATTAAAATTCTCCTGGGACAACGGGCGGGTTGGGGGTCAGCGGATTCTTGCCCGTCTTGACAGGTTTTACACCCCGCGTGATGAACCGAGAGCCCCCGCCCCTTTGGTTTCGGCGTATAATATTAGAGGTGACTCCAGTCTCTCCGATCACCAAATGGTTACCATTTCTCTCAGCTTCGGCGACAGAGCCAGGCGCAGCACACATTGGAAAATGAATGTGCAATTTTTAAAAGAGACTAGCCCCGACATCAAGAGGATTTGGACCTCCCTCCCGGCCGAGACGCCCTTCTTCACGAAGCTCAAGCGGGTAATTCACTTCTATAAAACCTACTGTCGAAACAAGGCCGAGGAACGCAGGAAAGAAGAAGCAGACCTCAGAGAGAGACTTTCTGCAGCCCAAAGCGAGCTGCACTCAACCCCCCATTCCCGTAACCTCCAGCTCGAGGTTGCCATCATCAAGAACCGAATTAGCGAATTGGAACGCTGCCGGGCCGAAGGTGCTCGAGTGCGTGCTAGAGTCAGGTGGAAGGAAAAAGACGATGATTGCAATAAGGATTTCTTTAAATGGGTGAAGGAGAAACCCAAATCCTCAAGCATCTCACAGCTTAGGGACAGTGACGGAGTGCTACACCAGCACTTAGACAAACTAGAAGAGATTGCCCGATCCTTCTACTCAAAGCTTTATGCTGCCCCTCCCAATCCTCCCCCAGACTTACTGACCGAAGTTCTGAGCAAGATCCCCGCCAGAATCAGCGAGGACATGAATTTGGAATTGGGGCGGGAGCTTACTTCCTCGGAGCTCTACAGAGCAGCGAAGGCCCTTGCTAAGGATAAGGCTCCAGGACCAGACGGTATTAGCATCACTTTCTACTGTACCCAGTTCTGGGAGCTTATTGGTACAGACTTCCTCAAAATGGTTAATGTGGCTTTAAGAGCAGGTCAACTTCCTCCCGGAATGACCAATAGACTGATTACCTTGATTTTCAAGAATAACTTGAAGGAGGATTTAGTGAATTGGAGACCCATAACCTTGCTAAACACTTCGTACAAAATTTTAGCAAAAGCCCTCCAACTCCATGTAAAACCCCTTCTGGCCGACATTATTGACCCTCATCAGACAGCATTCGTCCCCATGAGATCAATCCTTGACAACGTCTTGGTGACTCACGAGACAATCAACCTGGCCAAGAAATCAGGTCAGCCCCTCCTCTTTCTCAAAATTGATTTTAGCAAGGCCTTTGATAAGGTCAATTGGAGTTTCCTTTTCTCTTGCTTGGAGAAACTAGGTTTCTGTAATTACTACATTAGCCTGGTCAAGCTCCTATTTTTAGGAGCCTCCGCTTCCGTTAACATTAATGGTACCAGGACCAACCCCTTCCCCCTCAGAAGAGGTGTAAGGCAGGGCTACCCCTTAGCCCCCACCCTCTTCATCATAGTTGCTGAGGTGCTCAACATCCTTATTAAGGAGGCTGAGGTTTCTGGTAGCATTAGTGGCATTAGGCTCCCGAACTCCTCCCAAACCCAGATCATCTCTCAATTTGCAGATGACACCTCCATGACCCTTGATGTGAGTGCTCCTGATTCCATCACGAACCTCATTTCCATCCTGGAGACCTTTAGGATAGTGTCAAGCCTTGAGATAAATTGGCAAAAAAGTCACGCGTATTGGCTTAGCCCCTTTCCCAAGCCAGACTCGCTCAACCATTTCGGTTGGCAATGGGCCAACAAGTCAGATTTGGTCAAGCTTCTCGGGACCCCTTTTGGGATAGATCCCAAATCAGCCAGCATCGACCAACTTCTCATTGACAGGATAACCAAAAAGCTTACCTATTGGACGACTCAACACTTGTCACTCGCAGGCAGGGCCTTGGTGGTTAAACAGATCCTCCTCTCCTCGCTTTGGTTCTTTGTGTCAGTATGACAAGGCACGGTCAAGGCTCTTTCGAAGGTTAAAAGTCTATTGAGAAACTTCCTATGGTCGGGAAAAGAATTTGCTACCCGGGCAAAGGTATCCTGGAAGGACTGCTGTGTGAAACGGAAGCTCGGAGGCCTCAGCCTGCTTGACCCACATGCTGCTACCTCGGCCCTGCTCGGTAAGTGGATACAAGTCGCTTATTCCCCAGGCTCTTCTAATCTCCAGGTCATTTTACGAGATAAGCTATGGCGCTGCCACCCCTGTAAGGCTAGCAAATGGCCAGTGAACCCGCAGTGGGGCCTCTCAACCAGCCACACCCCGAAACCTGGCTCGTCTATCTGGAGCAAGATACACCTTGCTTGGAGGAAGCTGGGTAAGAAGGTCCGCCCCCAACCACCTTCCGGCCCTCTTGACACCACTCAAGTCTCGCTATGGTGGAACACTGAGTTCAAAGGAGGCAGATTCAACATCTCCCGGGAGCTTGCCCGTGAGCTCTACTGCAAGGGCCTTCGTATTGTCGGGGACGTGTGGGACCCCTTCCTCAAACGCTTCAAGTCCTGCCAGGAGCTCGGTGACTTCTTCACCTTTTCGGCGGAAGAGGAGAGCTCTCTGGTCCCTGTCCTCAGAGGGTGCTAAGAGGACTTCGGCGAGCTTCTTCGAGCCTCGCCATCGAAGCTCTCCCCGGGCAATTGGATAGGTGGCTTTTATTCTGATACTGATGAAACCCCTTGGTTTGTGCTCAGAACCTCGGCAGGCTGGAATCCCTCATCGATCACGGACCTGCAGGTCCTCAGAAGCCCACCGGAATCCACTCCCGTTTTCTCCGTAGGTCAAAGGTCTAGAATGCTTATTCGCTTCCAGTCTCCGGACATCTTTCAGGTTATTAGAGAATGGACAGGTCCCTTCATGCAGGTCAGAGTTGCGCAGATCGAAAAGAATAAAGTTGACAAGTCGGAGCTCTTCCTTTACTACGGCCTTCCGGGTAAGCTTCCCGGGATAGACCCAGCCCACTGGCGTTGGGCTTGCGGCAGCCCTTTCACCATGTACACGGCCAGGAAAGGGAGAGAACTGCTGGCCGGCAATCTCTCCCTCAGCAAATCAATTCCGGATAAGTGGCGATCAGAAGGCAACCCCAACTTCACCTTGAAGTGGAATGACATCTGGAAATCAATTCGCAGCAAGAAGGAAGCAACTTTTATTTGGTCTCTCTGGCACCGAGTGGTTGCCACCAACGAGTGGAGGGGAAAATTCAACCCTCGAATAGACCAGACTTGCCAACTCTGCAACACAGGTTTGGTGGAATCATACACCCACTGCTTCTACGAATGCAGGAACGCGAAGGAGGTCTGGAACTTTTGTTTTTTCATTCTTCACTTATACCAAAAGGGTAGAAGGAACCTTACCCCCCCCCCCCCCCCAAGATCCTCTCCTTTCACCAATGCCTTTTTGGGCAGCATGTGAGATTCCAAAAGAAGAATGCGACTAAAATCTGGAACTTACTCAGAGGAATTGGCCTGTGGGTGATTTGGTTAAGCAGGAACAACAAAGTCTTCAATGGCAAGGCATGGCCGGTTCAACAAATCAGGCAGGCAGTTTGGGAAGCTATCTTAGATTATCGTAGAGTCGCATGGAAAAGAACCCTCAAGTTCATCAGAAGGAGCAACAGTGACGCTGAGATTCAGAGTAACCTTGCTGCCTTTGACTCAGTTTGGCTAGATAGACAATTCTTTGCAACTAGAGCTAACCTTTCAATAAGATGGAACTTGGTTCCGCCTAACTGTGTGATACCGAACTGGCTCTGATTAGCTGTTAGTTCCTTGTCCAATCCAGAAGTCCGTCTCCTCAGCCCTGGACCTCGGTCCGATGGGGGCTGTTTTGTTCACTGTTTCTTTGCAATGAAGTTTCGTTCATTTGCTTCAAAAAAAAAAATAATATGCTACATATCAATGGCGGCTACCGCTATTGGCAATGGGGAGGATTCATGACTGAGGTGAATTAATTCTTCCCTCCTCTATTTGGTTTTTCCTTACATAGGCCGTACTCCTGAGATTTAATTCATCAAATCTAACTATTTCACCTATTTACCTTGCAAAAATTTATAGAGGAAGAACTTGCAGAAATGCCTTCTTGTAACCTTGCGGAAACAATTCACAATGGACGGTGGTCAGTGGGGTTGCTTGGTCATTGATGTTTGAATCATTCCTTGTACTGATTTACCAATACAAATTTTGTATTGTCTGTTTGAATATATAGGTTTGGTCATTCACATTGATTGCATTCTATAACAATAGCTTCCTTTGAGGACAAGTGCACTATGAACCTCGTCTCCACTGACAGATGTTCTTTATTACTGCCAACTAATAGCTGTTGATAGCCATTTTATTCTTTGAATTTAATGCGTTTAGATTTATCCCTTATATTTTTAGCATATCTACCAACCTCCGGCTGTACTACAGGACAAGCTACATTCACGTCCACTTTTGGTCCCACTTGGCATTTGTCCTAAGTGGGAACGTTTCAACAATGGCCCACCTACACTCTTTCCACACAATGCTTCACTAAAATAAGCCCCCGAGGGGATTTTCCCAATATTGGAGTATGCATGAGGTGGTAGGGTACTAGGGGCACCTTCGCCTTGTCTTGAAGCATTATGATCTCTCTTGAATCTTCTACAGGTAGAGGGTCTTCTCCCAAATCTGATCTTACATCCACCTCCATTGTCATAGTAAGCCCTTGGCTGCAGGCCTTCACCTCCTCTTCCTCCTCAACCTCCACATATGGTTGAAATGGGCCAACAACGTCACCATGCGAAACAACAATAATCCCGACATCTTCCATAACCGTAGCCAAATACTAATGAGACTTGTTTCAAAAAAACAATCAATAAAGAAGAAGAGACTGTCCATTGCTCAAGCTTAAATATCCGTGAGGAAGGTGCTTGGTGTCCTTAAAAGCAAGACATTATACTCGTAAACAACTTTCATCTTGCACATAAGGATGAAATCAAGCATAGTTTTTTTTTTTATTTCGTCAACCTATTTAACAGCACAATTAATGCACGAGAATGGAAAAATAAATTATAGCTTTTTTCAACTATATTGTCAAAAAAGTCCACGGTTATAGGTCTAAATTTATATACTAAAAAAAGATATATTCCAAGAATATTTTCAAAATATTCTAATTTTCTAATTTTAGTTTCTAATTTTAATAAAATAATTCTATTTTTGGATTCAGGTCTCCATTATCTGCTCTCTGTCCTTCAAATCTCCGCTCGCCGCTCGCCGCACGCATACAAGTCTCCTCCTCTCACTCACTAACTCTTGCATCATTTTGTCACAACTACTTGTCAAGGCTCTTTCCTCTTTACAACATCTCTCTTTCTTCTTCAGTTTGAGGTACCATAGACATTGAAGTAGGTGATGTCTTCTAGAGTGAGTCTTCTAATAATTTGTAAAAATGCATCCAACAATACTAGAAACAATCCACCTACTCATTAAAATACTAAGGAATGTTCTCTATATCAATGGCCCCCTAAACCTCCAACTTCCTCCTAAAATATCTCAAAATGGCCCTCTTTATTGCATTCTCTAAGCCATCTTGCGCTTAGAATTTCTTTTATTTTTAAATATATGCAATCATTCTCAAAAGAATTCCTGGAGAGATGAATGTCTTCCCCTACAATGTAATGCAATATGACTCAATTCAAGGTGATAAGGAAAAGTTGTATTCTTGCCGACTCTCATTATTCATGTTCCATAAAAAGCAACCATCTTTCCTTGTATTCTATAAAAGCCCTTGTCATTGCAATAAGTTTAAGCTTTATAAAAGTCATTTTAGTCATGTTCAAGAATTTGTTTTTCTTCTTTGTGCTCCAATTGATGATTTTGAATCGAAAATGAAACCATCGCTAAAATGTCATCATTATATTTTTGAAATGTTGCCAACTTTGTTTGTAATATTTGTAGATTGGTCCAAATGGAAGTTGTACTCCTTCATGTAGCTCAAAAGGATAATCATAATGTCTATATTCAGGTAATATGTACACGTTCTTATTTTCAAATACATCTTTGAAGTCTTCAGTCATATTGAAATGGAGTGTCTTGAACTAATCTATTGACTTCCAACAACTCAATCTCTTTAGTAACATTCTCTGATACAAGCTGTTGAACATCAATAGCTTCAACATGTTTAATCCCTAAAGCATTTTAGAAGACATAGTAGCTCCAATTTTTGTCATTTTAATGATTCTTTTAACTTTCACAAAAATTTAGCAATCTAAAAAATTTAAGTGTACTTTCTTAAAGATCATTATAATGTGATCTTGGTCAAAACATTTAGACCTTAGATGCACATGATTTGCAAGACCTTAACTCGCAAACTTTTACAAAAAAAACTTTCATCCATTGATTAGATGTAGAGCCACCATTAAACATATCTAAAAGTTTTCTTATACATTTGAAACTAATTATTTTGTATCATTTGCTTGACTTATCATAATGCAATGAATCAAAGCTTTCTACATTCATAAAACATGCACAATATGATTCTATTTTTTTAAAATAATTTAAAAATATTTTGAGAATTATTTGACCCTGCCATTGCTTTCATGATTCGAGCTGTAATCTTAGAAACCTCATAACTTTTTCAATTCTTATTAGAATTTGATGAAAATTGTTTTGTTTGGAAGGTCTTAAAAATGTTTATTTTCACCAAAAAGTTTAAAAAAGGAAAATGTGAATTGCAATCATACATATCTATCCAAAATCACTAGAAACGCATTTTGGGTCTCTCCATTCTTTAGGGGTTAGATGCTATATCTCTTTTTATATAAGTCATTTATTATTGTCCTTTGACTTTTTGGAATGGGTACCATCATGGCTACTAGACTCATACCTTGTTTTCTTAATTTGAATAAATATTAAATGATTTATACCAGTTTCAATCTTAATAATATTAGAAACATTGGAATTAAGTGTAGTAGGATGCAAACTCACAAAAACCACTACCTAAATGGTCTTTTGTATAAAATGTTGGATTTAAGCTAGCAAGGCTTTTTACTCAAAATGTTTTGGAAAAATAAAAACAATAATTGCTCAAACCTGTCATAAATACCATGACCACAATATATAGCAAATTCAGTATAGTAATCATTAAAAAATATCCAAAATCATAATAAACCCAATTTGAATGAATTGTCCTATAGGGATTGATTTCAGCATCTTCCCTTTGATGATATGAGAAGTAAGCTAGAACATGTACTTACATCATACTCTCAAATGAATAAGCTGAATTTCCTTCACCTTCTCCTTAAAAATCTGATCATATATTTAGTGCAAAAAATCCAAAAATATACCTGCTTGGATGTATCGAACTATACTGGCCGTGGAACACTTACACAAATTAGACACTCCCGCCTCCCAAAAAATCCAGTGTCCTTGACATAGGGACAGCTCACACCGCCTATACATATCCACTTGAAAACTCACAGGACTGTAGAATGTATGAATCTGCTGCCCATCCAGAGCTCGCCATTTATATACTTCAGAAGCGCAGCTAGCATCACGACACAACAGGGGTCTCTCCACTCAATCGCGATTGTACCACAAACAATGCCTGTAATAAACGATTGCACCAAACTGCAATAAGATCTATCAATGACAACACAAAAGATCAATCATCACCACTTAAGCTAGGCAGACTCTGCCACTACTAGTACAGCACCAAACACAGATGCATACATCTATGACTAAGGTCAGTCTACAATTAATGCAAGAAGACCGCTCTCTCACCTCGCAGGAGTTCACCACGAATTCTTCAATAAGTTGAGAATGTCGTTGTATAATCACTTCTGGTGAGTCGGCTTCGCTGGTTTCATAGACTGCCAGACAAACACACAAAACACCGCCTTCAAAAGTCATGTGGGCAAATTTCAAACTCCAATGTCTTTCTACATTCCTTGAACAGTATCGACTGACGTCTGAACTCTCAAACATAAATTGCAATATGAGAAAAATAAAACATCTACAAACTATGACAATCGCGCTTTCAAAAGAGCTTCACCAATCTGCTCGACATAAAATGGCACTCAGTTCGTATTTCAGAAGGTTGTGCAGGCACGTCTGCGAGTGAACGAGTTGTTACACAAACAGGCTGGATCTCAACAAGTGTACTTACTGGCTATGCTCTTGTGTGGATAGCCCCAACCATCAGGGACTAAATAATAACCAAGCTGTGGCTGCAGGCCCAAATGAACCCTAGTTAATCCTGATATAACACCAATATGCAGTAATAGACACTGATGCTGCTTGCCAATGATGGCCAATAGTCACAAATCTGTTTCACATGATACATTTGCACCAGCGCCCAAAGATGGTCTCGTTAGACAATCAGTGGTGGTTCATCTTGTGACTCCATACTATGCAATTCCTGCTGCTAAAACCCTGCTACTAAAACCTTGGTAAATACTTCGGGAAACCTTCAATACTTATACCCCTATCTTCAGGTTTTTGCACCAAAACACTGCCAGATTTCCACACAAGAGCCGCATTTCACTCGGCAACTTCATTTTAGTAAGGACGCAGAGAACAGAGGCAAGGATATGGAGGCCAGAAGAATACTGAAAGGCAGGAGTGTTGCATACCCAGGAGTTGGCTCCCAGAGCAGTTCTTAGGTCTACAATGTCTGAGGCTGACTGCTGCGACGCCTGGTGTGACAATTGTCCATGATTGCTATATGGAGCCATGGTTTTCCTTCCATCGTTATCGTCGAACTTAGCCGAGGAGCCTTTCACGTACAGAGTCGGCTGTTGGTCATTGCTGAAGCGCCCAACTGAAGGAGCCGTCGTCATGTTAAACTCCATTGACTTCCAACCCTGTTGGTCCTGCTTTGACATCGCTCCTACTTCTGATTCTGTGGTAATTCGATATGCCCGAACCTCTAGTAAGCAGGCGGCACGCTAGATCTTCAGCTCCTTGCGATGCCTTAAACTAAAATTCCGTCATAGAAACGGTTGAGATTGTTAGCCATAATCAGAAAACCTCAAATCTAGTTAGAACATCTTTAACAAAGAGTCGAATGAATCTATGATATACACACTATGGCATTTTTACATGTATCACTGCAGATCCTCGTTTCCGTGTCAATTTAAGCTAAATCTGCAGTCAGCCTAAATTTCACGCAGACTCTTATTGAACCACATGGTCCCAATGGCTCTTCTACTCAGGTTTAATCCAGCGTACATTGCAGAGCCCACACTGTATGCTGAGTGAGGAAGCAAACACAAACAGGCAACATCAACCATGGCCTCTTCTGAGCTTCAGCACATTCGCCACAAAAAGCACAACAATTTCGACAACAGCGATCAAATGCAAAAATCTAAGCATCCACAGTGACACAAAAGGTAGAAACAGAGTGACTAGATCCTTGGAGAAAACAAAAGACCTTCAACTCATCCTACCAACTCGCTCTTGAACGCATTCAACTCATGGGGACCAGTGTGGACATACACCGCAAGGCGAAATGTTAAATACCAAGACTTGCAGTCACTCACTGGAAGAGGAAACAGATTGCGCGACCTTAGTCGCTTCCTGTATCACGCACAAAATGTCCAAACAAATACTTTCGATAATCTACTGCTCTCTCTCTCCTACAGAAAATTAAAATTGAAAAAAAAAAATTAAAAAAATAAATAAACTAAAACCTACTAGCTCGCGAGATGAGGCAAAATACGCAAATGAACTAGGTAACAAACACCAATCCACGCAAAACGATTCACCACCGCAACACTAAACTGTCCAAAACCACTACCACTGTGCCGGCTTCACACCACGACCCAAAAAGATTTACAGGACAGGAGAGGTTTACCCACTAGTCGAAGGATCGACGAGACGCTCGCCACTCCGCCGCAGCTCTAGAAATATTCAAGCTGTAACTCCACGTAACTCCAGACTACTCAATTCTCCACTCCGGTTCCAAACCATCAGCATACAGCGCTAGCAATCACGACACCGAATCCGTCTCACACAACTCGCGCGACTCGCCGAACTAGCACATCCCAACTGACCTCGCGCAGCTAACCAGCTATGGCAACTTAGTGGATCAGGCGACTGACTACATATCACGCAAGCACCTAGCAAACAAACGCATACTGATCCGACTGACCTGCTCCCGAGATCGATGCACAAAGCTCCCAGCAGCAGGCGCAGCAGCAGCAGGAGCAGCAGCAGCAGCACCGGTGGAAGTTCGTATGAAAATATCTGGGCCACCTCGCGGCCCTACGGAATGGTGCAACTTAGTGACTCGACAGGCTCATCTTCCACGGATTGGGGTTTCAAGTCGGCTGGAGCAAATATTGCAGTATTGTAAAAGGCGACACTATGTTGCCGGACTCAGTCAGGCTGATCAGAGCGCCACCCTCCTGTGGGGTCGCACGCAGTACACCTCGGTGTCGCACCCAATGCCGCCACTCCCCCCAAAACCCGACACCACCAACCCAGTTCCTAGATTCAGGGCTCATGATCTATACATTTCCTAGATGTTGGGTGTTTCGGGGGGGTGAGGGGTTTGGGGTTCGGTTCCGTTCCGCCCTTTCTGACTTCCACGAGGCTCTCATTAGTGGGTGACGGGAGCTTCGACGAGGTGTCAGCCTGTACTGTACTGCGATGGGAGGTTTTTTCCGGACTTCACGTCGACTAGGTCGTAGATTTTGTAGTTTCCTTTTACGCTTTTGGGCTGAGTTCTTTAGTGTGGGTTAGTGAATGGTGTGGGTTTTTTCGTGTTTGTGAATAGTGTGGGTTTAAATTTTTTTGCGTTAATAATAAAAGCAAGTATTAGGGTTTGTTTTTTTATATGTGTTGTTTTATTATACGACTAGTGGGATTCATACTGTTGAGCACATTGACCATAGCTTTTTTTGTCTTTTTGACGGATTCCTTGACGTGTTTTGAACTACTGTGGATTTTTTTGTGTTTGTGAATAGTGTGGGTTTAAATTTTTTTGCGTTAATAATAAAAGTGAGTATTAGGGGTTTCGTTTTTATAATATGTGTTGTTTTCTTATACAACTAGTGGGACCCATGTTGTTGAGTGCATTGACCACGGCTCGATTTGTCTACTCGATGGATTTTAGTATGGAATGGTCTAGTGAGAGAAACCGAGTTGTGTTGTATAATACATGTATGTTTGTTTTTGTGAATTCAAGGATTTTATCGTTGCAATGTTTATGGACTTTGTAAAAATTATTATTACTTTGAAAGTTGCATTAATTTTATAAATAAGTAGAAATTAATTAGGTCTTGTAAATACAATGATCCGAAGTATATAGTGATTTTGATGTATTATTATTTATTTCTTTTTCCTTTTGGGTAATATAATTTAGTAGTTAGATAGAAAAAAATGCAGTAGCACAACATTATGTTCAATTCTTGTATTAATCCCTAAAGGCCCTTGGTGTTCTTGGAGCCAAAACTGCCAAAAATATATCCTTACTGATAGAAACCTATTGTTTTTATAATTTAGACATGAAATTGTACATTGAATTGTAGGATCTTGTAATTACCTTATTCAAAAAGGTGTATACCAAATTTGAGGACAATCCACCATAAAAATTGCCAAAATGATAACGTTTGAAGTCACCATAAAAGTTTTTTTGAACATTGTCGCGAGAGTATACTTAAGTTTTGATGCCCAAAAACTATACTTTGCAAAGACATTTGATCCATGGAGGGTCATCAATTCCTTTAGGTATGGAAGTAAGGTATAAGCTCACAAAGTTTAAGCCTCATGCGGGCTTGGAAGTTGGAAAGAAGAAAAAATCCTTCATTTTGTGAAACGAGGTGTGCTGAAATTGCCTTATATTCTTCAAAATTAAAACTACTTAAAAGATAATCTAAATATGTCCAATTTGGAATTCGAACAATTGATATGTTGAAGTCAATGAGAGAAATAACCACAAAACATTTCAACTAAATTAGAGTTGATATCAAATTTCTAGAATTTTTTGAAGTGTAAATTAAATATTTTCCTTTTATTTCAAAGGGCAGTTTTGATAAAAGAGGGTCTTGTGGATGGACCCTCTGCCACGTCATAAATATTGGATGAAATATATTAAATTTTGATGAACAATGAAGATTGAATGAAATATTTTATGTGGATGAAAACTAAGCTTTGAATGATAGTTGTCATTTCGATGAAAAGAATCAACAAGCTCTTTAGATGGAAATGATTAGTTGAATGAAAAATTTATATTGGATGAAAACTATCATGAATGTGTATGGATGAAAAAATATTGGGCATGTCATTTTGCAAGTGCCCAGGCTTTGAAATTTTGTCTTGTCACTATATGCCTTTGTGATAACATGCAACTTGGGTAGAAAATGGGAGATTTTGATTGGTTATTGGGTGCCCAGATTTGGAGCTGATTCTTTTAAAATTCATAACTTTGTGCCATTTGAAAGCTACTGTTGAAAGCTACATAGAATGAAAATTTTAGAAAATAATTAAATTCTAAATCCTTAGAATAGCCTGCCTAGAAGTGCGGCGACCTGAATATGGTCTCAAGAGCCTTTAGAGGTTAACTTCTTCTTTCATTAATAAAAATAATTCTTTTCATTCCTTTGGTTTGGAAAACAAATTGTGTATAATTTTTATTTGTAATTTTTTATTAAAAAATGTCTTTTAAAATTGGTAAAATAATTCATGGTTGATTGAAAAAAATATGTTACATTCATCACTATCAATATATAATTTTATTGGATAAAAGAAACGAGATTGTATCTTTTATTTTATTTTAGTAAATATCAATTATAACCTTAATTTGGCCTTGTATGCTTTAAATTAATTACAATAATTTGATTTTAAAATTTATTGAATTCAAAAGATAATAATTAATATTATTTTAGAGATTTTAACCCTAATCAATGGTGACCATTTCACATCTTCAACGCTTCTAATACTGCTATTTCTAAAAAAAGTGAAAGAATCAAAATTAAAACTTTCTTTACACCTCCAACTGTAGGATAATACTTAAGACTTCTAGGAGGTTGTGTGTAAAAAAATTCAATAAAGTTGATTGCACGGATAAGAGGATTATAGGATTTGAAGTAAGAAACATTGTTTGTTTTTGATCTTTCAAAATATGATCATTGGACTGTGACTTCTCTCTGTCCAATTTTTGAATTGCTTAAATTGGGAATAATACACAAATATGGTGTATGTGATCTTAATTACTTGTGGACAAAATTTGAGAGGTAGCAAAAAGGTGTAGCATTGTAAAGCAATTTTTGAAAAGCACATGGATTCATAATGAGAAAATCTCCCATAATAAAAAGAACTTTCTCATGATAATTCAAAAGCCAAACATGATAAAAAACTGTATAAAAATCCCAAAGATAATTGAGTGGTATAACAAAAAAACTTGGAGCTATCCAATGAGTACAAAAAATCTTTTTCTGCACCATAGATTTAAATTCTAGTTTCTAGTGCAAAAATAAATTAGACTCTTAGATACAAAATTGACATCATAGGAACCCACCCAAAATCTCAAAAAGTCATCATAAAACTATGACCAATTAGGGATTAAAACGCCATTATTAACCCTTAATTGACTATTGTTTATTCTACAAACAATTATGATTTTGGGCACATTCCTACAATGCCACTTTTGAATATGATTTTATTTTTTGAATTTGTAGACATTTAGAATTACAAAAGCCTCATGGAAATATAGTTTTTTTTCACTTGGCCTCGAAAAAAATTATAAACTCCTTTTAGTCAATTTTTGTTGACAAGAAGTAGCTCCAAAATTTTGCTACAAGGTTCTACTACCTTTGAAATAGTTGATACTATCAACTAAAATGATTACCTATGAGTTTGTTACAAGCACTTAGCCCATAGTCAACTCTATAAGAAGTAAATGTTTTCTCATCATTTTTGGTCAAAATGAAAAATCTTTTTACCTTTTATCACATAAAAAGTGGGGATTTAGATGTCATTTTTTCCTACTATAAGAATAGACATGAACCTTTTTTTTTTTTACTATACAGATTCGAATTTTGTGAGAAATTGAAAAAATAAATAAATTTAATGTATGTTGGGAATGTCATGAACCTTGTACTCTTCACAATTTTATTCACAATGCTACAACCGTTTGCAGCCTCTAAATTTTGATACATAAGAAACAAACATCACGCACACCACAATAGTATCAAATATAGACTTTGTATGGAGAAAATATTTGAGGCCAGTAAGAGTCAGAATATTGATTGTGTTTGTGTAGAATATTAAAAAACCTTTTTACTTATTTTAAATTCTATAGTTTTCCAATCCGTGCAGTCAAAAATTCCTCTAAAAAAAATCAAAATATGAGATTATTAAGTTGCATTAATTTTGAATTGTAAAAAATCATCGATAAATGATTTTATGCTTAATTTTTTTAAAATTTATTATAGCTACTTTAAAATACCTATACATATTTTGGTTCGTAAGTTCAGGAAATTATAATTATTGACCTTAAAATAGTTCTACAAAAAACGTACATCTCTAGCTTCATAGTTTACAACATACATGGATAAAGATTATTTGAAGTAAGTTTGATTTAATTCCACACCTATGGTTTTAACAAATCATTATTATTATTCAATACTGGAATCTAAATAAAATCATGATCATTTTACAATTAACCTATGCGTATATACAGTATCTCGGTACTTGAATCTGTTAGTTACACAATAATAATGAAATTATGTTAAAAAAATTTAAAATTTAAACAATGCATGAAATGATTTTTTTAGTATCATTTGATTTTTAGTTTAAAAGTCGTATCATCCAAAAATGTAAAAGTAAGAGTTATTAAGAAGAAGAGAAACATCGGTCTCCCTAGGAGACCGACGTGAATGAAGTGTTTGTTCAATCTACCCTCAATCCAATGCCCATAGGACAAAGGTATGGAAGCAGAGATTTACTCATCCTCTTTCGAGAGTAAACACTTTAGTCACAAGTAAGCAGTAACAAGAAACAGTAATGGTTAGATTTTTAAGATTTATTTAAATGTGAGCTTGGACACCAAGCCACGAGCTCATTGTTGGTTGGTGGTGAGCGTTTGTCTCATATAATGGGTCTGGGTTTGAACCCTAATGGACTCGCTTGAGCAGATGTGAGAGATGAAGTCGCTTGGTATTACTAAGTGAGCGATCGCAGGCAAGAAATGAGTTTTGCCAACCAACAACCCATTGTGCGAGACAAGAGACTTTATACTCATTTGCTAACATTAAATAAAGTAGCTCTGGCTACTAAAAATTTATTATTTATTATTTTATTTTTAAAGTTTTGATTACAGGGGTCTAATGTTTTGAGTGATGATTGGTGGTTTTCTATTCTTTTTTTATAGAGGAGGATAGACATGACATATTGTATGGCAATAGTATTTATGTTTTTAAAGATATTTTTGATGGTAAGCATAGGTATTTTGAAATTGTCTGCAAGTAGTGTCATTGATAGAATGTGTGTACTGGCATAAGAGTTATTACATCCACAACTGAAGCATATTAATTGAATCAAAATTTCAAATTAAAAGGTCCATTGACCAATTCACTTCAAATAATCATTGCAAAAAAAATAAAAAAATTCAAGTTTTTTACACTCCATTATACAAATTCAAATGGATCAAAAAAATATATTTGCTGTAACGTTGTTGTAAATATATATAAATCAAAATGACTTATTTATACTTTTCTATTACCATATTATTGGAATTATTTTATTAAATCTTTAGGAACAAAGTGCACATTAATGTATATTAACAAAAAAAATTAATCAAATTTATGTATCAAATTTATGATGTGAAGACAACAATCAAATAGTTGAACGTAAACATTTCAAAAATTGCTTCTTCAAATTTAAACATATTGGTTTTGATTAAATTTAATTTTATACTATAATAGCTACTAAATAAACAACTCTCAAAAACTAGATTTATATGAATTTTATTTATTTATTATTCTACGATTTAGTTTTGAAAAATCATCAATAAATTTAATAAATCAAAAAGTTGTGTACATGTAATCTATTATCAATCATAAAATATATAATATATAAATATTATCCAATCTTTTTTTGAACGTCTGATAAATATGAAAATGGATCAACATATAATTTAATTAAAATTAAATTTAATATTTACTTAATAATTTTGGCTGAAGTTTATTTACAGGTGTAAGCTATATTAAAATGAAAAAAAATAGAGTTTAATAGAATTTCATCTAAAACTCAAAGAATATTAAATCTTACCGATTCATCTTATTTATAAATTTAAAAAAAATTACAAAATAAAATTTAAAAACTCATACTCTTTTTGAAGTGTGAATTGAAATGCCCTTCCAATATGATTTTCCAATATCTTATTTAGTGTCTTCATTACGAAGACTAAATGCATACATATAATAAAACTACTATCCATTTATATTTATGAATTTTTGTAGTTTAAAATACTCTTTTAAAATCTAACATTGCTATGATGTTGTGTAACATTAAAGAACAAAACAAGACACATTAGGCAAAAATATTTGAAATTTAGGCAAATTTTTGGGCATTCGAAGGTTTGAATTATTTCTCTAGTTACATTACGGACAACTTCTAGAATTATTGGCTTAAAAATTAAACTCGTGAAATACGTTGAATCATTAAACATGAACATAATAAAAAGAATGAATGGATCTTGGCACAAAGGAGCAATTGTCAGCTACAAGGTGGGTACTAGGACCTGAGCTAGTGGTTGTCGGAGCAAACAACAACCACAAAGTGGAATGCAAAATTAGCACCGCATTATGTCTGGAAATTTAATAAATGTTTTGCAGAACTGAAAGATTTAGTTGTTGGCTTTTGGAGTTAGAGTGTGGTGGCTAATAAAATCTAGCACCATGGAAAAGAATCGTTTGGGGCAGTGTTTGTTTTGTTTATTTTTTACTATTCGTCAATATGCAGAGCTGAAAAGAGATTTAGAACTTATTAACTCATAAAATAATGTCATATGCAATGACTTTGAATGAACAATTGCAGGCTAAGACATTTTACAAAAACAATCATTTTTTAAATTTGTCGTTAAAGTCACCTTGAGCTTTGAAAGATATTATATCCATTTTTTTATGAATTATTCTATTTTACTTCAATTGATTGAGAGGCATGTGAGAGCTTTGTCGCTTATCTATGTTTGGTGTACATCTCTCCATGTTCAATGTATAGTTCTCTCTATATTGGGTGTATAAACTGCTTTTTTAACTTAAGCCAAATATAGTTTTTTCATCACGGATGCCATTGCACATAACTCTTTTATAGCTGAGAACATATTTACAAGAAGTGTAGATAACAAAATTTGTGCTGACAAAAGTTGGTGATTTTGGATCAACAAAAGTTATGGAAAAGAACCAAACAATGACCACAATGATGGGTAGTCGTGGGTACATGGCTATAGAAATGTTGATGTTTTCACATATTAAGAAAAATGACGAGAAGGAAAAGTATGAAATCCTAGAGAAGCCATATCATAGAGTGATGAAGGAATATCTTTATAAATGTGACATACATAGCTATGATATGCTATGGTTTGTGATCTTAACTAAGAAACGACCATTCTTTAAAGAGCCAATACTGAAGCTGGTTGGTGAATATACCTTGAAAAGAGAGCGACTAATGATACCTAATAGACGATGGAGTTGATTCAATACATTATGGCATCACAAATCTTAAGCTTGGAGAGCCACCTGATGGACTTAGATGCATGGACGTCATCATTAAAGGCAAAGTATAGAGATTGTCGTTACTTTTAACGGATGTTTGAGGAAAGTTGCAAGAACTGAAGAAGAAATAGCGGGTTAAACGTTTCAGCTAAAAGTTATGTTTTGATAAAGAGGACTTGATTTTAATCATATTTAAATCATTTTTTTTTTTTTTTTAATCTTCTTCTATAGATTCTATAGATTTACCTTCTAATGGAAATACTCACAAGGAGTTATTTCTAAATTGAAATAACTTATTTTCATCAATAAATAAGGCTAGACATGCATCATTATTAAAAAATGGACTCTGACCGTTTGTCCATCTATCTTATCCTTAGTCACAAGCCAATTTCTAAAAAAACCTTACATGAAACTTAATTTATGTGTCTTTTCAAAACATGCTGCCATTTTTATTTATATATGGTTTAAAATTTTTGAATCATTTTTATGTGTCTTGTAAACACAATTATCTCATTAGACATTTTTATGTGACTTCAAGTTATAAATGCAATTATATATTTTTAAAATATTAAAAGTTATAAAATGATCTAAAATTTTACACAATATTAAAGATGTAAAATTTGAATATTTTTTTTATTGCAAATTTATTTATTTATTTTTAATCTTCAGACAATGCACATTAATAATGCATTTATTTTTGGAAAAAATGATAAAAAAATAAAAAAATAACTAGAGTTTTATATATTTTTAAAATATCACATTTGAACCTAGAACCGAAAACTGATAATCAATGCCAAAATGTCAAGGCACATTATGGAGTTTTTATATGTATATATATATATATATATATATATATATATATATATATATATATATATATATATATATATATATATATATATATATATATATATATATATATATATGTAGTCAATTTTTATACTTTCATGTGTATGTTTTCTTGTTATTTATAAAAACATTTATGCCAAATTAAATAGAACACAAGGTTTTATTTCTTTATAATATTGTAAGTTTCCTAGAATATATTAGTTTCTAGTTGCAGGAGGTTCTATGAAAAGTTGCTAATTTGTTGATTAGTTGCTCTGTTTCGTAGTTTTTGTTGTGTGATAGCATTGTTGCGTGGTTGTCTCTGGGGGTTTGGGAGGGAGTTTGGTTTTGGTGAGGATGGGTTGGAGAGAGGTGGAAGATGTATTTGGTGGATACGAAGGGGCCGGCCATAGCGCTGATGCAGGCAACGTTGTGCTTTCTGGGCACATGGCCGGCGATCATGAACTTGATGTGAAAATGAAAAAATACCTAATTAAAATAATTATATAATATATTTTAATTCTATTGTTTAGAATGCCTTATATAAATGAGTTTTCAAGATTTTTTTCAATATTTTAAATTTTATCTTTTGTAAATTTGAACAAAAAACTATTATATCCAATACAAACTAAATTTAGCCCATTTTGGCAATATTTATATTTTTTTGAATGTTTACCTCACATCTACACTTTAATGTGCCTTTAGAGGGTAAACATATAAATCGATTTTTTGTTGTTGAAACTATTCGGTACTTACAGAAATGAATTTTATTTTTTTATTGTGTGGATCTATAATTCCGTCAACGAGAAACTAGGAGAGGGTTATACCTCTGAAAAATATAAAGGAAAACTGTCATCTTGGTGACCGTCGTTGTCATATCCTTTGGTATTATTGGTCCTATATGGTTGTCAATAGAAAGAAGAGATTGAAGTTGGAGTTGGAAACTTATAAGGTTGTTTGAAAGATTATGTAGATTATATAGATGGTTATTCAAAAGGTTGTTGCGAAAGTCATTGCAAACAATATTTAAAAATTAATTGACATATTTTAAAAACAAAAGCAAAGCTTGACTTCATTCATTCATTCATTTATTTTATTTGATTTTTATATGAACACCTTTCATTTTTTAGTTGTTACTTTTGATTTTTTTGAATTGTTTTTCACAAAGTGGTCTTCTAGCAATTTTCATATTTACACACTACAAACCATTCAAAAAACAAGTAACTTTGTTTTTAACTATACTTTAATTTTGTCGACAAGGTACTCCGAGAGGGTTTTTCCTGAAGAAAAGTTAAAAGGAAAATGGAAGGCGTAGGCGTTGGCATGGTCGTGGTGGTGATTGTCGTCAACCTAGCCTTGCTTGCAACTTCTCAAATATACATCTATTTATTTACTTCCTAAATGTGAGACTTCACACTTCTCCGGCAAGTGCCGCAATAGAAACTTCACTTTGAAATATTTTAATTTATATTCAAATTAAAAAATATGGAGTTTGTAACAAAAAACATGATAAATTATGATTTTTGTCGACGGTTGAGCGTAGCATTGCGTAGCCCTAGTTCCTTATAGAATAATTGTGTTGTGGCGCTAAAGGCATGAATGATTTGTAGTGGCTTACTAATAAAATTTCTAAAAAATATCTATAGCTAATTCATGGATTTTGTATAATCAATGAGTAAGATTTTGGTAGTCTCATCTACACTACTTAAAAATATATTTTATTTAATTCTAGAAAAAAATGATACTTTGAAATTAAACTTTCAAAAAATATTAAACATATAAGCAAAAATATTAAACATTTAATCAAGTGAGGTTGTAGACATACACTACCCGCAGTATTTTGTAAAATTCAAATGTTTTGATGACCTATTTAGACATTCCTTTAATATTAGGATTAAAATTTCTCTATAAAGAAAATTATGGATGCAGTCAAATCTTGTTGTTAACTTGTTGTCCAATAAAAATAGTATTTCATCTATACATATTTTTGTAAAAACATATATTCAACTATTAACATTTAATTGAGGTGAATTAACAAAAAAATCATACTGAAAAAACTTTATTAAAGAGAGGTCTACTAAAAATTAATTCAGTATCATTATTAAAATTAAAAAAAGTCTAAAAATAATTTAATTAGATTTTCAAATGTCAGACTCATAATAATATTTTTATTAATAAAATATCTATATTATAAAAAAGATTCACATCCATTTGACACCCATTTTACAAAACAATATTATCATCTCAAACTTTACATGAAACTTAATTTATGTGTATATTCAAAACATGCAACTATTTTATTACTTGAAAGGTTGTTTGATAAAATATAGATTGTCTCGAAGATTGAAAGATTTCCATTAAAAAAATAAAAAATTGAAAGATTTTAAACATATACTTGTTTATATGTTTATATAATGCACGCTATGAATGCATTTGTAATTCATTTATTTTTTTGAATATCTTAAAAATTAAATAATTATTATAAGTTTTTTTAAAGTATAATTTGAATCCAAAACTAATATAGTCAATGACTTTGGCACTTTTGGAAAATTTCATATATTTATGTGTGTACTTCCACTAAATATACATTTTGTCTTAGATTCATGTATTTTCTAGATCATAGCATTTTCTATCAAAATTAGTAATAACTTTGAGTTCTAGAATTTTAATTAAATTTATCCTAAATAAAAATTATAATTACTTTGTTTGGATAATAATAGCTTAGTATGGTGGATGTACAAAGGTTTTTTGATGCACATGTTTATAATATCTTATAGAAATAATTTTGAATTGGCACTAGATTTGTAAATAATATGCAATGGTTGATAGACCATTGCATAATCTTCTTTTATATAAAATCATGAATATTTTGCTTGATATCAAGTATATAAAAAAAATTAATTTATACTTTCAAATTCTATAAAAGATATTGATAAATTTAACCATTTAATTATAACACCAAAAATTATAAATACCTATATAAAAGTGTGCTTAATAAAATTTTAGGATAATTTTTTCTCATAGTTTTAAATGTTATGGCTAAAGAAAATATGCGTCTATTATTAGGAATATTTAAAAAAATATTATCTCAAGAACAATAATTCAAATACAATTTTATAATTATATAATTTAAACAAGAAACACATATTATTAAAAATGATATACTATATAATTTTATTTTGATAAATATCATCAATAAGTACTTCAAATATCCCCATATGATTTTTGGATCTAAAAGATAATTGATTTCAAATGATCAATGCTAGAAATGGAAATGATGAAGTACAAACATCATTTTAGAAATATTTTCTTTACAAATGAAGATTTGATTTTATTCTTTATACAAAATGGATCTCATTTATCCTTTTGTTTAGATAAATACTAGTGTTTATTCTTACTAGCCTTTTATTGCATACTGCTATTTATTGAAGTTGTTGCGGCTACATTTGCAGAACATGTTGTGGCCACATGTATGATGTATAGAAGTTATTGATACTTTTGTTAATATTGCTTTATCAAACTACTAAAGTTGTGCTTTAGAATTCTAATGTTACTCAATTCGGGAGCTTAAATTACAGTAAGTTGCGGCAATCAAGCTCTATACCAAAGATTTGCTCCTCCACCTCTCCATTGCTAGCACCATCTACAATTTCATTACAAGATTTTATTTCTATACAACTAGCCTAGCTAATTAATTTCAACTCATTAGGGTTTATTTTGTTTATTTCTCCTTTAGTTCATTAATGTATCTAATTGTTTCTCTCTACTTCAATTTTGATTATTGTAAATATCATCCATTTTTATTCTTTTCTCATTTCAAATATAATGGTTTACCTTCAATACAAGCGACAACAACTTCATGCTCATTTTCATGTACTTATAAATTTATCAATATTCAATTTCTTTGATACAACCACATTTGTGTTGCACAATGTTTAAGTTTTTAACTTTCTAAAATTTTCATCATATAATTATGCAAATTTTGATTTGGGCTTTTGCTTTGAATTTATAAGGGCATTTTTTTACATAAAGGTACAAAGGGTAAGGTACAAAGGGTGAGGCATGTAATACACCCTTTTTGCTTTTAGGGTATTTTTAATAAGCCTAAAGAAATAATGTCATATGCGACATTCCTTTAGTCTTTAAGTTTTTATATAAAGTTGATTAGAGGGGTAAGGCATGTAGTACAATGCTTTAGTTTCCAAGTTTTCTCACACTGAAGTGTATGAAGGATGATGTATGTATGGGGGAGAGTACAATAAAGTAGACCACAAAGTGCAACATGTGATCATTATGAAGTGAATATAAAGTTTGCTGTTTTTTAAAGCTCAAAGCTGATTTTGAGCATTTTGGTGTAAGTTTTGAGCATTTTAGTCACTTGTAAGGTGTAACAAGGTATCTTATAGGCATCTTTATAAAAAAAACATCTTCAATTGAAACTTAATTTGACCATTAATTCTAAATCATAAAAATGAACTTTTCCAAATTCTTAATTTCTTCATTTGGTGACCTTTATTGTCTTTAGAGGATGTTTTTTCCAATTTAAAAAACAACATTTGGTGAAAAAAAACTCACAAAAAGTACCGCCAAAGTGACCCTCTTAAAAAACATCCTTGCGTTACTTTTGGAACCCTAAATCAATTAATGAGTATATGAATTGACTATTTTAGAATACCTTTAAAACATATTGAAGGCACTACTCCATCAAAAGTGATTTTTAAATAGTTTTTGATTATTTTCTAGCCACTTTTTCAAATGACTGCGTTCACTTTGCTTGGATTTGAAGCCCTCATACAATAACTTTAAAGTGTCTACTTTGCACGAAACTTTTCCAAGTTGTAGAAAAACAAGTTGAGAATATATATTAGCAAAAAAAAATGAACTTCAGTTACAACTTTCCATCACTTTTGTGCAATTTTTGCAAAAGGGTTGAAACTGACAAATAGTTAAGCACTTTTTTGGTCCACTGTATTGTGCTTCTCCCCTTACCACGAATTTTTAGTATCTAAGATTTTTTTCATGGAGGTGATGGAGGGTTTAAAAAATGTATTAAAATTTACTTTATAAATTAAATTATACTATAAATTTTGTGATTTGGTTTCAATTTATTTATTGATAATTTTAATTTTGGATTTTATTGAGGATTTAGTAAAATTTTATGAAGCAAATTTACAATGTCATCTGTATGGGGTGAAAGAATTTGCAAAATGCCAAAGGCTCTAATCATTCTATAGTTTCTAAAAATTATAGTGGGTGTCTTCCACATAATGACAAACATCTTATTTTGGAAATCATTTACTCCCTCTATGAGTCTATTTCACAAAAAAACCATGGTTTCTGCATAAACTCTGTACCTGAATAAAAGCATGGTTTCATTATACTATGAGTATTAAAAATATATTTTTATGGAAACTACAGATGCATGCAAAAACATCAAATTGTAGACTTCTATTAATGGACTTTGGAACTTAATGAGCCCAACTGTAGTAGAATTTTAGAGTGGAACCAATCACATCCCATACAGGTAAAATGTGCATCACTGTTTTTAATCCCATACTCAAAAGGAAACCACCGTTTTTTTGTGAAACAGAGGGAGTAATATTTACTTGGCAGTGAATTGGTAAAGATTCCTTATACCCTACGGCCAGGTAGTTGAAATAGAATGTAATCCTACCTCCCTTTGACTTTCTAAACAAGTCGGTCAAAAAAGTGGAAGATTACATTTCATTTCCACATGCACATGAAAGCTCCCTGGCACCATGTGGTTTCCCCCATCTGTGTGTAAATAATGAAATGATGAGTTTGCAAACAACTCTAGTAAGATCAGGTTCCAAACTTCCTGCAGTCCTGGCATTGGCACAGTCACAGTGTACGTCTGGCAAGCAAAACAATCTAAAGTTACAAACTCTTGGATCTTTAACTCGAAGCGATGACGAGGCTACTCTACCAAATAAAATCTACATTGTTTATTGTTTCCCACTGGTCTTGATACTTGGACTGAGATGGCCGTCGCCCTCGATGGGATAACATTTCGAATCGGTGCTGATCAGCCTGCATGCACTCCCCCAAAAGATCAGTATCCAGCCCTATGTGCTGATATGGCTCCAGATCTTCGACACTCACACATGTTCTCAAGCGCAAAATTATCCACCTAGAGTGTCTCGACTGTTACATGCTTACTTCGCTGCGCACTGCACGGGCCGAGACACGGCATCGCAGGCAGTCTCGCACCGTAGAATCATTGCTCGCTTCGCAAACTAGAATCACGACCTTTCGGACCCTCGAATCGTATGTTGAAAACTAGTCCATTCGGAGGTTTACAGTGGTAGATTCTTATCTCCTAGTAGTCGATGAATATATCAGTCGAACGGCCGAACTGTACTGAGACGAGCTTTATGATGTGACGAAATTTCAGGTTTTGATGGGAATATTGTGCTAGAAGTGTGAGATTTGTCTTTTTAAAATGAGGTGTACTGGGTAGTCTCTCTTCGTGTTCATTGTTGGGCAGAACAGAGTGAGTTCGATTCACTGCAGTGACTCTTCGCAGAGGCCGGGCGTCCTACAGACTAGGTGGCTCATGAGGAACCCGTGAGTAGATGTCAGGGTTGAGGTTGATGGCTAGCTGTTCAGTTTGATTCTCTTGTAAAATTGTGTTTGGTATTTAGCTGTTACTTTTGCGAGGGTGAAGCGTGGTCGCAAGTTATGTTGGAGATGGTAAAAGAAGGTTCTCTTAGGAGTCCGGTACTGGTTCCAGTGCGTGGAGATCAGGGCATGGAAAAATCTTCTCCGCATATCCGTCTTAGGTCAGAGGGAGGGCGTCGATGGGGCCACGCAGGGCTGGACTGAGATCCTGAAACTCCATATAAGGTCACCACTGACCAGATCCTCGCACCCTTTCTTGAGTCCGCCCTCAGATTCTCTGTGCACGCCTTCTGCACACCGGCCTTGATCGGGATTCGGAGCTCTGAGGATGACGTCAGTCTTATTCTTCGACGGACTGCTCTTCTGATCACTTTCTGAGCATGTTTTGCAAGCCGGTGTCTCTTAACCGGCGTGGTCAGCTTTGGATTCTGATCACGGAGGCAGGAGAATAGTGGCGTCGATCATTGTAGCAACGATTCGCCACGCTGTTGCCAACGGGCGTTCAACGCGCCTTGTGAACATTACCTGACCTCGGTAAGCACAGGTATGAAGTATCGTGATATTAATGTTATTATTATGAGTGTTTATGGCTCTTTTTGTAGACTCTGCATCTGATTTTTGTAATCTTTGAAACTGATTTTTTCTAGGGAAGTCGTTTCGTTTCCTTCCAAGTTCATGCATACCATCGTTTCGTTTCCAAGTTCATTGAATCCAGAGGCTCCTTAGCTAGAAGTCACTGTTGGATTCTACTTGTTACGGGCTAGGTTGGGTGCTTAAATAGACATGCTTGTTGGGAATAGTGTTGCTCAGGAACTCAAAGTTGTGTGCTCGAAGATCATTTAGGACATCAAAAGTTATGCATGCAAATGCTTTACCAAGCTTTCATTGCCTGTTTTAGTGTTTTTAACACACTTTGGTATGCATGGTTGCAGATGTGGTCCTAGCAGCTTTCTGCAACAAGATGAAACAAGAAGAGTCCATATCTGCACTAGTTCTTAGATCTACAATGCCACGAGTTTGAGTTTGTGGATTTATTACAAGACAACACTGTTTCATAGACATGTGTGTCTTGTTAAAACCGATATCTTTGACCTGCGGCATTGTAGGTTTAAGAGCTGGTTTGGATGTGGAAACATACATCAAAAGTGACCTTTTACCAATGATGTAAGAGAATTTGTATCTGCTTCTCTTATTCACGCTTCAACTATCAGTTAGCACTGTTCAAACTATGAGATTTGTTAGCTTCAATTTAGAACAGAGACCTGCCTTCTGCAACAATTTGACATGTTCAGTGTGTGTGAATTTTTATTGAAGTACGGACTTGAATTTTATAACCTTTATGTTTTCCTGTTGGTCCTAGTTTCTGCCACTCACAGTGAGCACTGGAGGATGTTATCCTCGGGTATCTCCTTCAGACATGTATATATTACCTCCGGAACAGGTTGCTTGGAAAGCCTTGGGAGTATATGCTGGAGGATGGCTTCAGGGGAACCCTCGGAGTGTAACGCCCTACAGGACTCTGTGATTACTTGTACTAGAACAAATATCTCTTTCAATTGAAATGGCTGTAGAATGGATCAGTTTTGGTGAATGAGTACACTTGTATTCATCTGAAATAGTCTGACTCTATAATGAGTAAACCTTGAACACCAGGATACAAGTTCATGCGATGACAATCAGCTATTATATTCTGATCACTTTCAAGTTGTTCAAGAGGACTATTTTACAGTATGTATTTAGGACTCAACATGTACAGTATCCTTCTTTCATAAATTCACCTATACATAGGTAGAGTATTCATGCGCATGTACTGCATATGTCTTTTCCTCGATGCAGCTTCCACTTTTGGCAAGAAAAAGTACAGTTTGTTTCTATCTCGACTCCTTGCATTTTCAGCGCACGGGTGTAGATAAGAATATATCATCCTTCTGATATACCCATGGACTTGTCTGTCACAACTACAACCTCATATCATCCCTAAGAATTCGACAGAACTTGGTAAAACAGGAAGTTTATAACTTCTAACAATAAATGCGTTGAACATGCTTTACTCAAACGGCAACCTGTTCCAGTGCTTTTCACACGAATCCCGCCGCACATGCACCGGCCACACTTACCGGCGTCCAGAAACGTAGAAATAGTCACGATGAATTGTTTTTAGCACTCAGAAATGGTGTCCAGATGAGGCAAGAACATGCATGCAACACTTTATTCCATTACATTGTCAAACCACATACAGTACATTTTGTTTCGATGGTCAGGACAGATGATTAGTAATCAATCTTATCTGCAACTGGTTTCAAAATATCACTGGTCAAGGCACTTTCTACTCACACGCAACTGTGTGGAAAAAATGTGTGAGCTGATCGCCATACCCTGTTACGTCATTAATGTGACGACACCGTTAACTCACTGGTTTGCGTGTCTGCAAGTATACGCGATGTACTTCGACAGTAAGAACACAATGAAGTTGTACTTCGTTAGATCGCCCCTTATTCAAAGTACGGCATTCTTCGGCAGTTACTCACGAAGGTAGTTGTGGCCGTTATCACGTGTTGGAACTGACTATATATTCTTTGCTTTGAGCAGGTATTGCAAGATTTGTGTGATTGGGCAACGGGCCGGGAGCACCTTCGCAGCATCAAAGTGGACCATAGATCTAGAGAACTTTCCAGTTTCTTTCGCAGGACGTCGTCATGCTGCAGTCCAATAGGCCGATGTAGTGCTGCTGAAGCGTTCGTTGTTGAGCAGTAGCGAGTGAAACAAAATTATAGTCCTCCAAGTTTCTTAGAGCTGATATCTCAATGCATATGGCCGGCAGTATGTGCTGAGTCGCTGCCTTTCAGGAAGTCACGTTCACAGACCACGGCGTGGCGCATGGACATTTAATTGGCGCTGCCTTCCATACCGGCGTAAACTCGAGGGCTCGGCAACAACGTCGTCCGTCTTCTACTGCAAGTGACATGGCGCAGCGTCTTCAGAGTATCGTTACGGCGCTGTCGTTCTTCCCATAAGGCTGGGAAGATTCTCATTGCAGCCGTGCAAGGAGTTCAGGCGCCGGCCTCGGTGATCAAATGTTTACTCAGAATGTTTCATTCGAATCGTGTACTTTAGGTTTAAATGTTATTCGAAACGTAATATCGCCTATTGGATGTGGAGCACTTCGTACAGCACGCACAAGTTACAGATTTACGTCTGAAGCACCTCGCTAGTAAGGAGGCAGCAGCCCCGTGGTCTTTTTCTGAAAGGCAGCGGACATCGATAACCGTACTTCTCCATGTAGTCGGAATAAAGTTCGAGAGTGCAGCGACACGTACAGTAAAACTCTATAATACGGCACGAGTTCTAATCCAACGCTCGTAGTTTCCAACCCCGTTTTCAACACCTGTTCATACGTCAGAGAAAATAGGGCAAATCCTCTGTTTTCAAAACTGTTGAACCAGCTGCATTTGTTACGTCTTTGTGAATTTCGTCAGTCGCTTGGGTCAGTCTGGATAGTTCCTGATTAGGTTAAGACACCCCGGCCATCAACCGGCAATACTGTCAAACACCAGGGTCTCATATATATGATTCCCTGTGTGATTTCCCTGCGGGTGTCACTTTTCCCAGTGAGTCTTGAAGCTGCTTATTCACCAGTTTAATGTTGACTCACCTGCTTGTAAAAGGAAAGTTTAACAATTGACAACTCTTGAGGCTCACTGGGAAAAGTGACACTCGCAGGGAAACGCACACAGGGAAACCATTTTGAGCTTCCTGTGAAACTTGGAAGTGTCGACGTTGAGCGCGGTTGGTCAAGCTGATGACTGTCTTGTTGCTGTTGTGTAGCCAATTATAAAAAATAGCGAGAGCATATGTCACAGCTGACATTGAAACATCCTTGAGACTCTGACTCCTCATCGTACTTCCGGAACAAGCGTGGTTGATCAGCTTCAGATCAGTGTGCCGTTAATTCTGAGATTAATCAACTCGAGATTTTCATGTGTGAATTTCTGAGGCTTACAGAACCTTCTTCCAATTGGATATTGTTCGAACAGATGTAAGGTTGTGTTACACAATGGAATCACACTACTTGATTTATGTTTTCCCAGGATTTTTTGAGTTCACAATTGGAGTTTGTAATAGACTGGGATATGCAGAAAAAGTTGAAGCCTAAAAAATCAGGTCTAAGTAAATATCAAATTCTTGTCATGGAGTGAACAAGTACTAAAGTTTGGTGCTTCATAGGAACAAGCAGCCAGAACTTGCTATTGTACCGCTTTCATTCTCAAGTGCTTTTTCCCTGACGCTCCTCACGGCACTGTTGCTTAATTATTCCACTCGTAAGTCTCTTGCGGCCTATAAAAGTGGTTGTTGCCTGAGCATTCAGGCCGGTGATGAAGATGCGGAAAGATTCTAGAAGTGGAAGTTCAGAATCTCGCACTTGCTCAGTGCCGTTGCATTTCTGCACTTCCTGATCATTACTAGCAGGGTTAAATTGAAGCCGATAGAACTTGGGCCCGTGGGCAATGCATGCCTCTTAAAATGCGAGGGCATGGGCTGCACAGTTCAAAGTAGATAAGCAAATGACGTCACTAGAACTAGCTAGTACATGTCGCTGGCTAGTCGTCACTTCCCTAATAAAATGAACAGCACTGTCTCCAATTTGCCTGTTTTTCAAAGGCATATATATACCCGTAGGCAAGACCAAAGTTTGACGTTTTCAATCTGCCACACTTCGGTTTTGTAGCCATCGCGTGAAAGGAACACTTAGTGGTGAAACACTCATACAATCAGGAGGTTAATGAAGACCACAGAAGGGATTCATGTTCCATGTACAAGTGATAACTAATTACCTGAAAAATCATCTGTAATGCAGCACAGGGCTTGGAGACGGCAGATTGTGTCATCTCCAATACTGTCTGATCCTCGTAGTGCATGTTCTTAAAATCTAGCTCGCTTCTTATGATCTGCTACGTGTCATAAGACATGCTATCAAAGTGCTCATTGCAGCATATACATGAACCCCGAATATGAACATTCATGAATCACGGATATGGACAAAATTGCTTGCATGGATGCTCAATTCAAAACTCTGAAGAGCCGAAATGATAAATAGCAACCCGTAGCAAAATCGACACTCACACCTATTCAATACATATAACATAATGACTTGAAGAGTTTTCACAATCCAGTTCCCATTTATGATAAAAGCCCATTTTATTCCATTCTGTTTATTGTATTATATGCTAAAGCTCAAAGAGCCCTTCTTGAAGACCACTATGCAGCAAACTTGGCAAGACACTAAATCAAGCAAAGATCTGCATCTGGCCTGGAGAATCAACAGCTACCAACTGAAACCCCAGTGACTCCTAGACTTTGATAACAACAGCCTACAAGAAGCCATGACGTTTCAGCTGCTAGAGAAAAACAAGCTTACACATGGCCTGGTGCTTTCTCACAAACACACATGCCTTACATCTGTTCTAGCAGACGAACAAGATGGAAAAAAACTGGACCGGGTAAAGTAAATTCGTTATCAGTCACCACACCGCAACCCACATGCCTACAGCATACTGTCGCCGAACATCGACCTCAGTAGGAAAGTCATCTTCCCGAAGCAATATTTGTCCGCAATATCTCGAAACGTGGTCGCATTGCGAAAATTTAGAGGGAGCACTTGAACAGGCCCAGCACCAGGCCCACCAAAGTCTGCAGGATCCCGCCGATGATTGTCAAGACCTTGCCCACTGTCACCTTCAAGTATCCGTCCACGTATATCACCACGAGCTCCGTCACGTCCCCCGGGACCAAGTACGTCCCGGATAGGAGCACGTCAGTGATGTCGGTCACGTCGACCTTCACTGTAAGATCAATATCCACAATGACGGTTGCGTCCACATCCACCAGTATGCCGTTGCACTTGATGGGCTTGGGGCACTTGTTCACGCACGAAACCTTCCGGCCGTGCGCCGCCACCACGGCCCCCAGAAGGAGCAAGAGCACCAGGGTGGCCCTCATGGTGCTCGCGCCGCTGCTGCTGCCTGAGGAGTACTTGGCCGCCATTGCGACGTGAAGAGGGTCGAAGATGAAGCTGATGAGTAGCAGGCAAATGTGGAGAGGAGAGAGCAGGATGACACTGGGCGCTCGAGAAGTAGCTGTAGGTGAACTGGTGAAGGATGAATTGCATGGGTGCTGTATGGGTTTATATACTGTACATGATCGCTTGTGCTGAGGAAAAGGTGACGACTCAGGCGACTTGCGATGGCTCTTCTAGTGACTAATTATGCAGATGACGAATCACGTAGATAAGATTCCAGAACATGGGGCAAGGACGAACATCGACACTAGGCAGATTTGATTCACATATATCCAGTTTAGTTGATTAAATTGTGCACGCCAGATGTCCAGAGATCGTCACATTGTCTAGTCGAGATGATCAGGTCCACAGATGATCATCACGTCGTCTAGAGATGATCACGTTGTCAACAGATGATCACTTCGATCATTGGCAGGTTGACGTAAATCTTTTGGCGATATTAGTCATTCCATCTGCGGGTTAAACTTTTGGCAAATTCGATTCATTTGAGAACTCACGGACTGGATCGCCAGCTGGTTTGGACTACGTGGGAATCGATGATAGGCACACTTGAAAGTCCGATTAAGGAGGGGTGCATTGTTAAGTACCCCAACACATCCCTGGTCCGCAACAACGGGTCACGGCATCGTGAGAGCAAGATCAGCAAGCTGACCTGGATGTATATATTCGTGATTTAGACGCTCTTGAAGGTCCTTTGTCAGCCCGCTCGGACAACCACCCCATGTTCATTGGTTGACCTGCCTTAATTACTGTATCCTCTTTTCGCAGGGTACTGTTGACATAAGGGTTGACTAGCTCTGATTCGAGTGAAAATTAAAGAGTGTGCATCATGGTGATATATATCTGTGGTATTTTGGGACCCTGATCTTTTATAAAGGGCATATTCCTGATCTTTTTGGGAGTACGTAATATTGCTGATCTTTTAGGCAGGGCACATCGCCAAGGAGGGAATATTGCTGATCAATCGGGGGGTCATATTGCATCGTGATAAAAATACAAGTACTGCTGTATATTCTGAGCTAATATATGTGACTCAGTCTTGTTTGGTATATCACTATCGAGTTGCTGCAGGGCACTCCGTTTCTATTGATAACTTATTTCACTTTAGTTTCTGGGGTTTGGTAGCCTGACGACGCTACAGTGGTATTTGCAGTACGTGGAAACTTGCAATGTCAATGCACAAAGCACTTGCACATTAACGCTCAGGGAAGAAGCATCCCTGAGACCCTTATCTCAATAAAGTGAAAATTTAAGATATCAATTGATAAGCGCAGAATCTATGATTGTTGATCCAAAAAGACCATGTCCATCAAACTGGCAATCATCGAAGATCCATAGTTTGCACGTAGTGATAATTATTTATGCATTTGTTTGTAATCCCTTGTTCTTTCTCGTAATCTGTTTCAGTTTTCCAAGAATGAACTGAGGCGCTGTTACAGATGAAATCAAATTATTCCTTGGACATCAAAACTTTGCGAATTTGGAATAACAGCTACTGTAACTTTTCTTTGAATTGTAAATTCTTTGTATACACTTAGATTTCATTTTGTACAATCGCCCATATATTGCGGAGATGGTTTCAGTTCATTTGAAACCTAATTGTGTGAATTTTCTACGATGGTGGTACTCCACTTCAGAACTACCGGTTTAAATAGTGAGTGTCGATTTTAGTGGTCGAGAGTAACAGTAATGTGGTTAGTGCAATTCCTTATATCAAAGACCATCTTGACCTAATTTTATCAAGTTATCTGTACACTATCATATCTCGGATGAATAATTTTTGTGTACATTTCTGGTAAACTGTGAATCCAACTAATCTTCAAATCACTCATCATGTGCAACGTCTTGTTTGGTTCCATCCTTTGTCAAGGGGCCGTATATAGCAGTCACATCGACAAGCTGTATCATCCACACTACCATCTCCAATTCTCACTCTGTATTTTCCCAATATTAATCATGACTTCATAACTTTGAATGTTTTATGACTAGGCTGGGACATGGATACAGTAGATAATATGAGGTGGTTTTTGATACCGGAATTCGTTTGCGTCTAACGCAAAAGGTTCCAACTTTATACAGTTGTGCCGCGTAGGAGATAGATGTCTAGCAGCTCAGAAAATATAACTATAAACAATCATTCTCTGTTTAGACAAACGCCTGCACAAAGTGCTGATACAACTTAGCACTTAGTATAACAATTTCTTGTCCGTGATACTTCTATATGCCCAGCTGGTATAACAATCAACGATTTTGAAGTGGTAAACATTTAGTTTCATTCCTAAACATTCTATTTTCAGTTACTTGCACAATCAGTGTCATTATGATTTAATGCAAAATTCCTTAAATCCATTTACTCAAGATCGCAATAATCCATTAGCGTTTCCAAGCAATCCAGGACTCTGTCAAACCCATGATAGTTTAAGTATCTAGAACAGTTCATATCGTTAATAGCCAGCCTTTCAAATGCATACAATGACACTGCCAATTTCCGAAAATAAGGGGCCAAAGCTAGTACACATTAGCCATTCTACTGAGCTGCTTCCAGTTTGAGATATCTTGCATTAGCGCTGGTTGCCTTGGCTTCCTCTCCTAAATCTGCATATGCCATTGCCTGTTACACCTCACACAGTCAATTTCTCAAGCATATCAAGTTTCCACGTTTTTTTTTTTTTTTTTTTTTTTTGGCATTAAAACCTATTCCAAGTGGAAGACGGTAGCACTTCTATCGACATGATTTCAGTAAACGCACCCTGATACATTCTACTAAGTTCAATATCAGAAGTGTTCAAAATTGAGAGCCACCAGCAGAATTCAACCACAATTGAATAGTGGCCTACCAGAACACGCCAAGTGAACGGAATCTCACTCCTTTCCAATACGCGTTGCTCTGCAACTTTCACTACTGCAAAATTCCAAAATGAAACCTTAAATCTTGAGAAAGGCAGTATAATAACACTACGGTAGAGTAATGCTAATGCAAACATAATGCAAAATAATTGAGCTATTCGTTAAACATGAAGAATCAAACCTGGCAGGGATTGCCCAGCACGTAAAAAAGCATCACACCACAACTCCTGGAAGACGTCCAGCTGCTCATCGGATGCGCCCATCACCTAAGCGCCATAAAACCAAGCGTATCGCTCTTCAATGTCAAAACAAAAATGCGGAACAAAAGCAATGCATCTGAAAGAACAAGATGACAAGAAGTACGAATCATTTCGCAAAACATTGATAATGTTCTCACAAGCCATTTGTAAGTGGTGCAACCATGCCCTTACCTTATACTTGGATGTGCTAGGATCAAGATCCAACAGCTCACAAACAGCTCCAAAATTGCGGACTCCATACTCGTACAGTGCCTTTGCAAGCTGTTACCATCAAAAGCAAAGACAAACTTAACACACCAGAGTCCTACCACTTAGAGTTGGCCTCTACCAATTTACCCTGAATGCCAGTTGAACTATTTAGAAACAAAAACTTCCTTTCAAGCACGTGAGGAAATTACATACTGATATGACGGGCTGCAGTGGAGTCCGTTGTTTCTCCTCTATGCCTTCCACTCTGCAATAAATTCTGACACAGAGACTATCAAAACATACCTTCTAAGTGTATCTGTGGCTGAACATCTTGACAGTGAAGGGTATTACAAAGCGTTACGTACTTGTATCCATCTTTAACGATTTTCCAAAATCATAGACATCAAAGGTTACTTTCCAGATACTAAACCGGTATTTCTCGTATTGTTCATTATTCCAACTATCCGATAATCAAAATAATTGCAATACATTAACCACTGAGGCTATAGTTTGTCGGGCTTGCCTGTGCGTGAGAGCCTGGAGCAGCCGCTGAGCCTCTGCCTTGTGACCTCCTCGGGACAGCCCCCAAACTATCAAGAGGTCTTGTAGCCACTCGGTGTGCCACCTTAGCTGTATATGTTTCAATAGAACACGAATTCAGCACATTCAAGACGTAGGATGCCTTCGTTATCTAATATTAGCACATTGATGTTCTCTCTAGAGGCGCACTACCATAAGTTGCACTGACAATGGTTCACCGACAGCATACCACAACACATATACTCGTAGCACGAACAAAACTAAATTGTCCTCTTTTCAGAAATGGGATCCTACCTCATCAAGCAGGCATCCTTGCATGTCAGCTAATCGTGTAGTGACAACATCACGATGCCCTCTTATATCAAGACGAAGCAGGAGACCGAGTGCATTCAAGCAGTCCTGACACAGACATATCAAAACAGAACGTTTCATTCAGTCGTCCCAAGGACAATTTGTTGAAAATTGAAACAACGGCATCATTGAAACTTAAAGTCTGAGCCGTCGAATTACAGGTTCTAGGAAGAGGCTCCAATTTTTTTGGAAAGGATAGAAGTGGAGTGTAGAATGTAACCTGCGAATTATCAGCAGCGGCATTGCTGCCCCAAATGTGAGCATCATAGACTTCAACAACTCTTTTCAAGGCATCTTTACCGCCCTGCTCCAACTCACATAAGGCCAAGTGCCACCAGCTATGGGTATACCTGCAAAAGTAAACAAGAGACGAGCACAAGAACTTCAGACTATATGCTCAGTTCACCATTAATTAAGAGAGGTGATAATTCCTATCACGGCTTCAAGCCCAGAAATCTATATCATTCTAAGCGAAGTTCCCACGTTCTTGCCCTTATGTGATATCCCAGGTTTAGCAGAACTTGACTAAAAATTGTTCATGTTACATAATAGGATTCGTAAGATTTCATGCAAGAGAACACGAAACAGGAGGATTACATGAATGAACAGCAAGACGTCCAGGTGTTACCGCAACTAGCTGCAAATGTCAGAGCTTCTTTGAAACGACACTCATGTTGTAGCACATGGACCAACTGCACAAACATCAAGTACACCCAAAAGATTTCAGCGCTTCATAAACTAAGTAATGCATCAACTATTTGTTCTACAGACCTAAAAGAATAAAAGTCTGGGCAGTAGTTCAAAACAATTGGGGAACACATACTAATATTAGCCACGTATTCCAATTGCAACGTCTGGCAAAAGAGCTTTGCAAAAACGTGATAATGAGCAACATGAACAACGTCATAGTTCGCAGAATGTGCATGTAAGTTACAACAGGGACGCACCGCATGTTGACCCCACACATCAAGGGGCTCAATTTCTAATGCCTTCTTAGCTGCAATCTCTGCTTCTCTCATTCTCCCTCCATCTTCCAATAAAGCAAATGCCAGCATTCCATACATGAATGGACTTTCCTTGTTCGCAGGCAGCACCTGTCCATACACATGTTCCCACGTATGCGTGAGCCCATTTATCAAAGCTCTTTTTCCAGTACACACGTTTGAAAAATCCCGGGTACTGATTCATAGGGACAAAGACTATGAGCAAAATAGGAAAACGGAAAACAATAGCAGTTAATGCTACATGCTTTGAAGAGAATGCAACCTTCTAACATAAGATTCACTAGCACTTTCTTAGTTGTTTCTGGGACAACTTTGTGCACTTCCCCGTGATAGAATCACTCACCAGCTCAGCCAGCCGCAACATATCATGTTGCCTTCCCATATAAAAGCAGATTGTTTGGCCTCTTTTAAGAGACGCCAAATCTTTTGGAAACTGTGTCAGAAGCTGAGAAAACGAACAAGTAACGTAAATAAGGAGTTCAAAACATTTCCCTATGAAAAATTTGGAATCTAAAGTTATCTGATGAGAAAAATTCTCAACTCCTCTCAAGAATTCTATCAAATCATACTAAACGATCACTGCAATGATCCTGACATAAATAATTACCCACAACATGTACGAGGCGGTTGATATGAATTTGAAACGCATATGAGAGCTTAATGAAAGAACATACCTGAAAATGCAAATCAATTACTTCTCCAATTTGACCCTGTACCCATGCACTTATCACTGCCAGCACTAACTTTTCATAGCTAGTGGCCTTATCCTGCACAAGACAATTATATTTCAGCCAAATTCTCTGCAACTTGCAAATATATAAACCACACATTGAGATCTTCTGAACTTCATTGATCACACGCAAATACCCTAATTACCTTGGGTCTTAAATTGCCACACTATTAGAGCAACCAGGAGAAACTAATCAAGGTAGACAGAGGATAGATGATAGTACCAAGTTGGATTTAGCAGCGTCTAAATACATGTTTGGATTAAGATCTTTGGAATCACTTTGAGTCAGCAGATGACCAGCTGCCAATGCACATGCTAGAACACAACTACCATCCGCATCAGTCGCCTTTAGAATTACTTGTCTTTCTGCACCATACGTTAACACCTGTAAACACCCACCGAACGACATATCAGGCCCAAATACCGCACCTCGCTTTCTTAGTAATATCAACTCCTCCCTGAATTTCATTCAGCTAGACCAGAACACCAATCACTGAGAATTAATCTTCAGCAATTACAGGTACATGTTACAGACCACTAGCACAAACGCAGGAATAAGAAGACTGAGGTAGATAATTTTTATCTTGAGCTCGCATTCCAGTATGAAAAAGGTCCATGGTTAACATGTGTACTCGAGAACTAGTACAAGATTTTCTTCATTCGACACAACGTGAATTTGTAGAAGCTCGGTTTTACAAGAGAAGTAAAGCGGTGACTCTTATATAACAATTCTCACAATGCCTTAACAGACTTTCTGACGCCTGCTGGGAACTAAGAGATTGATACGCAATATTGGAGTGCTCAGCGGATCGCATGATAATTTTTTAGTACAACCGACGAGCGACCTTCAAAAAATTCGGATGGGACACAAAAACTTTCGTTCAATAGAAAAATTCTATGATTAACTCGGAGAAGAAAGCCTTATTTCACCTTCGCAAGGATAAACTACGCTCCAATCTTGTCGAAAACCTAAAATGCTCTGACTCAAGAGATCGACATGGCCTAAAATTCTGTGCATAAATCCTAAGCCTTCAAATACGAAACAGAATCCGATGCAGAGCTGGCTTTCTATTCCGTCCCTCATAATCCTGATCCCACCACCATCAATTCCAATCCCTATACTCTGAACAAATCCGATCATAACAAATAACCATCCAATTATACATAACATCTTGAGCCTTATCCCAAAACCATAAACCCATGCTGAGCTGGTCCAGTAATCTTCCCCTGAAACCCATAGTAAACGAAGAGACTGACACACCTGACGGTAGAACTCATTGATGAACGAAACGCAGGCATCCGATCGGGTGCGCACCGGGTACCCCCACAGATCCATCCGATACTCCTCCTCATCGAAAGAAGAAACACGACCAACTTCGGTACCAGAAACAAGTGGGTCATCCTGAGGAAGATGATCATAAGAAAAAGAGCCACTCTGAGCGTAACTGCCGCCGTCAACACCCTCCGCCATGACAAGTAAACACCACCAGCAGGAGCTGCACCAGTTCAACTTGTCTAGAAAACAAGACCGCAACTTGTCTAGAAAACAAGATCGCAAGATTCTAGACAGAGATGAAACCAGGTCGCAGTTTTAAAGAGTTGGTGTGGTGATGGTGCGGAGCTAGTGAGGGAGAACAGTTTTTGGAGGCGATTGTGAGCATGAGATTGGTGATGAGGAGAGGGGAGCAGTGGCCATGGCAAATATGGGAGTGACAGCGGCAGCGGCAAGCATGTTGCCGAGAAGGAGAGAGTGCGTCAGTGTTGTGGTACGGTGGTTGTCTTCCGTCTGCATGACGATATTAGTGAATGATATAGTGAGAAAGAGAAGAAGAATCCATTTGACTCAAAGAAATAAAAAATAAATTAAAAAAATAAAAATAAAAAAGAGAAAAGGAAAGGAAAGGAAAGAAAGATAGAAAAGAAAAAGAAAAAGAGAAGAAGAATTCATATAGCGGAGTTGGGCAGCAGGTTTGATCATAAATAGTTCTTTTATTAAAAAAAAAAGTTTAAAAAAGTAAAAATATAAATATAAATTAAAAATATATAAATTTTAAGGATAGAAAAGAAGATACATACAAAATTATTTTTAGTGATCAATATGTGTCTATTTTAAATTCGTCTAAGGCTATTTTTATTGGATTTTTTTTTAAATATAAGAATTACAAAATTAGTTTTTAAAAAGTGAGGAGCTTCATTTTTTTGAAAGTAGAAGTTTTATTTTGAAGTGGATGAATTTGCTACCGAAGTACGGTATAAGGAGTGACTTCTAAGCTGGCAATTAGAAAGAAAAATGAAATTGCATAGAGTAAAAAATGATTGTACAAAAAATGAACCTAATTTTTTTGTTACATTAATTGATTATAAATTAAATTAGTAGTTATAAACTTATTGATTGATGATAGATATGGTAGGTTCTTTTAATTGACATTCAAATAGAGGATAAAATCATAGTTGGAAATTTAATATTAGAAAATAATAGCTTGGTAAACTAAAATCGCGCATTGTTTGCTCTAAAAACACTTCGCGACCAGGTTCGATAAGTGAATTTGGCTCTACATTCAACGTCTTTGCTTCTATAAATGAATTTTGCTCTACATTCAGCATTTTTGCTTCCATCTCTGTCCTCAGGGCCTCAATGTGAGCTCTCTGGCATAAATGTTGGATAATTTTGTTGTGCTATCTACGTTTAAGATCTTTTTGTTTGATCGGAGTAACTTTGTTTGCTAGAGCTTGTTGACAAGAAGGACAGTTTGGACTGTGCTCTCAAGTAAAGAAACCTCGCACTCCTTCACAAGCTCCGACCTCTCATGAATAACACCGACCATCGATATCATAGCCCATACATGGAGCCCATGATTTTAGGCTAAATGGAATTTGAACGACCGTGAGTCCTATAACCAAACTTACTTACATTATATAAAAATTATAAAATATAAATGGAAATAAAGTGGGTCAAAACAATTCACACTTGGAACTACGTATCGTACATACTTTTCAGATTCTAATATAGAAAACAAAAATTCCACACTGTAGAAGAGGACATGAAAAATATAATTGCATAATATGTGCATTTATTTTAGACGTCCATAAATGAATCTTCTCAAATGAGTAAGAATAATGCAAGGAATTAAAAGCACAATCCATCTGCCTTCTACAGTACATATGAACACATTAGAAACTACGATATTTTATTAAAAAAATGTACATCATTTATTTATATATGAATTCAATTTTTTGTGGAGTACATTTTTTAAGATTATAATGTGTTGATCTACATTCGCATAGTACGTATTGTAGTAGCTGAGATGATATGGTACAAAATCATTTACTTATGCACTCATGTCAGTGCTCTTCCATCATCCATTTCACCATCGGATTCCAAATCAGCCAACTCCTCTTCATCTACAACTTCGTGCAGACGAGGTGGGTAATTCCAATTAAACGTTCGTGGCTCCTCGTCCTATGAGTAAAATTCCTCAAATATTTCATTGTCATGTTCAAGAAACCTCTCTTCCTCTTCTTCTGTACCTTCCCCTACATCATCGTCTACTTCTAGATCTCCTTTGCCTGTTATTGATATTCGAGGACCCGTCCTTGCCAGTTCTTGCCACGTGTACGACCCTCTTATAATGAACCAATTTTGATCTTGGTTTCATTTTAATTGCTAATTTCCATCCCGTGTCTACAGTATCTTCAACATAAAAAAACTGGGTCACATCTTTAGGGAAAATAAACGGATCGTCCTCCATGTTGGAAGCTGATATGAACTCCCCTGCTTTCACCCGGTCAAACCCGCACTCATCTTCCAATACCGTAGCATTTTTGCCCCGTTGTCTAATGACCGAATCCCAAACTGACACTTAAACAACACCGTTTGAAAACTATCAAAATCAAAACATACGATGCTATCTATATATCTATAAAATTTTGTTTTTCCATCTTCCAACTCATATACCACCGACACCCCTGAGTCAAATGTGGTTTCCTTTTTCAGATCCCTTGCCATAATTCAAAAGTGGCTTCCGTAAATCCAACACATTGTATAAAAATGTCCTTTCTCTCCCGGTCCAAAAACGATATCCATGACCATTTGCGACACATGCTTGTTAGCAGTTATGTCCTCTTGAAAATCACTGTGGACCCACTCCTTCAATGTTGGCCTCAGTATCATTTCTCTAGTTTCCACTTCGTAGCGCTCTCTCCATGTCTCCATGCATGTTGCATTCAATAACAAAAAGCGATGTGCTTCTTCTCTAAAAATTGGGTCAACTACTTGATATTTAGAAGCCTTTGGCAATACAATCCCCCTAGTTCGAACATCCTCTTCGGTGGGTTTTTGAAGCACGGTTGCATTTCTATGCAACCTCACCATATACTTGTTTACATGAAACATTGCTTCGGCGCATATATAACCCTCTCCAATAGAACCTTCCGGTCTAGCTTGTTGTCAAACTAGATCTTTTAAAACCTTCAAGTCCCTTTCTATGTAATACATCCAACGAACAGATCTAGGACCAGCAAGTTTGACTTCTTTCACTATATGTAATATATTACGTACTTGTATGTCAAAAACAAATATAGGTAAAATGTATTTCCATTTCACACAAGATTTTGGATGCCTCAATCTTCATCTTCGGGCAGTCAGAGATTCTAATTTCCTTGGAACATACCCAACGGAATAGGGCTGCTAAACGATACACAATCTGACGAATTTCATCGGTCAAGGTTCTTCTCACCACAATAGGAAGTAGATTGTGCAGTAAATTATTGTAGTCGTGTGTTTTGAACCCAACCACTTTGCCATTGTTGAACTTATGTTGGAAGCTTGAGCCATAGCCAAAAGGTGTCCGAGTAGATGAAATCAACTTAATGATATTATCGTATTCATATGTGGTCCAAATCCAATTTGCAGGTGCGTATGTCCACTTTGTTGTACCCTTATCATCTACTCCATCTTCTTGGGGGTGAAAGCGCTGCAATACATTAAAATGTTCTAATAAACGTCGCAACGTCAAAGAATCAGACTTTGTACCTTTGCAATTCGAAAAAGTTTTAAAAAGCAAAGCACATATGTTCTTCTCCGTGCGCATAACATCAAGTAAATGAGGTACGACTAATTCCTGTTCCAGCCAAAAACAATTTTTTGATTACATAAGTACTCAAAAGTATTAAATTTAGATACAGAAGACAAACTAAATGTCACAGACAATATGTCAGATTGATGTACATTCAATGTCCAATGCAACTCAAATGTTTATATTCTACATTCCGGTATTCTATTGGTGAAATACGTCAGGATCCCACACTTCACTGAATACTTCCTCAGTCTAAGAGGAAACTTTGAAAACTTATTTATGTTTGTACCCTCTTAAACCATAATCCACACTTACCATACCAATGCATGATACAACTGCTGCATTACTAGATTTTAAACCCCAAATAATAAATCATAATTCATACATTAGCTCTGTCATACATCACAGTGAAAATGACTCTTTTGGGCTCTACCCTGATAGTATGTTTACTTCAATTATATTAGCAAGCATATATAATACATCAGCGAGGGCATTCAGAATTTTAAGTAAGTATCATAACAACACATGGAAAATTTAAAGAAACAAAAAATATCAATTTGCCTATCCAATAACATTCACACTTAAGAACAATAGGCAATGGAGTCTAAACTCTACTCTGGTATATCTCATAGGATACGTCATTCAGGATGATAATTTCAGTTTTAACATGAATGCCTTAAATAACACCAACACAATACATACATACATAAAAAAATAAATGAGTAAAAATGATCGGATGTTTACAGTAACTACCACAAACTTAATTGTCATTATATATCCACCTTGTAATACGGGAGCCTGAATAATATTGACTTCTCCTTCATGCCTGACTCCTTCAGAGACAATGTATTAGCTTGAACTTTTTTCCACTGGTCTTCCTAGAATCTTCCATTTGTTCTCCCAGGATTTGGAACTTTATTGTACAACTTACCATTGAACAAGTTTCGGTTCCTGGAAGCTCTATATCTGTGGTTCACAGGAAGGTACTTTCTATGGCCTAAGTATACAACCTTGTTCAAGTGCATACATTTTTCAATTCAATGACATTTGGGCCACAAGGGGAATAAGCTTTAAGGCCCTGCGTTTGTAACGAAGAGAATACCCCATATCTTGGGAAGTCATGCAATGACCACAACATCATAGCATAGAGGTAGAACGTTTGTTTGGTAAAGGCGTCGTACGCCTCTACACCATCCACCCATAACCTGAGAAGTTCATCAATCATGGGCTCCATGTATGTGATGATATCATAGCCAAATCCTCCTTCATCCAGTAAGAAGAATTCAGTGCCCCACGATTCTTTCCTACAACTCTCTTCTCCATGGTTGAATCACCAAGAACCTCATCGAACTCCGACTTTATAGTCAACTTTAAATCACTCAAAAAGACTCCTCTAGACTCCTATTTAAGTGTTGTGCACGGCCTCTTCCATATTACTATCGGACTTAATGCTCCCTCAACTTCCTTCGCGCTCATTCTTTCATATTGGTTTCTTTAATCTTTTGTAAACCCTCCTAAACCAACCTCCTCTTGTCTCTAAGCTGAAGCCAATTAACTTTCTTATCTAATGACATAAATCAAAGCCCTTTTGCAAACTGCTGGGTCAATTCTTTATTAGGCATTTCTTTGGTCTCATATACTCTCTGGTACAAAGAAAGGATCGCATCTTGATCTCATAAGGTAGTCCTCGCAATATATTTCCACCTGACTACCGTGCGAGATCTTTGGACCAAAATATTGACAAACAATTGTCTTTGGCACGTACTCTTTGATATTGCTTACAAGGACACCACCGTTGGGTGCATCCACAACCACAAATTGGTCGCCCATCTACCATGAGAACCCTGACATGTTTTTAGTATGAGTGTCCACGCTAGCACACAAGGACAAAAAAGCTCTCCAACACTATCAGAAAAATGAGACTCAAGAAATCTTTCATTTTGTACGCTCTACTCTCCCCTCAAACTCTAGTTTTTTTATTTTTTTATTTGACACAAATGAAGAATGATCTTTTACTTCAAGATGAAAGAACACAAATCCTAGCTTATTAAAAAAGACAGAACATCCGTGCTCTATACACAACACGACAACACACTTCATACAAGTTCCAAATTCAACTTCTAAATGTACATACTTCACTTCTAATTCTGCAACATCTAAGACAACCACAATCGTACCTAACATGCATTTGCTTAATTACATAGTGAACTGCTTCAAATTAAATAGTTTCTTTTTCTTTATTGAGGTGAGATGAGACGAGGCAAAGAAGTGGGCAGTATGCAAACTTTGTCTGAGCATGCAGACAGTGCCTTGAGCCGTGTGCCGATTGTACTCCAAGGACACTTTGGGGTGGTCATGTAGTCAAGAGATTTAAGGTTAAGCAAAGGTCTCGAACTTACCAAATTATTGTCTAGGGACATGATTCAAGATAGAAGAACAAATTGAGCTCGCAAGTTTTTGAAATCTTGCCCTAAAAAGCTTCCACACGCTAAGCGCACTGACAGCAAGAATCTGGCTCGGACTTCAAAGCTCCAAAACAAACGTAGAGAATGCTCTCTGAAAAAAACAAATCCACAAGGAAAGATACAACCATAAAAAGGATGGAAAGTGGGAACCATGTGGCGGGAGTCAAAGTGGCACAAGACAGACGTATTGGGGTAGAAGTGCGCGGGAGAAGTACGTATACTTCTTTTGAAATAGCTCATACTTGATCCTGCTCGGGCATGGCACATGAATGATGAGTTACCGATGAAAGCGCAACATTTCGTTCCAACTTTCCATACCACCCGTTCCTATATACCCATATCGTGCCATTGCTCAAGTATATTTCTACTGTGTGATTGAAAGGATATTTTATTGATATGAGATTTTTTATAAAAAAAAGTGAAATAATATAATTTTAATGAAATTATCTCATTATAAATAAAAATAGGGAAATTTCAAAAAAATTAAGAAAAATATAAATAATATATTTAGTTGATACTATGAAAAATCTTTCTCTACAATAGTATATTCTTTAAAATTCAAATGATTTATCAATTTATGGCATTGTGCAACTCTGAAAGGTATTAATTAACATAAATTAATACTTTCATTTGATATAAATGTTGAAAATCTAACCATGTAATGTATTAGTTTTACGGTAAAAATATTATTTGATTTTATAGTTTTAAATAACAATGTTGATGAAAATCATATCTTGCACATACAACAAGTTGTTACTATATAGCAAATTGAACTATTATGCACATTGATTGGAGTTATCTATGCACATACAAACATCCAAGTGCAGAGTTCATGATATTCTAAAATGTAGTTAGGATAACAATTAAGACATCTATTCTTCTTCAAACTAAGAACAATTATAGCATAATTTATGGCCCGAAAGATATTGATTGATCTATATTTGCTCAAAACTATGTGAATATGCTTTTAAAAACTAAGATGGCAATTTTAAAAACCTTGAATATTGGAGCCTCTTGGTTAAGAAATTGGATACGGCCATGAAAAACATTGAGACATTCGACAAACATAGAAGATGTCGGGGGTAAAAAACACATTGTTCCAAGTCATATTTAATTATATTTGAATTTTTAAATCTTACTATGATAGGAACTACTCCCTCTGTTTCTGAAAGAAATGGTGATTTCCATTTTAGGCCGGGATTAACTACAGTGACAGTCGAGCTTGAGGTTGGCTGAACACGGTTTTCGATAAATGCATCAGCTGCCAACCTGCGAAGCTGCCATTAAAATAAACTTTCTGAAATTCAATCAGCTGGTGTCACCTTGCTGATTTCAGGTTCATGGCAGGTTCCTCCTTTGAATTCTTGACGGTGGACTTCCTGGTAATGATGAAACCATTGTTTCTTTGTGAAACAAAGACTTTGTGGAAATCACCATTTCTTTCAGAAACAGAGGGAGTAATAAGTAAGATCAAATCATACGGACCACGGTCCCAGCAAAACCCAACAGCAAGAGATGTCCATACCCATGACCGAGGGGTTAGCGTCTATGCCATAAAACCTCCATCTCTCATCTTCAGCTCATATCTTCGTAGTGTGTGTTTCAATCTTCACTTCCTCTGATCATCGTTTGTTAGGAGTGTTTAGCATTGTGTATATGATCGGTTTCTTTGGTTTAATTTCTGTTGTGCTACACCATGTGCTTACCGAGGCTTGTTTCGTAATCGTTTGCGAGGACTATTTGGGTTTCTGCTCAAGGTTCAGATGGGTTTCTGGGTTTATATGAAGTGGGTTTGTTAGGATATGAGGATACTTTCCCCGGATGATCGACGTTGATTCCAACTGTGCTAACTAGCTCGAAAGAGCCAAGCCAGAGAAACTGATCCTTCATTTTATCTGAGCAGTTTGGGTTTTAGGGTTTGGGGTGTTTGTGCATGAGGTTGAATTGGGTTCCTCGCAGCTTGGATGCAGTTTCATGTGGATATGATGATCGCAATTGGTCCGTGTTTCTGAAAAGCTCTCGAGCTATCTGGAGAAACACCAGCGAGATTTGCCGACTGATATTCGATTCGTCTCCTGAACTGGTAATGTACTGTCGTTTCTCTGGTCATGTTTGGCATCCTGGATTTCTGATGATGACAACACCATGCTAATCATGAACTACATGATTACAAAACAGATATCCGTTAATTGAAGTTATTCTCGGTGCCATTGGAACATGCATCATATCTGAAGGTTTAGTGTTTAGGGTTCAGTGTTCAGCATTAGACGATCACGATGAGGATATCCTATATGCGCTGAAAGCTTCGGCTTGTGTGGTTGCAAACCTCTAAGAAGTGCTGAGTGATCATGTCAGTTCTGCGTTGAGTGCCATTCTCGTGTTCCTCCGCTATTCAGGGCGTGGTCTATTTCTTTAATGTCAATTGCGGTACATTGTAAGAGTAGTTTCATCTGTGAAAGGCGATGATTAGAACATACCCGCGCTTCTGAGGGGTAACCCATTGAAGTACAAAGGGAAAACATGGTTGAATTTCTTCAGATGAGCCTTGGACAGTGTAATGTCAGATGTAAAGTTCTGTGCAGTGTATATATCCCAAAGGATGAGTTGCAGATTCTTAGTCGGATTCCCTCCGATGTAATAACAAGTGACGCCAACCTGCGCTTCTGATGGATATTTGTGTCTTTGGTATTCTAGAGTTACTGGACTGTGGTGATGATTCGATAATCCCAGCTCGCTTTTAGCTTTCGCAAGAAAGCGTTGAAGAGAAATCATCGTTTCCAACACAAATAAAGCCTGAGCAGTCTATCCCTTTAGCTGTGTTTGTATCCTTTTGAGTGAACCAATGCTGTCTGAAGGCAAATTGACTAGAGTCACTCGTGTGCTTGTAATTGGTAGCACATAGAGCGCTGAAAATTGCCGAGAGGGAGGATGATGGGCAGCTGTTCATCTTGACGCTGAAGAATCTACCTGCGCAGGTGGAAGCTTCCATCAACAGATTGTGCATTGTGCAATTTTTGGCTTGGGACATGTTGTCAATGATGAAACTTATGTCATGCACCACACTTAGCTAACCGTGCTGATATGACCTTACACCATAGAAATTTCTGAGGCAACCTGTGGGGAGATTTGTGTTTTCCTTGTTCAGGACTCTTTCATTTATTACTTTCTAACCGACGGGACTTGCGATTTGATGGACCATTGCCTCCCTTGATCGTCACTACCACCTTCGACGGTCCTAGTGAGCCGTCATCACCCCTAAAACCGCACTAAATCATTTCAAAACTCGCCCCCCAAGATCCCTAACCTACTGAACTCTATTAATCTTAATATTAAACAACAATCCTCGATCACAATGAACTCTTTGACGAACAATCCATAAGACAGTACTGACTAAAACCAAAGTGTCTCGTTCAACGAGCGAGTTCGCACTCAAATTTATGCCAATTGTACGTAGTCCAAGCAGCCATTCCACTTATCAATTCTCCCAAGGTGCAGACACATCCGTCAGCATTCAAGAGAGAACATATCACCCACCTCGGTAAAATATTTGTGTGCACACTCAACATCTACATTAAATACCAGACCTCAGTTGGATTTGTAGTCACAACTTCTGGTACCTTGAACGAATGCCTATGTAGGTCCGTAAACCCAGTGCAATACTGCAGCTGCTTCAAGTCGGGATTATTGAAATTGCAATTGTTAAACTTGCTACTGTAGCCGGAGACGGAAACTCGAAGAACCATGTCCAAGTGTGTTGTCTACTTGAGTGGGAGCTCCTGACTGACGGTGCACGGGGCTGAATTAAGCAGGACCTGCTTCAACCTGCATTGGTGTTCGTTCAATATCTTATCTGTACCACTAGATTCGTTGTCATAGCTTCACCTTCACCCTTCAACTGACTCTTCAAAGAGATCATGTTTATTGCACCTACAGGTTGTTGCCAATTCAAATGAGTAAAATTTACATTCTTGTGCGATGCAGCTGACTAGTCTCTATCTAGGTCGTCCGTCGGCTTCTGACTCCCCCAGGTGCCCCAAGTTGAGTGTCGTGACAAATGACGTTGCTCTAAGTTATCCCGGGCAATTTTTTATTACAATCAAGCTAACTTCAATAGCAATTTCGCACCGCAGCACTCCAAGGCATCTTCTGATAAGCTGGAATGGCGTGATAATCACTCCCCAAGTCTACCTCTCTGTCTCAAACCCACTTCACAAGCTCCTTACACACTCCCAATCTGCTGAGTAGATGTAATTGCTACAAATCTTGCCTACCAAGAGCTTAACCTGTCAACCGATCGAACAAGCAAGTGTTAACAGTTTTCGCAAACACGGCTTCCATGATGCACCTAACCACGATATTAGAATGCAAGGAGCCACGTCATTTCCAAGGGCCGCTTACGACAATGCAACTTGGCGACGTCTCCAGAATTTCAACAAGTCACCATCTTTTTACTGTAGATACCGGTAAACAACTTACAGAAACATGGCTATCAATGTGGCATAATTCTAAATGAGCTATATTGTTACACTGTTACAGCTTTTTCGGTGCTTTCGAGAAGGTTAGATTACTGTTGCAGGTTACCAGGCGTGCTGGCTCCACCTTCGAGTGGCCTGGTGGGCGGATCATCTTGACATGCGTGGCCAGGTGATAGCTTAGAACCAAGCATTAGTAGACAGCAGCATAAATTTGCTGATTAATCTCTTCAAGTGTCAGCATCTTCGTGAGCATCTTCGGCACTTCCTCTCTGCAATTGACACGAACACGGGACCGGCAGCTTCTCTTGCACTTCTGATACCCAACTGCAACGTGGACGTTTCCCCAAGCATCGTGCGTATATAAATTGTGTTGTAATGATCATGATTCATATCACACAAGTTTTGTCTTTGACCTACGATAGACCCAATTGTTGAGTTTGTGAACGTTTTCAGGGAATTGATTTTTGTTTGAGTCTAGTGAGCAGTTTGTGATTGTTGGTGTTTTCACGAAAAGAAGATTATTTGATTTGCGATGGAGTACTACCGGCCAGGCGATCGTCCCGCCGGATACGCAGTAGGTCCGGAATTGGTAGAGGATGGTGCTGCTTTTGGTGAAATGGGTGCAATCGACCGAGGTTTCCGACCTGGTGGAGGTTATGTTGATGATGGATATGAACGTCGAAGGCCGCTTGGTGGAGAGTATGTCGGCGGTGGCGCTCCTGAATACTATGGCGGCGAACGGTACTGCCTCATGCTCTTGGGTGTATTGAGATTAACTGATGTTAGGAAACTAAGTTTGCACTCCAACTCTTGCTTTGAACTAATCATCTGAGGATGAATCGTTGCAGGCCTGGGGGTTATGGATATGGAAGAGAAGGATATGGAAGAGATGGATATGCTCCGAGTGGCTACGGGCAAGGTTATCCGCAGCAACAAGTCATCATTCCGCCACCGGTTGAATATGTAGAGCCGGAGCCATCGGATCTTGGAATGGGACTACGAGACTCGAACTTGGTTAGCAGACACCACAGCACCGACTATGGTGCTGGTTATGGGGGGCCTGACGTTGCTGGCTATGGCGGGGCGCCAGGTTATGGCAGATCAGAGTACAATGATGTATGTTGCACAACAAATCGATCCGCCTAATTTCAAGTTTCTCATGCCATTATCTACTCTTACATCAGTCAAGTTTGTATGACGAGATTAGGTTAATATTTGCTTACCACTTCGTGTTGATTCTGTAGGATGAGGAAAGGCGGCTCAGGAAAGAACTCGAGCATGAGAAGCATCGGAAGCATGAGTTCGAGTTGGCAACAGCTGCTGCGCTTGGATATGGACTCCATGAGCGTCACGAAAAGAGCGATGCGGAGGAAGAGCTTGAGAAGTATGAACGAGGAAAGGAGAAGAAGCATCATCACTTCTATCGCGGTGAGGGAGGTCTTGAATAAACTCGTTAGGAACCACCTATCGGAGAAGATGATTTGGGTACCTTGAAGCATAGCGATGCATCCTGAAACGAGATGATGCAAACTGTGAAAAGTTCGTATATAGAATTGAAAGATGTAATTACCATTTTTGTTCTCTGAATAGAGAAGTAGGGGTGTTCGCTGTGTCACAGTTGCGGAGTTTTTTGTACTGGAGTTCAGTGCATCCATTTGGCACTTCCATTAGCATTCTTTATTTCTCGTAACTGAATTCTAGTTCCAGATTCATTGTTGTAGTCTGAGTTTTTTAGGGTCTATTGCCGGAGTATCCTGTATATGGATATCTCTGAAATGCAAATTATTCTTGAGTGACCTGTTGATATGTCACTATGAAATACAAATTTCTTTGATATTTGTATTCACGGATCTTATGTCTTTTGCAAATTTGATTGGCGAGAATGAATGTATTGATTTTGCTACAGCCATCAACTATTTCAAATTCATAGACTTTACATATAACTACAACCTAACAAAAGACAGGTAGTAATATTCTTCAGTATTTAGTTTGCATCCTACAACCAAAATACTCCTCTTTGAATATAGGTAACCTCTATCTACAGATACTGCTACAGTGCTCAGGTATGAATAATTTGTTCGCTCTGAATGGCAAAAGTAAAATGGCAAAAGCTGCTGATTCCGAAAACAAATTACACTCTCTAATCTTTCTTCAGACTCTCGCCAATAACTTTCAAAGCATCAGCAATGCTCAGCATTGCTGCAATGTAGCCTTGACCCAATGCTGCGCTTCGTTGCAGCCGCTCTTTCTCAATGATGATCTTGTCCTGGTGTATCCTTGCCTTGAGCTCCAACATCTCTCGATGCTTCTTGGCATCCATTTCCAACATTAATCGGTGACGAGCATCCTCACGGTCTTGTCCCACCAACAACGAGTTCATGTTTAAGCTCTCTTTCGCGTTTAAGCTCTCTTTTTGGGGATTCTCGATTGCAGAAAACGCACCTTCCGATGCTTTTGTGGTTAGTCGCCGCCGCTTTGTCAAATTGGGGCTGCTTGAGTCTCCGATTCCATCCTCGTGAGTTGGACGAAACTCTTCTACTGCCGGAGGCTCAGTTGCTGGAATATTTCCTCGATTTCCTGAATTGATGTGATACATCGTGTAGAAGACATGCAACTAAACGGATAAGTAGTCTCTCATGTTTCTAACTTGTTTAGCAGTAAGGTTGATGAAACTGGTGCTGCCAACCTGTCAATGGGATATTGAAAGTAAAGGTAGGGGCCTAAGCCTGCGATTTCTACCAGAAGCTCAAGAAGTCAAAGTGAAGCTCGAAATCATATATGATTTCCTCAAAAAAAATAGAGAGAGAGAGATGTAGGTAACCATAGGACATTTAAGTGAGAGTCTAAAACTTGTAGCTCAGGAACCTCAGTGACCTTCTATGTATTAAGAGAACTCACTGTTGCAAACTTGGCAAATTCTTTACCTATTCTGAGGTTTTCCAGTTCTTCAATCAAAGATTTAACCCCAGAATCAACTTAGATTCTCAAAGTTAAATCACGAACGAATTCAGATAAATGAGAGAATAACAACACACATTTCAGAGGAATGAGTATATCAAAAGGAAAGGCCTCATACCTCCGCTGGGTGTTGTCGCATTAATATCAAACGAGGTATCATTTGGAACATCCCCAGGGTCTGTAGCATTTGAGCTTCTCGAATACCACTCGCAGAGCGCATTGTAAACAGCCTCATCAAGTTGCGCCTTGGGAAATCTCAGCATACGCTCTTTTCTCTCTGCTGAATTCATTTGGAAGTAACCAGGCTCGCCCAAAGGGACATGGTTTCGCTGGTGGTCGTACACCTTCCGGAAGTCAGAAGCCAACTGCTCCCACTTCTCCTGGCACTGCGACTTGGACCGCATGATGTTACGCTTAAACATCTCATCTTCTACCTCAGCCCACCGCTCCGCTGCTGATGCTTTCACGTTCCGTCGATGTGGCGCAGATGGGTACTTGATAAAGTGGCCTCGCCTCAAATGTACCAAAGTTAGAGTCTCAGCTGGTGTCCATTTCCCAGTCTTGTAAGTTCGCTCTTTTAACGAGTCCTGAGGGGGACCATACTCCGAGCAATCTTCATCACCTCCTTGAGTCTCAAAGACAATTGTCCCCAGGTTGAAAGAGTCAGTCATTCTTTTCATACCATTCTAATTTGCACTGAACACACATCCTACAATTTCCAAATGAACGGTTATATACTAATTTAGAACAGCTGTGCAGTCCATCCGAAAATTTGGTCATGACCTTGCAGTCCACAAATCCGATCGTCTCAACAACCTCTCCTTGCTGAACGCTAATCTTTAGTGTAGATCGGAATACCAATTAATCTACTAAGATTTATCAGCAAGATTTAAATGGATCAGGTGCAGGATTGCAGAGGTGTACCTTGGATGTTTGCTTGTCGGATGTTGGCGTTACACCCTTCTCTCCTGCGTTCATGTCCATGGCCACACGAGTAGAGGAGGCTGGTTGCGCTCCCGCCATGAAAGAAACACGCTCGATGTGATCCCATGACGTACGAGAATTTGAGATAGAGTGTTGACCTACAAGAGATGCAATTCGCTCCACCTGCTCCCACGGTAGACGAGAAGGCATGGCTGGTGACTCTGTCGACGTTGGCGGCTCGCCGCAGTACCCTGTGAAGCGAACCTCAGGAGCTGGCTGGGGTGCCATGTGATCACCATGGCCTTTGGTCGAGCGAGCACGATACTCTTCTGTAGGTCGAGCATTCGTAGCAGGTTGAGCGCCTCGTGAGGGAGGTTCACCTTCAAATTTCTCCCCTTTCAGACGACTCCCAAAAGGAGGGTGGACTCTCGCCGAGGGTGTGCCGCCCTCGAAAGGCTCTCCTGTTTGACGATGGTTGGAGCTTGGGCGGACCCCTGCCAAGCTTGCGGCACCCTCTCCTTGCGGATCTCCAGGTGGCTGAGCATTGGGTGCTGCTTGAGCTCCAGCCAATGCAGTGATCCGATCCACTTGCTCCCTCAACTGATAAGTCATTTCCCCACCATGATCCACATAAGATTTCAACAAACTTACAGAGGACATTACAATGCTTTTAGGAATCATGAACTGCACTTTGATACTTCCTATTCATATGAAAAGATTTAACGTGTGTTCATGCTGACCCTGCATTTGATAAACAAAATCCTTATATCATTTACGGTTGCAGTTTCATTTATCCCTTGTGGACGAAAATGAAGCAGTTCCTCTCGCATCAAACTTCCACTAGAAATGGAAACTATCACTACTCACAAGGAAGAGTCATCTACAATTCACACGTCCATGTATGAAAGCCCTAGCTGAACGTTGTCATTAAGAAACTGAATCTGACTACACAGATTTGTCGTTCTCAATTGCACTACGTCTGCGGTTACACTAAGAGATAATAACCCTGTATCAAGGCGGTTTAAGAAAGGAATGATGATGTTGTCGTTCGGTGACCTTGTCAGTACAAGACAGGTTAACATGCTATGCACAATAATAAGAACTTCCGCACCTCAGAAATACAGATAGAAGGAACGATCAAGACGGTTCAATGTCTAACCTAATTCTTCGATTCCTGAAAAATTCTGAGCTTCATGAAAAATGAATTGTATATGATCTAATGTACATCTTTTGCTTTATAGAATCCCCTGCATAAGTTCCAGGCCATAGTCGAATTGAACATTAAAGCTCCAAGCCACGAACGAGCTTATTTATGTTGTAAGAGAAGGCGTATTGGTATGGCGGAAGCCAATGCACGTCATGCCAAGTAATTTGGACTTTCAGAAAATTCAAGGTACTTCAGAAACAATGGATTTAAAAGAAATCAAGTAAAAATTCTATATAATTGGGCTGTTGCGCATGAACCGAGCTGTGGTCAACAGAATCCAAAGCCCACTTAAATGCAACAATTCCAAGCTATCCTCATATCTTGCATGCATCGAAACCATGACCCACTGCCTAGTACCCTGAATAAGCACTCATGAACAACCAAACCCTAGACCTGCAAACTTTCAATACAAAACAAAATTCCTTTCAAACATAAAACTCTCCCAGAAAACGAACCGATAAAAGCCCAGCTCTCCAATACCACCAAATCCAAAGGCCAGTCCAAACCCATATCCCGAAACGACTGCAACAGGCAGATTCTCCCTTCAGAAAGAGAAAACATTACCCTAGCATCACCACATGAACACACACACGCCATGATCATCACTTCCTAGTCTCCCCTTAAGGGGACGCAATTCTCAAAACATGAGAGAGATGTTGAAGAAAATTGAGGACTAGTAACAGAATGAAGAGCTGAACTTCAGCCAGAAGACCCGAGCTAGAAATCAAGAGAATACCACCAGGATCTAGACATCCCCTACTAACCTTAATGCGTTCTCTTCAAGATAAACTCTTTACACCAAGAGCAAGACTGCAATTGTGGGTTATGTGCTGAAGTCTAAACCACACATCAACCATCACCACATAAACACACACACCATCACCATCACTTCCTACTCCCCCCAACCCATAAGAATCAACACCCGAGACAATTCACAAAGTATAAACGAGATGGTGAAGAATCTTAAAAACGAATGAGAGACGAAGAAGGACAAGACTCAAACTCCAGCCCCAAAGACCAAACCTCCGAATCAACCAACAGCCAATCTGTCGATGGGGGGAGGCAGCACTACCTCCCACTAGAATCAAAACACCATTCACATCCTCTCTCCAAAGTAACAAACTCCATGTAACAACACCATAACTGAGACTAAAATCATGTGAAGACAACCAGCACAGCCACATGAACACACACACCATGATTGCAAAGAACGATTGTGTGATGATATATGAGTGCTGACCAGGGTGAGTTGGGAGAAGTGCGAGGGGTCGGCCAGCAAAGGCTGCAGCTTGGTGACGGCCTCCAGGAGCGCCTTGAGCTCGTGGTCCCCCATGGCGATGGCGATGGCGATGGCGATGATGGCGATGATGGTGTTGCAAAAGAGGTGGCCTTTCAGTGCACAGTGGGTGCTGATGCTGATGCTTGATGGGAGGAATAGAATATGTTGGAAATGAGTGAATGAGTGAGTATGATGTGTCTGTCTCTGTGTGTGTGTGTGTGTGTGTGTGTTTGTTTCATGGTTCATGGTGGAAGCATTGAATGCCATTGTTGACTCAGGCGCTATCTCTTGGTCAGTGTATGTACAAATTACGGTACGGTCGGCGCATACGGTGTATTTTTGAAAATTTTAAATGAACATTTCTGACGTGGACTGGGTACTGTTCAGTGGGTTACAGAAATGATTGGAATTGGGTTTTTCCAGAGTAGAGGATATGGTTAGAGCTTTGCAATGTATTGTGCTAAAAAGTGCATTAGATCAAGAATTGTGAGGTGTAGTGGAAAGGTAATATAGTGTAGTTTTGTTGGATAGAAGAATTATATCAAAATGTTGTATGTTTTTAGGGTTTTTTAGTACAAAAATGTGTAGAGTTTCTTTCTTCTTCATTTCTAAAATTCTTTTGTCCATTTTGTCAAAGAATTGGGATTCTGGGTAGGTTTGTATGAGTTTGACTTTGAATGTGATTTTAAGTTTTTTTTTTTGTGAAGGTAGAAATCATAAGAGCTTAGTGGAAATATAATTCTTTTATCCACAAGGCCTCTAGATAAATGTTATATTCTTCAGAGTCATTTTTTCCTTGACAAGAGAGAACTCAAAAACAATTATTATGTAACTTACAAATCGCCTTTGAAATTGTCAAAAAAATTCCCTCTTAGATGGAAAAAATTCACTCTAAAAATTGTCTAAGTTTTTTTCCAAACTATATGGTTTGTTACTTGGCTTTGTATCTTCTTGCCCATGCTCATCATCGGCAACGTCTTCATGTTATATGTCTTTTTACCTTGCTTGAGCATGTGTTGATGAAGTACATAGACTTGATTTTCTTCTTTTTATAAGGTAGGGTACCTTTTCTAGCTAGAATAAGCAAATTCTCATATTATAAAACTAGACATAGTCATGTTGCAATATTTAAAAATGAAGATCAATCCAAATGATTTCGTAGCATTGAAATATGAATAAACTATAAATTGTTAAAAGATAGAAGTAAAAAATAAATAAAAAATAGGAAAAATGTGGATAGCAGGCACAATGAAATGAGCACAAGAATGTCATGCATCCATCAAACCAACGCTCCTTCTCTCTAGTTCACCTTCACTTATTTCTCACTTCTCAAATCAAAACAGAGAATGTAAATGCTAAACTCCTCAAATATTGCATACCGGTATCTCTCCAAATCTGTTGTGAAACGTGTTGAGGACAGATTTACAGAGTAATCCTTATCACTGTTACTGAGGATTATTCATGTAAGCTTAGATAGGAGTTTCTTGCAGGTTTGGTGAAGTTGTAGTTCCCGGTTCGCAATTTCTGCATAAAAAAATTGGCTTGTACATGTTTTATTAAATGCAAGTTAAGACCCAACGAACGACAAGATTCTTTCAAGATAACTGGCACATTGCAATGTCAACCAGATACAATCAACAAGACAACATCACAAGACAGAAGTCACAATCCATCCTGTACATCAACATTAACAACATTAACAGCCAGAAACCACAACTTTGTGACACCTTGAAGGTAGAGGACTGGGTATCTTGCGGTACTCACTCAAATCAGATCATAAGTCAATAAAAAGAACATAAACTTGCCATGGATTAAGTTTCAGAAATCAAGCCTGTTTTGAATACAATCAAACAAAGCTTTGATATTCTCGGTTCTGCATTAGGATTTGTTACCTCTGGGGCCCGTCTGATTCTGATCAGCCATTTCTCCGGATGTTAACAGGAGAGAGATCTCATGGGTGAAGTTCAAACAATGAAACAGAAACGATTAAGTTGGCATAATGAGTACAGATGAAGACAACAGGAGCAGGACATGAAGCAGTGGGCAAACTCAAACATCACGAAATCAGGATGCGATGATTCTCTAAGACAAATGCATCGTTTATGCTTCAGAGTAATGTCTGCCAAGCCAGCGGTAGAAAGATCCAGCAGATTCACAAAACCATGCGAGAAGACATCGCTTGGGCAGCTCCACTACCTTCACCGTCGCCTTGAACTCAGACTCGTCATCTAATGTCATCTTCAACGAGAATGCACCAACAAGGAGAACCCTAGGCACAGAGAATGAACCAACAAGGAGAACCCTAGACACAGGACTGTATCTGCTCACTTTGACGCTTGCAATATGGAAGAAGCATAAGGCAAGTAAAACGAGACAGCCATCACCACGCCGGCTTTGCAACCAGCGTGGCGACATAGGCTCTAACACATGCTGAGGGCGATTTCGTCATTCGTATTCAGAACCGCCCGGGGTGCATTGTGCATTGCACGCCGATCAAACCACACTGCCGTAAACGACATCTTCGTGATCCAACTTATGGCAAGCCACATGTAATACTCGTTCAAAGACACCTCCCGAAAAGCACCACCGAAAAGCAGCATCATCTAATGCCTCGTCGATCTTAATGGTATTGTGCGGAATCAGCTGGCCGAAACCATCAAGAATAGCAAATACATCTTCAATCATCAGGCATATAACCAAACACCTAAACTCCAGAACCACGCTCTAGGAACCAGAGATGAAAATGATCCAGACTACCTCCCCTAGAATAAAGAAGAACTCAAACCATCAACGATCTCACAGTAGTATCGGAGCGACGATCCATTGCACCTAGAGAGCGGAACTCAGAGAAATTGTGGAGAGAGACAGTTGCTCAGGCGCTTGTGAATTTCCCAGTGTCGATCTGAACGTTTCTAACATTATGGTACCCACTGTAGCTGGATAGCATGCTTCTGGCACCGGAGCACATGGTGTCGTGAAGAACTCGGGTGAATTTCTGTCTGTAACAAAGTTGTCCAGGAGCTTAATCATCACATTCTCGCTGAAACATCTCTCGGTATGCCACAGCAGGATTTCGACGCATGCATTCAGTGTTCGAATCTTACGAAACCCTACACCCTGTCTTTCATAGCCAAGGTGCCTGTAAAGCTCCGCATAACCATGGCCATGGCCATGGACGAAGCCATATCCACATCTACTGGCTGCTTGTGTCCTTGAGCGATCAAATCCTGTCATGGGAAAGCGTTGTTGTTGTGCGGAGCGAGTGCGAGCACCTTCTATGGAATTCAGAGCAACTGTGAAGTCTCCCGTTCAAATGCCCGTGGGCATCAAGTAGATTAGAGAATGAGAAAGTGAAGAAAAATTCTGCTTGTGGAGTTCATCTCCCACCTTCCCAATCGATTGATGTCTAAAGCAGCCCTGGCGTTAGGCGAAGGACCTTGGTTATCAGCGAAGTGATGCTATGGATGCCCAAAGTGATGGAACAGATGCCCACGGCTGCATATGTGCCATTCACTGATGCACTGAGCAACATGAAAACATGGAAACAGGGAACCCCTACTATTTGATATATTATATATTAGTGAGCACATAGGGTCTGAGCTAGTATTGCTTGAATCTTGCTCATCACTTGCAAGATCAGCACAGCCTATCTACTCCTTCGACCAGGTCCCTGTCTTGACATTCCTCCACATACAGTATTCTGGATACGTTGCAGCAACAGCTTGTGTGCAAGTCTAACACGTGAATTTTTGGAGGTGATAGCCCCCGCGGCTAAACTGGTGGAGGCTAATCCTTAGCACTTTAGCCCCAACTAAGTAGCCCTTCCTTCTAGTTTGGGAAATCTGAAGGCCAACAATTAGTGTCTTCTTTTAGGGGCTAAAGTGAAGAGCAAAAAAAAAATCTCAGATTTTTTGCCCCTCATTAGCCCTCTTTACACAAGCGGTAAAAAATCTGAGGTATTTTTCTGCTCTAGACTTTAACTCCTAAAATAAACACTAATGGTTTGCCTACAGATTTCCCACACTAGAAGTCTAAAACGAAGGGTAGGTTTAGCCGGGGCTGAACAATGCTAAAGATTAACCCCGCCGATTTAGCCCCCTGCCGGTATAGCCCCAGGGCTAACACCTCCAAAACATCATGTGCATAAATTGCGAGTCAAGTTGAATGCAACAACTCCATGACACAACAAAATCAGACATAAGTCTTTTCTCAAGTTGGTGATTCAGCTACAACTTGTAAACCACTAGAGCAGTCAACTTCCATTCCATGATGGATTGAGCCGCATGACTGACCTGCACATACAGGGCATAATGATCAACATTATTCACAACTTGTGCAAGCACGAAACAACATCGTGATTAGGACTAAACTGAAGTCAGCTATCTAGTTGCTTACAAATCCAACATAATTTGTTTGGCCTCAAAACTTTGCCATGATGATCAGATAGCTTTCTTACCGCAACATTTTTTTACATGGCTGACAGTTGAGACAGGGCAGAAAACCCCACGATTCTTCACTTTGGGATGAAGTTCAGAGAGATGTTTGAACAGTTGTGCTCGGCATGATTCAACTCCATTCAACTTCATGCTACCAGCATCCATTGGAAAATGGCTGACCTGCAAGATACAATCATACCACACATCTAATTTTGAGTACACTCACACTTCACACTTGTGCAACAACCTGATTAACTCACTACAAGAACTAGACTCTGCACCAGCTTAAACCTCTGTCATTTGCCTCAAGCTGTAAGATATCCCAAAACTAGCATCCCACACATGGCCTCTTCAGAACCATCGTGTAAGCCACCATACATGAGGAATTGATTAGAACAAGTTGAAATGAAGAAGGATGATACAATGCATAAGTTCAGTACTCACCATGGCCAAGTAGAGAAACCAAGTCGTCCTCAGAACCACACTCCAAGATAAGTGAACATTGTCTTCATCAACACACTCTAAAGCTCTTCTCTAGAATAGCTACTAAACACTCAGAAACTTGAGATCTGTATCACTCCAAAGCTTTCCTTCAAAAGTAACTACTAAACATTCACAAACTTACTCACAAACTTCAAATCTCTATCACTCCAAAGCTCTCCTCTAAAAATAACTACTAAACACTCACAAACTTCAATCACAAACTTCAAATAGCTCTGCATACCAGACAAATAGCATGCTCTGCTTACCAGCAGAGCACCCAATAAGGATAAGCACCACTCTATGATCTAATGCTGAGGAAAGTCTAGGGTTTCTTATTTATAGCTTAGGCAGAGTGACGGCCACAAATCTCACAACATCTTCAAACCCTAAAATTTAACCTAAATTTTTGAGACTTCAGATGCGGACCTCAGATCCACACATGAAGCCCATGTGACTGGCATACTAGATCATGCTCCAGACATTCATGTCAGCGATGTTTTAGGTGCTTAGACAGTAGATTTGTATGTACATCCTAATTTTGTCAGGGACGGAGCCTAAGTTATGTATAGTCAGCCAATGCACCGACCTTCTTACCAGGTATGACCACTAATTTTGGTAATCACAATCAAATGCCCAACTTTAAGTCAAGTACATTGGACCATGCAAAGAATGACATGGTTCTTGTAAATTGAATATCTAATAAATCTAGAACTTATAGTTACACTTGTTTACATAGTATAATAATCATTCAAAATGCATATTCTACAAAGGCATCTATTTGATGAGCCAAATTCCAGCTACAACTACTAGCAATCATGAAAATAGCCTTGTAGTAAGCCAAAGTTCATTATTTTGGACTACACATTCAAGTGTGAGTGAGAAGCATTCATTTTATGTTCATTTCTTGGAATAATCGTTATCGAATTCAACCTTTGATACCTTTTGAATTTCTAAATGTATATAAATCTGTATACTTATAACTTGATTATATCAAATGTTATATTGACTTTATTGATGGAAGTTTGTGTTAGTTGTGTATTATAAAATGGTCATACATATGGGAGTAACCATCTTAATATGTTACAATGTTCATAGAAAAAATTCATCCAAATTTTGAAATAAATTAAATATATCATGGTAAGTGGATGTTGCTATTCTTTTGTGATTGTTACAAGGAAACATGTCAGAGCATTAAGATTCTTATTATATTAGATTAACCTCATCTACTAAAAGGCTGCTAATGTAGTCTATTTGGCATGTCCTACCAACGAGAAGATTTACATTGAAATTCCAAAGGCTCGTTAGAACCACATTCACTAGAACACCAACTATACTATTGACCTCAATTCCATCAAGGTTGTGCATCCATTTGAAATACAAGCAAAGTAGACCATATTCTACAATTTGCATGTAAGGCATGCTATGACATTTAGAGGCTAAATTGAATGATTCATGGAAAAATTTAAAACCAAAAAATCCATAATATAGTATTATCATAATAATACATTTTTTATTGCTCATATTAGAGCGGAGACCCCATCTCAGGTCCAAAGTTAAGAATAACCGTTCACAAGTTGAAAAAATGATCGAAATCATTTGTCCTACATGTTGCAATAGATTGAAAGCATCGTTGAGATGCCACAAGATGGTGTTCCAAAACAAATTGGAACCAATAAGAAACTAAGATTCATAAAGAAGTAGCCAATTTTCATACACAAGTGTTCCGATACGCCACACTAAGAATTCCTTTATGTGTTTTATTGTCTTTGAGCATAAAAATACTCGGTGTTCAAGATGAATCTACAATTTTCTCCTTGTCACTCTAAAATTTTCAAATCATCACACTACTTGATTGTTAGAATACTATTCTTAGATATTTTCATAATTTTATCAAAGTAAATTCTCCATGTCTACATGCTTGAATGGATTGGGAGCAAGTCTTAACATTATGTTCTCACACTAATCTTACTATGATATTCCTAATTCATATTTCACACACTCACTAAATATATTCATCGTTCTTCACAAAATAAAGTCAAGATTATGCTTTGAAAGCAAAGTCGAACAGATAATAATATAAATTGCATTGTTGCACTTATCATGCATGATTCTATAATGAAAATGATTTCAACCATTATGAATCAAAATACGACATCAACTTGGTTCCCAAACAAGATCAAAGCATTTTCACAATAAGCCAAATGTATAACAAAATAATTTATTTGAGCAATGAGAAACAATTGATGAGCATAAGTGTTCCTATGAATTTAAGGCGACAACAAAACATAAGTTGGAAAAGCCTTAAACAAAAATAGACATTGAATCATAACTTTATTACTTGACATTCTTCATAAATTTGAATGGCTCTGTTCATAGTTAAGTGCACCTTCCCAATGAGTTCATAATTTCAATTTGGAACATAAGAAACTAATTTCTAAAACATTTCCACCAACTTGAATGAAATATTGTTGTTTCACTTACCTCCTTGCCTTCTATCAAGAATCAATACAATAGTCAACAAGATCGTGATTTCAAAGACGCTTCACGTATAACTTTATATGTTTTGGTCATTCAACTTAATCATTCAAGCTCTCTCTTCTAGTAGTATCAAAATCCGTGGATGTCTATTTTGTTTGCAATACAATTGACAATGCCAATCTTATAAAGAATGCACTTGATCCAAAATACCAAAATTTGTATTGAAATATCTGAATTAATAAAAAACCATATTAGTTTTCCACAAAATGTTATATTGTATGTGAGTACCTTTTGTATAGAAACCTGATTGTTTGAATACCATTTGTAAAGAATGTACTTTGAACATTTCATTATTGTAGTTATAATAATACCATACAAAATCGTTCCTTTAAAACATTAATCCCTAAAAATCTAAGCAATTTTGGACCTCCAAAACCAAGAACTGTGATTCTCTACCACCTTGTTGGGATTGAAGTATGGTCGGAATTTTTATTTTTATATTGTACTTTCAACTGTAGGATCTTGAACCTAGTTGCTATTGAATCCCTAAAGTTGAAAGGCCTCAAAACTGCCAAAACCCGTCAAACCTGGATTCGTTTAATACAAGGTGTAAGATTTTAAGATTTGATGTATTTTAGGGAGAAATAACCGTTGGATCTAGTACCTTAGTTATACATGTATGTGTACCCCAAATCTTAGATTCAAAATCCTTACCATTTGTGAGATCGTAATGTTTTAAGTTGAATTTTTATTTTTTTTCCTCTCTTGTTGCAAAATGGGTTTTAAGTTTTCTGTGAGCCAAAATTAACAATTTTAAAAGCAAATTGGATGTGAGGCTCTTCAAATTCTTGTTCCTAGCTGGGTTAGAAATATGGTTATCAATGTGTTACCCTAATACGACCTATAAAACCTAAAGAAATGTTTGATTCTTTACATGGAGGTATGCTGAAATTCAAATACAAAGACCAGTCAATGATAGTAAAAAAGGCAAGGGGAGAAATATTGGATTGAAAATCCGAGCGGTGAGATCATGCCATCAAATTTTATTTACATAAACAAGAAACAAAAATTGAAATAAAAAGTAAAGTCTCAATTTTTGGTGAATTTTTGAAAATTTTGTGATCTAATTAATTTTCAGCAGATTTTTAGCAGATACTGCAGTTTTGGACAGATTTCAGTATGCCCAAATAGTGATTTCAAATTTTGACTCCGGATATCTCCTAAAGTATGAGGAATTTTGAAGCACGAATGGTCTTGTTAGAAAGCCATGATAATTGTCCATATTGTGCCAAATTTACAATTTCATCCTATAAGAATTGATTTATGGGGAGCCTGACCAAACCTTAAATCATACCATTTTTGTTGAGTTGATGCTTTAGGATTTTAAATTACCATATACAATTTTAGCCGTTGGATCTTCACCATTTATGAGATCATAACATTTGTTTAAAGTTGATGCAAAACTCTTTAAGGACATTAGTTGAAAAGCATGGTCTACTTTGTGCTAAAAAGGACTTGATGATTGTTACCCCAAAGATTTTTTCCATTTTTGTTTCCATGTAGATAACTAAGTTGAAAATGACCATGCAAAATTTTAAAGACTCGTTTGACTTTTTGAACCTTCATGCAAATTACTTTCCAGAATAAGTATAAAAACAATGATTTGATATAACATGAATCACGTCATTTTTATCAATTTTACCAAAAAAACAAACGGTGAGTAGGTACATCCATAAGTTTTTGAATTTCAAGCAAAATAATTTTTGATAAATTTGTAAATCTCATATTTTTAAAATTTATGAAAGGAAAATTTGTAAAATTACGAGAAAAATGGAAGCTTGGCCTTGTAATTTTGAAAGGATGCCCTTGTGCAAAATACAAAAAATCATATAAAAAATAAAATAATTCTTGCCCATTTTAGGCTTTAAAATTAAAATTTCTAGATGAAGGTCTTTTAATTAGAATTTGACTTTGTTATGTTTACCACATACACTTTGTAGTATAAGGAACATCAAGTAAAGTCTTAGGCAAAAATATTAATTTTAACACCTCAATCTAGGCTGCCCAAATAGCTAAAAGTTATTTTGACTTTCTTGGTTTTTTTAGGGGTTAAACAAACTCCAAGTTTTTGCTTCAAACATCTTATTAAATTCCACTATTTGAAATCCAATTCCAAACCATTTTAGCAAGCCACCAAGCTTATGGGTTCGGAAGAATCCATCAAGGATCAATTGAAGGCTAATGGATTTGGAAGAATCTATCAAAGATCAATTGATGGCTCTTGCCTGTGACTTGAGAGGTGTGGCACCAAAGCACTTTCCTTGCATGGTAAGCTGCACAACATCCTTCTATAACATCTCTCATACCTACTTATAAACTTCAATTTTATATTACAAAAAATGCACACATAGCATGTTCTGTCGAGAAATAGGGCACCTTGAAAAGGTGCATACTACTCCATGTCCTTATGTTCAAGAATACAAAAAATAGGTACCTAGAAGTATGCAACTATTATTCTTGTCCGCGTCATTTTTGAAATTTAAAAAGTAAGTTTAAATGTATGTCAAATTCTTGTTAGTTATGCCAAATTCCCATACTATATACATTACAAAGGCATTGACCTTTTAACCAAGTAGGACGAGTAAATTTAGAAATCACTATCATATGTCAATCTTTGTTTATATACATTGGATCTTGCAGTTGACTTAATTCATATATCCTAGACTCGTAAAAACTCAAAAGCTACATGGACCTTTTCACATCTAAACTTTTGATAGTTATGCCAAATGCACACTCTAAAAAGGCACCAACTTGATTATCATCAAATTAGCTAAAAGTACATTCATTTGTGAGGTGATTTTGTTGCTAATCAAATTCAATCATTTAAGGCAATATATTGAAGCCTAGGTCAAAACTTTGTGGATCATGCTCATTTTCTATTTTGACAAGCAAACTTCAAATTCAATATGATTTAAAGGAACTCGTGGTATATCCTGTAACATTATAAAAGTATCTTATTTTTCTCTTCATGTACACAAGAAGCCCATGTAATAAATATACTCAATCACACTTTTGACATTACTCTTGATTACATTTGGAAAGTTCATTACGTGCAAAAACAGGTCTAGAAAAGGCCGTGTAAGCGGCACGTGAGAGGAAAAAATGGCCGCTGCCCGCGTACTTTTTGACATGGCACTGGTTGTGCCACCGTGGTGCCAGCAACCGCCACGGGGGCTCGAACCAATGACTTCCTCGCGAGGCGTGTGGAGGGCGTTGCTACAGTGGCGGGCTGACAGCATCTGCCCACTTTGGACCAAACTCCGAGCCGACCCGATCATGTCAGCTCGCATATTCCGAGGACCTTTGTTCAGGACGCGCCACCGAGGTGCGTGCGCGCAGCGATTCTGGCATCTGCTGCCAGCGGGGGGCAGGGGGTTCACCTAGAAAGGGCAGGCTTACACGGCCTTTTCAAGACCCCGTTTTGCACGTAATGTGACAATATGTTTAAATGTACGTGATATTCTTGTCACTCATGTCGGATACCCATGTTATAAACACTCTTCAAAAGTAGTGACCTTCTTACTAAGTAGAGCCAAAAAATTAGAAATTTCTATCAAATGTGTATCTTCTCTTCATGTGCATTGGACCTTGCAACTGAGGTTCTTGTATCCTAGGTTTGTAATAATTCTAGAACTTAATCCTCAAAGTTTCTTGGTGTTTTTGGAGCTAAAAATGCCAAAAGCATACCCTCACTGCTTGTTTCTAAAATTACACATCACATAGAATTTGGAGATTATAAGATTCAAAGTCACAATAAAATTTATTTTTGACACTGGCCCCAATAGTTTATTCAAGTTTTGATGCTCAAAAAGTATACTTACCAAACACATTTGCGCAATGAAGTATTGGTAATTCTTGTAGGTATGGAAGTTAGGTTCATGCTAACCAAATTTGGGTCCTATACATGCTTGGGAAGGACAAACAATCCTTGTTTTAGTCATCGGATGTGTGCCAAAAATGCTTTACATTCTCCGAATATAAAAGAACCTAAAGGGTAATCTAAACATGTTCAATGGAAAATCCAAATCGTAGATATGTTTTTGTAAATGAAAAGAATAAAAAATCAAAAATTTTCAATGAGATTGAAGTAGAACTTGAATATCTGCTAAATTTTAACATGATGATATGTATTAGCTCCAAATAAAACGTGAAGGCTAGATGTAAAATGTTTTGTAAATAAAAAATATGTGTTGGATGAAAACAGACATATAGATAGAAACTACCACTTGGATGAACACTTAGGGGGAATGGAAACAACCCCTTTGGATGAAAACTACAAGCTAAATAAAAAAATTCCACTGCATGAAAGTTTTCAATAATGTGTATGGATGAAAAACATTGGGCTTTATACGTTGCAAGTGCTCATTCTTTGAGATTTGGTCTTGTCACATTTTGCCCTTGTCAATAACGGGCAACTTAGAGAGTAAATATGGATGATGATTGGTTATTGGATGCCCAGAATTAGGGCAAATTCTTCTAAAATCCATAACTTGAGTCTTAACTTCATATAATTTGAAGCTTGTGCCATTGAAAAACTATTAGTAAAGGTATGTGTAGTAAAAATAGAAAAATTCAAAAATTATAAGAGCCCAAAATAGTCTATTTAGAAGTGCTGCAACCACAATGTGGTCTCAGAGAGGTATAAAGATTAACCCCTAAACGCCCAAACAACCAAAAACTAGTCGGTTTCATTTTTCCAAGTTCCAAAACTGTCATCCAAATGACAATTTTTCATCCATTTTTTTTCTTACGTGGTAAAGTTGAGAGAGATCTATCTAACCTCATTAAAAATTTCTCAAAATAATAATTTCATGAATTTTGGTGCCTCTTTAAAGTCAAAAACATCAACATCGTGTGTGTATTCAAAAATTCCTTGATACAGACAGCTGAAACACAATTTTGACTATCGAGATGATATTTTTTGCAGCTGAGGTAAACCAATGAAATGTAGTTTGGCAAATCTTTTTTCCAGTTCAATTGAAAAATTTTAAAAATACCTAAAATTGACTGATTTATAGCTGGTATAAGATGAAGGGGTATAACCGTGGCTACTTCTTGATTTTCCACGGTTTTAGGTTTTTTCATCATATTTTTGATTTAAAACATAATTTTTGAGCACGGTAACTAATATAAGGTTTTTGGTTGTCATATTCATCTATGGTAAATATTTCATAATTTTTTAGTATAACCTATATTTGATATGAATTTTCTTTGTTTGTTTTGATTTGAAAATTTATATTAATTACATTTTGAAACATTTAATTTTGATAAAATTATTTTTTGTAGATAACATGTGTACCTAGCTAAGAAAAGTTTAAAATTAATATTTTACATTATTTATAGTAGCATAATAGAGCATCCAAAGTCAAAGTCTATTTCCGTGGTCATAGGCTCAGGCATTTGGGGGTTAATGGACCCACTTGTCTACACTCTTATCATCCATGTAGAATGCATAGTCTGGAAAGGCCCTATTGTAGTGAAGCACAAATAAGCAAAAAATACACTCAACCATGAAAGCGACCTTGTTGCTTATCAAAGTTACTCAGTGATACGGTGACGACGTGTTTGTACATTTTGCTTTGAACGGCAATCACTTGGAAGACTCGATCTTGTTCAAGATCATCAACTAGTTTGTATATATGGAAATAAAGGCCAAGCTTGCATGGGCATTTTTGCATATTATGGATGAAGTACACAAGAGAAACAACTCTCACAATGACTTGTCCCTGAACAATATCCTCCTCTACTTTCTCGTAGATGGATGGTGGATATACATTGGAGTGTGCTATTTTTGTCTTCTTCATCAAAGAATTATTAATTTGCCCGCATCCTTACCATTTCATCATATTAGTACTTTCTCTACACCCTTCAAATGTTGTACTCACAATAATCACATATACTAATTCAAAATGAATTAAAAAGTACATGTGACCTAGCCTCTTAGAACTTTGATTAAACCCTGTTTTCCAATGTGTGTTGATATGATCCAATTTTTGTAGATTTTTTCAATAACACCACAACACTTCAAAATACGTTCTAATAATCAACTTGATTCCAAAACATTCTAATTGGTCTTAAATTACTCAGTTTTGATAAAAAGATAAATATAAAAGAAAAAAAGTTCCCAAAATTATTTTTCGTGTATCTCAAGTCATTAGTCAGGCTCATTTTACATCAATTTAAAATCCAATTTGTAGAACGTAATTGCCTAAAATAACCTAAAATGATACAATACAATTTAAAAATTCCGTCAATACACTACCACTCAAGGCTCGAGAAATTAAACATATCAACTAAATATTATCTTTATATATAATTCCATAATATATGTATGATACATATGTGATATTGATGTTCATGTGATATTTACAAACGATTTACTTTTTGAATCGGAAAACATCCTAAGAGCATCCCCAGTAAGCCTGTAAACCTGTAAGCCTGTAAACCTGTAAGCCTGTAATCATGAGAACGTCGTTCTCCCAAACCTGAGTGTCTTTCCGAAGCAAAACATTCCAAAACAGTTTACAGGTTTACAAGTTTGCCCCTAAAAAGCCTTCCAAAATCAGGTTTCAACCTGTAAATTACAGGTTTACAGGCATGATTCCCCGGCTGGCCTGAACCGCAATTCACGTCTTTCCACATCTTTCCGTTTACAGGTTTACAGTTCAGGCCTTACTGGGGATGCTCTAAACCTCCGAATTCAAATGCGGAATTTGGCACTTTCATTCGGCTGACTTACAACTAACTGTCGGATCTCCCTGCCAGAACCCAGAGTGTCGATTCCGCTATCTGGAAACCATTCGCACACCAATTTAGCAAGCAAAACGAGCTGATTGATCCGGGACACTTCTTTGGAGGACCATTCGGTGCCGACTGATTAGGATCACTCGTAGTGGCACACAAACATATTGGAGAGATCGCTTAGAGCATCCTTTGCAAAGCCTGAACCGTAAACCTGTAAACGGAAAGATATAGAAAGACGTAAAGTGCGGTTCAGGCCAAGCCTGTATTCGAGCTTGTAAGTCTGTAATTTACAGGTCGAAACCTCATTTTGGAAGGTTTTTTGGGGCAAACCTGTAAATCTGTAAACGGTTTTGGAATGTTTTGCTTCGGAAAGGCACTCAGGTTTGGGAGAACGACGTTCTCATGATTGCAGGCTTACAGGTTTACAGTACTACTGGGGATGCTCTTGGCACCCACTTGGGCACGGCTCATGAGCGATCTGATCGAACCGAGTCTGGGACTACGCAATCGGGCACGACACCCAAATATTCCCTCGATTATGGGATGCACAAGACAGTGCTGCTCGATAACTCACTGCATCCTCTGCAGCCCCCTCAAGCGACAGAGCAGCACTGTTTCAGAGCTCCCGTGCAGGAATCGTGTGCGCTTGAATGACTATCTCCGAAGCAGCATCTCTAACTTACAGCCGACACTTACAGCTGAAGCACAAAGAGTGCGTCTTACTGCGCACTCCGTTAGCTCGGCTATATGTTATGACACTCGACTGTAGTGAAGCCTCGAGCCTTCCAGCTCTCGCAGGACCCTTAAACCCTAACCCTGAATTCTGGACTGGCTTGCGACGAGGGTCGTTTGTGATTTCGATGAATTTGGTGGAGTGTGCGATGGATGCTCGAGATTGGCCCTCGCATCATCTGATGGGGCATGAGACGGCAGAGTTCGGGTGCCGCTGACGGATGCGTTGGGTGTTTGGGGTCCTGGGTTTGAGCCACATGGGGGTTCTGCGATGAGATGCGTCTTCTGGGGATCATCTCTGGGTGGGTTGGAGAATTTGCAGACTGCGATGCGGGTGTGTGGTGCCAACGTTGTGGTGCTGAGTAGTAGATTGCGTGGGACTGTGAGACTGCCCGTCCCGAGTGGGAGGCATGGCAGCACCGTCGCTCCGGGTGCTGGAGCGGACGATGTGTTGCGCGGGCTGCGCGAGCAGGGTGGTCGCGTGGATTCCCGGACGTATGTGAAGCTCCTCCAGCGGTGTATGGAGCTGCGGGATGTGGCTCTGGGGGAGCGGGTTCGCGATCACATCGTTCGGAGTGGTCGTCAGCTGAACGTTTACGAGCTCAACACGCTCGTGAAGTTGTACTCGCTTTGCGGGAGCGCGGACGACGCGAGGCGGGTGTTCGATGGCGTGGTGGACAAGACCGTGGTGTCGTGGAATGCGATGATCGCAGGATACGCTCGGCTCGGTCGTGTGAAGGACGCTTTCACTCTGTTTCGCCAGATGCTGGACGAAGGTCTGGAGCCGAACACGATCACGTATTTGACTGTTCTGGATGCTTGTTCCAGTCCAGCGGCTCTGGAATGGGGTAAAGGGGTTCACGCCCGAGCCTTGGACGCTGGGTTTGTGTCGGATTTTCGTGTGGGAACTGCCCTCGTGAACATGTATGTGAAGGGTGGGAGCATGGAGGACGCTCGCCGAGTTTTTGACGGATTGGTGAAACGGGACGTGAGTGCATTCAATGCGATGATCGGGGGATACGCCAAGAACGGCGATGGCGATCAGGCTTTCGAAGTGTTTCGTTTGATGCAACGAGAAGGTACGAAGCCGAACCGAATTTCTTACCTGAGCATCCTGGATGCTTGTTCGGGCCCGGATGGGTTAGCGTGGGGAAAGGCAGTTCATGCTCAATGTGTCAAATTCGGACTCGCGGATGATATACGCGTAGCGACCGCTCTCCTCCGCATGTATACGAAATGCGGGAGCATTGAGGATGCACGCAACGTGTTTGATAACATGGCAGTACGAGATGTTGTCTCGTGGACAGTCATGATCGAAGGATATGCTGAGAGTGGCCACATTGAGGATGCTTTCGGGGTTTTTGCCATGATGCGAGAAGGGGGTATTCAGCCGGACAAGGTCACGTACATGCACGTCCTGAACGCATGTGCAAGCTCCGCAGATTTGAAGAGTGGGAGGGAGGTACATTCTGAAGTGGAGAGAGCCGGATTTGGGAGTGATCTTCTTGTGAGTACGGCTCTCATCCATATGTATGCCAAGTGCGGTGCCGTCAAGGACGCACGCCGAGTCTTCGATAGTATGTCGGAACGAGACGTTGTGTCATGGAGTGCGATGATTGGGGGTTACGCCGAGGCTGGCTGTGGCGAAGAGGCCTTTGAGATTTTTCAGCAAATGAAACTCCAGGGTGTGGAGCCAGAGAGGGTCACGTACATCAACATCTTGAACGTGTGTGTGAATCCAGGGGTGTTAGACTTGGGCAAGGAGATCCACTCTGAGGTGGTAGAAGCAGGTCTAGCGTCCCATATTCCTCTGGGAAATGCCCTGATCAACATGTATGCAAAGTGCGGAAGCATTGAGGGTGCTTGCCAAGTGTTTGACGGTATGAGTAGACGAGATGTGATCACGTGGAATGCAATGATCGGAGGGTATGCGCAGCATGGATGCGCTCGAGAAGCCGTGAATCTGTTTGAGCGGATGTTGGAGGAAAGGGTGAGGCCAAATTCGGTGACATTTGTCGGTGTGCTATCTGCCTGCAGCCGTGCAGGTTTCGTGACAGAGGGTCGTCAGTTCTTCACTTCCGCACTTCGGGATCATGGGATTGTCCCAACAATGGAACTCTATGGTTGCATGGTGGACCTCCTCGGGCGTGCAGGGCAGTTGGAGGAGGCGGAGCAGCTTATCAATGATATGCCGTTGGAAGCAACCGCTTCAATCTGGAGTTCCTTATTGGGTGCTTGTAGAATCCACGGGAATTTAGAGATAGCGGAGCGTGCCGCTGAGAGGTGTCTAATGATGGATCCACGCGAAGGTGCAGTTTATGTACAGCTTTCTCACATGTACGCCGCAGCTGGTATGTGGGATAATGTGGCTAAAGTGAGGAAAGTAATGGAGGACAGAGGTGTGAAGAAGGAGCAGGGCTGCACCTGGATTCGGATTGACGGGAAGGTGCATACTTTTGTTACGGAAGATAGATCACACCCTCAAGTGAGAGAAATCTACACGGAGCTGGCGAGGTTGATGAGGGAGATCAAGAGAGAAGGGCACGTCCCTCTCACTGAAAATGTGTTGCATGACGTTGGAGAGCAGCAGAAGGAAGAGGCTATCAGCTACCATAGTGAGAAACTGGCTATTGCCTATGGGATCATGAGTACACCGCCGACTACACCGATCCATATATACAAGAACTTGCGCGTGTGTGCTGATTGTCACTCTGCCTCCAAGTTCATATCCAAGGTAGCTGGAAGGGAGATAATCGCGCGGGATGCTAGTCGTTTTCACCATTTTAAAAATGGCGTGTGTTCATGTGGCGACTACTGGTGAAGGTAAAGTTCTTTTCTCATGGAGCCGTGGAGAGTGATATTAGACATCGAGGTACAGCTTGCGGAGTTGAGAATAGTCGAGTAAAATCTTGTTCCAAGTAGCGGTAGACTTGAAGAGTTAAAATGTGAATGAGCTCGCAAGAGTGGAACTCCTCAGGGGTTACTTAAGGCACTATTATTTGTTGACGATTGGGTTTGAGAAACTCGTGCTGTTGAACTGCTTCGTTATGGAGCTGTTACTAGCAGCAAGTTTGATCACAACTGCACTGTGAATGTGAATACTCATGGTAGATATTGGCACATGTTTTATTGAAGGGGGTGGAACCTGCTATGAAGAGAACTGTTAACCTGGTGAATGAAATTGGTGGCGCTGTATTGCCACTTGAGACGGAGCTTCCTACACCCCTTTGACTGGACGTCTCCACCAGATGACTCTGATGCGAGGACCTCGAGCAGGTACTATGTTCAGCAAACTGTTAGCTGTCCTTGTTGGTAGTGAGACAAGTACTTCCGGAGTCACTGATGTTGAACCTCCTCGTAACTTGGACATTTTTCGAAAGCATAACCTCTCAACCCTTTAGTTAAGCTAGTCTTCTCTTCTGGAATGACTCTTTTTGGTGGTGTTCGTAACTTTTCGTACGGTAGAAAGTTCCGGTGATTGCTACAGTTTTGTTGAATGACATGAGTGTTGTCCAGGCATCACTAAAGCTGAACAGTCTGGCGTGGGGAGAGATCTGTGAATAATGCTGACTTGGGGTCGATTCATTCGATGGTCGAATCAACTCGGTCGAGTGTAGAGCTTGTGCTGTGCATAATGTTTTGGAAGAGCTTTGGGATGATGAGTGTCCCATACGGGTTGCAGGTGCTAGGCTGGACGCTGGAATAGAAGAAGGGCCGAATGAGGGTGGAGAGGTATACCTTTCTCGGCCTTTTGGCTAAGATCAAGTGTAGTATCTGTTCTTATCAGTTTAATATCTGATATGAGGCTCATCGAGCCTCATGATATTAATCTAATTTTTCTGGGGTGCGGGTCCATCCGGCAGCTTGCTGCCCGGACCCGCTGGCGTCGCCTTGGTATTGCACTACCTCCTAGGCTGGCGCAGCCCTCCCCCCTCTTCCGAGGGACCCAATTCAATCTCAAAATGGAATTAGTTTAAGCCTTTACCCGAACTCTAATGAGTTGTGACATTCAGTGTCTCTTGCCGCCTGTGCAGGCAAACTCAACTCGCCGATCTGAACAATCTTGTGTGTTGGTGACATCCGTGGACGATGGTCAGCTTTTGGCTAGGACTCTTCGTCAGATAGGTTTGGACTCATTGTCGAATCGGCATGGTCAGGCACAGGTTCCCACTGACGTTCCAGTGGTATGAGATATTGAATGTCCCATACGGCTTGCAGGTATGAGGCACGGCTCTGGGGTACAAGAAGGGCCAGCTGAATCTGGAGAGGCATACCTTTCTCGGCCTTTTGGCTAAGATCAAGTGTAGTATCTGTTCTTATCAGTTTAATATCTGATACGAGGGACATCGTCCCTCATGATATTAATCTAATTTTTCTCGGGTGCGGGTCCATCCGGTAGCTTGCTGCCCGGACCCGCGCGCGTCGCCTTGGTATTGCACTACCTCCTAGGCTGGCGCAGCCCTCCCCCTCCCCTCCAGGAGGGACCCAAAACCAAACCCTAAACCGGATCACCTGATGACACCAATCCAATGTGACATTCTTTCTACGTCCAATTTCAATTTTTTTTCCGAGTAAGGGTTAGGTGCGGACTGTGACGGGTGGGTGGCACAATTTTTTGTTTTGTTATAAATTGTGTTTGCCATGTTACACACGAGTTCATTATCCTTTCTCAGGTGTAACACAGAACTTTAGTCGATGCTGAGACTGATGAGTGGAGTCAACTGTAAGATCTCTGTAAACACCTCCTGACTTCACAGAGATAATCACGCAGTTGCAAACTCTGGCGCGGTTTTTCTTTTTGTTGGTCGGCACTTTTTGTTCGAAGTAAGGGTTGTTGATGTGATGAATGGGTAGCCTATGTTTGTTTCGTAAGAGCAACTTCAGTATGTTTACAGCGGATGCTTTTTTCGCAGTTGTTCCGACATCTTATATACTTGAATTCGGTTCTGAAGATACTTGACCGACTCCTCATGTTTCTGTGTGTAGCTATATGCAGTTCTGTTATAATATTATATGATGCACTACTATTATCTACATCAGGCCGCTTCGTAACGATCATAGCTTCCATAATGTCCACTCAATTTAGCGCAATTGCTGCAAGAAATGCACACTGTAACACCTTAGCAGGTTCGTTTATAAATAATTCTCAAAAAAAGAAAATTTAAAAAAATTAAAAATTACAATCCAAGAGAAATGAATACTTGGGAAATTGTATTTTGAAAAAGACAAAAGAACAGAAAATCACATTGGTGACCACTACGTCCGTAGGTCACTACTCCGTGACCAAGTTGGCAACGCGTTCGTGCCCCTCGAATGTGGGCCCTGAGAGCTGGAAAGAGATCTGGAAAGACAGCACTCTCCCACAAATCCCATTGTTGAACGGCAAGCAAACTATTGCATAAAAGCCTCCCTACTAGGATTACTCGTCATTTCACGTCCGCAATCACACCGTAGGAGTTGGAGGAAGGCTCTACAGGCTTCTGCAATTTGAAGGAGGTTTCTCTAAGGCGAGGCGAAGCAATCTGGATTTTTACAGGTTTCCATGTATTGCCTCCACCTCAAGCTTGTCTATTTTTTAGAATTACAGATAACAATAAGGAATTCTTCGGTTTCAAATCATGTGGCTTTTTGTGATTCTTGCCTTTCTTTTTTTCTTGTGTAGGTTGGAGTAGAGCAGCGCCACGCCATAGTACAGCAAGGGCGGAGGAAGAGCAAAGAAGTGTCGTGTTGGAGCGGATGAACGCCTTGTTAGAGTGTAGAAGCAAAGGATTTCTTCCGCGGAAGAGGAGAAGAGCAGAGACACATATGCTCCAAAGAGAGCATAACGTTGTTCAAAAATGACCCTTTGAAAATAGGCGTGCTAAGTGACCAATCACACCAAAGAAGAAAAAAAAAATTAAAAAAATACTATGAAAAGTTTTTCAATATTATGTTGATTTTGGGTGTTCAAGCTTGTATAGGTGGCTGCCACTTTGCTAGTAACATTATGCCATACCAATTCCAAATCATTTCAATCCTTGGAAATTGGGAGAATCATTTTTTTGCAAGTGAAAGTGTAGAGAATGAAAAACAGATTTGGTAATACAATTTGTGAGTTTGTGCAATTCGGAGTACTCAAACCTCTATGTTTGTTTTAAGAAGCTCAATCCATGGAGTTTATTGTGGGAATTAATCCAGAGTAATTGCAACTTATGAACATAAATAGAAAATTGGTGCTAGCCTCAATGTCTCCCTTGGAACCAACCTCCACAAATAATAATCTATTAACCAAAAGCCTCAAGCTCTTTTTGGAAGGAATCAAAAGACATGGTTTGTTAAATTCAACAACCTCTGAAAAGATGATTGTAGCACTTTTTGTCTATCAATTGTTCTATTGTTTTACGGTGGATAATGGAAGGTGATTTTTTGGAATAGAATCTCAATTTTGATGAATCTAGATAATTCCATTATAAAGGGGTTTGAGGTTAATTTTCAAATTGTTTATTGTTTTTGTTGATATAGTCTTTGCCATATTAGTGATCCAAAGATCCATTTTGTTAGTGATTAAAAGATTGGAAGATGATCACTCGAAGTCAATCAAAGAGATTTTCAAACTGCTAGTGAAGAAATTAAGGAAGACAAAGATGATGTTGTTGAAGGCAAACATTAAGTAGATGAAGTGGTCAAGGGACATAGAAACTGATTTACTCCAATTTTATAGCCCCCTATCGTCATTGCTATGAAACAACATAGAAGCATAGTAGGAGTTTGGAGTTTTTTAGAGCCAATTGGTTGAAAGCCATGTGATCTCTTTTGTATGTATCATATTTTGTCTAAAACTCTATGAAAAAATGATTTGATTCAAATAGAAAGTTGAAAGACACATACAAGCCGTGTGCATAATTTAGCACTTATTTTGCAAAATCCGCTCAACATTGTCTACCGTAGGTGGAGGGCTAGTTCGACACTTCTTTGTCGAATAATTAATAAAAGTGAAAAACTAGCATTCGACACCTAAAATTGATTTATTGGTAATTTCGGCAATTTTCACCTTAAAATTTTAAATTCCATCATGTTGTTGCGTCCAAGACTTTACATCAAGATGGTATGTAAGATTTTGGGTGTAGAGATCTAGGAATGCTCTGTACTTTATACAAGTGGAGTGGAGTTGTATCCAACAATCCATGTGGGGTATGTGAACTTTGAGGTGAAGCACCTAGTTAGTCTTTATTTTTATAACATGCATAGCTTTTGCATAAAGTCTTCAAATGACATAAAATTTGTCGGAGGTGAAAGAGTACTTGATTCCTAAGATTTTCTTAGACCAAAACAATTCCAAAAAAGTTGATCCTCTAAGCCCAAATGAGCTTTGAAAAACTGTTAGAAACGCAGTTTGACACATAGACCTTTACAATGTTTTTTCGTCTATATCTTTTGCATAAAAACTTATTTTAACACAAAATTTGTTGGAAGTGGAAGAAGGCTTGATTCCTCAACTTTTCTTAGTTTGACACAATTCCATTAAACTTCATCTTCTATGCCTAATTGGACTCCAAGAATCTGTATACAACACATTTCAAAAACCTCACCAAGAGTCTTGCTACGTCTTAACCCATACTCTTTGTGGACTAATGTAAGTGGGTTTGATTACAAAAGGAGCACCTTCTCCCCATAGAATCTCACTCACCTTCCATTTAGGATTAATCCTACTGAAGACTCCAATTTTTTTACTTTTCGGCAAATCTGAATTGTAATTTATGTAATATTCAACAAAGAATACCAATAATTTTCCAAAGTTTTCGGCACCTCTTTTTTGAATTATTTAGTGTCGAACCAGCCCTCCACCTACGGTAGACTTAGTATCTCACCCTTTCTTAAAAAAAATTGCACAATATTTAAAATAAACGAATGAGGCAGAGTAAGATCTTGATGCGATTTGTATTCTACCACTAATCAACTTGGTCACGGAGTAGTGACCTACGGACGTAGTGGTCACCAATGTGATTTTCTGTTCTTTTGTCTTTTTCAAAATACAATTTCCCAAGTATTCATTTCTCTTGGATTGTAATTTTTAATTTTTTTAAATTTTCTTTTTTTGAGAATTATTTATAAACGAACCTGCTAAGGTGTTACAGTGTGCATTTCTTGCAGCAATTGCGCTAAATTGAGTGGACATTATGGAAGCTATGATCGTTACGAAGCGGCCTGATGTAGATAATAGTAGTGCATCATATAATATTATAACAGAACTGCATATAGCTACACACAGAAACATGAGGAGTCGGTCAAGTATCTTCAGAACCGAATTCAAGTATATAAGATGTCGGAACAACTGCGAAAAAAGCATCCGCTGTAAACATACTGAAGTTGCTCTTACGAAACAAACATAGGCTACCCATTCATCACATCAACAACCCTTACTTCGAACAAAAAGTGCCGACCAACAAAAAGAAAAACCGCGCCAGAGTTTGCAACTGCGTGATTATCTCTGTGAAGTCAGGAGGTGTTTACAGAGATCTTACAGTTGACTCCACTCATCAGTCTCAGCATCGACTAAAGTTCTGTGTTACACCTGAGAAAGGATAATGAACTCGTGTGTAACATGGCAAACACAATTTATAACAAAACAAAAAATTGTGCCACCCACCCGTCACAGTCCGCACCTAACCCTTACTCGGAAAAAAAATTGAAATTGGACGTAGAAAGAATGTCACATTGGATTGGTGTCATCAGGTGATCCGGTTTAGGGTTTGGTTTTGGGTCCCTCCTGGAGGGGAGGGGGAGGGCTGCGCCAGCCTAGGAGGTAGTGCAATACCAAGGCGACGCGCGCGGGTCCGGGCAGCAAGCTACCGGATGGACCCGCACCCGAGAAAAATTAGATTAATATCATGAGGGACGATGTCCCTCGTATCAGATATTAAACTGATAAGAACAGATACTACACTTGATCTTAGCCAAAAGGCCGAGAAAGGTATGCCTCTCCAGATTCAGCTGGCCCTTCTTGTACCCCAGAGCCGTGCCTCATACCTGCAAGCCGTATGGGACATTCAATATCTCATACCACTGGAACGTCAGTGGGAACCTGTGCCTGACCATGCCGATTCGACAATGAGTCCAAACCTATCTGACGAAGAGTCCTAGCCAAAAGCTGACCATCGTCCACGGATGTCACCAACACACAAGATTGTTCAGATCGGCGAGTTGAGTTTGCCTGCACAGGCGGCAAGAGACACTGAATGTCACAACTCATTAGAGTTCGGGTAAAGGCTTAAACTAATTCCATTTTGAGATTGAATTGGGTCCCTCGGAAGAGGGGGGAGGGCTGCGCCAGCCTAGGAGGTAGTGCAATACCAAGGCGACGCCAGCGGGTCCGGGCAGCAAGCTGCCGGATGGACCCGCACCCCAGAAAAATTAGATTAATATCATGAGGCTCGATGAGCCTCATATCAGATATTAAACTGATAAGAACAGATACTACACTTGATCTTAGCCAAAAGGCCGAGAAAGGTATACCTCTCCACCCTCATTCGGCCCTTCTTCTATTCCAGCGTCCAGCCTAGCACCTGCAACCCGTATGGGACACTCATCATCCCAAAGCTCTTCCAAAACATTATGCACAGCACAAGCTCTACACTCGACCGAGTTGATTCGACCATCGAATGAATCGACCCCAAGTCAGCATTATTCACAGATCTCTCCCCACGCCAGACTGTTCAGCTTTAGTGATGCCTGGACAACACTCATGTCATTCAACAAAACTGTAGCAATCACCGGAACTTTCTACCGTACGAAAAGTTACGAACACCACCAAAAAGAGTCATTCCAGAAGAGAAGACTAGCTTAACTAAAGGGTTGAGAGGTTATGCTTTCGAAAAATGTCCAAGTTACGAGGAGGTTCAACATCAGTGACTCCGGAAGTACTTGTCTCACTACCAACAAGGACAGCTAACAGTTTGCTGAACATAGTACCTGCTCGAGGTCCTCGCATCAGAGTCATCTGGTGGAGACGTCCAGTCAAAGGGGTGTAGGAAGCTCCGTCTCAAGTGGCAATACAGCGCCACCAATTTCATTCACCAGGTTAACAGTTCTCTTCATAGCAGGTTCCACCCCCTTCAATAAAACATGTGCCAATATCTACCATGAGTATTCACATTCACAGTGCAGTTGTGATCAAACTTGCTGCTAGTAACAGCTCCATAACGAAGCAGTTCAACAGCACGAGTTTCTCAAACCCAATCGTCAACAAATAATAGTGCCTTAAGTAACCCCTGAGGAGTTCCACTCTTGCGAGCTCATTCACATTTTAACTCTTCAAGTCTACCGCTACTTGGAACAAGATTTTACTCGACTATTCTCAACTCCGCAAGCTGTACCTCGATGTCTAATATCACTCTCCACGGCTCCATGAGAAAAGAACTTTACCTTCACCAGTAGTCGCCACATGAACACACGCCATTTTTAAAATGGTGAAAACGACTAGCATCCCGCGCGATTATCTCCCTTCCAGCTACCTTGGATATGAACTTGGAGGCAGAGTGACAATCAGCACACACGCGCAAGTTCTTGTATATATGGATCGGTGTAGTCGGCGGTGTACTCATGATCCCATAGGCAATAGCCAGTTTCTCACTATGGTAGCTGATAGCCTCTTCCTTCTGCTGCTCTCCAACGTCATGCAACACATTTTCAGTGAGAGGGACGTGCCCTTCTCTCTTGATCTCCCTCATCAACCTCGCCAGCTCCGTGTAGATTTCTCTCACTTGAGGGTGTGATCTATCTTCCGTAACAAAAGTATGCACCTTCCCGTCAATCCGAATCCAGGTGCAGCCCTGCTCCTTCTTCACACCTCTGTCCTCCATTACTTTCCTCACTTTAGCCACATTATCCCACATACCAGCTGCGGCGTACATGTGAGAAAGCTGTACATAAACTGCACCTTCGCGTGGATCCATCATTAGACACCTCTCAGCGGCACGCTCCGCTATCTCTAAATTCCCGTGGATTCTACAAGCACCCAATAAGGAACTCCAGATTGAAGCGGTTGCTTCCAACGGCATATCATTGATAAGCTGCTCCGCCTCCTCCAACTGCCCTGCACGCCCGAGGAGGTCCACCATGCAACCATAGAGTTCCATTGTTGGGACAATCCCATGATCCCGAAGTGCGGAAGTGAAGAACTGACGACCCTCTGTCACGAAACCTGCACGGCTGCAGGCAGATAGCACACCGACAAATGTCACCGAATTTGGCCTCACCCTTTCCTCCAACATCCGCTCAAACAGATTCACGGCTTCTCGAGCGCATCCATGCTGCGCATACCCTCCGATCATTGCATTCCACGTGATCACATCTCGTCTACTCATACCGTCAAACACTTGGCAAGCACCCTCAATGCTTCCGCACTTTGCATACATGTTGATCAGGGCATTTCCCAGAGGAATATGGGACGCTAGACCTGCTTCTACCACCTCAGAGTGGATCTCCTTGCCCAAGTCTAACACCCCTGGATTCACACACACGTTCAAGATGTTGATGTACGTGACCCTCTCTGGCTCCACACCCTGGAGTTTCATTTGCTGAAAAATCTCAAAGGCCTCTTCGCCACAGCCAGCCTCGGCGTAACCCCCAATCATCGCACTCCATGACACAACGTCTCGTTCCGACATACTATCGAAGACTCGGCGTGCGTCCTTGACGGCACCGCACTTGGCATACATATGGATGAGAGCCGTACTCACAAGAAGATCACTCCCAAATCCGGCTCTCTCCACTTCAGAATGTACCTCCCTCCCACTCTTCAAATCTGCGGAGCTTGCACATGCGTTCAGGACGTGCATGTACGTGACCTTGTCCGGCTGAATACCCCCTTCTCGCATCATGGCAAAAACCCCGAAAGCATCCTCAATGTGGCCACTCTCAGCATATCCTTCGATCATGACTGTCCACGAGACAACATCTCGTACTGCCATGTTATCAAACACGTTGCGTGCATCCTCAATGCTCCCGCATTTCGTATACATGCGGAGGAGAGCGGTCGCTACGCGTATATCATCCGCGAGTCCGAATTTGACACATTGAGCATGAACTGCCTTTCCCCACGCTAACCCATCCGGGCCCGAACAAGCATCCAGGATGCTCAGGTAAGAAATTCGGTTCGGCTTCGTACCTTCTCGTTGCATCAAACGAAACACTTCGAAAGCCTGATCGCCATCGCCGTTCTTGGCGTATCCCCCGATCATCGCATTGAATGCACTCACGTCCCGTTTCACCAATCCGTCAAAAACTCGGCGAGCGTCCTCCATGCTCCCACCCTTCACATACATGTTCACGAGGGCAGTTCCCACACGAAAATCCGACACAAACCCAGCGTCCAAGGCTCGGGCGTGAACCCCTTTACCCCATTCCAGAGCCGCTGGACTGGAACAAGCATCCAGAACAGTCAAATACGTGATCGTGTTCGGCTCCAGACCTTCGTCCAGCATCTGGCGAAACAGAGTGAAAGCGTCCTTCACACGACCGAGCCGAGCGTATCCTGCGATCATCGCATTCCACGACACCACGGTCTTGTCCACCACGCCATCGAACACCCGCCTCGCGTCGTCCGCGCTCCCGCAAAGCGAGTACAACTTCACGAGCGTGTTGAGCTCGTAAACGTTCAGCTGACGACCACTCCGAACGATGTGATCGCGAACCCGCTCCCCCAGAGCCACATCCCGCAGCTCCATACACCGCTGGAGGAGCTTCACATACGTCCGGGAATCCACGCGACCACCCTGCTCGCGCAGCCCGCGCAACACATCGTCCGCTCCAGCACCCGGAGCGACGGTGCTGCCATGCCTCCCACTCGGGACGGGCAGTCTCACAGTCCCACGCAATCTACTACTCAGCACCACAACGTTGGCACCACACACCCGCATCGCAGTCTGCAAATTCTCCAACCCACCCAGAGATGATCCCCAGAAGACGCATCTCATCGCAGAACCCCCATGTGGCTCAAACCCAGGACCCCAAACACCCAACGCATCCGTCAGCGGCACCCGAACTCTGCCGTCTCATGCCCCATCAGATGATGCGAGGGCCAATCTCGAGCATCCATCGCACACTCCACCAAATTCATCGAAATCACAAACGACCCTCGTCGCAAGCCAGTCCAGAATTCAGGGTTTAGGGTTTAAGGGTCCTGCGAGAGCTGGAAGGCTCGAGGCTTCACTACAGTCGAGTGTCATAACATATAGCCGAGCTAACGGAGTGCGCAGTAAGACGCACTCTTTGTGCTTCAGCTGTAAGTGTCGGCTGTAAGTTAGAGATGCTGCTTCGGAGATAGTCATTCAAGCGCACACGATTCCTGCACGGGAGCTCTGAAACAGTGCTGCTCTGTCGCTTGAGGGGGCTGCAGAGGATGCAGTGAGTTATCGAGCAGCACTGTCTTGTGCTCGTCACTCAAATTCACGCAGAGCCTAAGTTATATGGTAGTTTTCGTATTTACTTCATGTCGTCGATTTTCAGCGTTTGTATATCAGACACATACAGACTCTTACCAATGCCGACTCCCCATTATTGTCCTGCTCATCACATCATTCACTCCATTGGTCGGCAAAGCCAATGCTGCCTCCAGGAATTGAACCACCACAATGATCTCATAGTAACAAGGGCATTTAGGGGTCCAAGCATGTTCAACATTGAGCTTGTCGTGGAAAAAAGTTAACAAACTCTAACAAGTGCCTGATTCTAGAAGGAGAACACGGTTATGTCCAATACTTTCGGAAATTATACACCGAGGCTGATCACTTGCCATACTTGTGCCAGAGAAGAAGCATGGTGACGCACCGGGGTGCGGGTCGGCGGGGTCGGGCTTACATCGAGGTCGCAGGGGGGCAGGGCCTCGCCCGGTCTCGGAATACGGGGGCCGCTCTGGCCTCGCACGGGGTCGCAGGTCGGGCCGTTGGGTGAAATCCTCGGGCTCGGGCAGGTCGCCCGTGTGGTGACCTGCCGCGCTCATTCCCGCCCCGCTTTGATGAGCATCCGATGAGTCGCGGCTGAGAGCGCTCCCCTGTTTGTTAGGGTTTAAGAATGCGGAGATGAAATTTGTGGTTCTTCGTTGTGCTCCTCAGATGCTGCACATGCTGCTTGCAATTCAGTTTCTACGATCTGAGGGCTGACTTATGTTTGACACTACATTGTTTGTCAGGATTCATCCGGAACCTGACTTTCGTCTGCTTCGTTACCAAGCAGCTTGTCGGTATGTACTTACCTGCACTTTGCTTCAACATGTGATTTGATATTCAAGCTTTGACTGTCCTCAATTTGCTCCCTCTAATGGACGATCAAGTAATTCTCTTGGGGTTACCTTAGCTTGTTGCTAAGCGATGTTCAGCCATTTTGTCGGTAATCATTTTCGAGCTGACACCTGATTGCCGACGTTTTGAACTCGTCTTTGAGGATGCTATGATAGTCCAATCCAGAACTTTCTTATGTTTAGTGTGTTTATTCAGACTGTTCTACGACTGACCTTGCTACATTGGACTGTTGCGTGAACAGTGCCTTCGAGGATCGGAATGGACCTTGTGTCTGTAGTACCGCAGCTTGTGAGTACTCTTTGGGGCTTGAAGGACAAGTACGACCAGCATAATGGCAATAAAGATGAAATTCAGAGGCTGTTATGCTTCATTCAAGATATGGAGCAATTCGTTCCTGCTCTGGTGGAGCGCTTCAGAGGAATTGGGGCGAGCGGCATGACTCTTGCCGCGCTCAAGGATTTGGAAGGGACCATTATCGAGACGACCAGGACTTTGCAAAAGTGGTCGGCTAATAAGAGTCTCTTTCGTGTGCTCAATTCTGCCGAACGCACGCAAGAGCTAGAACGTCTGCATACTAAGGTGATGGATTCTGTGCAGAAAGCCATGGGTATTGTAAGCATGTCAACCCTTGCAGATATCAAAGCAGAGACCCAAGACATAAATGCAGTCTGCATAAAAATCCTGCGTCATCTGGAGGAAACAGCTCAACCCTCATACCCGACAACTGCACAGCTTCAAGCTCAATCTTCACAGCCGAGAACTGGCCAGTTTCTAGCTCAATCTTCACAGCCGAGAATTACTGTCCAACCTCAGGTACGTCCAGTTTCTTCATCTCTTCTGTACTCCAAACAGACTGGGGAATTTGTGTAGATCATGGCCTTACGTTCCTCTGTTTATGTCCCCTATAGTTCTCTTGTTTTGAGATATGAAGAAGACCTGAGCTCTTTGGTGCCTTTATAGATGAGATCCAACTGGATAAGCTTTTGACAAGTCCCACTTAATCCACTCTGATAAAGTTGACAACCTTCCCAAACTGGATCACCACAGGTACTCCAGTACTGGAATGGAGAGTGCGTAATGTACCCCCGCAAGGGTAAGGTGCACTTGGAGCTCTACTTCGCGGTCGACAACAAGATCTTTGGTGGAGGGTATGACCAAGTGGGAAATTTCACGTGCAGGGGTATGTATATATACTCGAACTTCAGTCCTAGTCACACTACTTCTAGGGCAAAAACTGTTTGCAACCGGCTAATTTATCTGTCAAGTAATGCTCGAGTAATGGTGTATGTTACTTGGCAGGCAAACTCCGAGGTAGCCAAGTTTCTTGGACAGAGCAACGCTTAGACGGAAAAGAAGTTGTTGAATATGTCGGTGAAATAGGAAACTCCACCATCAAGGGCACATGTAGCAAAATTATAGGATATGGTGCTGGCACGAACTTAGGACACGGCACCTTCCACCTCAAGCAAGCACTCCGAGAGCCCAATCTAAAGAAGAGCACACCTGGAGTTGTGCCCGTGGGAGAACCGCACCTGTGGACCGGCTACTACAAGCAAGAGGGGTGCGAGACAAAGATGAGCACCCACTTGCTATTCACTGACAACTTCAAGATCTATGGTGGCGGTAGAGATACCATTGGACGCTTCACCTGGCTCGGTACATACCTGAATCCATCTATTTATGTTGCTGTCAATGGGCCTTTCTTGTATTGATCTTCAGTACTTCAATTTTATCTTCATCAGTTAGGTAGAGCTAACCAAAATTGTATCCTTGCAATGCTATGGACCTCCGATTAGAAGTCATGTTTGACAATTTCGTTCCCATACAGGTCGTTATTATCTGGACCACGGTGAAGTATCAATAGTCATGTCAAAGAAGTATGAGGCCAGGCATGAGGTTCTCTACCAAGGTAACATAGCACGGCAGCGCAAGTTCAAGCCCGCTATGCATGGCTCCTGGAGTATAGGCAGCTTAACAGAAGAATTCCGGCTGGAAATGAACTGAAGATTGAGGGGCGCTTTACACTATGGAACATGAAGATTGACCAAGAGAATTAAAATCATTTCATCGTCATGGCTCTTGGTCTAGAGCCGTGACCATGAAAAATCAAAAATCATTTTTAAAATGGCTTGGTCATTTCTCATAGTGTAAAGTGGATTTGGACCGGGACAAGTATGGGTTGATTGTTTTTAGTGTATATCTAAAACTCCGGGTAAAAAAATAACTAAAATTATTTTAAAATAAAATTTTAGCCAATCAATGATTTTTAGCCCAACGGTCCCCTTGGAGGTATCGAATTTAAATGGTTCAAGCATCCAAGATTTGTCAAAGAGGTTTGGAGAGTTGAGGAAGTTGAGACGATATATATATATATATATATATATATATATATATATATATATATATATTTATTTATTTATTTATTTATTAATTTTTTTAATTTTTTTAAATTTTTTTTAATATTTTTAAGAGTTTGCAAGTAAGTTGTCAGTAGGCAATGGAATGATGAGGATATAATTTACCTTAACCCCTAAACGCCTAAACGACCAAAAACTAGTCGTTTTCATTTTTCCAAGTTCAGTAACTGTCATCCAAATGACAATTTTTCATCCATTTTTTTTTCATGTTGTAAAGTTGTGAGAAATCTCTCTAATCTCATTAACAAATTATCAAAATAATAATTTCATGAATTTTGGTGCCTCCTTAAAGTCAAAAAGATCAATACCGTGTGTGTATTCAAAAATTCCTTGATACAGAGAGCTGAAACACAATTTTGACTATTGGGATGATCTTTTTTGCAGTTGAGGTGAACTAATGAAATGTAGTTTGGCAAATCTATTTTCTAGTCCATTTTAAAATTTTGAAAAATACCTAAAATTGAGTGATTAATAGCTGGTATAAGATGAAGGGGTAAAATCGTGGCTACTTCTTGATTTTCTACGGTTTTAGGTTTTTTCATCATATTTTTGAATTAAAACATAATTTGTGAGCACGGTAACTAATATAAGGTTTTTGGTTGTCATATTCATCTATGGTAAATATTTCATAATTTTTTAGTGTAACCTATATTTGATATGAATTTTCTTTGTTTGTTTTGATTTGAAAATTTATATTAATTACATTTTGAAACATTTAATTTTGATAAAAGTATTTCTTGTAGATAACATGTGTATCTAGCTAAGAAAAGTTTTAAATTCACATTTTACATTATTTATAGTAGCAAAATAGAGCATCCATAGTCAAAGTCTATTTCCGTGGTCATAGGCTCAGGCATTTGGGGGTTAATCTGCATGGAAATGCAAGAAGTGTGTATACCGTCCTGTGGTTGTTATGTAATTCTTACATCTCCACTTCCCAAAAACTTGTGTTGGGGAGTTGAGCAACTTTTAAAAGTTGGATCTTTAAAGTTGCTAGAATTTGAAGGTTCTACTTTAATCATTCCCTCAATTTGGAATTTTACAGATGTTGGATCTGCAAGAATATGTTGTTGGCACAAATTTTGGATCAATTTGGCATCTTATGGCAAGTGAATTTATAGTTAGACTATAGCTTGGCAATTATGGAAGATTATTTAAGAGTTTGTGCATAAGAGAATTTAACTATTTCCTCCATGTTGATACTGGTTGAGTTTTAAGGTGCTTTCTTAGGGAGATCACTTACCTTATTGTTTTATAACCACGTGCATTAACCATGTACTTTTTCTTGAGCTATTTTCCTAGTAATTTTTATTTTATGGCATCGTTCAAGAAAGAAAAAAAGGCTACTTTGCCTTAACCCCTAAACGGCCAAGGGTGTTTTTGCTCAAAACTGCCTCCAAATAGTCCCTTTTGAAAACAAGCCAAATAGTGAAACATTGGAACCAATTTTGGTATTTCCAACCATAAGATCTTGTATCTGACTACTATGTCTATATGCCTACCAAATCTCACACTTTCATTCCTTACCATTTGAGAGATCATAACATTCAAAGTTGAAAAAATAAAAATAAAAAATTACCCTGCAAAAAGGGGACAGCAGTATTTTGGGGTCCAAAAAAACCATTTTTTTGAGTAGATTTGGAATGCGCCTCTTTAGATTCTAGTTCCTAGGTGAGTTAGGTACATGTCCCCAAAATCTCATGCCCATGCAAGGTGTAAATTCTTGAGAAAATCATCAATTTCCACAAGGGGGTATGCTGAAATTCACATACAAAGGCCGTTTTTTTACAATAAAAATAGCATATGAAACATTCTTGGATTGAAAATCCAAATAGTGGAAACATGCTCTAGTGGCTCTTCTACACATAGGAATTTTTAATTTTAGAAAAAACTAAAATCTCGATTTTTGGTGGAAACTCAAAGTTTCGTTGTTAGGCAGTTTTGGGCAGTTTTGGGCAGAAATTGTTGCATTCACTGTGGCTAAGAGCCTACCCGTGGAAGGGCGTTTTATGCTCAGAGGAGCATAACTTTTCTTCACTTCATCCAAAAAAAAATTTAAAAAAATATCCCCATAAACCTCTTGGAAAAAACCTTTTTCTACAAAAAATCAAAAAAATTCAAGTAATTTTGAATTTTTAGGAACCTGCCTGAAGTCCAAAAACGCTCATTCTAGAACTTTGGCCGTTTAGGGGTTAATATTCACAACCGTGTAAGTAGTTTCTATATGGAAATTCTACAAAATTTTAAAGATTCTAATTTATTTATAAAGTTTTGAATAAACTCACGATTTAGTACAAATAGCATAAATTCTAATATGCAAAAAAGTATTGAATAAAGACAAACCCTACAACTGACATGGTTCATTCCTCCAATATGTCTTCATCTAGAAATAGAACAAAATTTCTCAAATTTTCATTCATTTTTGTTAGAGGTGTTGTAGATAAACTCATTCTAAATTATTATTTTTATTCCCTCTAACTTCTATCATACTAATTTTTTTCTATTAGATTTTAAAATAGGGATATTTTTAGCTATGTTATATTATATATAACACAATTTTGGCAATTATTGTACTCTATAGTAGATTTAATGTTTATGTAATTTTTACACAATGTTAATAAAATAGACTTTATAGTTTAATTCACATAGGTTGTTATTTTTTGGCTAGTGATCTTCTCAAGATTTGAAACCAATATGTAAACACTCTAAACCACTTGCAAACGACACATAGTCGCTTCATATGTGAATAAAATAATATGTGCATAGCAGGCTGATATTCAAGAATATCAATGTCACAGTCAGATTATAATGCATAGTTTAAAATAAGTTCCTAACATAACTTAGATTTACATGCATCACCTACACATTGACAATTGAAGTGTATACAAAAAACTAAAAAATCTAGTGCCACCATATGTAACTGTTTTTGACTTGAATATGATGAACGGAATTGGTCGGCTACATCCACCCTACATGTAAATTTAGTGTACTCAATTAATACCATTGATGTAGGAATATCGTCTCGAATTACTCTAGTCTTTCATATTCATAGATCTTTCTAGATCATTCTATCTCCTTTACTCCTATATTTGAAGTAAAGATAATTCATAGATCCTTCTGGGTTCTTCTATCTCTTCAACTTAGAGATTCTTCTAGATCTTTTTATCTTCTTACTCCTATATCTGGAGTAAAGATAACTCATTACCATCCGTAGTCTAATTCTAGTGTACATCATCTTGAGTTGTCTAACTCTAGTACACATGTTGTCAATCTTGGAGTGGTCCAATTCCAGTGCACTAAATATAGAGTTGTCTAACTCTAGTGAACATATTCTCAAGTTGGAGTTGTTTGGCTCCAATCCATCCATCCTCTGCTTACACACTGCCACATGTGATTATAAGATTTCATTCATCCATTTATCATCTTACCTTATATGGTCCTTGATGGATTCTTCCAAATCCATTAGCATGGTTGCTTGCTAAAATGGTTTAGAATTGGATTTCAAATAATGTAAATTAATAAGATGTTTGATGCAAAACTTTGAGTTTATTTGACCCCTAAAAATCCAAGAAAGCCAATATAACTTTCAACTATTTTGGACACTCTAGATGAGAGGGTTAAATTAGTATTTTTTCCTAAGATTTTTAATAGATGTTCCTTATACTACAGAGTATATGTGGTAAAGATTGCAAAGTCAAATTCTAATTTTAAAACCTTCATCTAGAAATTTTAGTTTTCAAGCCCAAAGCGGGCAGAAAAAACTCCTTTTGTTAAACTTGTTCATAACCAAATTCTTTCTCATATTTCCAAGTGACTCAAGTTGAATATTTTATGAATTGCACAAGGGAGCCTTCAAAATTTTCATGGCCAAGCTTCCATTTTTCTCCTAACTTTACAATATTTCCTTTCATAAATTTTTAAAATTTGAGATTTACGTATTTTTCAAAAATAATTTTGCTTGAAATTCAAAAACTTATACAAACACCAAATTACCGTTCATTTTCTTAATGAAATTAATACGATTGAGGTGATTCATGTTTTATCAAATCATTGTTTTTCTACCTTGTTCTGGAAAGTAATTTGCATGAAGGTTCAAAAAGTCAAATGAGTCTTCAAAATTTTGCATGAAGGTTCAAAAAGTCAAACGAGTCGTCAAAATTTTGCATGGTCATTCTCAACTTAGTTATCTACATGGAAAAAAATAGGGGAAAACCCTTTGGGGTAACATTCATCAAGTCCACTTTTGAACAAAATAGACTATGTTTTTAAAATAGTGTCCCAAAAACGTTTTGAATCAGTATTGAAAGTTGTGATCTCACAAATGCTGCACATCCAATGGCTTGAATTGTAAATAGTAATTTTTATATAGTATCTAGGTTCAAGATCTTGGTGATGAAAGTACGATATAACAGTAAAAAATCTGGCAATACTTCAATTCCAACCAGGTGGTAGAAAATAGCAATTTTTGGTTTTAGAAGTCCAAAAAACACTTGGACTATTAGGGCTTAAGGTTTTTAAGGAATGATTTTGTATGGTTTCATTAGAGCCACAATTATGCAATGTTAAAAGTACATTCTTCACAAATGGTACTGACATAATCAGGGCTCTATACAAAGGGTACTCACATACAATATAACATTTTGTGAAAAACGAATATATGGTTTTTTATCAATTCAAATATTTCAACACAGTTTTTGGTATTTTGGATTCAGCGCATTCATTATAAGATTGGCATTGTCAATTGTATTGCAAACAAAAAAGAAATCCATGGATTTTAATACTAGGAGAAGAGACACCTTGAATGACCAAGTTGATAGATCAAAAGATATATAGTTACACGTGATGCATCATTGAAGTAATGATCTTGTTAACTTTTGCATTGGCATTTGTTTCTATTTAACGTTGAGATTGTAACTAAATGGCTTTTTTTATGATTTCTTTAATACAAATAAAACATAATTGATAAAATGCAAGGTGGTAAGTAAAACAACACTATTTCATTCAAGTTGGTGGAAATGTTTTAGAAATTAGTTTCTTATGTTCCAAATTGAAAATATGAACCCGTTGCAAAGGTGCACTCAACTATGAATGGAACCATTCAATTTTGTGAAGAATTTCAAGTAATAAAGTTGTGATTCAATGTCTATTTTTGTACAAGGCTTTTCCAACTCATATTATGTTGTCACCTTAAGTGCATAGGAACACTTATGCTTATCAATTGTTTCTCATTGCTCAAATAAATTACTATCTTATAGATCTGGCTTATTGTAAAAATGCTTTGAACTTATTAGTGAACCAAGTTGATGTCGTAATTTGATTCACAACGGTTGAGGTCATTTTCATCAAAGAATCATGTATGATATGTGCATCAATGTAATTTATATTATTATCTGTTCGACTTTGCTTTTAAAGCATAATCTTTGACTTTAATTCGTGAAGAACGATGAATATATTTAGTGAGTGCGTGAAATATGAATTAGGAATATCATAGTAAGATTAGTGTGAAGCCAAAATATTCTTTGCTTCCAATCCATTCAAGCATGTAGACATGGAGAATTTACTTTGATAAAATTATGAAAGTATCTAAGAATAGTATTTCGTAGTGTGATGATTTGAAAATTTTAGAGTGACAAAGAGAAAATTGTAGATTCATCTTGAACACCGAGTATTTTTATGCTTAAAGACAATAAAACACCAAAATGAGGTCTTAGTGTGGCGTATTAGAACACTTTTGTATGAAAATTGGTTACTTCTTTATGAATCTTAGATTCTTGTTGGTTCCAATTTGTTTGCAACACCATCTTGCGGCATCTCATCGACACTTTCAATCTATTGCAACATTTAGGACAAATGGTTTCTATCATTTTTTCAACTTGTCAATGGTTATACTAAATTTTGGACCTGAGATGGGGTCTCCGCTCCAAAATGAGTAATAAAAAAATGTATTATCATGTTAAATATTATATTATGAATTTTTTTGTTTTTATTTTTTCCATGAATCATTCAATTTAGCCTCTAAATGTCATAGCATGCCTTACATGCAAATTATAGAATATGGTCTATGTTGCTTGTATTTAAAATGGATCCACAATCTTGCTGGAATTGAGTCAGAAGTATAGTTGAAGTACTAGTCAATTTGGTTGTAACAAGCCATTGGAATTTCAATGTTAAGCTTCTCGTTGGTAGGACATCATGACGAATACAATACATTAGCAGCCTTTTAGTGGATGAGTTTAATCAAATATAATGGCTTTATAATGCACTTGAATTCAATCAAGAATATAAAGCTTCATTACTAATAATTTCACTAAAATTTGGAATGTTCCAAATACTTAAGAATCTTAAGTTAATGCTCTGACATGTTTCGTAGTAACAATCACAACAGAATAGCAACATCCACTTATCATGATATATTTAATATATGTCTTAATTTGGATATTTGTTTTCTATGAACATTGTAACATATTAAGATGGTTACTCCCATATGTATGACCATTTTATAATACACGACTAACACAAACTTCCATCAATTATAAAGTTATAACATTTGATATAATCTAGTTATAACTACACCAATTAATATGCATTTAGAAATTCAAAAGGTATCAAAGGTTGAATTCGATAACGATTATTCCAAGAAATGAACATAAAATGAATGCTTCTCACTCACACTTGAATGTGTAGTTCTAAATAATGAACTTTGGCTTACTACAAGGCTATTTTCATGATTGCTAGTAGTTGTAGCTGGAATTTGGCTCATCAAATAGATGCCTTTGTAGAATACCGTACTTTAGGGTCAGCTTCGTCAGAAAATAATTCAAAACAAAAATGTCGAATTTTTTAAAAAATTACTGTGTCAATATGCCGGAAAACCAGGAAATACATTTAGAGAAATGACGAAATCTCTTGAAATCCAAGTCAAAAACTGAATATAAAAAATGTTTGGAGTTCCCTCACGAGCCCCTTGCATCATGAAGCAAAAGCTGGCACTGACAAACTTAATCCCTTTTTAAGACACATGCAAAGTCAAACTGAACTTTAGCGCGAGGCAAGCCTGGCACCACCCACAGAAAGTGGATCTCGTCGCAGACCACACATACCATTAGCTTATCTCAAGTTTTAACGGGCTCATTCCATCTTGTATAGAAGTCAGAATCCAGCCACATCGCACCTCAGAGTTTTTAGATCCACGGGCTCAAGTGTGAGAGGAGGTCTGCCGAGGGTGGAGGAGGTCCGCCGAGGGGCCTGCGGCGGTGGCCGGGGTGACACAAGAGCCTGCCGAAGAGGTGATCTAGAGGAGCAAAATGGAGGGTCATCATGCTGGTTCGGTTCGAGGGTTTGCTAAGGAGTGTCTGTTGAGGGTTTCGTGAGTGTCTTCTGAGTGCCTACAAAGGGTCTGCTGAGAGACTGCGGAAGGGTTGAGTACCGAAGGGTTGAGAGATTGCCGAAGAGATTGCGGCAGGGTTGCTGCTAAGGGTCTGCCGAGAGTTTGCTGCTGAAGTGCCGAGAGCCTGCTGCCGCTGTTGGACCGAAGGGCCGAGAGCCTGCTGCCGCTGGAGGAATTGCTGCCGATGGAGGGTTGAGAGTTTGTTGCCGAAGGTGTTGCTCTGTCGAAGATTGCTGGTCTGCTCAGGTTCGGTAATGATTTCCTTTCGCTCTTACTGCTAAGCATTCCGTTGCCTTCCTTTCGCAGAGCTTCGTGGGTTCCTCTGCCTTTAGTAACTCGTGTCTTTCTTTGCTGCTGCAGCATGAAGATTGCCGCTGCAAGATGGAGGTCGCTACTGCAGCAATAAGGTTGCCACTATGGGTAGAAAAAAAAGATGGAGCTAAAGGGGTTCAAGAATCTGATTACAAACGACAGACAAAGTCTGCCGAAGGTGAGACTCACACTCACCAAAGGCGTTCCTTTTCCAGAATCTACTGTTTATTTGCCCTGGGTCTTTTTCCCTTCCCACCTTGCTGATTGCTTGTTTCGCCATTGTTGTGCAGGTTTCTAGTCAAACAGGATAGAGGACAGAAGAGTGGTAAGGTTTAGAATTTTTGTATTCTAACATTTTGTATTTCAGAAATTGAGATTTGAAAAATCAATGTTTAAGTGTATGAATGATTGAACATACCTTTTTCTTGCCTGATCCTTCATGTTAGCAACAGTAGATTTTCTGTTTTCTGCTGTGACATTTGCAACATTGCACAGATTTCTCTCCATTACGAGTTCAACACTTAAATCTGAATCTATATCATCCTCTTTTTCTCTGGAATCTTGCTCAGCATCCACCACTTCTTTAAACAAAGAACTCTTCATGTGTTCTTCCATTGCTGTTGTTTGAAATGTTGGTTCAAAAGCTTGATCTAAACCACACATAGACCAGCCCTTCTGTATCATGCTTGGCTTGTTGATATGTTGCCATGCATGCCATAACCATCCACAGATTAGAGGTTTTAGCACCGAAATTTTAGTGTCTAACTTCACATCTTGAAGTTCTTTCTCGTCAATCTGTTGGCCCAGACTCTCACTTGTGTACTGGACAAACTGCTGTCGAAATCCGTGCTTGAAAGGACGTTGTAATATCACATCTGCAGGTTGAAAGATACTTGTGCAATTCGCAGGGACAAAGATAAGAAGAATTTCCACATGTGTTACCTTCAGCCAGGACATAAACTCCTGCGAAATGTGCACACTCCAGCAGTCCAAGATCCAAACAAGCTTTGCATTTGAGTCTAACCCCATTGCTTGCACTTGCTTTCTTCTGTATGGTTGTAAAACTGCTTCCACGAATTGTTTGGATGTTGTCAAGTTGCTCCAATGATTTGCAGAGAATGTCAAATGCCAACCTGCTTCTTCACACATTAACCTTCCAGCATTTCGAGGAGGTAGAGACCGCTCAGTTGACCCTGTAAAAACAATCTGTAGAGGTAATAATTGTCCAGCAGCTGAGGAGGATAAAGTGGCAGTAATTTGCCTTTTATCCTCCATGCCAAGCACTTGTACATGCTTAGAGCCCTTTTCTGCCCAAGTGCGGGTCCCTCCGGTTGGTACCAAGTGTATCCCGGTTTGATCTGTATTGACTACCAACTCAGGTGGAATGGAGTGAGCCTTGACAAGGTAAGCAGTTCGATGGGCCATGTTTAAACCTTGTTGTTCCCAATCTGTTGGAAGTTTTCTTGCTGCACCTGTGCTTTTTCTAAAGCTCCAATCTAGGTTTGTTCTCACAAAATCCCTTGTCCATTCTAAAGAAACTCTAAAGCCATTTGGACTTTGGAAATCCAAAAGGTGAGGTTCTCTTTTTTGAATTAGGGTTCGGATTAAAGTCCTCACTGAAGTTGCAAACAAAGGCTGACCTGCCTCACGATGTGCCTTTAGCAAAGTGATAATCTCCTCCTCTAACTCATGATGTTTAGATAAAACATAGGAATGTTGAGCACCACCTGTAAAAACTGCTGTTTCTTTGAAGATTGCTTGTTTTGTGCCCTCTTTTAATTCCCCCGTTTTAGTGAACCACTCTCTCAAGGAACTTCTAGTCAATTTGTCATACACACTCTTGTTTTGACCAGGCAGTTTGAACTTCACTTGCAAGTACCTTAGAGCATGACCAAGACTTCTGTGGTGACTGACAGCTGAGTAGATTGGATCCCAAAGAGATGGAACAAACCAGTTTGTGTATGGCCCCCTTGTCTTTGTAGTGCTTGATGTTGCCTTTGGTTTCTCCTCCTTGGTTGGAAGAAGTACAGCTTCAATTCGCAGCTTGGGCCTACCCACCGGTCGCTTTTGAACTTCTTTCTTCTTTGATTGCTCCAAGTCCATCTTCACATGCAGCTGTGCAAACTCACGCTCAACTCTATCCTCCCTTTCCTCTTTGTCTATAATGGTGGACATATTGCTCAAAAGTTGCTGCTTTGCCATGTTGATACTCTCGAGCATCCAAATCAAAAACCTATAACTCTCAAGCTAAAACACACAAAAGAACATTGGCAAACAACCACTTGCACAAGCAAACTCCATGGAAAACAGTGAAATTAGGGTTGGTTAAGCAAAGCAAAATGAAGGCTTAGGGATAGTTAATTGCAAGGTCGGCCGTCTCTTTCAAAACAAGATGACGAAGTAACAGTCATTTGACAAAACTTTATCACTTCTGGATGAAAGTTGAACTTACAATAATTTATTTTTTTAAAAGTCGAAATTTTAAAAATTACTTTTTATAGTGGCGGACGTCAAAACTTGAAATTAATTAATTATTCGCCCGAGGGGTGACGAAGCTGACCCTAAAGTACGGTATGCATTTTGAATGATTATTATACTATGTAAACAAGTGTAACTATAAGTTCTAGATTTATTAGATATTCAATTTACAAGAACCATGTCATTCTTTGCATGGTCCAATGTACTTGACTTAAAGTTGGGCATTTGATTGTGATTACCAAAATTAGTGGTCATACCTGGTAAGAAGGTCGGTGCATTGGCTGACTATACATAACTTAGGCTCGCTCACTGACAAAATTAGGATGTACATACAAATCTACTGTCTAAGCACCTAAAACATCGCTGACATGAATGTCTGGAGCATGATCCAGTATGCCAGTCACATGGGCTTCATGTGTGGATCTGAGGTCCGCATCTGAAGTCTCAAAAATTTAGGTTAAATTTTAGGGTTTGAAGATGTTGTGAGATTTGTGGCCGTCACTCTGCCTAAGCTATAAATAAAGAACCCTAGACTTCCCTCAGCATTATATCATAGAGTGGTGCTTATCCTTATTGGATGCTCTGCTGGTAGGCAGAGCATGATATTTGTCTGGTAGGGAGAGCTATTTGAAGTTTGTGATTGAAGTTTGTGAGTGTTTAGTAGTTATTTTAAGAAGAGAGCTTTAGAGTGATAGAGATTTGAAGTTTGAGAGTAAGTTTGTGAGTGTTTAGTAGTTACTTTTGAAGGAAAGATTTGGAGTGATACAGGTCTGAAGTTTGTGAGTGTTTAGTAGTAATAATTCTAGAAGAGTGCTTTGGAGTGTGTTGATGAAGACAATGTTCACTTATCTTGGAGTGTGGTTCTGAAGACAACTTGGTTTCTCTACTTGGCCATGGTGAGTACTGAACTTATGCATTGTATCATCCTTCTTCATTTCAACTTGTCCTAATCAATTCCTCATGTATGGTGGCTTACACGATGGTTCTGAAGAGGTCATGTGTGGGATGCTAGTTTTGGGATATCTTACAGCTAGAGTCAAATCATAGAGGTTTAAGGTGGTGCTGAGTCTAGTTCTTGTAGTGAGTTAATCAGGTTGTTGCATTACGTGCAAAATGGGGTCTGGAAAAGGCCGTGTAAGCCTGCCCTTTCTAGGTGAATCCCCTGCCCCCTGCTGGCAGCAGATGCCAGAATCGCTGCTCGCATGCACCTCGGTGGCGCGTCCTGAACAAAGGTCCTCGGAATATGCGAGCTGACATGATCGGGTCCGCTCGGAGTTTGGTCCAAAGTGGACAGATGCTGTCAGCCCGCCACTGTAGCAACGCCCTCCACACGCCTCGCGAGGAGGTCATTGGTTCGAGCCCCGTGGCGGTTGCTGGCACCACGGTGGCACCTTCGGTGCCATGTCAAAAAGTACGCGGGCAGCGGCCATTTTTTTCTCTCACGTGCCGCTTACACGGCCTTTTCTAGACCTGTTTTTGCACGTAATGCACTAGTGTGAAGTGTGAGTGTGGTGAAAATTAGATGAGTGGTCTGTCTGTATCTTGTAGGTAAGCCATTTTCCAATGGATGCTGGTAGCATGAAGTTGAATGGAGTTGAAACATGCCCAGCACAGCTATTCAAAACATCTCTCTGAACCTCATCCCGAAGTGAAGTATTGTGGAGGTTTTCTGCCCTGTCTCAATTGTTAGCCATGTCAACAAATGTTGCGGTAAGAAAGCTATCTGATCATCATGGCAAAGTTTTGTGGCCAAACAAATTATGTTGGATTTGTAAGCAACTAGATAGCTGACTTCAGTTTAGTCCTATTCACGATGTTGTTTCCAGCTTGCATAGGTTGTGAATAATGTTGATGATTATGCCCTGTATGTGCAGGTCAGTCATGTAGCTCAATCCATCATGGAATGGAAGTTGACTGCTCTAGTGGTTTACAAGTTGTAGTTGGATCACCAACTTGAGTAAAGATTGATGTCAGTGTTTTTTGTGTCATGGAGTTGCTGCGTTCAGGAGGACTTGCAACATATGCACATGAAGTTTTGGGGGGGGGGTTAGCCCGGGGGCTAAACCCATGGGGGGCTAATCTTTAGCACTATTTGGCCCCGGTTAAACCTACCCTTCGTTTTTGACTTCTAGTTTGGAAAATGTGTGGGCTAACTATGGGTGTCTCATTTCAGTGCTGAACCAAAGTCTAGAGCAGAAAATTTTCAGATTTTTTCTCACTTGTGTAAAGGGGGCTTATGAGGGTCAAAAAATCTGAATTTTTTCCGCTCTGGGCTTTAGTTCCTGAAATGAGACCCCCATTGTTAGCCCTCAGATTTCCCAAACTAGAAGGAAGGGCTACTTAGTTGGAGCCTCCACCAGTTTAGCCGCGGGGCTAGCACCTCCAAAACTTCCTGCTAGACTTGCACACAAACTGCAACCTAATCAGAATACTGAATGTGGAGGAAATGTCAAGACATGGACCTGGTCAAAGGAGTAGATAGGCTGTGCTGATCTTGCGAGTGATGAGCAAGATTCAAGTAATACTAGCTCGGACCCTATGTGCTTACTAATATATTATATATCAAATAGTGGGGGTTCCTTGTTTATCATGTTTCCATGTTGCTCAGTCCATCAGTCTAGCTTGTTGTTTTGTTTGAATTGGTTCAAGTGACCTCATTGGATCAAGGGTTGCCTGCTTATGTACTTGTCTTCTTCATTTCAAGCTTGTTGCTCCTGTTGTCTCCACTAGCCACGTTAGGCAGCTACTGCAGCACTCCCAGATCCAATCTCTTCTATACAACTCATATATTACACATCTCCAAATCTAAACATGACATAGATGGAACCATTCTCACCTTCCTCCGAGCAAACAGAGCCAACTCTGGTCCTGACTCTGCGAGCCAAAAAATCAGATGTAATCCGCTGATAGTCGAATTGAATATTAAAAGCTCTAAGCTACGAACGAGCTTATTTATGTTGTAAGAGAAGGCGTATTGGTATGGCGGAAGCCAATGCACGACATGCCAAGTAATTTGGACTTTCAGAAAATTCAAGGTACTTGAGAAACAATGGATTTAAAAGAAATTAAGTAAAAATTCTATATAATTGGGCTGTTGCGCATGAACCGAGCTGTGGTCAACAGAATCCCACTAGTAGAAACTGCGGTCCTATGTGATGTGTGCGTGATCTTCACTTTGTCCATCATGACTGAAAGACAACTTGCAGCGATGACCTGGACATTAGTCCGGTGATCTGGCAGTAGGCGGATTCGTATGACACAGTCATACGTGTAGCGACTGAGTCATTTGGTGTGCTTATGCATGGATGTCGTTCTTGTATGTAGTGCACCTCTAGATACAGTCGAAATGTTCGTATGGGTATGTTTAAATCTGGTGAAACAATTAGCTTCTTTCTAGCAATCGTGGTTGAACCATCTACGAGAGCTGGGGATTATATGTATGTCACCATGATTTGGATTCAGGGTATTCTGGATGTCTATAATCGATGAAGTTTTTCGATAGTGAAAGAAAAGTCTTGACTTGGTAACTTTGCTTATACTGTTCCCTTTTGTGCACATGGTATACCAGTTACAATATGAATGCTAAATGAGTGTTATAAAGCTTTTTTACTTTCTTTGCGAAGAGTCTGATGATTTCAGCTATAGTAATGAGAGTCACACGAGATGTTCAAACACATTTTATTAGATGGAAAATGGATTATATTCATGTGTAGCACAGCCATCGAATATGCAGTGCATTAACCGTGCACATGGAATTCTGTGAGATGTACGTAATAGTGTGTGTATACACATTTGTCTCCGTAAAAGTATGTGCATACACATCTGCCTCCGTCCTCAATTCTGACTAACTGTATAACAATAGCTGCATAAGAAACTCATGTCAAAGTGTACCTCTGGAGTTTCACTGTTCGCTACCAGGAATCTCACAACAAACAATATCGTTACTCTAATTCTTTGTCTAGGGTCACTCCGCACTCTAGAGTTGAATCACCTTCCTCATGGTTGAAAGATGCTGCGCCCCCCTGCTTTCGTTTGTTGGCCTTCCAAGCTGTCCAATCGGTTGTTGTCACGTTCTGTCTGCGGCGTTCTTTCGTGTCAGAGGAGTCTGAGTCACTCGGTGTGCCAGGCTCGGGGCGAGACCTCTTCCTCTTGAATGGAGCAGCTCGTAGTCTTCGACCTGTTAGTCCCTTCCGAGGTTGCGGTTTCAGTGAAGAATCTCCTCTTGCATTCTCCTCCGTCTCTTGTGGCGTTTCCGTAGAAAATGCACCGCCATTGCTGAATACGTCTATGATTCTAGGAGTAGGAGTACTGTCAATTGCAGGAACGCGACCCACGACCGAAATAATGCCATTACTCTCACAAGAATTGCCATCGGTGAGACCATGCCCTTCCAAAATATTGTTTACTGTCTCTCCCTTACCGTCGGGCTTGTCCTCACCTTTGGCAGCCATGGAGCTGCTTGCCAAGTCTCTTTCCTCTACTTCTTCAATCAACTCAACAAACATGCGTCTTAGAGTCAACCCAATGAAAGTTCTGAGCGCAACTTAAATGAGACATCGAAGCATTTATGGACATGAACTATCCCATGCTTTAGAAATGAAAAGCAAGGCTACGAAACAAAAGCATAAGGGTGCGCATCACTGTAACTGGAACATAACTGATGGATATTAATGCAGACATGCTGTTGTTGGCACCTAGGACTGGAGTGCACTTAGGTGATGCATGTTTGTTAACTGTATTGGAAACTTCAAGCTTTACCAATACAAAATATCCTTGCACTGTTAGCAAGAACAACTCGTATTCTCTGAAATTCGGTCTCATATTCCAAAATCGAAAGCATAACTTATTTCAGGTCATGACTTATTTTAGTGCTTGCGAATTATATTCATGTGTAGCAAAACCATCACATATATATACAGATGTGTGTATGTATGTATACACCATTTTTGTGCACTAGAATCTATATTGAAGTGCCCATAGTCAGCAGTGAACTGGACGATACATCCCCTCTACATCGTGTCTGGGTTAAGACATAAAAACTTAACATTCTCTACTACATCTTAGAATTTCACATGTCCTGCTAGAGGAAACTATGTGTCACTGCTTTTCTCCTAGTCAGTGCTTGAGAATGTCATGAGCCCTATAGGTTACTGTGCAAATTCAGTGTGTATCGTCCTAATCTCCCATGGCTTTCCAGTGCGTTCCATACGGTGGTAATTCGTCTGGTAGAAGATTCGTTTCTGCGTATGCTTGTTCATGGGGTAGAGTAATGAGCTCATCACATGGCAGATTGAACCTATCACTCCTCGCTGTCCACCGCGAAACATCTTCTGCATCACAGAACCCAGATCCATTGCATAAGGGGCAGGCAATATTATCCTCCGGTGACTCCGGTGTAACTGCCGGGGCATGTTCGGAGTTCTTGAATGAAGTAACTACTTCCAACCGTGCTTTTTCACCTTGTTTTCTCATCTTCCAACTCTGCTTTTGACGTCTCTCTGATTTCATAGTAGACCTGTCTTTCTCACAAGCGTAAGAGACGGTAGAAGAACGCCGACGTACTGTTCTATCTGTCGAATGGCAACTCTCTATCAAAAGACTATGGCTGCGCTTACCGCGCATGTCAAGCTCTACATTTTTCACCGACATCGTTTGTGTGTCTAACCGCCCTACCTTGTTCTCTCTCGTCGTTGGAACATCAACGGGATCTAAGTCTAGGCACTTGTCCAAACTGCTCTCTGGATTTGGTTTGCAAACCTCTTCTACTAGGTGCGTATTCGTCTGAGGATCCATCTTTCAACTACCAAAAAAATAAAGGAGGGAATTTTGCAAACAAACTGAAACTAGTAGTGATCTGTTTTGCCTCGGTAGAAGGGAGAAGACAATGCCAATCGGGGAACAAATGAGCAACAATCAATCACTCTCAAACCTCACGGACTTCGAATTGAACTGTGTTGCTCTGTTTCAACACCTACTGCTATTAAGCTGCTTTTCCTTCATTTACTATGGGACGAGTTACAGTTCGAAAAAAGAAAAAGAAAATGTAGTCCAATGGAATTTTCCATACTTAGTTCGACATAGTCTCGGTGTGATCGCTCCCTCTACACTTGCCATATTTCGATTAGTCTTTCTCAGTTCGTCTATCACTTTTTCTCTTTCTTTGTATATTGAGTATTCTGCGCCCATGATGTCAGTTGGTTTAGGCTTGAAGAATTCCACATGCAATGCTAGAGTGCATACCGTGCTGATAAACAACAGAACATTTGTAAGGTCCCATTAATATAAGCAAATGCACAGGTTTATTGGAAATCAATAAAAGAAGAAGGAAGAGAGAATGGAAATCAGTTGAACAACATAAGAATTTGGAATTTGAATGCGATAGCAACAAAACAGTCGACGATGAGCTTAGTACAAAGGAGGAGCGTGGAATACTGCTCAAAGAAGCATACATTTCTTGCAAAGGTTATACTCTTTTAACAGCGTCTTCGGATGCAATGAGTAAACATACACCATTGTCAGTCGTCGTTCTTCCGAGACATGCTTTATAAACGGTAAACAAGAATGCATTGAGACAACAGATAATTTTATGCCACTGTGAATCTACTTGTGCTCCCCATTCATGCGGTTGCTGGTGCCCCGAATTGTTCTCTGCCCTCAAAGACACTATGCGTGGACATCTTCAGACGACGAAGGCCGAGGATTTGCTTCCAACACAGCCCTAGCTAGCTCAATCATGGGACTATGACAATTCCCTAAAGCTATGGCTTCCAACTCTCTCTCTCGTTCTAGCCTGCGAGTCTTCATCGTGATCATCTCCTCGAGAAGGTCCCTCCTCTCCCGAGCACGCCATGCCTTGTGATTTGCCGTGACTTTCCCCAATCTTGCAGACGTAACACGACGAAGCTGTTCACTGACTGCCTCCTCCATGGCCTCCTGTGAATGTGATGAACCAGGGCTCCTTAATCTTGTTATCATTCCTGCCAGAGTGTCGAGTTGATGGTTGTAGTTGTCGCGGGCTTGCATGTACTCCAGTCGCATATTTCGCACACTAATCTGAGGAATTTCTTCACGTAGACCTTCTAACTCTCGTTCAGACAACCACCTCGCCAACTGGGCATCTTCTAGATTCCTCACAGCCTGCAACAGGTCGTTCATTTGATGAGTGTTCATCGTGGGAGGTGGATCGATTGCTACAATGAAACATAAATTTTTTTTAACACACTATGTAGAGAGAATAGTAGACTTCATCGACTACAACGCATATCAGCATGCAGAAAAAAGGTGAAGAACTCGTACACTGCATGCGGCCTCGACTGCCTGTGTCACATTTGGCGTCCAAAACCAACAACGCTTGCATATGAACAAGCAGTTTTTTCCGCAGTTCATATGAGTATGCTTAAAGGAAAGCTATCAGAACGTTGTTCTGATTCTTTATCTCCCTCTCCCCTCCCAGAAGAGGACCACAAATATGGAAAATTAACGGAAATGAAAACTTATCGTCCTGAACCCACTCCGCTAACACTATGTCGTTCTTTTAAAAAAGGCCAGTTTCAAATTTTTTGGAAATTTTTTACGGCTTTATGTTTTCGATAAATGTTCATGAACCCATTAAGGTCAGCGAGTAATTCAGAACATCTCTTAAGAGCTTTTACCAATTTTGCTCTTAAAGTATTAAATTGGATCAGTACTTCCTTCAGTGCTCGAGTTAGGCTTTCCCTGTTCTATGGAGAAGTTCATCATAGGCGACAACACTATGACAAGCACAGTGTATTCAAATACGTTTAGCTTCAGGCTAGGTCCCAATGAACACTACCATTCATTTCTATACAACGCCGCAACTGTAAGGGGACTATTCAGCAAATCATTTCCACGTAGCTATTCGAAGACACTACTAATGAACCCTAGGTTTCTACCTCTAGCCGATGTGATTTCCTGGTTTCCTTCCCCATTACTCTAATGCATCATTATATTTCACATGATCCATGATTGAACTGTTTGGTCATTGCACACCCGACTCGGCGGCCTCTTTGTTGCATTCAACACCCCTACATATTTTTTCAAAACCGTTTACTTGTGCACTGGTCATCAGTTGGAATTTGCGATGTCGCTCGATTCGCTGCGCAATTTCTTCATATGCAACGGTAAGTCCACTTACGCATTGAGTGCTTTGCTTAAGTTTCTCACGCTGTTTTTGCAATCTACATGTGTATGTGTTTCCACTGTTATACACAATGCGCTGGATATTGATCCTCTTGTTGTAGCTTCTGTGAGAGGGTGTTTGCAAATTAATTGATCGTCAGTATCTTAGAATGGATCACACTTCTAATACAGGAGGATGTTCTTCGCAGGTTGCCTAGTTTGATCTAGTAATCGGCTGGAACAGGGGTGTGTTGGTTGACTCAAACAAGAGCTTCAATCTCGGAAGACAAGCGTCTCAATTAGCCGGCATTGTCTGACTGGCCCGGAAATCAATTCAATCTTCTGCTCCGAGGTAAGAGATTCCATCACATCATTTGTGTTTTTGAGTACATTACTGTATCCTTTGTCAACCCGGTGTAGATTCTGTAGGTAAATGGCTAACATTGCGGCGGGTTCTTGGGGCGAAAGTCCCTGTTACGCTGGAGGAGTGTATATTTCGCAACGCGTTAAGACCTGGTATGAGAAGTGGGGAGTAACATCTTTAGATTGACGTTTTCTAATCGCACTTTTTGACAAGTGCTGTTTTGATATGGTACTTATTAATAAATGATTTCATGTCTCTTTTTCAGAAGAATATATATGAGATAACATTTCAGTAGTCGGTGACGACTACAATGAGTTACATTTACGTTCCGTTTGGTGTATGTTGCAACTACAATGAATCAGCAAAGACAACAGTGCTAGGCGAAGTAATCGCTATTGACATTGCAGCCCTGGTTAGTTGTTTCACTCTTCGGGTTATTGATGACATAATCTCTGTACCTCTTAGATGCATTTAAAGTCGGGTTTCGTTTGGAGAGTAATGTGGTTGTTTACAGAGTGGCGTCCACTCGGAAACAGCATCAGCTACGGCAAATGCGTACCGACCTCGGAAGTTGGTTATGGAGAATTCCGACTCTGAGGATGACGAATACAATGCTGAACTTGGTGGGCTCAATGTCGTCGATCATGTACAGCCAATACTCAAACTGTCATCTGTTTTTCGAATTTCATATTTCGATTCAATTAAGACGTTATTTGTTTTATTTTTATTTTTTTAAAACAAAAAACCCGTATACTTAAATGACATAGCTCAGGGCTATAACTCGGGGGGAATTTGGTTTAGTACTCGCTCATGATGTGTTTCATGTCTATATATCTTTTGATCAACTGATGCGTGGAGTGTTCTCACAGATACTACCTGCGACCACCGTCCATGACGGTTCAGTGATATTCCTTCCGTGGCTGGAAGATTGGCATGCCAGAGGAAATCTGAACGACGAGCTCCTCCTAAAGTGGCACGACTATTGGCACAACACTTCTTCCCAGCCCGCATTTGACGTGGACGCTAACGTTGCCGGCATTGACTGGGACGAGGTTGACATGTGTAAATCTTCCTCCTGGGATGATGTTTCATGGGACGCTCCGTTGACACAGAACTTGGAGGATCAAAATCAAAAAGAAGCTACTAATGTGTGGGTCAACTACGTCAGATATCTGGACACATCAAGAAAGCATAGAAAACGAGTTAAGAGAGCTTTGTTGCGCAAAAAACTATTTGAAGCGGGGGATGAATTTTTCTTATCTGTTCTTGCTGGTCGTAAGGCAGTGTACGAAGTAAAGGAGCAGAGAAGGCTTCAAAAACGACAAAGAGCTGCCGAGATACGTTTTGAGATAGAGTGCAACGCTATACGACAGGGCATTCAGCAGCGACTGCAGTCTAGAGATGTGCCTATGACAGACACTACGGAACAACAGACCTTTTTTGTGGAGAAACTTGTTTGTTGTCGCGAAGCCGCCATGAAGGAAAGTTTTATGGACAATGTGAGACACGCTATCAACAAGGCTCATGTTCATCACCGAAGGAGGAAAGTCATTCTTGATCACCTAGGGATTCCATCTGGCCAATTCGGAGGAGATTGTTCTTCTAAAGTTCGAAAGAAACGCGTCAGTAAGTTGGTGGACGGAAAGGAACCAGATTTTGAGGACTCCCCTGCTCGGAACACACGGTCTAAAGCTGCAGAAGATACAAAACAGATCAAGAGGCCATCTACTTGAAAATTTCCATGTTTTTGGGAAGCCTGCTACTCATTGAAGATAACTGTCATTCCAGGTGAAGGTCATCTTTCTTAAGACTTTGTATTTGTGGTTAAAAATTGGCTTTTTTCAGACAACGACTTTCGGATTGTCCTTAACATATAAGTAGATGGTAAAAAATCCAGTTCACCATTTTCCAGGCTTTAAAAGATTGTGCAAACCTATTATTCCCTCTACATATATCCAGAACGGGCTACGAACCCAAATTCAATTTCTTTGGAAAGGAAAAATATGATTGCATATGTTTATTCTACAGAAGTTATGGGCTAGTCAGGGTAAGTAATATACATGGGAAAAAAATAAATAAATAAAAGGGCGTGATAAACAAACCAGTTGCAAAGGTAGTTCACACTGATATACACACACTTTGGATGACCGCCTTCTGAATTCCAAAATAGAGCTGCGGAACTCGGTTCTGCAACTGCTAGATCGTCATTTACATGCCATGGGTCGAACGTTATGAAGCTTTTGTTCATTTGTCACTGAAAATAATAGGTACATAATTAACTTTCACATTGGTGACACTGCATATCCTCTTTTGCACAACGTAAAACTTCAAAAGGACATGGCCATCTGATTAATATACTTACATTATTTCCGGATACTCTGCCAATGCTTACCTGTTTTCCTCGTCTGATAATTCAGTTGCTACAGTCGACCTAGCATGACAGGGTATGTTGTTCACACTTGGTGGAGATAATCCAGGAGGTTCTGTAGTCGTGGTTATTATATCGTCTTCTTCCGTGTCTTGCACTACTCGACGAGAGCGAGAGTCTTTCCTCATAACGACTCGCCATCCTTCCCGCCTTCCTTCATCCGAGAAGAATATCTGTATACATTGTTGTGGAAAAATGAATGGGTCTCTGTGCTTCGGCTCTTTGTGCTTATAATTTACAATTAGAAATCCATCACGGTCTCTCATGTACGTTGGGTTCCCTCTGTTGTCGGTAGCTTTAATCCATGTGCATCTAAAAAGGATTATAGGAGTGAACAACTTCCCATAGTTCAATACCAGAATATCCATGATTTCTCCAACCGTGTGCCTTTTCATAACTTCCCCTTCCTCGGTGACCCATTCATGCAAACATGCAACTCCACAGTCATATGTATCTAGCGTCTCAGTTCTGTCATCGTTCACACGAAAATGATTTCCGAATGCTTTGATCCGCCGGAATCTTTTGGCTGTCATATCTGGTTTGCTGCATAATTTGACAGCATCCAAGTCGTCGGCAATAGGATTTAATGTCTTCCTCTGAAATACGATTCTTCGAAGCCATTGTTCGTAAGGTGCAGTGGTTTCGTCGCCCTTTCTTAATTCTTCCCATTGGCTACATACACAAGCCAAAAATTAATGTGTTAAACGTGAAAAACCGTTTATGTCATTAATTTTTTCATGGGAAATTTAAAAATACACATCATAACGTGTTCAGAGATATAGAGAAAGCAACCATATGCATACACATATTTTTAGGACATTTGACATTGACTGTAATTCACATCTCTTACAAGTTTATGACTATAGTAAAAACCTGTTCAGCTTAGCGCAGGTCGAATGAGATATTGTTCCTTTTACAATCTTTTTGGCAAGTTTTCAACTTCCTATACACATCTCTTCGTTTCTCAAGGATGATCTTAACAAATGGTTTGGATCCAGAAATGTGTACGTTTCAAAAACAGAAAACAGTTGGGTCACTTACTGAAAATATGGAGCCAGTATGGTGGAATTCCGTATAACGTAACTGTGAGCTGTTGCACGGTCTTCTTCGTTGAATTTCCATGTCGACGAACCACCTTCTAACACTTCATACGTGTCTTCATCATCGTCCTCTGCATCCCATAGTCTAGTTGACACAGCCTTCACTCCGTGGATATATTCAGTGACGAAACCATTGCTAGCATCCTCTATGTATCCCCTTGCAATCGATCCTTCGGGTCTAGCCATATTTCTCACGTATTTTTTTAGAGTTTTGTTGTAACGCTCAACCGGGTACATCCACCTGTTAGATATAGGACCGCATAGGTATAGTTGCTCGACCAAATCTAATGGAAAGTGAGTCATTACGTCAAAGAATGACCGTGGAAACACCATCTCCAACAGACATTCTGTTACAGCGACGTCTTCACGCAGTGAATCAATATCTACAGGGTCCCAAACCTTGCAGCACAGTCTTCTGAAGACTCGACACAATCGCATGATAGCTAATCGTGGAATTGGTTGCATGAGCCCCCTCAATGCCAGTGGAAGAAGACCCTGCATAAGAACATGAAAATCGTGCGACTTCAGGGATCCCCATTTTTTTTTTCTAACATTGTCAGGGAGATTCGCACCTACATACTTCGACGGAGTCTTCAGTTTTTCTAAAGTCGTGCAAAATTGATCGAACTCTGTTGGTGTTAACACATAGGGGGCCGCAGGTTTGAGCATTCTCCCCGGCTTTCTTGGATGTGGTTGTAGGAACAAATGGTTTCTCTGGTCAAGTCCCACTCTCTTCAGGTCCCTTCGAACTTGCACTGTGTCTTTGTCTCCTGATATGGTTGCAAGTATGTTTAAGGCGAGATTTCTCTCACAGTGCATTACATCCAAAGTATTGCGTATTTCCAAATGCTGTTCAGAAGAAAACCAAAATCAAAATTAGTATTCTGAGCTTAAATGTCCGTGGAGTGATAGTCAAGGACCTAAATTCCTTATATAGATTAATGCTTCCACCTTTGTCAAAATCAACTTTGCATTTTTGAATCAATATATATCAACATAACTAATGAACTCACGAGTGACTAGAAATTCATCCAACCAGTACTCTAAAAGTAGAAATGGGGTAAATAGTTTGTAAACAATTTAAATGAATTGCTCATTAATGTAATGACAACAAGGTCACGATAGAAACGACGCTCCTAAAGCCTGGTATGACTGAAACAAAACTGAAGGGATAATAAAATTTACAAGAAGTAATATGCCTACCTCCCAATATGGCAGGTCAAACAGTATGCTCCTCCGTTTCATTCCGTGTCGCTTCGACGGGTCGGGCGGGCTATTTCTTCCTCGATAATTTTGTGCCAACCATTCATTGTACTCGGCTGCCCCTTCTAATTGTTCTTGAGCTGAGACGTGTGTCGGACGTGGTCGATTTTCTGGTATACCGTCAAAAAATTTAGCCGCTTCCTGGGACCTATATGGATGATTCTCTGGTAGCCATCTTCGAGCTCCAGTATATACAAACTTGTTCAATTCATGTGCCCACGTACCTTGTAATTGTGGCCCGCATGGTGGGCATGCCACTCCTCCTGAATGAGCTGTACCGGCCACCATGCCATATCCAGGCAGGTCATGTAGCGTCCATAATACCATTGCTCTTAAATTGAATTCCCTGGATTGTGATTCACTGTAGGCATCGTAACAGGGCACACCATCCCATAGTATGAGCAGCTCATCCACTAACGGCTCGAGGTATACATCAAAATTTTCACCCTTGCAGGCCTCCTTTCCTGGAATGAGAAGCGCCAGGATGATGAAGAATTTTTTGGTAGTCAGCCACGGGGGTATGTTGTAGTTGAATAGTAATACAGGGGTGGTAGACCAGGTTGATTTATAAAGCTTGAAAGGGCTCATGCCGTGTGCCGAAAGTGCAAAGGTTACATTCCTAGGATCAGAATGAAATATCGGTTTCTCTGGAAAAACTATAGGGAACCTTTCGGCAGCCAGTTGCCAAGCCCTAGAATCTGCTGGAAACCTGACTTTCCCGTCAGTGCTTTTGAATTTTGCATGCCATCTCTGTAACTCAGATAAAGAAGGGGATCTGTAAGTTCTCTATAAATGTGGAATGACAGGAAAGTGGCGGAGTACCTTTCTTGGAGACTTCAGTCGCCTCATGTCCCGGTATCTAGGCTCATTACATTTCGGACATCGATCCAATGTGGAGTAATCGTGAGTCCCGGTCCTATTCCTGCGAAACAATACACATGCATTGACGCAGGCATCAATGTTTATGTATTCTAGGCCCAGTTTTCTGATCAAAGTGGACATTGCATGCTTCGTCCTAGGCATGGTGTTTTTGGATGGAAGAAAGTATTTCTGGAGCCCTGCCAGAAGGTCCTGTATGAATCTACCAGTAACCCCGTGCACTGAAAAAAGATTCTTCAAGAAAATCGTTGCGCCAAGTTGAGTTGAGGGGGCTCCTTCGTACAGGTCTTGTATAGCTTCTTCCATTGCTCTAGGATCGAATGCGTCCTCATCTCCCCTGCCGACTCCTTCGCATTGCACATGACACTGGAACCGACCCTGTTCATTCCTAGGTTGCTGAGCATCCAAATCTCCGGCATCACTATCTCCATCTGCGTCTCCCTCATCCAAACCATCAACAAAATTGAAAATATCAACAGCTATCTCCTGCACACGATCCTCGACGTCAACATGCTCGCGCTGAAATCTGTTTTCGATCATCGGACGTAGATTCATTCCCTCATCACGCTCAGGATGCATTCGCCTCCTGGAATATGCTACTTCCCACTCCGCATCGGATGAGTCATACTCACCGGGCCCCTTCCACACTCGAAATTGCGGCGAGCGTCGCGACCGCATTAGATGATTTCGCACCTTATACAACTTCAGCAGTCGCATTCCATTGCAGTCGGTACATGGACATGGCATGTTCTTCAACCTGTACATGCGATAACGCATACTTTCCCTACGGAACAGACGATCATCTCGACGACGTTGGCGAAGAGGGTCATCGAGATGTAGTTTAGGGGGATTCATGGACAAAAAATCCTTGATTGGACTCACACCATGTTGTCAAAGTCACGGGTAGCGTAATTCATCACTCCATACACATGAGAACATCTAAAACACACATCATATTCTTTAGGTTGTACACATTAATGTTGTGTACGTCAACAACGGGAAGAGATGGATGTAATTCATACTGTAATATAAAGATACAGGCAGTGAAAAGGAGCGTTTCCTACCCTGGGACTTAAGCTGATACGCATAAAACGAAAAAGAAAAAGATATAATGTAAAAGAAAAAGTTGGTGGAAGGAAAGACGGTACCATCATGGATTCGTTTGCCTGTGGCGGCTGAGGAAACAAATCAAGTCACAGCTTTCAAGGCACAGCGTTCAAGGCGCAGCCTTCACAAGTGTCACACATAGAAGTCCGTTCTGCAATGATTCACATGTGCTCAGTCTAGGGTTAGCGTTGTTGAAACCATGCTTTGGCGGGGAACATGATCACATTGCAAGCAAAGCGATAGTTCTATCTCTCTACACACACATAGTTGGGACTTCGAGGGATCACTCTTATCTGTTTGCAACCATGACTTCAACATCGACTTCAAGTGACAGTGGGAGAAGCACAGACATGCAGAAAGAAGCGGATGACGAACCATGCGAGGAGAACGAGTATGTGCGCGAAAGGAATAGGCGGGTTGCGGAGCTGCGAGCTCATGTTGCTCCTTTGGAAGACGCGGCCAAAAAACTGTAAGCGCTTGCATTTTCCCTTCCTCGTAGAGGAAACAAGTCGTTGCTCTTGCCACGTGCCAGACTTTCTAGTGTTTCCCCGGAAATCTCTTCGCGTATGGTATGCAGAATCAGTTCCTTACATTGTTTACTCAGGACATGCGGTCGACGTGGACGGCGTTGCTATCTTTGGTTTCCCATGCTGTTTTCTGATGTTTGCACCGTGCTTCTGGGAATAGGAGAGCTGGGTTCCAGCAACCACGACGTCAGGAGAAGGGAAGGGTGTGCGAGAAAACACCGACTCTGCAAGGAAGTCCTCGTAGAAGTACCCGCTTGAGGAGCACTGGATTATCAAGCGACGTTACAGCTGCCACCGAACGCCGCAACCTCATGGAAGACGAAGGCGATGAACCCTCTCTAGAGCACCGCAGCGGAAACAAAGAACCAGGTACAGTACTTCGGTCTCTTACAATTCCAATCCTATTTTCTATGTCTGCCTCTATGTAGTAAAAGTATCGAAAGATGTCCTTGTATATGATCTGGGTCGACGTTAGTCTAGAGTTTACAGTGTGGAGATGGTTCTTGACCGTTTTTTTTTTCTTCTAAACTCCATACAGTTCCAATTCTATTAACTAAGATGTGTAGGGCCAGGTAGACATATGGAAGTCTATTACATACATCACCGTTTTTATTTGTGTGTACATATCTGTCTCGGTTCTTCTGTTTATTACAGTGTATTCTCCGTTTGTTCACTATTATCTTCCTGTAAACTCTCACGGCACCGTCTTGTAAAGTATATTGGACTTGGCAATGCCCGCATTTGACATATCTGGACGACCCATGGTCACTGCATTTTAACAAAAATTTCTTAGTCTATAGTAACCTATAATTTTCCACACTTAATCCACGCCGACCCGTCAAAGGAAATTATAGTTTTTTTTCTTTTCCTCGTCCAAGGCACCGCTTCTGAGGAGGAACTTGTGTTAAATTATGTAGTCATTTTGTATTTCGTGCAGAGTGTCAAAGAATGTGTGACCACATCTTGTAGAATATATGATCTGTTTGGATAGTATGTCTGTAATTCTGTACCACTAGGGTACTCATCTTTGTCGAATTATCAGTGACCAAATTAATTCTAGTGCATTTGTTTAAGTGTAACTTAGTATTACTTGAATGCGTCATGTCTAATTTAATACTAAAGTGTTAGTCGAAATGTGGAACTCGGATTTTTTTCCCTCCAGTTTATTACTGTTCATTTTCATCTGTTCAATTGTTAAGTGCACATAGTCGATAATAAGGACTTCTTCTAGCACAGCGTATTCCATTCTTTTTTTTTTTTTTTTTTTTTTTTTTTTTATTTTTTACTCCAGTTGAGTAGTGCTGTGTTTTTTTTACTCCAGTTGAGTAGTCTAAACTCCTACAATTGATTTGTCATCACTGCAGGACGCATAGGTGGCCTTCATGGTAACCTTGCGAAGAAATTGTCCGAGACATCGGAGTTTGGTGGAGGAGAAAATCATGCTGAATCTGACGGTCAACACCGTCTCAAAATACCCAAACAGAGTGTTCCGCCCGATGCAAATCTTCACAGAGGGGAGTCGTCGAAGACACCACAGACACCTCAAGAGCAATTTCAGTATGGAATGCCTCCTTCAGCTCAAGGTTGGGGATATAATAACAATTGGCATCCTCATCCGAATGGACCACAACACTGGGGACCTCAGCAACCACAGATGCAGTGGACACCCACAACACCGCAACAACCTCAGTATGGCCCACAGCCTAATGAGGCGCATCGGTGGATGCCATCTTCAACTGCAGGATATCCGACACAAACGTACGCATACCAACCGAGGGATCCAGGCCATTACGGTGTCTATGGCGGACCGCCCCCACCTCCATTTCCATCGCCGTGGCAATCTGATATTCGAGCTCAGCAACCGTCCCCGCATGAGTCGATTCGCCCAAACAACAATCCGCTACAAGGGGCTGAGGAGAATGCACGGGCACCAGATTTTTCAAGACCAGAATCCGTTGTTAGAGCAGATAGAAGATCATTGAGGAAGAGAACACTAGCTGCTGCAAAGGAGCGTAAAGAACGAGGACTGAAACCTTATCTGGTGGTTCTGAACGAGGGAGGCGAGGTTGACGGTGCATCTATTGGGAAGACGTTTTGGGAATCTGCGCTCAGGCAATACATTCCGAAGATCATGGACATTAGTTGTATCAACTACATGAAGCAAGATCCAGATTCAAGCAGGCAACTGAGGATAGCTTTAGAGGATGAGTTTGAATTTATCGACAATACACTCGACGATGAAGGATATAATAAGTGTGTTGGGAACTGGTTGATCAAGGAGCGCGCACGCTTGAAGGAGATCTACATGAAAGAGAAGATTGAGAATAAGAAAAGGAAGGAAGAAATAGCATGTCCAACGCACATTGAAAACTGGCAGTGGGAGAATTTAAAGGATTATTGGGATAAACCATCCACTGAAGAGAAGGCACAGGACATGCGATACGCCAGGTCGAGGGTGAAGAATGTGAATCGAACTGGACGAAGAGGATACGCTGGACAAGCAGCAGATTTGGTGAGTAACTCGTTCTCTATCTGAGTAACCTACATAGCAAAGCAATACATATTGTCCATTACATTTTAATCCATATGAGGTGTGTAAGAAAGACGGAGTAAAGTCGAATAAAAATATGTAGTTCAATGTATTCAAGTATGTAGCACGTTTATGACAGCCTTAGTTTGATTTCCTTTAATGTTGATAACTCTGATGCAATGGAAGAAACGGAAGAGGGACCACAGCCCGGGCATCTCCGACGTAGCTGAAGAAGTGCTGCATCGGAGTTCGGATAGGGTATTGCAATCTTCGGTAAAGGGGTTTCTTCCTTCATTCATTTTTCACTCTGATTTTCAAGTATAAACAATAGAAAACAATTTGGTGTAAGGAAGGTTCAGACATTTTACAAGAGAAATTCGTATCTAAATCATCACATTGTCCACACCATACAAGCGGTTGAGCTATATTTTTATGACATTTGAATTGAACCGCTAACTTGGTAGTCATTGTAACTAATTCTAGGTAGTATTTATGCACTGATAACAAAACCATAATAATCAGTGACAGTAGATCTGCATTAACAGAATTTCAGTCTTACGTGCGTGAACTTCTAACATGTGTACTTGATAAACAAACAGAGTTTGTCGGGGAAATCTTTGTCAAGACTTGCTTCACTGGAGAGATCCAGAAAGGAACAAGAAGATGCCATGAACTCCATAAACAACAAGCTAACTCAGGCAATCGAAGTGGGATCATCAAATGCCGATGCCACGCGCAGGGTAGAGACTATTATGGTGCAGCTTATGAAGGGCCTCAACTTACCACTGGAGGGAATATTTGAGAGCCATTCGAGAAGCGTAGAGGTCGACGAAAACGCAGATGCTCTGGAAAGGAATATCAGCAAACCAAAGAAAGACAGCTCTTCAAATGCAAACGAAGTAGGAGTGCCAGATGGAGTCGAGGGTGAGGGGCGCGTACATTCAGGTTCTGATCTTCACAATGTCATTAAAGAAACTGTTTTGGATAACAATTTGAAACCACGTTGTCGTAATGCTTTGGACGACAACACATCCGAGGAGGTACAAGCACCCTCTGCACCAGTTTTACAGCGTGAGAGTGTCAAAGTGCGTGGTGGGTCAGACGCAGAAGACATGCGTCGGTCAACGAGAGCTACGTCCCCGGTATCAGTGGCTGCCATCATCAGACACAAGTTAGTAGAGAATACATCAATCAAGACTAGAAGCGGATTCAAGGGGAACAAACGTAATGTGAAGTCAACTCCTACACCGAAAGAATTTGCAGAACCAAAGAAACAGGGCGGGAGGAAACGGAAGAATGGAGTGGTTGTCTCTACGGATGATGAGAACGACAATGCCGAGGTGAGTGAAGAGATAATAAACAGAGTGTCTCCTGACCCAGGTACTCCACAAAAGTCGTCTGTGTTACTTGTGCTGAATATTCAAGGGACGTTATTGGATGTAGCTCCGTTGACTGAGGATTATCAACATAAGAATGCCTATAAACCCTTCCGCACTAGTAATAGGAGTTATGTATTTCGACCAAGTATGGACGAATTCCTCCAGCATTGTTTCTCGCGTTTCACAGTGGCATTCTGGGGCAGCGATGATGAAGACTACATGAGAGAGGTCTGCGGAATTTTATCCAGACAGTGTTCTCTAAAGGAGCTATGGAAAAGTAATTTCATTGTAGCTGGCCCAATCGCGGAAGGATGTTGTGCTTCTGATTGTAGTATCAGGAGCAAAGCATTGCAGAGGAAGTTTTTGGTAGAGAACGCAAAAAAAAGCAATGGTCATAGTAAGTCCAATACCATCTATATCCTCCCGCACGTACGACATGGCAATATTTCGAAGAACATGTCCAATATTATATGGTCTACTGCGTTTGACGCGAGAAACGTGAAGGACATGACTGAAGATAACGACTACCTAATGACCAAGTTATGGCCCTCTTTGGAGCACATTGCAAACTCGTTTGAGAGGACTGAAACGAGTTTGGCAAATTTGGTGGCAATGGTCCAGTCATCATTGCAGGTGTGCAGGGGCAGTGCTAAATGAATCAATTTAATTGTAGTGGTTCTCTAATACTATATATTGTGTATATAACATACGTAGTTGACAATATTCTAATTTTATTTCTCTTTTTTCTTATGTCCTGTTACGTCCATATCCAGGAGCGAGAGAAAACTAATTCGGACTGGGTTGAAGATGTTGGGGTTTTAAAGAAGAGGACAGTGAACACGACCGCGAGTGCAGCCCACTCCAAGAATCAAAAGGTAATTCCTGTATTTTAATTCATTTATGTGAGACCCCATTTTAACCAGACAGTTACCTCATTGTCTCATGTTGTTGAACTCTCTCACTATTTCCATTATTTCTGCATATATGTCACGCACATAGGAATGATGTGTCTGAGCTGAAGGAAACTATCGCTTAGTACGATAACCCAATGCTTAGATTTACAATATAACAGATCGTTCCGTTATTGAGGTTGAATTCGACAATGACTGCAGTTGCATTTGGGAGTGCTTTGTTATTGCAGTTGAAATTAAAGGACAAGGTTTCACTATTGGATCCAAAGGACGCATCACACAGAGTTGCGATAGGGGAGGTCAGTGGACTACATGAAAGCGGCGACCTATTCCACCACCAGCCAATCCCGAAAGGATGGCTAAAAGTTAATGTCCTTGAGGTAATTGATCCGAAATTCCCTCTTATGCGTCCCCACGAACCTGGTGACCAGTATCTGATAGGTGACACCAAAAATGGGCTGACGCTATGGAAGCAAGTGAGCGTTACAAAATGTCCGAAGAAATGAAACCGTTTTTGGCACCATTTTGCAGCTGTTGGAGAACCATATAGAAGGTAAACCTTCGTCACTGCAATCGCACCCTTGTAACTTGCCGTACACCGCAGTTTTATAAGTATAAAGTTGCTTGTATGCCATTTACTTTACAAAGTAGTGTCTATTGCAAACCTGGTCCCTCCTATGCAAATCTCTGATGGAGATCAAATGATTTATTTCTGTAGTATCATTCTTTTCGATAAGATAACCGCGAGCATCACTAAATGTACTGACTTAAATCAATTGGTTCTGACAGTTCAGAAATTGTTCTAGGCTCCGCACACTGATATAGAAGGTAAGAACAACTGTTCCTAACATTTCTACAACTACAAATGTACACGGATGTAGAACGTGATTTTGTAGTTGCTGTTGAGTTTGAATATACATTGGTTTACATGCATGAGTTTTATGGTTTTGAAGGTTTTATTTTCCATACAATGCTAAACTTCGACTGCTGTTTAAGCAGTGAATTCACAAATGTGAATGATTAGCCGTTTTCAATAGAAAAACAAATATATCTTATAATATCCATGTGATTTTCTGCGTGTTTGTTTCCATTATTATGTTTATTTTAAATTACTGACCCCATCCTTTCCAGAAGTTGTTTGCCTATCCATTTTATTTTATTTTTTTCCATTTCTTGTTTCAAATGCCGGGGTATGCAGTAAGATGTAGACTTTATTTATATCCTTTGTATCTACTTCTGTATTTTTATTTTTCAACTCATTACATACAGAATCTAATGTAGAGTGTGCGGTTTTCAGTGAAGAACCTGGTCTTTGAGTCGCTGATGCTAATCCCTAATTCACAAAGTATGGCTAGTATATGAGAGCATAAGTGACTTTCTGCCGATCACAATACTTTTACTGATTGTGTTGCAATGCTTGGCTGCAGAAAGTGGCATTGGAGCACTGAAAAGGTTTATCTACAGTCCAAGATGGAGAGATTTTGAAGGTGGAAGCGTCGACGATTTTTGTGTAGATTTTGTCCAATGCAGCGACGATAAACTGCACATCAGTGATGCTTAATTTTTTATTTTATTTTTAAATTTCTTCTACAGCGGAATAGGCAAAGTATCATGTGATTATCAGAACTTGAATGAGGACTCCGGTGAACATTTAAGATGACGAATCTAGATAGAAGACAACCATTTTTTCCGGTTTCATTTTATATGTCAGTGAGTCATTTATATGAATGCATTTCTTTCCATACTATTTCTTTTTAATTATGCTTATCTGTTCAATTAGTCTTATTCCAACAATTAGTCCTACTTGTCTAAAACGGTTCTCTGATTAAAACCACCCACAGTAATATATCAAAAATTTACAGCTGTGCTGAACCTACTCTATTTTACATCCAGAATGTGAAATATCCAATCAAATCTGTCCATCTGTACAGTTGAACTGCAGTTTTCAAACAAATAAAAATATTTGTTGTGCGCCTTTTTAAATTTAAAAAATTACATCCATTTATATTGATTGATTCGATGGATGACACCTGGACCCACACAGATCGTCGATGAAATTACAAGTGTAAGTCATAGAGAAGGACCTCAGATGTCGCAGAGAGGAAAATCGAAGCGATCCGGGTCGCACTGTGAAATCTATCCGACTGTAAAATATCGAATCCTATAAAAAGTAGATTTTCTAGCCAAATATTTACATTTCGCTTCCGCTCAGTATGTGCACCTTCTGTGGATCCGGAGCACAACAAGCATAGTCTTCATGACTCAGTCGACACCATGTGCACGTCGCGGATGACTCAGGCCGTTGTGACAGGCATGTCCGATGCGAGTTGCTTTGGACGACAGAGTCGTGAGACTGGAGATTTGACCGAAACGACGCAATTCTGGCTCGTTTGACTTGTCGTTTGGGACGGCAATTCTAGTAGTGTCCAAAGCCCACTTAAATGCAACAATTCCAAGCTATTCTCATATCTTGCATGCATCGAAACCATGACCCACTGCCTAGTACCCTGAATAAGCACTCATGAACAACCAAACCCTAGACCTGAAAACTTCCAATACAAATCAAAATTCCTTTCAAACATAAAACTCTCCCAGAAAACGAACCGATAAAAGCCCAGCTCTCCAATACCACCAAATCCAAAGGCCAGTCAAAACCCATATCCTGAAACGACTCAACAAGCAAATTCACCCTTCAGAAAAAGAAAACATTACCCTAGCATCACCACATGAACACACACACGCCATGATCATCACTTCCTAGTCTCCCCTTACCCAAAATAATTGATACCAGAGGCAATTCGCAAAACATGAGAGAGGTGTTGAAGAAAATTGAGGACTAGTAACAGAATGAAGAGTTGAACTCCAGCAAGAGTATATCACCAGGATCTAGACAGCTACAGTATCACACAATCCTGTACATATTTATACACGATCCTGTTAGAAATGAGTGAGTATGATGTGTGTGTCTGTGTGTGTGTTTGTTTCATGGTTCATGGTGGAAGCATTGAATGCCATTGTTGACTCAGGCGCTATCTCTTGGTCAGTGTATGTACAAATTACGGTACGGTCGGCGCATACGGTGTATTTTTGAAAATTTTAAATGAATATTTCTGACGTGGACTGGGTACTGTTCAGTGGGTTACAGAAATGATTGGAATTGGGTGGAGGATATGGTTAGAGCTTTGCAATGTTTTGTGCTCAAAAGTGCATTAAATGGTTGTTGCAGTAATAAAGTTTATTACGTGTCTTAAAAAATAAAAATAAAAATGCATTAAATCAAGAATTGTGAGGTGCAGTGGGAAGGTGTTATAGTGAAGTTTTGTTGAAGAGAAGAAATTGTAGCAGAATGTTGTATGTTTTTAGAGTTTTTTTCGTGTATAAATATGTAGAGTTTGTTTCTTCTTGATTTCTGAAATTGTTTTGTCTATTTGTTAAAGAATTGGGATAATGGGTAGGTTTGTATGAGTTTGACTTTGAATGTGATTTTAAGTTTTTTTTTTGGTTAGGTGAGAAAATTGTAAGAGCTTTGTGGAAATATAATTCTTTTATCCACATGGCCTCTTAGATAAACGTTATATTCTTAAGAGTCATTTTTTTCTTGACAAGAAAGAACTCCAAAAAAATTACTATGTAACTTATATAATTGTCTTTGAAATTGTCAAAAGGAATTCCCTCTTAGATGGAAAAATTTCACTCTAAAAATTGTCCAAGTTTATTCTCAACTATCAGATTTGTTACTTCGCTTTGTATCTTCTTGCTCATACTCATCGTCGACAACGTTTTCATGTTCTAAGTCTTTTTTCTTTGCTTGGGGGCTTGTTGATGAAGTGTATAGACCTGATTTTCTTCTTTTTGTAAGGTAGGATACCTTTTCTAGCTAGATTAAGCAAATTCTCATATTATAAAACTAGACATAGTCATGTTGCGACATTTAAAAATGAAGTTCAATGCAAATGATTTCGTAGCATTGAAATATGAATAATTTACTATAAATTGTTGAAATGTAGAAGTAAAAAAGAGAGTAGCGAAAATGTGGATAGGAGGGACATTGAAATCAATCCAAACCAACGCTCTACCACCCTAATTCACCTCCACTTATTTCTCACTTCTCAAATCAAAACGGAGACTGATGCTAAACTTCTCAAATCCTGCATATCTCTCCAAGTCTTTTGTGGAACGTGTTCAGGACTGATTTACAGAGTAACCCTTATCACTGTTACTGAGGATTATTCATGTAAGCTTAGATAGGAGTTTCTTGCAGGTTTGGTGAAGTTGTAGTTCCCGGAATATAATTTTTGCATTAAAAAAAATGACTTGTACATGTTTTATTGAATGCAATTTAAGACCCAAAGAACGACAAGATTCTTTTAAGATAACTGGCACATCACGATGTCAACCAGATACAATCAACAAGACAACATCACAAGATCTTGCGGTACTCACTCAAATCAGATCATAAGTCAGTAAAAGAACATAAACTTGCCCATTTGATTAAGTTTCAGAATTCAAGCCTGTTTTGAATACAATCAAACAAAGCTTTGATGTTCTCTGTTCTGCATTAGGATTTGTAACCTCTGGGGCCCGTCTGATTCTGATCAGCCATTTCTCCGGATGTTACCAGGAGATGCCATGGGTAAAGTTCAAACAATGAAACAGAAACGATTAAGTTGGCATAATGAGTACAGATGAAGACAACAGGAGCAGGACATGAAGCAGTGGGCAAACTCAAACATCACGAAATCAGGATGCGATGATTCTTTAAGACAAATGCATCGTTTATGCTTCAGAGTAACGTCTGCCAAGCCAGCGGTTAGAAAGATCCAGCAGATTCGCAAAACCATGCGATGAGACATCGCTTGGGCAGCTCCACTACCTTCACCGTCGCCTTAAACTCAGACTCGTCATCTGATGTCATCTTCACCGAGAATGCACCAACAAGGAGAACCCTAGACACAGGACTGTATCTGCTCATTTTGACACTCAGACTCGTCATCTGATGTCATCTTCACCGAGAATGCACCAACAAGGAGAACCCTAGACACAGGACTGTATCTGCTCATTTTGACGCTTGCAATATGGAAGAAGCACAAGGCAAGTAACAGTACGAGACAGCCATCACCACGCCGGCTTTGCAACCAGCGTGGCCACAGAGGTTCTAGCACATGCTTAGGGCGATTTCGTCCTTCGTATTCAGCTGCATATATGTCGTTCAGCTAGTGGAGACAACAGGAGCAACAAGCTTGAAATGAAGAAGACGAGTACATAAGCTGCAGGCAACCATTGGTCCAATGAGGCCACTTGAACCAATTCAAACAAAACAGCAAGCTCTGATGCACTGAGCAACATGGAAACATGGAAACAAAGAACCCCCACTATTTGATATTATATACATATTAGTGAGCACATAGGGTCCGAGCTAGTATTACTTGAATCTTGCTAATCACTCGCAAGATCAGCACAGCCTATCTACTCCTTCGATCAGGTCCATGTCTTGACATTTCCTCCACATTCAGTACACTAGATAGTTTAGCCCCGGCTAAACCTGCCTTTCCTTCAAGTTCTGGAAATCTTAGCCCGAGCAATGGGAGTCCCATTTTGGGGGCTAAAGTCCAGACCAGAAAAAAATCTCAGACTTTTTGCCCCTTTCCACACGCGGCAAAAAATCTGAGATTTTTTTCTCCTCTGGACTTTAGGCCCCAAAATGGGACTCCCGAAGCAAGGACTAAGATTTCTCAAACTAGATGGAAGGGCAGGTTTAGTCGGGGCTGAAGTGCTAAAGATTAGCCCGTGCCGATTTAGCCCTAGGGGCTAACACCTACAAAACTTCCTGTGCATATGTTGTGAGTTGTGCTGAATGCAGTGACTCCATGACACTAGAAAGTCAGACATCATTCTTTTTTCAAGTTGGTCATCAAACCAAAACTTATAAGCCACTAGAGCAGTGAACTTCAATTCCATGATCAATTGAACCGCAAGACAGACCTACACATATAGGGCGTGATCAACATTATTCACAACAAAAAATAATAGTATTGTGAGCAAGAATAGATCAAAGTCAGCTGTCTACTCACTAACAAACCCAACATATTTAGTTTTGCCCCGAAATTTTGCTATGATGATCAGATAGCTTTCTTACCGCAACAGTTGGTGACCTGGCTAACCATTGTATCGATACTTCACTGTGGTATGAAGTTCATAGAGATGTTTTGAAGAGTTGTGATGGGCATGATTTAACTCCATGCTACCAGCATCCATTGGCACATGGCTAACCTGCTAGATACAGACATACCACACATCTAGTCTTCAGCACACTCACACTTTACAATGGTACAACAAACTGATTAACTCACTACAAGAACTAGACTCTGCAACATATTACACGGTCTCTGTGATTTGCCACAAGCTGTAAGATATCCAAAAACTGGCATCCCACATATGGCCTCTTCAGAATGGCATCATGTATGTCTTGGAGAGTCCTGAAAGAGATGATCTATCCCATCGCAACCAGACGCTACCTCCGGTGAGTACAAGAAGAGTTTCAAGAGTTTTCGGAGGGACTACGTCGCTATGACCTCTGGATAGTAAGCGCAGCAAATACGCCATAGCCAACATACATGAGGAATTGATTTAGACAAGTTGACAAGTTAAAATGAAGAAGGATGATACAATGCATAAGTTCAGTACTCACCATGGCTGAGTAGAGAAACCAAGTTGGATTTGTACACCAAGATAAGTAAACATTGCCTTCATCACCACCCTCCAAAGCTCTCCTCTAAAATTACTAGTAATACTCATAAACTTCAAATTTGTATTACTCCAAAACTCTCTTCTGGAATAACTACTAGAGACTCATAAAAACTCTCTTCTGGAATAACTACTAGAGACTCATAAAAACTCTCTTCTGGAATAACTACTAAAGACTCATAAATCTCAAATCTCTATCTCTTAGCAAGCTCTGCCTACAAGCAGAGCACCTAGGAAGGATAAGCACCACTCTATGTTCTAATGCTGAGGGAAGTCTAGGGTTCCTTATTTATAGCTTAGGCAGAGGGACGGCCTGAAATCTCACAACATCTTCAAACCCTAAAAATTAACCTAAATTTTTGAGACTTCAGATACGGACCTCATATCTACACATGATGCCCATGTGATTGGCATACTAGATCATGCTACAGACATTCATGTCAGCAATGTTTTAGGTGTTTAGATAGTAGATTTGTATCTACATGAAAATTTTATCAGTGCCAAGAGCCTAAGTTATGTACAGTTAGCAAAGGCAACAACCTTTTCTACCAAGTGCAACCACTAATTTTAAAACTCACAACCAAATGCCCAACTTTAAGTCAAGTATTTTGGACCATGCAAAGGAGGTCCTTGTAATTTGAATTTCAAAAACATCTCAAACTCACAATTCCACTAGTTCATACCTTTACAAAGCATTTTTAATTCATGTTCTACAAAGGCACCTATTTGGTGAGTCAAATTGAAACTACAACGATGAGCAACTATGAAAATAGCCTTGTTGCTAGCCAGGTTCATTATTTTGTACTTTAAATTCAATTATAAATAAAAAACATTCATTTTAGGTTTATTAAAATATGTCTAATAGTTTGTGTTCTTGAATGTCCAAGGTTCCTGAACAACTAACTTTTGATATTGAAGTACAACTTATAGAGTTCAAAGTATTATATAAGTACTCTGTTTGACTTACTCTATGGGCAAATTCTTAGATTTCATGAATGTGTATATCTATTTGAAGGCTTCTAACTCAATTGAACAAATTTTTATTGGTTTTCTACATGACCTTAAGGAAGGGTTTTGCAAACATGTTTTTCATACTATTACTGCAAAATTCTATATGGAAGTATCTTTTAAAGGGAGGCAATATGTCCCTGCCATCTACATTGCTGATTTATTGAAAAAAATATGCAGCTATGGAAATTTTAGCCTCCATCTCAACTACAGAGGGGCTTTAATTATCAAATTTTCTATTCCGGCCTCTACGTCATGAGAGGACACAACATTTTACAAGAGTGACAAGAACTTGGTAGGGCATAGTGGTCATTAGAGCCCACATTCCGAATAGGAGCAACAATGGAGTTACTTCATTTCACAAATCAAATGTGGATTTGGTAGCATGTGATAAGAGAGAGAAGAGGAGGAATGGGCCAAAGAATATAGAGAGCAGTTACAAAGTGAGAGTTAGAAATGAAGAGATGCTATTGCCTATAATAGCCTATTTATACACCTAGACTACTTGTTTAACCCCTAAGTGCCCAGGAAAGCCAAAATGGCTTTTTGTTCTTTTGGGCAGCCTTGATAAAGAGGTTAAAAGTAATATTTTTGCCTAAATTTTTTACTTGATGCTCCATTTACCGCAATAATTACGTGGTAAAATTTTCAAAGTCAAATTCCAATTTTAGAACCTTCAACTAGAAATTTTAGGTTTCAAGTCCAAAACGGGCAATTTAAAAAAAGGTTTTTTTAAAAACAAAAATTAGAAATATTTTTATAACCAAATCACTATTCAAAATCCAAAGTGATCCAAGTAAAAAAGTTTACCAATTTTAGAAGGATAGCCTCCAAAAATTACATGAACAAGCTTCAAAGTTTTTTGTAATTTTACATTTTCTCCTTTCAAAAATTGTCAAAATTTGAGATTTAGGAATTTTCCAGAATTTTTTTTTTTTTTTTTTCTAAAATTCAAAAACTCATAGATGCAACTTTTTACCGTTCACCTTTTTTGCAAAACAAAAATATTTAACGTTATTTAGGTTTGACCATATTGTGGATTTTATACCTCCTAGAAAATAATTTGCATGAAGGTTAAAGAATCAAAATTAGTCTCCAAAATTTTGCATGGAGGTGCCTAACTTAGTTACTTACATGGAAAAAAATACGAGCAAAATGTTTGGAGTAATAATCACCAAGTCCCCCTTGGCACAAAGTTGAGTATGTCTTTCGGGCGAGGCAAAAAAAATTTCTGCATCAACTTTGAACGTTATAATCTCACTATTGGTAAAGATCCAACGGTTGGAATTTTTTGAGGAAGTACTGACAATACTTCAGTTCAAGATCTTATGGTTAAAAGTAGAAAAAATCAGTAAATCATTTGACCATACCTCAATCCCAATTAGGTGGTCGGAAATCACTGTTTTTGAGGTTTTGAGACCCAAAACATGCTTGGGCACTTAGAGGTTAAGGGTAGTAAGTTATATCAAAATGAAAGCCCAAAGCGCAGACAAGGAATTTCTTCAAATTACTCCATTCATAGATCAAAAGTAGCATGACTACTGGCGAGATTGAAAGAGAGATATGGAGAGCCTTCATAGGATTGAGGTTAGAATTGGGAACAAACTATTGCCGCTTTAACTACTCCTACCTTGGTTTAATCCTTAAATGACAAAGGAGCTAATTTCGGGCTTTTGGATGACTGCAGGTGCATAAAAAATGATGTAAAATGTCAATTTGTCATCCAAATTTTTTTGATGTTGTAAAATTGTGAGAAATCTATCTAATTTCATTATTAAATTCTCTAAATAATAATTTCATGAATTTTGGTGCCTCCTTAAAGTTTTACACATCAATACCGTGTACTGTATTAGAAAATGTCTATCTTCGGACATTTGAAACATAATTTTGACTACCGGGATAATCTAATTCCTAGAAATGAGTGAATTATAGTTGGTATAAGATAAAGGGATATAACCGTGATTACTACTTGATTTTCCACGGTTGTTTTAGATTTTTTCATCATATTTTTGAATTAAACATAATTTGTAAGGACGTTAACAAATATAAAGTTCTAAGTTGTCATATATATCTAAGTTAAATATTTTATGATTTTAAAATAAAATTTATACTCCCTCCGTCTTACTAAAAACCATTGTTTGCTCAAAAATATGTCTCTAAATAACATAATAACATAGTTGTTTCTTAAATTAGCCAACTTATTTTTGAATTTGGCCAACTTGTTTCTAAATTTGGCCACTTACTTCTAAATTTGGCAAATTCTTTCTAAATTTGGTTAACTTGTTTTTAAATTTAGAATTGCCTTTAAATCCGATATTATTAATAAACAACAACCTTTTAGTGAAACAAACGGAGTATTTGATATGAACTTTATTTGTTTGTTTTGATTTAAATATTTATATTAATTACTTAATAAAATCATTAATTTTGATTAAATTCCTGTTTGTAGATAACATGTGTATTCAACTGAGAAAATATTAAAATTCATATTTCACATGAGTTATAGTAGCAAGATAGAGCATCCAGAGGTGAAGTTTATTTTCGTGGTCACAGGCTCACGCATTTAGGGTCAAGTGGGGACCTTTATCCGGGAAGTTTGCAGTTCGAGACAGTGTCAGTAGGCAGTAGTCGGGCGCTAAGGGCCCCTTTACACTAGAGGCGAGAGGTCGTCATAAAAGAAATTTCATCCAATGACATGTGTAGGAATCGAGAGGAGGAAGAAATGCCACTTTACACCTAAAATTTCAGCCCAAGTGACAAGAGGAGGAGAAAATGACGTGGACATGACTTTTGTCCTTGGTGGCAACAAAAGGCACATTTTTAAAGAGCCCCGGATTTTTAGTCAGGTTCACCTAAAGAGGTGGGCCTGACTAAAAATCCGGAGGACTATATGGCCAAAATTCTCATAGCCAATCATTTATATTTTTTAAATAATTTTTCATAACCCTACATTAGAAAATGTATTAAAAATTTCAGCACATGTTTGTAGGCCCCTTCTCACTTTACACTATATCCAAAGGACATCAAATTTAGAGTTGGTCTTTTCAAGAGTGGGCCGTGGCCCTCGGCTAAATTTCTCCTGGTCTTCTCGTTTCTAGTGTAAGGTAGCAGCACCCATAACCACGAAAATAAGGATTTTAGGGTAGTGAAAGTGACTTTTCAAGTATGAAAATAATATTCTTGGATAAGCAAGAAGAAATGAAAAATATTGGTGTAAGTTTGGAAGGTTGAAGCAAGAGCATGTAGTTACAGCAAATTTATAAAGTGCGATTCCACTTTAAATCCATGGTTGTCTGTAGCAGCCTCTAAAAGAGTGGCAACATGTAGCTTATATAGAATTTAAATATCACTACACCAATCTAGGTAGCCCCCAAAATAGTTAGATATGCAACTACAAAACGTGTTAGAGTGGTTCAGAATTCCAGACTGTAAAAGCTCTAACGCTGCGTCAGAAAAAATGTGAAAAAGTCATCTGCCACATGCATTGGCAAGGGTATGTGCACCCAAAAACGTCGAAAATTAGATGCATGGCCTGTAAAGGGGAGGCCCTGCAAGCGCAAGGGTTGGGCCCATAGTCCACGTACGATGCACCCATAACCGAAAGCAAAATTCGCTGGCCCGCCTCCGGGAGGGTGCCGGCAAGAGACCGTTGCTCCCCTGCGCTCACCGTCGGTCCCCTGCGCTTTCCAGCGCATCGCGCTTCCACTGCCTGCGCTCCAAATCCGAGATCTCGCTCCACCCCCCCTTCCGCGCCGAACAGATCACTTCGTGCTCCTCCCTCGTACTGAATGTAACTTAAACCCTGGAACTGAGCATCAGTCATAGCGGTTGTCCACCTGCAGGTGCTTCCAATCTGCCCTGCCTTTGCGCCTCTCGTTCTGCGCGCTTCCTGGCTAGCTCTGCCGCACGCCTCGCCTTCTCACGTTCCTTTTCGGCCTTCTTCCTCTCTGCCTGGATGCGACGTAAGACTCTCTCCGCTTCTTTCCTTGCTTTCTCGGCTTCTTTCCTCGCCTTTGACTCTTCACGTTGGGTTTTTTTTTGTTCCGCAAGTTTCTTGCGTTCCTCTCGTTCTTTTGCTACAGCCTCTCGTTTCGCTACCTTCTCCTTCATTGCAGCTATGTACTCCTCCGACGTCATAAGGATCGACTTCGAGTAATCGATAAGAGGCTCACCTGCCTGTGTTCGGTTTCTTGCAGAGCGCTGGAGGTGCGGTAGCGGAAAGAGATTGCGTGGCTCGAGACTTGGGGGAGAGTCTCCTTCGGATTCCGTGTCCTCACCTGTCTGTGTCAAGTTCTCACTCTCTGCTTCGACGAAATACTGCAGCGTCGCAGGTATGATCTCAGAACCCTCCTCCGTATTCATCTGAGAACCGCCCTCCGTATTCATCTGAGAACCGCCCTGTTCAATGCTTGCAGGCACAGCTTCACTTCCGGAAATATCCTCGCCGCCAGCCACAGCAGAGCTGCCGAGGCTCAAGGCGCTCAGCGGTGCCATGCATGGTATGCTCTGCCCGGCCCTGTCTGCAGCATCAGAGGCATCGGCACTGGTGCCTTCGACCCCCACCGAGCCTAAGTCTTCGATTTCCAGGTCGTCTGGATCAGACTCAAGCCCTTCTTCATCCTCGCCTCCTTCTAGCACGTCTGTGAAACATGAGCTGGGTGTCATGTGGGTGTCCATGGCCGTAGGCCGCAAGGGCCATATCCCTGTGGCGGCAAATCCCTTCATAATTTTCTCAGGTGTGAGTGCTTTTCGCAGCCCTAGTGATACCCATTCTGCAAGTTCTTCTTTTTGTGCTCCACGACCTTTGTTCTGGATAGTCCACTTATCTCGGTATTGCCGAAATGCTACTTTGAAAGGTTTGAAAATACTAACATCTAGAGGTTGTAATCTGTGGCTTGTATGGCTAGGCAATGTGATGATGTCAAGGCCCTCATGCTTGGCCTTTTGCACAACTTCAAGTGTAACGTGTGATCCGTGACCGTCTAAAATAAGAAGGTGCCTATTCTGATCTGAAATTCCATACCTTTCTTTGACGATTTCTATGAAGTGTGTGATCCAAGCTGAAAACAAGAATGCTGTCATCCACCCATTAGGTTGCATAGCCATGCATGCCTTTGGTTCACATCTAGCTATGTAGTTCCTTTGCTTTCGTTTGCCTTTGAAAATGTAAAAATTTGGGATGTACTCACCTGCCGCATTTACACAAGACAAGACTGTTAAATGCTCTCTACTGTTTGGCAGTGTTGTGTGCACAGATCTAGTCCCCCGTCGAGCAAAGACTAGAGCACCTCCGCCGTTTTTGCCTGCTTGTGCGCCGGATTCGTCTGCATTCCATATGTAAGCAGCTGGATACCTTTGCCTCTCATATGCTGCCTCTAGGTTTTTGTAAAATGACGCAACATTGCTTGGATTTAGAGCCCTTGCACGTCCCTCTTCTAAGCCCTGAGCAGCTCTAAGAGTCAACTCCGGATGTCGATTCCGGAACCATCGCAGCCAGCCACGTCCAGGTATGCCTTCCGTGAAGGGTGTCCAACGTTCTTGAGTAATCTCAGCGACTTTGCTTTTCAATTCAAGCACTGATATGGGGTGAGCGTGGTCTTGCATGTCTAGTATCCAACGTACAAGGGCTGTTTCTTCTGCCACTGTCAAGACCCCTTGCCGCCCTTTTTTTCGCTGGAGAGTTCGGCCGTAGACGTGGTCCCTCAATGATGACGCTGGAATGTCGAAGTCTCTCGCTACAGTTGCGATTCTGTTCCCGGCATCCACAGAAGCAATCGCGGCCTGAAGCTGAGAATCAGTCCATCTGCCGGTGCGTTTCTGGCGTTGACTCCCCTGCCTGCTCGGCCCTGCTTGCGTTGGCTGATGGCACATGGGCGTGTCTGCAGGTTCGGTGCCGCACGCCTCGCCAGCTTGTCCGCTTCCACTGCCTACATGTTGCCCTCCATCTGCCTGCAGACTTGCGGTACCAGGTAGTGCGTTGCTGCAAACCCAGCTAGTGCGTTGCTGCAGACTTGCGGTACCACCTTCTCCCGGTAGCAGTCTGGGATGCCGTAGGCCCCTTCCCTGCGCTGCTGCAAACCCTGCAGCTGCACCTGCCGCCCCCTTCAGTTATGCATCACAAATTAAGCATGAAATTCCCCCATAATTTATGGCACATGGGCTGTAACTTGCAAACTAATCTTTAGCGTACCTGATGCAGGTGTTGGCCGATGCGTGAGCAGTGACGACAACCCTCGCCGCCCTCCCCATTCTCCTTGTCTTGTGCCGACAGGAACTTCGCTCCTCTGCCTGTGCATACTGCTGCTTGATGCGAGCTCTCTCCATGCACCTGCGTGCACTGCTACAGGACGAATCACTCTCTCGGGCTCAATTTCTAGACTTCGCTGTGATCCATTTTCGCAATCTTCCTGTAAAAAAGGATACGACTGTAACTCTGGTGGCCATTGCTCTGGCTGCCGAAAACTCCTCTCACAGAACGACTCGCTCTCTACGATATCGCACTCCATCTGTATGCAAATACTTCACTCACAATTCGTCGAAACAGTAGCGCCAATCACTTAGATTTGCAGCCGTCAATGGCACAGTTTATTTGCTTCACTCTCTCATACCTGTATGCTGGTTTTTACCGCCGTCATTGGAAGTTTATAATAAAGAGCGAAAGATCTCTCATAACCGTCGTATGAATCTCGATATCTGTTTTCACCAATGATGAAATCCAAGAAGGCAGCATTCTTAATTGCGTTCATTGCACACAAAGCCACTGGATAAGGTTCCAGTAACCAACTTCTCTGTCACTCAAACTTTTATTGAAATGAAAATACCATGATATATATTCCGTCACTATGGACATGAATTTCCAAACGCACAGGTACCTTAATTCATGACAGTACCCACCCACTACCGTCGTTTTTTTCAAGACGTTGGTCATGGGACTGAAAGCCACGAAGAACAGTACCAAAATAGGTCACGCCCATGGGAACAGTCACGGTTATGAATGCTGCTACCTTAAAGTGGACCTAAGTAGTCGGGCGCATCTGGAGGATGGCACGAGGCAGAGTTGTCGATGATCCCGTTTGAAGCCTGAAGCGATGGTCGGCGTCTCGATACCCAAGCTTGTACAGATCATATCACAGTGCTCCACTCTCCAGATTTGCACTATGATAGACTAGTTCAGAAGCCGGATTTTTACTCTCTAGTTGAAGCTGCACTGTAGCTGAATCGGTGTGGAATCAGTCGAGGCCGTGAATGGCAGATAGGGAGGATCCATCAGAGCTCTCAGGTGATCAGATCTTCCTGCATAGACTAGTGCACATGAGAATCCGATGCTGTGTGTGTTGCGAGGCTTGTGAGCATTTTGACCCATCTGCCAAGTAAAATGCGTAAGTTATACATTTTCTAGGTTTTGTAATTGGTTGGCTGATAATTGGATTTGCACGTTGTTTCTGGGTTTAAAATTCAATCCTGGACCTTGAGTTTCCTTTAAGATTCGTTTCTTTGTAGCCAATTCTATCTGAGCAAGTTGCATCGTGTGGTCCAGGCTCTTTCAGTGGATGTTAAGGTCGTGGGGATTTGCCGCTGGATAGTATCTGGATGGTGGAGTTGCTGATTCCAACGCCAAGTTACACATGTTGATGTCAAAAGCTAGGGATTTCATAAAATGGCCTCTTAGAACGTCAATAGGTGCTCCATGGTATGTAGAAAACATTAGGATATGCTGCAAATGGAACTTGGGAATATTACAAGTTTGCTCTCTACTCGTCGCAGTTAGTGGCTGGCACGTGGTTGGAGACCAGGATTGCTTCACCCGGTTCTAACTTGGTCTGTTTCGGAGCGGCAATAATTTCAACCATGACAGCAATTAACTAGCCCTGTGGGAGGGCATTATGGGGAAGCATAAGAAACGCAAGCGCGACCACGAAATTCTTCAGCAAGAGCTGTACTGTTCGCAGTGAGCATCCTCCTCTATGACATGATTTTCTGCTTTTCGATTTCACCATCCCAAGGACTGGCTCGTGAGTATCAAGATGAAAAGCATAGAACTTGAAGCATATATCAGAATGTATTTTGTATTGAAGCATGATGACAACCCGGTCCTCAATGTTGTCTTTTCAGTTCCTCTGTTACCGTGAATAAGAGCTTCAAGTTGACATGTATGGTTCTTTAGTGTATTGGACAATGCCCAATGAAGCATTGGTGCTGATTTTGGGGCTTCAATTTCAGGAATGTCTGCTTGGAACCCAAGCATAAGATTTTTCTAAGTCACAGCGGTGCCCAAAAGAACTTCACAGCGCAGCTGTGCGAGGACCTGATAGGAGTGAGTCACTTCCCGTTTTTCGACAAACGCCTAGATAGTTTGCCTAAAGGTGAAGAGTTTCCTCCACTGCTCTTGAAGGCAGCGCGACAATGTCGGCTTGCGATACTTGTTTTGTCAGAAGAGTTCTTCACCCGCTCCAAGTGGCCCATGATAGAGCTGAGCGAGTTCGTGCAAGCACAAGCAGCAGACAACCGTAGCCTCAAACTTCTGCCTCTGTACTTTGGGCTGAAACTGAACGAACTCAAGGATGCAGGGAATCAGAAGCGCTGGCGAGAAACGTGGGAAACATGGGCCGAAGGAGATGGTAGAATTGATGTAGGAAAATGGGTCCAGGCTTTGTCCCGGGTATTGGGTCCAGTTAATGGAATGGAGTATGATGGCGTGGATGAAGTGGCCTTCAGGAAGAATGTGGTGGCAGCTGTTTGCAAATCGATTCCACCAGATGTGAAATACGATGTGTCTCATGTTCAAGCGCTGCCGCGGTTATGTAAGGTGATATAAGCGTCTGTTACTTTCTTTATTGAGTACGGTATTGTTGCCTGCATGGTTTTGAATATTTTTTTGGCTAAGGGTATAAAACGCAAGGTTGGTACATTAATTTCAGTTGTTCTAGTAACAGTTGATTCAAATGAGAGTTTTCTACATCAATATTCTTTTCTTTTCGAGTGCATGAATTTCACTCTTTAAATTCTTATTTATCTAGTAGGAATGATGACTTTGGTAATTTGATTATGTTATCATTGTACACTGATGGGGCTTGGGTTCGATTCTCATTAAGCGCCTTCTAGCATGATTTACTTTGACTGTTGAGTTGACCAAGTCTACGTTCTAAAGAAAAATATTTCTGAAGCGGATGTTTGCAGAGCTCATGAACAAATTCTACTTTGATAATCTGTTCTTAGCGAATTACGGTTGTGCTTGTACACTTCACAGGCAGTAAGTGAGAAAATGGACGAAATTCATGGAAGAGCTGGGTGCCGAGTGCTAGGATTATTTGGCACGGCAGGTATGGGTAAGACCACCCTCTCAAAGGTTCTGTGCAGTGAAAATTTTGGGGAATTTGGTGGGAGAGTATGTCATGTAGAGTTCAGTGGCAATAATTACGTGGAGCTACGAAAAAAAGTTCTTCGAGAACTGACCGGGGCCAGTCAAGAGCATCTGCCTAATGAAGCTGATAAGGTCTGAAGTGCGTACCTCTGCGTGAGATTGATGCATGAACAGAAATATATCCGACTTGGATGATGTACAATTTTTGGTAAATAGTCTGGTATTAGTTTTTAAGGATAAGAGAGTTCAGAATTTTGAGGTTAGAAGTTATGAGACAGTAGTTTTCTGATGGTTGTTTCCAATATCTGTGTGTGTTTATGCGTACGTTTTGGGCTACATGCAACATTGATGTGGCTGTAACTATTGACAATTCGGTGGTAGAGTTAGCTCCTGGTCTCTTTAGTTTGATTCAAACGCCTTGACCTGAAATTCACTTGATTTGAACAGCTTTTGGATATGTTGAAGAGTCGCATGCATCATCAGAGGGTGTTCTCTATCTTCGACAACGTACTATCGGAAGATGACATTGATGAAGTGAAGATGTACCTGGATATTGAGTACCCACAAGATAGCAAGGTCCTTGTGACATCACGGTCCCTCGATGTTCTGAAGAGCTTAGGACTAAGGGAATGTGATTGCATGGGGACGCCAGAATTGGAGGAGCATGATGCAACCAGTGCATTACTTTACTATGCAGGATGTAAACACATGGACTTCAACAAAAGCCAACTGGATATCACCAAAAGATGTGTGGAAGTATGTAAATTCACGAAGACTGATATAGGTGGTTCAGAATGTGGATCAAGCGCCTATCACTATTTGCCATTGGCTTTGAAGGTTTGGGGGACTCAGTTAGGACATGTTAGTAAAGATCCGATGAGCTGGGTTGAAAGCTTGAAGACCTTGAACGAACACAAGTTCAACCATTTTGAGGAGCAAGTCCATCCTCTTTTCTCTCTTCTGAGACAAGGATACGACAAGTTGGGTGTTAAGGAACAACACATATTCTTGGACTTAGCTATCTTCTTTCCTCGGTGTTCTCCTTTCGGCTTTACCGATTACAGCATTGTAGAATGGTTGAGCATCATCCACGGATGCTCTGAAGGTAGCATTGGACGCAGTGTAAGTCATGTGTGCTACTGTGATGAAGTGATATACGTTAGTGATGGTTGATCAGATGTGATCTTCCAATATATGTTTTGTCACATGTCCAGTAGGATCCCCTCCAACTTTTAGGCCGTGGCTACAGTTAGTGCGAGTGTGATTGTATAACTTATTTGTAGATTTATAGATAAATTGACGCCTTGCTTGGCATTTGAGTTGCAGTTAAACGCCCTCAAGAGGAAGGCACTTCTGGAGGATTCTGTCAAAGATGGCTTGGCATTTAAGATACATGATTTGTACCTCGAGTTTGCCAGAGTAGAAGCCCAAGCTGGGCCTTTCGACAGGAGGCGTGTTCTTTTGGAGTGGAACGGGGCTGACATTCCTCGTGAGTTTCTGAAAAAGCCTGTTGGTGGATTTTGGTACAGTCTAGAAAGACTTGGCTTATGCAAAAGCGAGGTGGAAAGCTTGAAAAAGGAGAGATTGGACCGCTGCTGCAATGTGGAATTGCTGCAGCTGTATGACTGTCATAAACTTGTCGAGGTCGATGTCGGAGGCATGGAAAATTTGGTGGTCTTGGATATTGTTGGGTGCCAGAGGCTTGGAGGAAAGCTTCGGGGGGTTGAGAAGCTGGAGAATCTTGCTTGGTTGAGATTGAGAGATATCGATGAAGGACTTGCACCTTTCTTGTTAGACTTGTCATGTTTGTCAGCACTGCAAGTTCTACACCTGAGTTGTGTTCTTTGGGAGCACAAATCAACTGTGCCTCCTGATCTGAGTGGGTGCATAAACTTGCTTGAGCTCACAATGGATGGCTTTCATAATTTGGAAAGCCTTCCTGATTTGAGCAATTTGTCCAAGTTGGAGAAGATTTCTTTCAGATATGCGACTGAAGCGATAAGTGTGATTGGCCTGGACTCGTTGACAAAGTTAAAGGTTCTTAATCTCTACTGGTGTCCAAAAGTTACGGAATTACCAGGGTTGTGTGATCTCATTGCACTAGAAACACTCAACCTTACAGATGTGGGCTTATCAGAGATAATTGGTCTAGAGAAGTTAGTCCACCTGCGGAATCTTACTGTGTCGAGCTGTCGGAATCTGACGAGCCTTGTTGGGCTTGAGTATTTGACATCCTTGCGGCGATTGGATGCAAGTGAGTCAAAGAAGTTGCAGAGTCTACCCGATTGCAGCAACTTGAAGGAGCTTGAGGTGGTCAATCTGTCACGCAGCGGGATTTGTATTCTACCAAGTGATTTTGAAAGGCTGGCCAAGCATCGCATCTTGAATATAGAAGGATGTGTTGGATTATTTGAGCCTCTTGTGGTGTGGTTATTGAATCAGCGACGAGCAATCGCTCTGGACAGCCCGAGGGATAATTTGGAACTACCCGAGGAATCTTTTGAGGGACGAACTGTAAGTGTTTGCGTTGTATTCTCATTGACAGTACAAAATGCTTTCTTTTAGTGCACAATCATGTATGTTGCATTGCAAGATTGTGACATGGTTTCTGAGAAACTTGTTGCAGATGCGTTCATCAGAAAATCGATTAGCTATAAGAGTGTTACACTGGTGTATTCGTCTCTAATTGATTTGTTTGATGACCTTTCAGGGCTCCCGAATGGACTACCTGTTTGACAAGAAAATGATGTGGAACAGTATCCAAGCAGGGGAGTATTCTTGGAGCAACATTAAGGAGGCCTTTCCAGTAGCAAATTGTATTTGGGGCAACATGAGTCGGGTCTTTGTCGAAGCGAACCATACTTGGAGTAAGATTAGAGAGGTTTTCGCTCATTACATGGAGGAAGTTGTGTTACTTCGACCGAATAATTCACAACTTACCTTGGTAAATCCAAAGTTTTGTGAAGAAGAAATCTTTCTTAGTGCTTGCATGTTGGAAGACTTGGATGAAGATATTGGATCTGTTTTGACACTACTATGTAATCACGCTGACATGGGCATCCTTTCTTTGGTCGTTGCAAAATATGCGGCCAGTGAACACAAGTCGTGGCCAAAGTGGTTGTCGTGGCTTAGAGGAGACTATTCGCCGTACAAGTCGAACAGACTTGATCGAATTCAACGTTTGTGTGAAAGTATTTTACGGTTTCTTGAAGTTTTATACCAACAACTGGAGGCTACCAAGAAGGCCATCGGACGGGAAAAGGATCACTTGATATCATTTGTTCAGTTCATCCTAATGCATGTGACCACGAGTGAAGAGATGGCATTGATGTTTGCCCGGCTCAATATCTATGAATTTATTCAACGTTGTCTGAATTCATTGGGTTCGGATGACTCGAGAAGTCGGTGCTTTAGAGATGTATCAGCACGCACTGAAAAGTCTCAAAAAGAACAACACTTAAGGGAAATCTTTGAATTGCCGAGTGCGGTTCTCCCTCTTCCTGAAACCATCCTGGAAGAACTACTACTGGAACTCATCATTTCTGAAACCATCCTCGAAGAATTACTGGAACTCGTCTGTTCTGAAACCATGGAGAAAAGTGGGAACCCCCGGCCGAGTAAGAAGTTTCGGGATGCGTTTCTGCGCAAGCGGGTTCACGATCATATCGTTCGCAGTCCTCGTCGGCTAAACATTTACGAGCTCAAAACGCTCGTGAAGTTGTACTCGCTTTCCGGGAGCGTTGAAGACGCGAGGCGGGTGTTCGATAGCGTGGTGGACAAGACCGTGGTGTCGTGGAATGCGATGATCGCAGGATACGCTCGGCTCGGTCGTGTGAAGGACGCTTTCACTCTGTTTCGCCAGATGCTGAACGAAGGTCTAGAGCCGAACACGATCACGTATTTGACTGTTCTGGATGCTTGTTCCAGTCCAGCGGCTCTGGAATGGGGTAAAGGGGTTCACGCCCGAGCCTTGGACGCTGGGTTTGTGTCGGATTTTCGTGTGGGAACTGCCCTCGTGAACATGTATGTGAAGGGTGGGAGCATGGAGGACGCTCGCCGAGTTTTTGACGGATTGGTGAAACGGGACGTGAGTGCATTCAATGCGATGATCGGGGGATACGCCAAGAACGGCGATGGCGATAAGGCCTTCGAAGTGTTTCGTTTGATGCAACGAGAAGGTACGAGGCCGAACCGAATTTCTTGGACACTTCTGTCGGGTTAGCGTGGGGAAAGGCAGTTCATGCTCAATGTGTCAAAGCCGGACTCGTGGATGATTTACGCGTAGCGACCGCTCTCCTCCGCATGTATACGAAATGCGGGAGCATTGAGGATGCACGCAACGTGTTTGATAACATGGCAGTACGAGATGTTGTCTCGTGGACAGTCATGATCGAAGGATATGCTGAGAGTGGCCACATTGAGGATGCTTTCGGGATTTTTGCCATGATGCGAGAAGGGGGTATTCAGGCGGGCAAGGTCACGTACATGCACGTCCTGAACGCATGTGCAAGCTCGGCAGATTTGAAGAGTGGGAGGGAGGTTCATTCTGAAGTGGAGAGGGCCGGATTTGGGAGTGATCTTCTTGTGAGTACGGCTCTCATCCACATGTATGCCAAGTGCGGTGCCGTCAAGGACGCACGCCGAGTCTTCGATAGTATGTCGGAACGAGACGTTGTGTCATGGAGTGCGATGATTGGGGGTTACGCCGAGGCTGGCTGTGGCGAAGAGGCCTTTGAGATTTTTCATCAAATGAAACTCCAGGGTGTGGAGCCAGATAGGGTCACGTACATCAACATCTTGAACGTGTGTGTGAATCCAGGGGTGTTAGACTTGGGCAAGGAGATCCACTCTGAGGTGGTAGAAGCAGGTCTAGCGTCCCATATTCCTCTGGGAAATGCCCTGATCAACATGTATGCAAAGTGCGGAAGCATTGAGGGTGCTTGCCAAGTGTTTGACGGTATGAGTAGACGAGATGTGATCACGTGGAATGCAATGATCGGAGGGTATGCGCAGCATGGATGCGCTCGAGAAGCCGTGAATCTGTTTGAGCGGATGTTGGAGGAAAGGGTGAGGCCAAATTCGGTGACATTTGTCGGTGTGCTATCTGCCTGCAGCCGTGCAGGTTTCGTGACAGAGGGTCGGCAGTTCTTCACTTCCTCACTTCGGGATCATGGGATTGTCCCAACAATGGAACTTTATGGTTGCATGGTGGACCTCCTCGGGCGTGCAGGGCAGTTGGAGGAGGCGGAGCAGCTTATCAATGATATGCCGTTGGAAGCAACCGCTTCAATCTGGAGTTCCTTATTGGGTGCTTGTAGAATCCACGGGAATTAAGAGATAGCGGAGCGTGCCGCTGAGAGGTGTCTAATGCTGGATCCACGCGAAGGTGCAGTTTATGTACAGCTTTCTCACATGTACGCCGCAGCTGGTATGTGGGATAATGTGGCTAAAGTGAGGAAAGTAATGGAGGACAGAGGTGTGAAGAAGGAGCAGGGCTGCACCTGGATTCGGATTGACGGGAAGGTGCATACTTTTGTTACGGAGGATAGATCACACCCTCAAGTGAGAGAAATCTACACGGAGCTGGCGAGGTTGATGAGGGAGATCAAGAGAGAAGGGCACGTCCCTCTCACTGAAAATGTGTTGCATGACGTTGGAGAGCAGCAGAAGGAAGAGGCTATCAGCTACCATAGTGAGAAACTGGCTATTGCCTATGGGATCATGAGTACACCCCCGACTACACCGATCCATATATACAAGAACTTGCGCGTGTGTGCTGATTGTCACTCTGCCTCCAAGTTCATATCCAAGGTAGCTGGAAGGGAGATAATCGCGCGGGATGCTAGTCGTTTTCACCATTTTAAAAATGGCGTGTGTTCATGTGGCGACTACTGGTGAAGGTAAAGATCTTTTCTCATGGAGCCGTGGAGAGTGATATTAGACATTGAGGTACAGCTTGCGGAGTTGAGAATAGTCGAGTCAAGTCTTGTTCTGAGCACCGGTACACTTGGAAGAGTTAAAATGTGAATGAGCTCGCAAGAGTGGAACTCCTCAAGGGTTACTTGAGGCACTATTATTCGTTGACGATAGGGTTTGAGAAACTCGTGCTGTTGAACTACTTCGTTATCGAGCTGTTACTAGCAGCAAGTTTGATCACAACTGCACTGTGAATGTGAATACTCATGGTAGATATTGGCACATGTTTTATTGAAGGGGGTGGAACCTGCTATGAAGAGAACTGTTAACCTGGTGAATGAAATTGGTGGCGCTGTATTGCCACTTGAGACGGAGCTTCCTACACCCCTTTGACTGGACGTCTCCACCAGATGACTCTGATGCGAGGACCTCAAGCAGGTACTATGTTCAGCAAACTACATTAGCTGTTCTTGTTGGTAGTGAGACAAGTACTTCCGGAGTCACTGATGTTGAACCTCCTCGTAACTTGGACATTTTTCGAAAGCATAACCTCTCAACCCGTTAGTTAAGCTAGTCTTCTCTTCTGGAATGACTCTTTTTGGTGGTGTTCGTAACTTTTCGTACGGTAGAAAGTTCCGGTGATTGCTACAGTTTTGTTGAATGACATGAGTGTTGTCCAGGCATCACTAAAGCTGAACAGTCTGGCGTGGGGAGAGATCTGTGAATAATGCTGACTTGGGGTCGATTCATTCGATGGTCGAATCAACTGGGTCGAGTGTAGAGCTTGTGCTGTGCATAATGTTTTGGAAGAGCTTTGGGATGATGAGTGTCCCATACGGGTTGCAGGTGCTAGGCTGGACGCTGGAATAGAAGAAGGGCCGAATGAGGGTCGAGAGGTATACCTTTCTCGGCCTTTTGGCTAAGATCAAGTGTAGTATCTGTTCTTATCAGTTTAATATCTGATACGAGGCTCATCGAGCCTCATGATATTAATCTAATTTTTCTGGGGTGCGGGTCCATCCGGCAGCTTGCTGCTCGGACCCGCTGGCGTCGCCTTGGTATTGCACTACCTCCTAGGCTGGCGCAGCCCTCCCCCCTCTTCCGAGGGGCCCAATTCAATCTCAAAATGGAATGAGTTTAAGCCTTTACCCGAACTCTAATGAGTTGTGACATTCAGTGTCTCTTGCCGCCTGTGCAGGCAAACTCAACTCGCCGATCTGAACAATCTTGTGTGTTGGTGACATCCGTGGACGATGGTCAGCTTTTGGCTAGGACTCTTCGTCAGATAGCTTTGGACTCATGGTCGAATCGGCATGGTCAGGCACATGTTCCCACTGACGTTCCAGTGGTATGAGATATTGAATGTCCCATACTGCTTGCAGGTATGAGGCACGGCTCTGGGGTACAAGAAGGGCCGCGTGAGGGTTGAGAGGTATACCTTTCTCGGCCTTTTGGCTAAGATCAAGTGTAGTATCTGTTCTTATCAGTTTAATATCTGATACGAGGGACATCGTCCCTCATGATATTAATCTAATTTTTCTCGGGTGCGGGTCCATCCGGTAGCTTGCTGCCCGGACCCGCGCGCGTCGCCTTGGTATTGCACTACCTCCTAGGCTGGCGCAGCCCTCCCCATCCCCTCCAGGAGGGACCCAAAACAAACCCTAAACCGTATCACCTGATGACACCAGTCCAATGTGACATTCTCTCTACGTCCAGTTATAAATTGTGGTTGCCATGTTACACACGAGTTCATTACCCTTTTTCAGGTGTAACACAGAAATTTAGTCGATGCTGAGACTGATGAGTGGGGTCATCTGTACGATCTTTGTAACAACTCATGACTTTACAGAGATAATCACGCAGTTGCAAACTCAGGCGCGGCTTTCCTTTGTGTTGGTCGGGGGTTGTTGATGTGATGAATGGGTATACCCATGTTTGTTTTGTAAGACCAACTTGACCGACTCCTCATGTTTCTGTGTTAGCTATATGCACTTCTGTTATAATATTATATGATGCACTACTAATATCTACATCGGGCCAATTTGTAACGATCATAGCTTCCATAATGTCCACTCAATTTAGCGCAATTGCTGCAAGAAATGCATACTGTAACACCTCAGTTTATAAATAATTCTAAAAAAAAGAAAATTAAAAAAAATTAAAAATTACAATCCAAGATAAATGAATACTTGGGAAATTGTATTTTGAAAAAGACAAAAGAACATAAAATCACATTGGTGACCACTACGTCCGTAGGCCACTACTCCGTGACCAAGTTGGCAACGCGTTCGTGCCCCTCGAATCTCGGCGCTGAGAGCTGGAAAGACACCAGACTCCCACAAATTCCATTGTTGAACGGCAAGCAAATTATTGCATAAAAGCCTCCCTACTATGATTACTCCTCATTTCACTTCGGCAATCACACCGTAGGAGTTGGAGGGAGGCTCTACGGGCTTCTGCAATTTGAAGGAGGTTTCTCCAAGGCGAGGCCAAGCAATCTGGATTTTTACAGGTCTCCATGTATTGCCTCCACCGCAAGCTTGTCTATTTTTTAGAATTACAGATAACAATAAGGAATTATTTGGTTTCAAATCATGTGGCTTTTCGTGTTTCTTACCTTTCATTTTTTCTTGTGTAGGTTGGAGTAGAACTGTAGCGCTACACCATAGTACAGCACGGGCGGAGGAAGAGCAAAGAAGTGTGGTGTTGGAGCGGATGAACGCCTTGTTAGAGTGGAGAAGGGGCATGTAGAAGCAAAGGATTTCTTCCGCGGAAGACTAGAAGAACAGAGACACGTGTGCTTCAAAGAGAGCATAACATTGTTCAAAAATGACCCTTTGAAAATAGACGTGCCAAGTGACCAATTACACCTAAGGAGGAGGAAGAAAAAAATAAAAAAATAAAAACACCATGAAAGATTTTACAATATTATGTTGATTTTGGGTGTTCAAGCTCGTGTAGGTGGGTGCCACTTTGCTAGTAACATTATGCCATACCACTTCCAAATCATTTCAATCCTTGGAAATTGGGAGAATCATTTTTTTGCAAGTGAAAGTGTAGAGAATGAAAAACAGATTTGGTAATACAATTTGTGAGTTTGTGCAATTTGGAGTCCTCAAACCTCTATGTTTGTTTTAAGAAGCTCAATCAATGGAGTTTATTGTGGAAATTAATCTAGATTAATTAAAACTTATGAATATAAATAGAAAATTGGTGCTAGCCTCAATGTCTCCCTTGGAACCAACCTCCACAAATATAATCCCTTAATCAAAAGCCTCAAACTCCTTTTGTAAGGAATCAAAAGACATGGTTTGTTAAATTCAACAACCTCTGAAAAGATGATTGTAGCACTTTCTGTCTATCAATTGTTCTATTGCTTTACGATGGATAATGGAAGGTGATTTTATGAAATGGATTCTTAATTTTGAAGATTTGTTAAAGACTTTGGTAAATTTGTGGATATTAGCGCATGTTTTGAGTAATTGATAATTGGCAAATTGGTTCTTTTTGTCTAATACTATTTGCTAGTAGATGGTCGATGTTCGAATGTTCAAAGTATATTATAGAGATGGTTCATAAAGTTGGATGTGGATGATTGTGTGTTGTTACTTTGGATGTAATTTAGAGGGCATGTGCTGGTGGATTTATTGAGTTGTTCAATTTGTGCATACTCTTTTGGGTCATTGTAAATACATACTTGCACTAATTTAACTCTTATTTTCTACGTAGGTGTGACTTCAAAGTCTCGTTTTTAGTACATTGTAATCAAACTTTTAAAATGTTAAAGAATGACTTACTTTATTAGAGTTGTCAAATTTTCCTTGTTGTAGGCTCTCTAATTGTTGCCGTGCAGTTTGAGTTATTTTCAACCATCCTTATAAAATTGTCTTCCATCATAGTGTCTAAAGACACTTCAACATCAATGTCCTCATTACACTCCATGTACTAGCTTGAGCTTTATCTTCCCCTTTGCTGTTAAATGATATTTTAACATTTTATTAAACATATCAATTTTGCTTAAAACATCAATTTTAACCTTATAAAGCCAACAACATGTATGAGACTTTAGCTTGCTCATCTTGAAATTGAGGTGCACATCTTCTCATTTCTTCAATTGTTTTTTTGATAATATCTATAATAAATTTGGTGAAATGTTGGCCAAAAACATACTTAAAAGGATGTTCAATTACAACATCTACTAGTTGATAAACACTTGTGCAATTTTTTTGGTATGTAGACCACATGAATTTAGAGGTCATGAACTTTCATCCATTCCCAAAATTCTTTACTAATGTGCACACTCTAACAATTAATGAGCCATATCATTTCTTGATCCGCAAGAAGTGCTATTAGTTGGATATGTGCATCCATATAAGATTGTAGGATTTTATCTATAAAAGTTTTACAGGTCTCTAGTGTAGGTTTACAATTACAGTTGTAGAAAATGTTCCATTTAGACAATTTACACTCATTTCTAACGCTTTCAAGCTTGGGTAGTATCTTTGTAGTGATGCCTTGGAAAATTACCTAGAAAAGTAAACAATGGCCATTTATTGTTGAAGATCCAATGACCGCAATTTGACATTTGTCTTCTACTCTATGCACTTTAATATGTTTTGCCCCTCTAGTCTCTCACGTCTTTGATCCCCCTACAGGTAAATCCCTATTTGGTTAGTGTTCACAATCAATTTATTGGGGAGGTTACTTTCAAATATTACGTAAAAACTTGCGAACAAGTGATTTTCAACCCCATATATATTTTTTTGTAAAGTTTAATTTGGCTTTAAATTTTTTAGTGTGGTCACATAATCATTGTATCTTTTCATTTTAGAAATTTTTTACTTCAAATAAATTCAAAAAAAAGTTGTAAGAAATTCATTTGAACAAAGAAAATTCCCCAAAAATTCACAATATAAACTTTCAACTTGAAGAAACATCCTATAATTTTTTCAACTTTTTTGATAGATTATTTATGATGTAGTATAGGGGGTCAAAGATTGGCTACCACGTGATACACGTAAAAGACATTGAGTAAACTCTTCGAGACCATTTCTTAGGTATGTTGTGGACTTTCACTAGTATGCACATTGTTGTGCCATTGCTTTGCCTTAGTCTTCAAAATCCTTTGGTAATTTATCAGTTATAGTAGTTGCATTCTACTAACTTATGTTGAGTTCAAATTTGACAATTTTTTTTGTTTATTCATAACGCACCCAAAAAGAAGTTAAATATGTACCCTCTAGGATTTATGGAGCTTTATTAACCCCTAAAAATCTAGGAAAGTCGAAATGGATTTTTGTTGTTTTGGGCAGTCAAGATGAAGGGATTAAAATTTGTATTTTTGCGTAAGATTTTTACTAGATGCTCCCTATAGTGCAAAGTATATGTGGTAAAAGTTTCAAAGCCAAATTCCAAGTTTGAGACCTTCATATAGAAATTTTAGGTTTCAAGTCCAAAACGGGCAGCTCAAGATTAGGGTTTTTTAATTTTTTTTTCTTGAAATATTTTCATAACCAAACCACCACTCAAATTCCAAAGAGACCCAAGTCAAAAAAAAAAACCAATTTTACAAGGGCAGCCTCCAAAAATTACGAAGACAAGCTTCAAATTTTTGAATTATTTCTTTCAAAATTCGTCAAAATTAGAGATTTTGAAATTTTTCAAAAATTATTTCGCCCAAAAATAAAAAATGTATAAAGGCACCTAACCATTGTTTAGATTTTTCTAAAACCGAGTATACGTATCGTCAGACATGTTTTACAATATCAAAGTTTTTAGACCCGCTTCTAGAAAATAATTTTTAAGAAGGTCTTAATAAAGGAATAAGTCTCTAAAATTTTGCATGGAGGTACCCAACTTGAATACCTACATGGAAAAAAATATGTGCAAAATGTTTGGGATAATGAACATCAAGTCCCCATTTTCACCATTTACCATATGTCGTTCGGTTTATACCAAAAAAAACTTTTGCTGCAACTTTGAACATTATAATCTTACAAACGGTAAACATCCAACGGTTGAAAATTTCATCAGTACTTCTAAAGAGATTAAAGTACAAGATCTTATGGTTAGATGTCTAAAAAAAGGAAAAAAAAACTGGCCCAAACCGTCATTCCCACAAAGCGGTCAGAAATGACAGTTTTGAAACTTGGAGCTTCCACCCAAGTTTGAAAGCTCCTATAGACATGGAAGATGACAAAATTATGGAAAATATATTATCATGTAAGGTAAGAATCAAAGGTCAGTTTGAAAGAAAAGATAGCAAATTTTTTAGACAATGGCAAAATCAACGAGGCTTTGGAATTAACTGAAAAGGTGTTGAACATGTACAATGTCATGCTAGACCTTTTATCTACTTAAGGAAAAAACTAGCAATTAGGATGAAGTTTGATGTTGAAATAAAAAATCCTTTAAATGTAACTATTAAAAAAATGAATTCAAATAAACAAAGGAGGTTTGAAAACATACGATTTGTTAGATTGACTTCTTCAATACTCTGTTCAAGCATGCTTGCGCAAGAAATATTATTGCATGCACCGGGGCATATAAAAAAAAACTCCATTGAAAATTTTCTATATCAAACAGTGGAGGGGGGCCGTCCCCGGCGACGGCCCCTTGCCATCGCCGCGGAGGGGGGGCCGTAGCCGCGGTGGAGGGGGCCGTCCCCAGCGACGGCCCCTTGCCGTCGCAACGGATGGAGGGCCGTTGCCGCGGAGAGGGGCCGTCGCCGCGGTGGAGGGGCCGTCCCCGGCGACGGCCCCTTGCCGTCGCCGCGGAGGGGAGGGCCGTCCCCGGCGACCGCCCCTTGCCGTCGCCGCGGAGGGGAGGGCCGTCCCCGGCGACCGCCCCTTGCCGTCGCCGCGGTCGGGGAGGCCGTCCCCAGCGACGGCCGCGGAGACGGCCGTAAATTAAAAAAAATAAAAATCCCGAATCTTAAAATCTTCATAACTTCTTCAAAACGTATCCAAATCGGGCTTATGAGGTGTTTTTTGGCATCTACATTTCCTGTAGATGCCAAAAAACATCTCATAAGTCCAATTTGGACAAGTTTTGAAGAAGTTACGGGAATTTCAAGATTTCGGGGAGTTGAGGGGTCGGCCGTCGGCGGAGACGGGGGGGCCGACCCCGCTGACGGCCGTGGAGACGGCCGGCCGTCTCCACGGCGACGGCCCCCCGTCCGCGTGGAGGCGGGGTCTCGCAAGGCCTTCCTTCTTCTCTTGGGTTTTCTCTAGAGACGGCCTCCCCTCCCCTCCTCCCCTCGTCCAACCTTGACAAAAAAAATTCTATTTCTAGATACTCTAAAAACAAAATCATTACCGAATTAGAAATTTCAGACATATCCCTGAAATCATGGAAAATGTCCAAAAGATTTTGTAATCGGGATTGTGGGATCCGCCTTGATGTTGGGGTATACTTTAGAAGGAGATATTTATGCCGTTCAATTGTTGGTGCTCTACTATGGTTTGCAAATATAATCACAATGTCTAGAAGGATGATTACATTTGTTTTGGAAATGAAATTATGGCCCATGGGCCTATAGAAGAGGGAGGTATACAATAGGTGGTACAACTTAAAAGGTAATGAGAAGCTAATAAAAAATAATATTCTTTTATTTGAAGACATTATTTCGTTAGGTAATAAAATTAAAGGAGAACTCGACATGGATTTCTCTTCCATTAATATGACAAGTTTGTATGTTTTTGGCTTTAATTTTATATGGCAAGACAAATCCTTTTTTCCATGAAAATGATCTTTTCCTAATAAATTGTTTTCTTGGGTATTTAAAATTATGTTCACTGTAGTTTGTATATCTTAGTGTTATTGAACTTATTTCTTATGTTTTCAAATACCATTTTATTCTATGTAATTATAATTAACTATTTTCCAATTATTATCTCGTGTTTTATCTAATCCTTTAATCTTTAAGAAAAAAGTCCTTTCTAAGTTGGATATTTTTATTTGGTTTCTTCTTTTGCCATAATGTTATCACAATGACATGGTTTTTTCTATTCACTTCATACTCCTCATTTCTTTTTGTATGTCATTTCCACTCTTGCAACTATTATTATTATTTTTTATTTGATCTTTTATTCTAATTATCTTTTTGATTTATTATTACCTCTCATGTACTGTTTTTATTTTTTGTTTTTTCCCTTGATATCTATCTTCTCTGTACACATCTATTTCCTTCAAACCTTTTCCCATTGTAGTTTGTCTGGCTCGCGGTTATTTGTTATGTTTCATTTACTCTCATATTGTATTTTATTTCAATTGTTTGTTTTTTATTATTGTCTTGTACATAATATAATCCCCTAATATTTTATTTATTTTTCCTTTCTTTCAATAGTTAAAAATAAAATGATAGAATGGGAGACAGATTAGAGGAATATTAAATAAATAAATAGATGATGGGAGAGGAATGGAAGGATAGGGAAAATGAGAAGATAAAATGGAAGAATAATGTTAAGATAAAAAACTAAAGAGACGATAGAATGGAAAAATAGTGTAATAATAAAAAGTTAAGAGTATAGAATGGAATAATAGTGTAATAATAAAATAACAAGAAGATAGAATGGAAGGCAAATGGAAAAAGTATAAAAATAAAAGATAGAATCGGAGACTAAGGAAAGAATACAAAATAATTAAATACTTAAATAAATAAATAAACAAATATAAATTTTTGGCTATGAAGTATGTGTTTGTATTTCCACATTTAGATGAATCCACATGTTATGTCCTTAATTCATAAAAATAATGATAATGAATCACCTTTAAGATGGAAAAAATTCATAAGTCTCAGAATAAAAAATTGACGAGATTTGTTAAACTTTAAGCCATATAGACTCGGTGTTTGTCTAAAAGGAATGGACGGCAAACAATGTGGCATTCTCTTGCCCAAGTACTCAAATGTAATACTAGCATATCCTTCATTTCAAAAGCAAGAAACAGTTCTCTTAATGTCAACTCCCAAACCTTCAAAATTCACTCACCTTTTAAAATTAAACATCCACCCTTGTCAGATTGCTTGGTTTTTTAATTAATTAATCAATTTATTTATTATTAGAACTAAAATTTGTTGTATTTAAATTTCTATCCTCTATCACTTATAATGAATTTTTTGTCCACCATCTTCGACTTCTAATTCAACTTTACAATCTTCAATTCTATTTAATGTGTCCTCCAACCTACTTCACACAATTTCAACCTCTATCTAATTTGATTTGAAATCTAATTTCTAAGTGTTACCTCCTCTACAACATACCTTCCAAATCCTCTCATTCAAATTCATTTCTAAATTTCAAGTTTATCCTTTATTTAATTCCAATGTTCCATTTATAGAAAAAAGGATTTGTCTTGCCATATAAAATTAAAGCCAAAAACATACAAACTTGTCATATTAATGGAAGAGAAATCCATGTCGAGTTCTCCTTTAATTTTATTACCTAACGAAATAATGTCTTCAAATAAAAGAATATTATTTTTTATTAGCTTCTCATTACCTTTTAAATTGTACCACCTATTGTATACCTCCCTCTTCTATAGGCCCATGGGCCATAATTTCATTTCCAAAACAAATGTAATCATCCTTCTAGACATTGGGATTATATTTGCAAACCATAGTAGAGCACCAACAATTGAACGGCATAAATATCTCCTTCTAAAGTATACCCCAACATCAAGGCGGATCCCACAATCCCGATTACAAAATCTTTTGGACATTTTCCATGATTTCAGGGATATGTCTGAAATTTCTAATTCGGTAATGATTTTGTTTTTAGAGTATCTAGAAATAGAATTTTTTTTGTCAAGGTTGGACGAGGGGAGGAGGGGAGGGGAGGCCGTCTCTAGAGAAAACCCAAGAGAAGAAGGAAGGCCTTGCGAGACCCCGCCTCCACGCGGACGGGGGGCCGTCGCCGTGGAGACGGCCGGCCGTCTCCACGGCCGTCAGCGGGGTCGGCCCCCCCGTCTCCGCCGACGGCCGACCCCTCAACTCCCCGAAATCTTGAAATTCCCGTAACTTCTTCAAAACTTGTCCAAATTGGACTTATGAGATGTTTTTTGGCATCTACAGGAAATGTAGATGCCAAAAAACACCTCATGAGCCCAATTTGGATACGTTTTGAAGAAGTTATGAAGATTTTAAGATTCGGGTTTTTTTTTTTAAATTTGAGGCCGTCTCCGCGGCCGTCGCCAGGGACGGCCGCGTCTCCACGCGCTCACCCACGCGGACGGCCGCGGGATCGGACGGCCCTCCGCGGCCGACCATGCCGGCCGCGGGCCGTCCGATCCCGCGGCCGTCGCCCTGGCCGACCGCGGGGTTGGCCACGGGGACGGCCACGGGGACGGCCGCGGGATCCGACGGCACGCGGTCGGCCGTGGCGATCGGGCGGTCCCGGATGGCTCGCGCCGGGGTCGATCGGGGCCGTCGGATCCCGCGGCCGTCCGCGCGGTTGGCGACGGCCGCGGGATCCGACGGCCCAGGAGGGCCGCGCACATCTGACGGCGCGCGATGTGCCAGCACGGCCGCATCTTGGCCGTTGGATCGAGGTGCAGCCGTCTCCAGCGACCCCGCGGCCGTCCCTAGCGACCCCGCGGCCGTCTCCGCGTCTGTCTCCGCGAACGGACGGCCGAGATGAGGCGTGGTGGCGGGATCGGCCGATCGGACGGTTGGGGGATGTTTTTACCCCCCCGGGGTTGCAAAATTATTACCGCGACGTAATTCTCGAGCGTCGTGGACGCCACGTCCGGGACGGGGGACGTCCGGGTCGGACGTCTGGACGTCGGGAGCCGGGTTGGACGTCTATTTGAACAACCCTGCAACTGTGAAATGAATATGTGTTTTTATTATTGTTAATATTCATTTTATTTTTTATAATCTATCTTTTATTAGAATTTAAATCCATGCCGTCAAAACAAAGGTTTATATCTATCCTTCAAGTTGGAAAAAATGGAAAAAAAGAAACATACAACCTCTATCCTTAATGCAATAAAGAATGTTTTTTTGCATTTAGACCAAGAAAAGTAAGAAAACCTTGATTCTTCTTAGAATGAAATTTTCATTTTAAAAGGATTTTTTTATAATCTCAAAGACAATCATGTAAATTACTTGAATAAAAAATCCCAAAGGTAGTTGAAAGGAGTAGCAAATTTTTTGGAGCCCCATGACAAATAATTTTTTTGCTTTGGATATCATATATATATTTTTAGATGCCAGCTGTAAGAACTAATTATATTTAACAAAGTTCTAGTGATTTACTATGTCTAAAAACAATTATCATAAAATGACATCTAAAATATTTTCTATGTCTAAAAATAATAACATAAAATGACATCTAAAATTGGCATTACAAGACTTCATTTAAAGTTTCAAAAAGCCCATTCTAAAACTTTGACAAATCAAGGGTTAACCCCTAAGTGCCCAAGCATGTTTTGGGTCTCAAAACCTCCAAAACAGTGATTTTTGACCACCTTGTAGAAACGACAATTTGAACCAAACAAAATTGCTTTTTTTAGACATCCAGCCGTAAGATCTTGTACTAAACAAACTTTAGAAGTACTGATAAAATGTTAAGCCGTTGGATGTTTACCATCTTAGATATTATAATATTCAAAGTTGCAGCAAAACTTTTTTGGGCATTGGCTGACTGACATAGTCAAAATGGTGCAAAGGGAGAGTTGCAGATTGTTACCCCAAACATTTTGCCCATATTTTTTTCCCATGTAGGTAATCAAGTTGAGTACCTCCATGAAAAATTTGAGAGACTCATTCCTTTTTTTGGCTCTCATAAAAATTGTTTTCTAGAAGCAGGTCTGAAAACGTTGATATAGTAAAACATGCATGACGTCACGTATATTTGGTCTTAGAAAAATCTGAACGGTGGTTAGGTGCCTTTATAAGTTTTTGATTTTTGACCAAAATTATTTTTAAAAAATTCAAAAATCTCAAACTTTGAAGAATTTTGAAAGAAGTAATTCAAAAATTACTGAAAATATTGAAGCTTGTCTTTGTAATTTTTAGAGGCTGCCCTTGTAAAATTGGTATATTTTTTGACTTGGGTCTCTTTGGAATTTGAGTGGTGGTTTGATTATGAACATATTTCAAGAATTGTTTTTTGAAAAATCCTAATTTTAAGCTGCCCGTTTTGGACTTGAAACCTAAAATTTAAAGATGAAGGTCTTAAAATTGGAATTTGGCTTTGCAAATTTTACCACTTACATTTTGCAGTACAAGGAGCATCCAGTAAAAATCTTAGGCAAAAATACCAATTTTAATTCCTTTATCTAGACTGACCAAAACAACACAAAGCCGTTTTGGCTTTCTTGGGCACTTAGAGATGAATGTAGAGAAGAAGTAAAAAATCATACATATGGTTTAAGTAGTATGGAGTCAAGTAAATCAAAAGCAAGTGCGAAGGTTTTTTTTTATATCTTTTATCAAACATAAGTTTTAATCTACTCACATGGTTCAGTTGTAAATGATAGATAGTACATAGAGATCACAAGATTTTTATTTGATTTTTAAGTATATATGCGTATTTGTAATGATAATAAAGTGGATTTTAGTATGTCTTCAATGTAATTTACTATTTTGAAATTCCGTTCAGTTTTTAACATAGAAGAGTCTTCTAAAGTTTTTGGAAATTTTAGTAGATTCTCCAACGGAATCTCGGGGCGTGGCATGGTCATCTGCGCAAATGCCAATGATAATATCTACCCTGATAACATGTTCTTCTCCACGAGATCAGTTCAGGAATTTACCAGAGACAACTAGCTTTATATGTCTTAACCAAGATGAGCCCAACTATCGCAGTTCCTCACCAGATCGACCAGCTTATCCAAAGTCTTCCATATTCCAAAACCTAGAAAGCCCACCACAACACCATCTTAGTCCAGCAACCTTTGAATGTACTCAACACGGTAGCTGGGGAAATAGAAGAGTCGGTGGGGGTGATATTCTTACTCAATTGCACTGCTTTGCGCTACTGTCTTCAAGGTGATTCTCTTCAACTTGTGAGCCTGCACCTCAAGAATCCTCGTTTCTAGACAGTGTGGCTCAGTACATTGACAATTTACAAACTGTCTTATGAGCACATATCGATCATAAGGCTTCAAGTCTGACTTTTCACGTAGATAAAGCGTCTCCTGTTTCAGATTTGGAAAGAGTAGTGCAGATTAGAAACAAACTTCAAGGGCCAACTCGAGTTGTATAAAGACCATTTACAAGGAAGAGGTTTACAAGAGTCATAATTTCATGTTTCTAATGCGAAGAAACTAAGGTAGAGGGCCCTGGAACCGTCCCCTGTTTCCAGAACCGATCAGGCTGAAATGTACAAAACAGGTACATTTCAGCCTGATCGGTTTTGGAAACAGGGGACGGTTCTTGGGTATCCTACCTTAAATGTCAAAATTTGCCACCCCTGAGCTCTAGGTTCCGCTCTCTAGGTGCAGTGGATCGTCGCTCCGATACTACTTTGAGATGTTGATGGTTTGGGTTCTTCGTTATTTTAGGGGAGGTAGCCTGGATTATTTTCATCTCTGCTTTCTAGAGCGTGGTTCTGGAGTTTAGGTGTTTGGTTATATGGCTGATGATTGAAGATGTATTTGCTATTCGTGATGGTTTCGGCCACCTGATTCCGCACAATACCATTAAGGTCGATGAGGCATTAGATGATGCTGCTTTTCGGTGGTGTTTTTCGGGAGGTGTCTTTGAACGAGTATTACATGTGGCTTGCCATGAGTTGGGTCACGAAGATGTTCACGGGCCCGTTCACGGGAGTGTGGTTTAATCGGCGTGCAAAGCACAATATTGCATACAATTCACCCCGGGTGATTCTGATTACGAAGGATTTTGAGCATTCTAACTTGTAGAGTCTAGAAGCAGCCATGTTGTGGTTAGCACTCATGTTTGATCAAGTCTGTGTATGCATACAAATCGAGCTTGCAATCGAGTACTCGTGGGTAGCCTTATTAACATCCTGAAAATCATATTCATTTTAGATTTAGGACTAGAGCCTTTAAGTATGGTGCAGTTTTATACATGGAAAGTAACTTGGATTAAGTTTATGCATTAATTTATGTAATAATTTTATACATTAGCTTTTTCATTGACTTATGCATTGATAGGCATCAATGATTTTTTAGGATCTCCTATTGTTACAACCATACTTTAGATTTTTGCATAATTACAAAGACTCTTTTAAAATAATTATTAAAAGGAAAACAATTCTAATTGATGGTGAAATTCAAGATGTAGATTGTGAAATTTAGATTATATGCATGGATTTTGATCAATGATTCCTACCACCAATTTAAATTTTCTTATTCGTATTTGTTACTAGTTTTTTTAACATATATATTTAATATAAAAAGATACTGACTATGTGCAAGTAAAATTTGTGTGATGGATTTAAATATGGTAACATAGCTCTTAGCACCTTACGCACCTTTCTCCTAGTAATTGACTAATCTGCAAAAGTAAGTCAAGCACCTTAAAAAATGATATTTTGAAATTAGGCAAATTTAAAAAGTAATTTAAGATAAGCGGTTATTCATCTTGTTGTTTCTATAAGTTCTAAATGATTCTTCTAATTTCATCTATGGTGGTTGTATTTATCATGATCACTTCCATTAAGTATGTATTCTTTGTTAGTGTGATTTATTCAAGTATCATGCCCTAATATTATGTTTTATTTATTGAATGACTTTGATCAAAGGCTATGTATATTTTTTTACATATTACAAAACTATGCTCTAAAAACATATGCAAGGATTTTTTTATAAGGGCTTTTAGAATCATCTCAAAAAACATATTTATAAACAATTTTATGAAATAACATCAATGAAATAAAAAATGATCTTGGAATGTCATGAATGGCCCCAAATTATACCTTTTTGTATTGCAATTCTCGCAAAAGCTTTGCAACATCTAGGATTGGGATGAAGTTTTTACTAGAGTAGAATAGAAACCCAACCTGACTAAATGATTGATATTGGACTCGGGTTGAAAAAGAAATGACTCTTCAAAATTTTATTCTTAAAATATGCTATTAGAGAATCCTTTTGGTTTTCTTTTTGGACCACCTTTCAAGAATAAGATCTTGGGCTTCATGTTCCATATATGGTAGAATGCTCTAAAATGGAGCAGTGCCGATAATGGAGCTCTAGCAATCTTCGCTCAGAAATACATAATAGCTTCCCCATCCAACAGTACCATGTAGTGATGGCAAACATTATAGGGTGCCATTTTACGGCACCATTTTAGAAACACCTATGAATCCAGCTTCAAAAATTCATAACTAATTGTTGAAGAATCCAAAAATGATGATTCCACTTGCTCCAACTTTTCACTTAGTTTCCCCATGCATGAAAATTACTTGCAGTGTAATTTTGCTGTAGATTTTCCACACTGAACATTGAGCCATTGTTGAGCACCTTACCATATTTCTTCAAATCGGACAACTGGTAACATAATCAGACCGGAGATCGCTTTATCAATGTCGTCCATAGCCTGCTCACTGACTGACGCTATCGCGACATCCATCCATCGCCCCAAACTCCTCATCCATGGATGAATGTCGGTGGCACACTATTCTCCACTCTTCCGGTCATCACTTCATCTCTGCAGCTCTCATCATCCACGGATGAATGCAGGTTTCAACCTTTTGTGGGTTGTAGGTTGTCTTAGAACCACTTTATGACATTTTCCAAAGGAAGCTACCTCCCACATAAATGTTAGCTACTTTTACTACCCAACGTTTACACTACCGTATGTCTATAGCAAGTTCATTCATAAATAATTCTAAAAAGAGAAAACAAAAAAAAAAATTAGAAATTTTAAGGATGGAAAAAGAAAAATCTAGAAATTACTTTATGTGATATTCGTCTATTTTAATCCATTTAATACTATTTTTAGTGACAAAGCACTACCAATTAAAGTTTTGGAAGACAATTTTTTTTTTTTTTCAAAAAAATAAATATTTGTTTAAGGGTGAACAAACTTGCTATCCAAGTACAGTAATAACTCTATATTACCTTGAATACACTTGAGATATTAAGGTGATATCACAATGATGTCCATAAAAATCACATCACGCAGTTGTCACATATTTTATAGCACGGTGAAAATTTTGGCTGAAATTCATTCCTTTTTTATTTTCACTTATAAAGTTAGCAGCCCTATTTTTTGGGAAGAAACCAAACAAAATCTAGCCACTTTAGGTTGGTGTCCCATAACTTCAAAGGAATCACACCCAAACAACGCTCCTCCCAAATCCAATCTCTTCTATACCCGACATAGATTACAACCGCGAAATGTCTCCAAGTCTAAACAATACATAGAAGGAACCAAACTAAAATTTGGAATCATAAGTAAAATTTTCATACGAATCTCGACACAAAAATATTTAAAAATACCATTATTTTTCATATCACCATATTGTTCTTCATTACGACTTTTACTTTCTACCAAAGATTTAGATCCATTCCAGCTATTGGGTACCATATATGAGGTTTTTAAACAAAGGCCCAAAAGTTAACAAATTAGCTCTATTTCATAAACTGTTCTTTTCTAACATACCTGATTTTCCCCAAAAATTCTTTATGTCCAAGGAGTGGTATATGCAAAATTCATGGTCAACATCGTGTTGTAGTGAGTGTAATAAATATTTTAGTGTGAGGTTTGAAAGTGGGGTTATCTAACTTACGAGAGGGCATTGTATATAAACAAGGATTAACATATGATAGTGATTTCTAAATTTAATGGACCTGCTTGATTAAAATGTCAATGCCTTTGTAATGTGTATAGTATAGAAATTTGGCACAATTGACAAGAATTTGACATGCATTTAAACTTACTTTTTAAATTTCCAAAATGAGGCCGACAAGAATAATAGTTGCCATACTTTTGAATACTATTTTTTGTATTCTTGAACACAAGGACATGGAGTGGTACGCATCTTTTTAAGGTGCCCTATTACTCGACAAAACATGCTATGTGTGCATTTTTAGTAATATAGATTTGAAGTTTATAAATAGGTATGAGAGATGTTGTAGAAGGATGTTGTACAGTCTAGTATGCAAGGAAAGTGCTCTCTTTGGTGCCACACCTCTCAAGTCACAAGCAAGAGCCATCAATTGATCCTTGATGGATTCTTATAAATCCATCAGCCTTCAATTGATCTTTGATGGATTCTTCTAAATACATTAGCTTGGTTGCTTGCTAAAATGGTTTGGAATTGGATTTCAAATAGTGGAATTTAGTAAAATGTTTGAAGCAAAAACTTGGAGTTTGTTTAACCTCTAAAAATCCTAGAAAGCCAAAACAACATTTTTTCTAATTCGGCCAGCTTAGATGAGGAGTTTAAAATTAATATTTTTGCCTAATATTTTTACAGGATGTTTTTTACACTACAAAGTGTATGTGGTAAAGATTGCAAAGTCAAATTATAATTTAAAAACCTTTATTTAGAAATTTTAATTATCAAGCCCAAAACGGGCAAGAAAAAAAGCTTTTTAGTTTTTATGATTTTTTGAATTTGTTTTTCTGAAATTTGTTCGTAACCAAATTCCTTCTCATATTTCCAAGTGAACCAAGTTGAATATCTTATGAATTGCACAAGGGCAGGCTTCAAAATTTATAAGGCCAAGCTTCCTATTTTCTCGTAATTTTACCAAAAAAAATTCTTTCATAAATTTTCAAAATATGAGATTTACGAATTTTCCAAAAATTATTTTGCTTGAAATTCAAAAACCTATGGATGTACCTACTCACCGTTTGTTTTTTTTGGCAATATTAATATAAATGACATAATTCATGTTTTATCAAATCATTGTTGTTATACCTTGTTCTCGAAAGTAATTTGCATGAAGGTTTAAAAAGTCAAACGAGTCTTTAAAATTTTGCATGGTCATTTTCAACTTAATTATCTACATAGAATTAAAAATGGAAAAATTCTTTAGGGTAACAATCATGAAGTCTTCTTGTGGACAAAGTAGACTATGCTTTTAAAATCTTGTCCAAAAAAAGTTTTGCATCAACTTTAAACATTATGCTCTCATAACTGGTGCAGATCCAACGGCTGAAATTGTATATGGTAATTTTAACTCCTAAAGCATCAACTCAACTAAAATGGTATGATTTAAGGTCCGGTCAGCCTCCCATAAATCAGTTTTTATAGGATGAAGTTATAAATTTGGCAAAATATAGACAATTATCATGGCTTTTTAACAAGACCATTCATGCAACAAAATTCCTCATACTTTAGGAAGTATTCGCAATGAACACTATTTGAGAATATTGAAATTTGTCCAAAACTGCAGTATATGCTCAAAATCTGCCCAAAATTAATTAGATCACAGAATTTTAAAATATTTCTCCGTTTGCCTTATTTATTATCATAAATTGGCCTTTGTATTTGAATGTCAGCATACCTCCATGTGAAAAATCAAGCATTTCTTTAGGTTTTATAAGTCGTATTAGGTTAAAAAGTTGATAAACATATTTCTAACCCAGCTAGGAACAAGAATTTGAAGAGCCTCACATCCAATTTGTTTTTAAAATTGTTGATTTTGGCTCACAAAACTCTTAAAACCCTTTTTGCAACAAGGGAAAAAAACCTTTTTTTTCAACTTAGAAAATTACGATCTCATAAACGGTAAGGATTTTGAATCTAAGATTTGGGGTACATATACATGTACAAGTAAGGTACTAGACCCTTTGGTTATTTCCCCCAAAATACATCAAAACTTAAAATCTTACACCTTGTATAGAAAGAGTCTAGTTTTGACCGGTTTTGGCAGTTTTGACACCTTTCAACTTTAGAAGTTAATAGTAGCTAAGTTCAAGATCCTACCGTGAAAAGTACAATATAACAATAAAAAATCTGACCATACTTCAATTCCAACAAGGTGGTAGAGAATCACAGTTTCTGGTTTTGGAGGTCCAAAAAATGCTTGGATTTCTAGGGATTAATGTTTTAAAGGAACAACTTTGTATGGTGTTATTGGAGCTACAATTATGCAATGTTACAAGTACATTCTTTACAAATGGTATTCAAACAATCAGGACTCTATACAAAGGGTACTGACATACAATATAACACTAGGGCTTCGCTACTCTTCGCATTACAAGTGACAATTGATATTTTATGCTATATTTGTATATAATAGAATAAGATATTTTGTATTTATTTGTAATATAAAAAAATGATATATAGAAGTGATGAATTTTTATAATGAATATGGTTCATATTGATTGGCATAACCTTGATGTGGAAGTTGGCTTTCATACCTAAAATGGAATATCTTCAAACCTGAAATGGAATACTCTGAATGAAGCAAACATACCTTCATTGCCTCCTCTTAGATCTTTGAATTTTGGTGATCTTTTCTTGGGCATATTTATCTCTCCTCTTTTTGTTTCCCATCTATTTCTTAAGTATGTCACTATTTGATAGCATTTCATTTTGTGCACACAACACTTTTCTATTTTCGTTTATTGTTTGTTAATATAATATGTGTAGTGTAGTATAGTATGGTATAATATTGTATGTTGTATATCGTGCAAAAAGGCTGCAATGTAATGACCAGAATAGAAGTAGTAAAAGAGGTACTTAGATTAAGTGGTTGGGCCAATGAATCTAAGCACCACTTATACTACTTTTATTTGTGTCCTCCTCGCTTGATGAGCAACTCCAATGACAAAGAGAAGCAATATCTTTTCTGCCACAAAGAGGTAGTTAGGATACACGGTTGAGTCTCTTGCAGTAATAGTGTCAAGATATAAGATCTTTGATAAGATAAGTTCATTGAATAGACTCTAGAGATTTTCAACTTAACACTATCTTGGTTTAGAACCTATGGAAGCCATCACTACTATGATCAGAAAAGGGGGAATTGCAAAACTCTAATCCATTCGGCGTCATGAACCAAATCTAGTAATCATCTTAAAGCTAGAAACTCAGCGAAAGAATCATCCAAAAACTAAGGATAATTCTGAATCGATCCCACAACTCATCAAAGTTCACAACTCTCCTGCTCAATGAAAAAATACCTTCTCTCCAGCAAGGAATAAAAATAACAAAGTCAAGCTACTCAGATGCACTCCCTCTCGACAATTTCTTCTCCGAATCACCACAGCAGTTCACAGCTAATCTAGCGAAATAATTATACTTTTACATAATATGAGGAATTAGATAAGGACAGAATTATCAGTGCAAAGCCAAGAAGCAGCTTAAGAAGAGAATACCTTCTCTTGATAAACAGGCACCAGTTCTGGCGTCACATAAAACTTTCCATCGTCGCCCATCACACGATCACAGATTGGAGAAAAGAGCAACTAATAAGAGATTTTATTACTCTTCCAATCCCATCCAAGATCTGCAGTACAAAAGTATACATTACAACTCCGAATCTACTCTAGTTGTACGTAATGTACACAACTGATAATGAAATCACAACATTGGACAGACACAATACCCTTATTCCAACAACTGCCCTTATTCCAGCACTTACGTGGGCAATTTTGTTCGTGTCCAGTTGACAAGGAACTGCACCAAACCCCTGAAAATTCAGCTGGAGAAGTTGTGAGCCCCAACTAAGGTATACACCCATGAGGGATCACTTACCCATGACTGATATGTAGGCTTCCCCATTCCAGAGCAATGGGAAACCAGTGACCGATAATTGATGAACAGTAGATTTAGAATGCATCCTCCAATAGAATGCCTCTGTGAGTGTTATGGACATGTTGTTGTTCACTAATTTGAGTATGGTCGGTCATTGGTACACCTATATGTCACTCATGGGTCAGTGCCACTTTTGGACAAAAAACTTTGTAGTAATTTGAATTTTGCTGAATTAATTTCGAAAAAATGCTCATTCTTCATGAACCTTATGACACTATGCACGAAAAATAACTCCTTATTGCTGAAATGCTTAAGTGATCGGTTATAGGTGTGTATACCTTAGATATCCCTTGATGACAGCATTGCTTTTTGTATCATAATTAGATTGCCCCTTCGTAAAACTTATTTCTGGTGTTTAAGGTAGCAATAGGCTTTTCAAAATCCAAACACTTAGGATGCCCGTCATTATCTTGTTGACATGCTCTTGTACAAAGTCACGATAATTGGAATGTAATTTTAATACTTCTGGTTCTATATATCCATCTCTCGGTATGAGTGAGCTTCGCTTTAGAAAAAAAGTATGAAAATTGAATGAAGTTTTTATTGTTTTAGTTCCATTTTATCCTTCTCTTGGGATAAGTTGTTAATCAAGTTAGTTGCTTATCTTGTGTTTAATTTTATATGATTATCATTTTACTTATTGGGTATCACGTTTGCCCATCTTTAAATGAATAGTTTTTATACAAAAAAGAAGATTTCTCAAATAAGAATTAATTCCACCGTCAAGAACACGAGCTAAGCATGACATGCTGACTCAACCACATTGCAGTACGTCACCAGATGTATCTTAGTCATTGATAGCTCTGAAGGAATCAAAGGCTTCGGCACTGAAGAGACTCGTGTTCACTAACTTCTCCTGCAATGGCCACCTCCTTAACTCGTATTTGGCATGGTTCGTGGAACACCACTCTGTCTGTTTCTCCTTTTTTTAATATGGAAACAAATCGATGTACCACGCTTGTTTTGGAGTATTTGAGCAATCCATAGGAAGATCAAGGCATGGCTAGAGCATGCTAATCACATGCTAACCTTCAAATCAGATCACGACCACCTTTTAACTCAACAATCTCTGTCAATTCTGCCAAAGCTCGCTATATTCAAACTACCAAGTCGGCTTGTCTCTAATCTTCTATCACATTCTGTTACTTTTTCTTGCAGTTTTCTGTTACTTTTTCTTGCAGTAAAGGGCCCCCCTTTATTTGTGTCAAAAAAATAAAACAAAAAATAATCTTCGATCCCACGAGAACAGCATGAACACGTAACTCCAAGCACCTGAGAAAGCTGAATCATAATTACGCCATGTCGCTTCGATGATTAGTCCACCCACAAGGAACCTGTGCATCTGCATTGCAATGGCCGCTGTAGGCTGTGATCGAATAGGGTCGTGCCTCCACAGAACCGTCCCACGCCGTTTGTTCCTTAAATAATTCAAATGGCAGCGTTTCATTGCAAATAATAATATTTTACATCCCTCATCGGTTATCCACGTTTTGTTCCTTATGTGGATAAGGTCCTCAAGTCGTCTGTCCTCCGCATCTGCACACACGTCACATACCCAGATTCCTCGGCTCAAGTATATAAGAGAAGGCTCAGAAAACTGTCATCACATCTCATCACTATCGAGCACTTCTAGCTTGTCCACACCTTCGTGAAGTTGTACACTGCGATCATCGATCATGGCGAGCATTGGAAAGTCCATGGTGTGGACAACATCGGTCATCCTCATAGTGCTGGTGATGGTGGCGTCCTCCGTTGAGGCTACGCGTTATACACTGCACGATGAGCCTGCTGTTCACTACGACGAAGACCATACGCCTCAGGTGCTTACCACTGTTAAGGCAGCCGCCTGTGCGATTCTGGGCTTGCCCTGTGGAAGCGAAGTACTTCAGTGCAGAGCAAGCGGTGATCCTTGCGAGGATAATGATGAATGCTGCAATAAGTATTGCTATTGGGTGGACAAGGCCAAGAAGGAAAGTTATTGCTACTAAAAGTGAGCCAACCGGGAAATGATACAGTCGGAGGGTGTCCCGGTAGTGCACCCACATTATGTATGTTTGAGAATCACAGGCGTTAATAGCTCCAGTTCTGAATGTGTATTGATATGCTCCTTCTGTGCACTTGTAAGTGTTTAGGACAGTGCACCTCGGGGTGGTGAGGGTGGTGTTGATCGTATGAAAGGCTACAGCAGGGATGATAGGAGACAGCGCTCTGGCTTATACGAAATCGCCGGGCAGTCCAGAGGTTGAGTAGGCGATTGAGAGTAGACTAAGTTGCCAGTTGTAGGGTCCTGACGATCCATCCCTGTTAGTGTGGGAAATAATTGTAGCCGTGGACGCATTTCTGCGTACCTGTACTGAAAATATATTCAACAGTGTGTTTTCGCAAAGTCTGCATGTACTGGAAATTGAAGGTCTTATTGCTTCAAAAATTACCGTGGGTCAGGTGTACAACAATTTTTGTACTAAGCTGGATAGCGCTGGGTGCGTTTGATGGATATATTCGCTTGCTGCTGTTTCGTAAGAGTTCGTAGCTATCAGCGAGATGTAGCAGCCAGAATTAGTACCTTGTGGCCAGCAGCATTGGGTTATGAGCTGAAGCATGTGTAGTGTTACTGTTGGAAGTTTCAAATTTCATTGTCGTCTTGGAAGGACCTGGGTTTTGCACAAGATTGCCCCGTTTCTAAAAAATGAGAGGTTTGATCTACTGTACTAATATTCCTTTGCGTTTTTGTTTATATCATTAGTGTAGAGGCATTGAAGTATCTATTTTGCTTCGTTGTGCTAAACCTGTGGTAGATTTCTCACATAGATTGACATCTGTAGTATTTGACTTACAGCAGACAACTCTTCTTTTGAAAAGCCCCTCGCATAAGGGGAACACTATACAGTATTGGGCTGAACATTATGTAGCTCTTCAAGCATCCTATGTTCCTATCTGGTTTTCTGTGCCCCATCTTACACACAGTACTGTACCGTTACAGTAGAGTCGGCAGCTACAGAGTCATCCTCTCCCTTAAACCTGGCAGGCTTTCGACTGAAGTCACTGAATAACACTCGCATTCCTCTTATTCCGTATATTTCACTGTGAACGTATATTTCATTCCGTATATTCCGTATATAGTTGGAATAAGGTTAGGATTTATGGATCGGAGCTTCTCCACCACACGGAGTACTGTTTTCAAAAACGAGACTGATCCTATATATCCTACCCCCAAAAAACAGGAGAACTGCATTTGTCAGGTTGATAAAATGGAAGCTGCAAGCAACTCTTCGGCCTGAAAATTTAGATGTAGAGGAGAAACTGACCTGTCAAAAGGTGCGTGTAATGCAGTAGGCCATTTGCTTCAAGGCCTTTGATGAGCGCCCACAACTGCTCCCCATCCAACACCTGACCCTTGACTGTCTTATAACCTGCTCTCGCCGTTCTCCCAAACCCTCTGTTCTTCCATCAGTCCCAACCCCACCATGATGGTTTTTCAATGTGCGTTCTTACTAGAGTTTGGTTCCTCTATTTGGCTACTACGCAGCAATTATGCTACAAACAAACTAGATGCAGCTTGAGGTGCACAAATTCTTTCCAACCATAAAATTTTGGAAAATAGATTTTTCTCTCCTGCATAACAGAGCATAATCTTGTAGGCATCTGGAGCAAGAAACTTGCCTGTGTGGTTGGAGAATTGAACAGAGTTGATAGGATCCACATCGAACCCTAGAACTTGCGAAGGAAAGACTGCAGCCTTGTTCCAACATAACCTTGTGCCCATGGGAAAACAAACCGTTACTCTGACAACTAGAATCTGCAGATTGTCAAACATAAAACAACCAACTTACAACATTCAGAGCTGAAAAACATAAAGCTCCTGCCTCTAGCTTCTGCTTTACAAAGTCAAGTGTCTCGCACAACAGTGCCAAAGAGATGGTCAAGATGAGAAAGAAGAGATCCCCATGACATGATTCTTCTCAAGAGAATCGAGAGGCGAAATCCTCTGGAGAACAATTGGAAGGAGATAAGCGAAACTTGCATTGAGCTTACATGTACGGTGTGATATTGGATGCTGAGCACTCGACCAGGCGAGGGCAAACCCACATCGGTCACCATCGGAGGCGCCATGCTGCTCCTGATTCGTGCCTTCGCGAACTCCTTGCACCGGAACTCCCTTCTAACACCCCACGCTCCCACTACCTGGTTAACCCTGCACACAGGAAACCACAACATCACTTCCAATTCCACCGAATTCACATCACCCAACCCATCACCTCAATCCAGTACCAGAAAGAGAAATCCCACACCAAAAAAAGAAGCAGATCACGTGTATGGCTTCCCACAATTTGCAGAGTTACTCGTTACACCCTACTTCAACTGAATGATGGTTGGCACTAGCATGCATTACGATTACATAACCCACATCAATTGCACACCAAACGACACTCCCTCCATATATAACTCCTGCTCACTCCTCCACCGTTCCGCAGGTACTGTAACGCAAGTAGTGATTCGCTACCGGGAACATCAGAATGCAGGGAACGCGATTACTGGGAACGCAAATACCGGGAACAATGAACAATGTTGGAATTGTCGTGGGTGACCAAAATGGAACTGTCGTGGGTGACGAAATGGAACTGTCGTGGGTGATGAAATAATTGTCATGTCGACGAACGACCCTCCCAGCCATGCTAAACCAGTTCCGACTTAGGTCGTCACTGGAATTTTGTGAAAAACTAGTATGGTTCTTTATCAATTCAAATATTTCAACACAAATTTTGGTATTTTGGATTAAGTGTATTCATTATAATTTCGGCATTGGATATTGTATCGCAAACAGAAAATAAACCCATGGACTTTAATACTAGTAGAAGAGACACCTGAAATGACCAAGTTGAATGACCAAAATATATATAGTTCCACGTGATGTCTCCTTGAAATGACAATCTTGTTGACTATTGCATTGATATTTGATACAAGGCAATGTAGTAAGTAAACAACACTACATCTTTTGAATTGGTAGAAATGTTTTAGAACTTGGTTTCTTATGTTCCAAATTGAAAATATGAGTTCATTGCTGATAGTATAGCGAAGGTGCACTGAACTATGAACGGAGCCATTCAAATTTGTAAAGAATGTCAATTATTAAAGTTTTGATTCAATGTCTATTTTTGTTTAAGTCTTTTCCAACTTATATTTTGTTGTCGCCTCATGTGCATAGGAACACTTATGCTTATCAATTGTTTCTCATTGCTCAAATAAATTACTTTGTTATAAATTTGGCTTATTGTAAAAATGCTTTGATCTTGTTAGTGAACCAAGTTGATGTCGTATTCTGATTCATAAAAGATGAGATCATTTTCATCATAGAATCATGCATGATAAGTGCAACAATGCAATTTATATTATTATCTGTTTGACTTTGCTTTTAAAGCATAATCTTTGACTGTATTTTGTGAACGACCATGAATATATTTAGTGACTGCGTAAAATATTGAATTAGGTGTATGATAGTAAGATTAGTGTGAGGACAAAATCTTTAAACTTGCTTCCAATCCATTCAAGCATGTAGACATGGAAAATTTACTTTGATAAAATTATGAAAATATCTAAGAATAGTACTTCAAACAATCAAGTAGTGTCATTAATTGAACATTTTAAAGTGACAAGGAGAAAACTGTAGATTCATATTAAACACCCAATATTTTTATGCTCAAAGACAAAAAAACACCAAAAAGAGGTCTTAGTGTGGTGTATTGGAACACTTTTGTATGAAAATTGGCTACTTCTTTATGAATCTTAGTTTCTTGTTGGTTCCAATTTGTTTGCAACACCATCTTGTGGCATCTCAACGACACTTTCAATGTATTGCAACATACAAATGTATGGTTTCTGACATTTTTTCAACTTGTGAATGATTATCCTTAATTTTAGGCCTGAAATGGGGTCTCCGCTCCAAAATGAGCAATAAAAAATGTATTATCATGATAATATTATGATATGAATTTTTTGGTTTTTTATTTTTTTCATGAATCATTCAATTTAGCCTTTGAATGTCATAGCATACCTTACATGCAAATTGTAGAATATGGTCTACTTTGCTTGTATTTCAAATGGATCCACAACCTTGATAAGATTGAGGTCAATAGTATAGTTGGTGTTCTAGTGAATGTGGTTTTAACAAGCCTTTGGAATTTTAATGTTAAGCTTCTTGTTGGTAGGACATGCCAAATACACTACATTAGCGGCATTTTAGTAGATCAGGTGAATCAAATATAATGGCTTTATAATGTACTTGAATTCAATTAAGAATATAAAGCTTCATTCCAAATGATTTCACTGAAATTTGGAATGTTCCAAATATTTAAGAATCTTATTGCTTTGACATGTTTCCTAGTAACAATCACAATTGAATAGCAACATCCACTTATCATGATATATTTAACATATGTCTTAATTTGGATGAATTTGTTCTATGAACATTGTAACATATTAAGATGGTTACTCCCATATATATGACCATTTTATAATACACGACTAAGACAAACTTCCATCAATAAAGTTACAACATTTGATCTAATCTAGTTATAAGTATACAAATTGATATACATAGACTAGAAATTCAAAAGGTATCAAAGGTTAAATTCGATTTAGTATTAAAGATTGATTTTATTTATTTGTAAGTATATGAAATGATGGATCTTTATTTAGAAATACAAAAGGTACCAAAGGTGGCGTTGGATAATGTTTAATCCAAGAAATGAACATAAAATGAAAGCTTCTCACTCACACTTGAATGTATAGTCCAAAATAATGAACTTTGAGTAACAACAAGGCTATTTTTATAGTTGCTAGTAGTTGTAGCTGGAATTTGGCTCACCAAATAGATGCCTTTGTAGAATATGCATTTTGAATGACTATTATACTATGTGAACAATTGGAACTATGAGACAGTTCTAGATTTATTAGATATTCAATTTACAAGAACCATGTCATTCTTTGCATGGTCCAATGTACTTGACTTCAAGTTGGGCATTTGATTATGATTTCTAAAATTACTTGAAAAGAAGGTCGGTGCCTTGGCAGAGTGTACAAAACTTAGGCTTCAAGCATAGAAGAATTAGGATGTTCATACAAATCTTTTGTGTAAACACCCAAAACATTGCTGACATGAATGTCTGTAGCATGATCCTGTATGCCAGTCACATGGGCTTCATGTGTGGATCTGAGGTCCGCATCTGAAGTCTCAAAAATTTAGGTTAATTTTTAGGGTTTGAAGATGTTGTGAGATTTCTTGCCGTCACTCTGCCTAAGCTATAAATAAGGAACCCTAGACTTCCCTCAGCATTAGAACATAGAGTGGTGCTTATCCTTTCTAGGTGCTCTGCTTGTAGGCAGAGTGAGTGTTTAGTAGTTATTCTAGAAGAGAGCTTTGCTTACCCTTTCTAGGTGCTCTGCTTGTAGGCAGAGTGAGTGTTTAGTAGTTATTGTAGAAGAGAGCTTTGCTTACCCTTTCTAGGTGCTTTGCTTGTAGGCAAAGTGAGTGTTTAGTAGTTATCCTAGAAGAGAGCTTTGCTTACCCTTTCTAGGTGCTCTGCTTGTAGGCAGAGTGAGTGTTTAGTAGTTTTTGTAGAAGAGAGCTTTGCTTACCCTTTCTAGGTGCTTTGCTTGTAGGCAAAGTGAGTGTTTAGTAGTTATCCTAGAAGAGAGCTTTGCTTACCCTTTCTAGGTGCTCTGCTTGTAGGCAGAGTGAGTGTTTAGTAGTTATTCTTGAAGAGAGGTTTGGAGTGTAGTGATGAAGACAATGTTCACTTATCTTGGAGTGTGGTTCTGATTACAACTTGGTTTCTCTACTTGGCCATGGTAAGTAGTGAACTTATGCATTGTATCATCCTTCTTCATTTTAACTTGTCCGAATCAATTCCTCATGTATGGTGGCTTACACGATGGTTCTGAATAGGCCATGTGTGGGACGTCAATTTTGAGATATCTTACAGCTTGAGGCAAATCACATAGGTTTAAGATGGTGCAGAGTCTATGGTAAACTGGCCTATGACCGCCACAATAAGGATTCAACAATTTTAGGTATGTAGTTGTATTTTGTAACTATTTTCCAGTGATAAAACTTAAGATTTAAAGAAGATAGGAGGTGGAATCATAATTTTTGGACATGATATGAATAAGTTATAGAATTTTAAAGGGTCTTGCCACTAATATCCCATGATTGCCACTAGGGTATTCATAAATGGGGAGCGTTCATAAATAGGGTATTCATAGATGGAGAATGCCACTTCTGAGGATGGCGGTCATAGGTCATAGCACAGTTTACCATAGTTCTTGTAGTAGAGTCTAGTTCTTGTAGTGAGTTAATCAGGTTGTTGCACCAGTGTGAATTGTGAGTGTGCTGAAAATTAGATGTGTGGTATGTCTGTATCATGCAGGTCAGCCATGTTTCAATGGATGCTGGTAGCATGAAGTTGAATGGAGTTGAATCATGCCGAGCACAACTATTTAAAGCATCTCTCTGAACTTCATCCCGAAGTGAAGTATTGTGGGGGTTTTCCGCCCACTCACAATTGTCAGCCATGCCCACTCACAATTGTCAGCCATGTCAACAAACGTTGCGGTAAGGAAGCTATCTGATCATCATGGTAAAGTTTTGGGAGCAAAACTAAATATGCTAGGTTTGTTTCTGAGTAGACAGCTGACTTCAATCTATTCTTGCTCACAATACTGCTTCCTCTTGGACAGGTTGTGAAAAATGTTGATCATTACCCGTGTATACATGTGCAGGTTTGTCATGCGGCTCAATTGATTTGGAATTGAAGTTCACTGCTCTAGTTGTTTACAAGTTTTGGTTTGATCACCAACTCGGGGCACGGGGAGGAGCAGATCGGGGTGGACCCATGCAGGCATAGAGTTATGTATTGGAATTTTCCCGGAGTCAGATCAATGGAGAATCTTGGCGAGTCAAAGAAGAGATTGATGGCATTCAGAAGTGCAAGGTGAAGGCTGAGGAAGAAGGTACTGCCGAAGAGAAGTCTGTGAACAATCCCGTAGGTAAGTTTATAATCCGCAAATTTAAATTAAGGAGTTATTGTAGAGAGAGTTGGATGTCATTCAGATTTGCAAATGGCATTTATTTGACTTAGAGTGCGGCGAACAATTCCAACTGCTGGTGCGATGTTTTTCCATGTAATTTTAGAAAGTTACAATGTCACATGTGGACTCAAGGAACATTACACTACATGAACAGGGTCCGACATCGATAGGAATATGGAGGAGCTGAAGGCTCAAGTCGGCGATCTAGTAGAGGAACAATGCAGAGAGACCGTTACGCGGTACATCGAAAGGGGAATCGATTTATTGGAGAAGAGGATCGAAGATGTGAACGGAATGATGGAATCTCTTAGAGAGGCCACAGTGAACTTCGAGTTCTATGAGATGCGCGCTGAGAGGAGGTGGGAGGACGACATGGTAAAGGCCCTCACAATGATGAAGGGAGCAAGCAAGGATGACAAGCAACACCAATTCCGAGAGACCGAGGCGATGAAGAAGATATTCGAAGCACAATCGCGAGAGAGTCTTCAAGCGTGGATACTCCTCGAAGAGCACCAGAGGGTGGTGAAGGTGATGAAAGATGCCGTTAACCAGCTCAAAAAACACGTGGTTTCTTGCCATCGTAATTTCGATCATCACGTCGAAGATCTCGTCCGTGAGACAAGGAAGGCGGGGGGAACGACCCGTGAAGCGATGCGGATTGCAGGGCTCGTGTGCGACTACGGTGGCGCCAACTATGACTTCCTATTGAACGTGGAGGAGAGACACACGTGAATTGGAGTCGTTGTTTCTCAGCGACGAGGAGGATGCGAAAAGAGGGTTGTGTTGGTGGTTCTGGAGAAGGGCTCCTTGAGGTCGGGCTCCTTGAGGTCGGGCTGTAATTTGTGGGCGACATCATCATGTGTTTTGTGTCTCGGGTTTGAGTAGTATTACATTGATAGATGGTGATTTTAACTGGCAAGAGCAGTGGTATGTGAATAGAATAGCCAGACACGGCGAACAAGAATGGCTGGACAATTGTAAATGACTATACAATGACTTAGCGATATCTCGTTCAGATAAGACTGTGTTTTGCTATATCAGTTTTGTGTGGAACTGATACTCTTTACAGTAGGATAGGAAAATTGTGTAATTGGAGATTGAGAAACGTAGGTGAGGTAGCAAGTCGAATTGATAACCTTACGTCAGTGGACACAACAGACTGCATACCCAAAGCATTGACTCCATTTTGTAAATCGGATGATCTTCAGTGTAAGGGCATTGTCTTTGCGTGTGTGCATTCGTATGATTGATAATGTCAGAAGTGAGGCTGCTTAATGAAAGCTATGATAATCGATCACCTGAGAGCTCTGATGGATCCTCCCAATCTGCCATTCACGGCCTCGACTTCCACACCGATTCAGCTACAGTGCAGCCTCAACTAGAGCGTAAAACTCTGGCATCTGAACTAGTCTATCACAGATCTGGAGAGTGGAGCACTGTGATATGATATGTACAAGCTTGGGTGTCGAGACGCCGACCATCGCTCCAGGCTTCAAACGCCATCCTACAGCTCTACCTCCTGCCGTCCTCCATCGCCCGACTACTGCCTACCGACACTGTCTTAATACTAGCTCACACCCTATGTGCTCACTATTATATATAATATCAAATAGTGGCCCGGGTTCCCTGTATTCCATGTTTCCATGTTGCTCAGTGCATCAGAGCTTGTTGTTTTGTTTGAATTGGTTCAAGTGACTTCATTGGATCAAGGGTTGCCTGCTTATGTACTTGTCTTCTTCATTTCAAGCTTGTTGCTCCTGTTGTCTGCAGTAGCTGAACGGCACATATGCAGCTCTGGGCATCTGTTCCATCACTTTGTGCATCCATAGCATCACTTCGCTGATAACCAAGGTCCTTCGCCTAACGCTAGGGCTGCTTTAGACTTCAATCGATTGGGAAGGTGGAAGATGAACTCCACAAGCAGAATTTTTCTTCACTTTCTCATTCTCTAATCTGCTTGATGCCCACGGGCATTTGAACGGGGGACTGCACAGTTGCTCTGAATTCCATAGAAGGTGCTGGCACTCCCTCCGCAGAGCAGCAACGACGCTTTTCCCATAGCATAATTGGATCGCTCAAGGACACAAGCAGCCGGTGGATGTGGATATGGCTTTGGCCATGGCTATGGCCATGGTTATGCCGAGCTTTACAGGTAGCTTGGCTCTGAAAGATAGGGTGTAGGGTTTCGTCAGACACGAACACTGAATGCCTGCGTTGAAATCGTGCTGTGGCATTCCGAGAGATGTTTGAGCGAGAATGTGATGATTGGACAACTTTGTTACACAAAGAAATTCACCGGAGTTCTTCACGACACCATGTGCTCCGGTGCCAGAAGCATATTATCCAGTTACAGTGGGGACCATAATGTTAGAAATGTTCAGATCAACACTGGCAAATTCTAAGTGGGGCTCACAAGCGCCTGAGCAACTGTCTCGCTGCATGATTTCTCTGAGTTCTTCTCTCTGGGTTCAGTGGATCGTTGCTCCGATACTACTGTGAGATCGTTGATGGTTTGAGTTCGTCTTTATTCTAGGGGAGGTAGTCTGGATTATTTTCATCTCTGCTTTCTGGAGCGTGGTTCTGGAGTCTAGGTGTTTGGTTATATGGCTGATGATTAATTCCCAAATGCTTGAGCCTATGAACATGGAATAGGCTTTGACTTTGGTTGCTACTATGAATATCATAAAATATGAATTTTTAATTTTACTTCGCTAAATACTTAGGTTATCTACAGGCAATAATTTTATTAAAATTAATAATTTCATTCTGTAATTAATATAAAATTTTCAATAAAAACAAACAAAGAAAATTCATATTAAATATAGATTATACAAAAAAAATTACAAAATATTTACCAAAGATGTATATGACACTTAAGAACCTTATACTATTTATCGTTTTCAAAAATTATGTTTTATTCAAAAATATGATGAAAAAACCTAAAATCGTGGAAAATCAAGTAGTAGCCACAATTTTATCCCTTCAACTTATACAAGCTATAAATCACTCAATTTTAGGTTTTGTTCAAAATTTCAAATTGGACTGAAAAAGAGATTTCTCAAGCCACATTTCAAAAGTTTACCTCAAATGCCAAAAAGGTCATCCCGATAGTCAAAATTGTATTTCAACTGTCTGTTTTAAGGAATTTTTTAATACACACACGGTATGGATAATTTGGACTTTAAGGAGGCACCAATATTCATGAAATTATTATTTTGAGGATTCATTAATGAACTTAGTTAGATTTCTCGCAACTTTACATTATGGAAAAAAAAATGGATGAAAAATTGTCATTTGGATGATAATTATGGAACTTGGAAAGAATGAGATCAACCAATTTTTGGTTGTTTAGGTGTTTAGGGGTTAAAGATGTGTTTGCTACTATCGATGGTTTCAGCCAGCTAATTACACACAATACCATTAAGATCAATGAAGCATTAGGTAATGTTGCTTTTGAGAGATGCCTGAGGAAGGTGTATTTGAATAAGTGTATGTGGCTTGGCAATTGCTCTGCAAATAAAAGTAAAAAATCAATGAATTTTAACACTAATAGGAGAGACACCTTATATGACCAAGTTGAATGACCAAAAAATATATGGTTGAATGTAATGCATCATTGAAATGATGATCTTGTCTACTACGATGTGAGCTTTTTGAATTAAAGTTGTCTTTGGTTAGTATTGGTGATACAATTCCATCATCCATACCTTCTTAAAAGCAATATTTAGCAAAATATAATATTTTGCATATCAAGTAAAAATCATCTTTGTGATATTGACTGTTTGACATTTGTTTGTATTTAACATTGAGATTGAAACTAAAAGGCTTGCACAATTATTGCCTTAGAGCAATTAATCCTTAATTGATAGAAGGCAAGGTGGTAAGTGAAACCAAAGTACTTCTCTCAAGTTGGTGCAAAGATCTTAGAAATTAGTCCCTTTATATATCAAAATGATATCATATTTAAGTTGTTGGTGATAGTATAGATAAAAGGCATTCAAAGATGGAAAGAGGCACTCAAATTTGTGAAGGATTTCAAGTAATAAAGTTGTTATTCAATGTCTATTTCTGAACCAATCTTTTTTAATCTTTGTTTTAGTGTGACTTTGGAATCTTAGATGTATGGTAATTCATATGCTTCATTGTTTTTCATCGCTACAATGTAATTTTACTTTGTTCTTAGTTTGTCTAACTATGAAAATGCTTTGATCTTGTTAGTAAACAAAGTTGATGTGGTGTTTTAATTCATAATGGTTGAGATTATTCTCATCATAGAATCATGCATAATAGGTGCATAAATGCGATTCATATTAATGTCTATTTGACTTTTCTTTGAAGTATAATCTTTGACTTCATTTCTTAAAGAACAATGAACATATTTTGTGAGTGCAAAAAAAATGAATTATAGGTATGATTGAAAGATTTGTGTGGGCATGAAATATAACATATTTCTTATTTATTCAAGCATATAGACATGAAAAATACCTTTTAACAAGTACCATCACTCTTTGAAAAATCTAGAGTGAGAAGGAGAGATTTGATAACTCATCAAAGGACTTCAATCTTGAACACTCACTATCTTTATGCCTTATAGCATTATAACATCAGAAAGAACCAATAGTATAGTATTTTGGAGCACTTGTACTTGGAAATAGCTACTTCTTATTAAATAAGTCTAGTACTACTATTAATGTTTTCTTCTTGTAAGTTGTGATTGGCTATTTGTGCTTGTAAACTATAAGAGTTATTCTTAGGAATGTACATGGAGACTCCACTTCAAAATCAATAGTAAATATAGATTTTCATATAGTATATATATATATATATATATATATATATATATATATATTTTAATTTTTTTTAATTTTTTTCTTATAAATCATTCAATTTAGCCTGTAAAAATCATGACATGCCTTTGAAGCAAGAAGAATAGATTGGTCTTTTTTGTTTTACTTGGAATGGATCTACAACTTTGACAGGATTAATGTCAAAAGCATAGTTAATTTAAAATTCTAATCTATGAAGTTATGATGAGCCATGAAATCCAAATTCAAAGCTTTTTGATGGTAGCAAATGCATTATGTTATATAACATGTAGATTGTTCTTATTGGACATTTAGTAAAGGTCAATTCATTATTATAATGGCTTCGTTATGCACTTGAACTCAATTAATCAAACAAAGCTTGATTACAAATGATTTCACTCAAATTTGGATTGCTCCAAAAACATATAAATCTTATTGTACTTACAAGTTAATAAATATTATAATGTAGATGCAAGAAATATTTTTTTATGAAATGGAACACTAAAAGTTGTTTTTTTAATGAATTGAGCAATATCCATCATAAGCCTCAAATAAGATGTATCATAAATCTAGGAAAAAATCCTGTTGACATACTTTGAAATAAATCATGACTCTTTAGTCAATATCTATCACATAGACATAAATTTGAATTGCATTACATTAGTTCAAAAATATCCATTATAGACATCTTTTGAAATACATTATAATTCTAGAGTCTATACCCATTATAAAGACATCTTAAAATGCATCATAACCGTTGGAGATATACCCATCATTAACTTAGTATGAGATAAATCACAACCTTATAGAGAAACATTCATTGTGAAAATACTTTGAAGTTTATCAAAATTCTTAAAGTCATATCCATCGTGATTAAATTTCAAAAGAAAGACCTATATCTCTGGATTTTGTGATTATTACATCATATAAGTACAATAAGGAAAAAATAATCATATTAAATTATTACAACATTATGCCTTTCAAATAAAATTCAACCAAATGTGATTATGTTTTAAACGTATTTAATAGAAAAAAAATATCAAAACTTGTAAATTAAAAGTTTTGAAAATATTTCATTGAAAGCTTAAATGGTGCTTGAATTACCAATCTACTCCTTTTCTGTACACATACAAAATGCAAGTATTAGCTGCAAATGTTTGTATAATTGGACGTTCTATCCTTGAAATTAAATGTGCACAATTAAAATCAAAGAAATTTAAGCCCTCTCTATTTTGAATTAGAATCATGTTCACCATACATTCCATTCCTTAAATTTGCGTTAATTTATTTTTTCCCAGAACAAGAGGAATTATTACTTTGAAAATAGCATGTGGCAAACTTTCAAACTCTTATTTATTAAAAGATCACAAATGTTGTAAGAAGTAGAGACATAAACTATCCAATAAAGGTGCTTATTAATGATTTATGTACAATGAGTCCAAAAAGCCTACGTTCTTCCACCTAACACATAATATGTCAAAGTAGCCATGGATTAGAGCCATGTTACTTCCATGGGATCAGGAAGGGTGAGGACCCCACTCGACCATTCAAGGGATTTCTTTAAGGGATTACATACCTGCTCCCCCACGGCTTGTACTCTTAGAGAGTTTTCAATGCGTGCTGATACAGTTTGAAAGTACCAACGTCTTATATAATCCAAACCCCATGAATTCGGACAACGTTGAATGAATTCCAACATATTGAGGTTGGTAAACTCTAATGCCATCTCATCACTCATGGTCACATGCTGCAGGATGAACTGTACACATGATATCAAGTGATCCTTTTCCCGTCCCATGGCCTTCGTGTTAGCCTCTAGTTGATGGTATAAAACTTCAAGAAACCGTAAAATACTTTGACACACACGTTGAATTCGATCACTGTCCATCTTGCCCGGCAAATAGTCTCCACTGAGCCAAGACAACCACTTTGACGACCGTGGCTTCTGTTCACTGGCCGCATATTTTGCATATTTTGCAACGACCAAAGAAAGGATGCCCATGTCATCGTGATTACATAGTAGTGTCATAACAGATCCAATATAGTCTTCCAACATGCAAGCACCAGGAAGGATTTCATTTTCACAAAACTTTGGGTTTACCAAGGTAAGATGTGAATTATTCGGTCGAAGTAACACAACTTCCTCCATGTAATGAGCGAAGACCTCTCTAATCTTACTCCAAGTATGGTTTGCTTCAACAAAGACCCCACTCATGTTGCCCCAAAAACAATTCGTTTCTGGAAAGGCCTCCCTGATGTTGCTCCAAGAATACTCCTCTGCTTGGATACTATTCCACATCCTTTTCTTCAAGTCATACAGGTACTCCTTTCGGCAGTCCTGAATGGTCATCAAACAAATCAATTAGAGACGAATCACCAGTGTAACACTCTTATAGCTAATCGATTTTCTGATGGACAAATCTGCAAAAGTTTCTCAGAAACCATGTCACAATCTTGCAATGCAACCTACATGATTGTGCATTAAAAAAAAAAGCATTTTCTACTGTCAATGAAGATACAACGCAAACACTTACAGTTAGTCCCTCAGAGGATTCCTCAGGTAGTTCCAAGTGATCCATCAGGCTGTCCAAAGCGATCGCTCGTTGCTGATTCAATAACCACACCACAAGAGGCTCAAATAATCCAACACATCCTTCTATATTCAAGATGCGATGCTTGGCCAGCCTTTCAAAATCACTTGGTAGAATACAAATCCCGCTGCGTGACAGATTGACCACCTCAAGCTCCTTCAAGTTGCTGCAATCGGGTAGACTCTGCAACTTCTTTGACTCACTTGCATCCAATCGCCGCAAGGATGTCAAATACTCAAGCCCAACAAGGCTCGTCAGATTCCGACAGCTCGACACAGTGAGATTCCGCAGGTGGCCTAGCTTCTCTAAACCAATTATCTCTGATAAGCCCACATCTGTAAAGTTGAGTGTTTCTAGTGCAATGAGATCACACAACCCTGGTAATTCCGTAACTTTTGGACACCAGTAGAGATCAAGAACCTTTAACTTTGTCAACCAGTTCAGGCCAAACACACTTATCGCTTCAGTCGCATATCTGAAAGAAATCTTCTCCAACTTGGACAAATTGCTCAAATTCGGAAGGCTTTCCAAATTATGAAAACCATCCATTGTGAGCTCAAGCAAGTTTATGCACCCACTCAGATCAGGAGGCACAGTTGATTTGTGCTCCCAAAGAACACAACTCAGGTGTAGAACTTGCAGTGCTGACAAACATGACAAGTCTAACAAGAAAGGTGCAAGTCCTTCATCGATATCTCTCAATCTCAACCAAGCAAGATTCTCCAGCTTCTCAACCCCCCGAAGCTTTCCTCCAAGCCTCTGGCATCCAACAATATCCAAGACCAACAAATTTTCCATGCCTCCGACATCGACCTCCACAAGTTTATGACAGTCATACAGCTGCAGCAATTCCACATTGCAGCAGCGGTCCAATCTCTCCTTTTTCAAGCTTTCCACCTCACTTTTGCATAAGCCAAGTCTTTCTAGACTATGCCAAAATCCACCAACAGGCTTTTTCAGAAACTCACGAGGAATGTCAGCCCCGTTCCACTCCAAAAGAACACGCCTCCTGTCGAAAGGCCCAGCTTGGGCTTCTACTCTGGCAAACTCGAGGTACAAATCATGTATCTTAATTGCCGAGCCATCTTTGACAGAATCCTCCAGAAGTGCCTTCCTCTTGAGAGCGTTTAACTGCAACTCAAATGCCAAGCAAGGCGTCAATTTATCTATAAATCTACAAATAAGTTATACAATCACACTCGCACTAACTGTAGCCACGGCCTAAAATTTGGAGGGGATTCTACTGGACATGTTACATAACATATATTGGACGATCACAAATATGAATCACTTCATCACAAATTTGTAGCACATGTGACTTACACTGCGTCCAATTCTACCTTCAGAGCATCCATGGATGATGCTCAACCATTCTACAATGCTGTAATCGGTACAGTCAAAAGGAGCACGCCTAGGAAAGAAGATAACCAAGTCCAAGAATATGTGTTGTTCCTTAACACCCAACTTGTCGTATCCTTGTCTCAGAAGAGAGAAAAGAGGATGGACTTGCTCCTCAAAACGGTTGAACTTGTGTTCGTTCAAGGTCTTCAAGCTTTCAACCCAGCTCATCGGATCTTTACTAACGTGTCCTAATTGAGTCCCCCAAACCTTCAAAGCCAATGGCAAATAGTGATAGGCGCTTGATCCACATTCTGAACCACCTATATCAGTCTTCGTGAATTTACATACTTCCACACATCTTTTGATGATATCCAGTTGGCTTTCGTTGAAGTCCTTGTGATTAGATCCTGCATAGTACAGTAATGCACTGGTTGCATCATGCTCCTCCAATTCTGGCGTCCCCATGCAATCACATTCCCTTAGTCCTAAGCTCTTCAGAACATCGAGGGACCGTGATGTCACAAGCACCTTGCTATCTTGTACGTACTCAATGTCCAGGTACATCTTCACTTCATCAATGTCATCTTCCGATAGTACGTTGTCAAAGATAGAGAACACCCTCTGATGATGCATGCGACTCTTCAGCATATCCAAAAGCTGTTCAACTCAAGTAAATTTCAAGTCAAGGCTTTTGGATTTCAACAGTGTAAGATAGGCTTGATCTCACAGTATTGAAGTAGGTCCCTCTCTTTATGGCAATTTTTACAAATTCAAACTATAGGGACCAGGAGCTAACTCCACCACCGAATTGTCAATAGTTACAGCCACATCAATGTTGCATGTAGCCCTCAACGTACGCATAAACACACACAGACATTGGAAACAACCATCAGAAAACTACTGCCTCATAACTTCCAAACTCAAGATTCTGAACTCTCTTATCCTCAAAAACTACTACCAGACTATTTGCCAAAAGTACATCATCCAAGTCGGATATAATTCTGTTCATGCATCAATCTCACGCAGAGGTACGCACATCATACCTTGTCAGCTTCATTAGGCAGATGCTCTTGACTGGCCCCGGTCAGTTCTCGAAGAACTTTCTTCCGTAGCTCCACGTAATTATTGCCACTGAACTCTACATGACATACTCTCCCACCAAATTCCCCGAAATTTTCACTGCACAGAACCTTTGAGAGGGTGGTCTTACCCATACCTGCCGTGCCAAATAATCCTAGCACTCGACACCCATCTCTTCCATGAATTTCGTCCATTTTCTCACTTACTGCCTGTGAAGTGTACAAGCACAACCATAATTCGTTAAGAACAGATTATCAAAGTAGAATTTGTTCATGAGCACTGCAAACATCCGCTTCAGAAATATTTTCCTTTACAACGTAGACTTGGTCACCTCAACAGTCAAAGTAAATCATGCTAGAAGGCTCTTGATGAGAATCGAACCTAAGCTCCATCAATGTACAATGATAACATAATCAAATTACCAAAGTCATCATTCCTACTAGATAAATAAAAATTTATAGATTGAAATTCGTGCACTCAAAAAGAGAAGAATATTGATGTAAAAAACTCTCATTTGAATCAACTGTTACTAGAACAACTGAAATTAATGTCCCAACCTCGTGTTTTACACCCTTAGTCCAAAAATATTCAAAACCATGCAGGTAACAATACTCAATGAAGAAAGTAACAGACGCTTATATCACCTTACATAACCGAGGCAGCGCTTGAACATGAGACACATCGTATTTCACATCTGGTGGAATCGATTTGCAAACAGCTGCCACCACATTCTTCCTGAAGGCCACTTCATCCACGCCATCATACTCCATTCCATTAACTGGACCCAATACCCGGGACAAAGCGTGGACCCATTTTCCTACATCAATTCTACCATCTCCTTCGGCCCATCTTTCCCATGTTTCTCGCCAGCGCTTCTGATTCCCTGCATCCTTGAGTTCGTTCAGTTTCAGCCCAAAGTACAGAGGCAGAAGTTTGAGGCTACGGTTGTCTACTGCTTGTGCTTGCACGAACTCGCTCAGCTCTAGCATGGGCCACTTGGAGCGGGTGAAGAAATCTTCAGACAAAACAAGTATCGCAAGTCGACATTGTCGCGCTGCCTTCAAGAGCAGTGGAGGAAACTCTTCACCTTTAGGCAAACTATCCAGACGTTTGTCGAAAAACGGGAAGTGGCTCACTCCTATCAGGTCCTCGCACAGCTGCGCTGTGAAGTTCTTTTGGGCACCGCTGTGACTCAGAAAAATCTTATGCTTGGGTTCCAAGCAGACATTCCTGAAATTGAAGCCCCAAAATCAGCACCAATAGTTCATTGGGCATTGTCCAATACACTAAAGAACCATGCATGTCAACTTGAAGCTCTTATTCACGGTAACAAAGGAACTAAAAAGACAACATTGAGGGCCAGGTAGTCATCATGCTTCAATACAAAATACATTCTGATATATGCTTTTCATCTTGATACTCACGAGCCAGTCCTTGGTATGGAGAAATCGAAAAGCAGAAAATCATGTCATGGAGGAGGATGCTCACTGCGAACAATCCAGCTCTTGCTGAAGAATTTCGTGGTCGCGCTTGCGTTCCTTACGCTTCTCCATGATGCCCTCCCACAGGGCTAGTTAGTTGCTGTCATGGTTGAAATTATTGCTGCTTCGAAACAGACCAAGTTAGAACCTGGTGAAGCAATCCTGGTCTCCAACCACGTGCCAGCCACTAACTGCGACGAGTAGAGAGCAAACTTGTAATATTCCCAAGTTCCATTTGCAGCATGATATCCTAATGTTTTCTACATACCATGGAGCACCTATTGACGTTCTCTAAGAGGCCATGTTATGAAATCCCTAGCTTTTGACATCAACATGTATAACTTGGAGTTGGAATCAGCAACTCCACCATCCAGATACTCTATCCAGCGGCAAATCCCCACGACCTTAACATCCACTGCTAGAGCCTGGACCACGCGATGCAACTTGCTCAGACAGAATTGGCTACAAAGAAACGAATCTTAGAGAAAACTCAAGGTCCAGGATTAAACTTCAAACCCAGAAACGACGTGCAAATCCAATCATCAGCCAATTATCCACCAAACCTAGAAAACCTAGAAAATCCAGAACTGACACAATTCGGAAGGCGGGTCAAAACGCTCACAAGCCTCGCAACACACACAGCATCGGATTCTCATGTGCACTAGTCTATGCAGGAAGATCTGATCACCTGAGAGCTCTGATGGATCCTCCCAATCTGCCATTCACGGCCTCGACTTCCACACCGATTCAGCTACAGTGCAGCCTCAACTAGAGCGTAAAACTCTGGCTTCTGAACTAGTCTATCACAGATCTGGAGAGTGGAGCACTGTGATATGATATGTACAAGCTTGGGTGTCGAGACGCCGACCATCGCTCCAGGCTTCAAACGCCATCCTACAGCTCTACCTCCTGCCGTCCTCCATCGCCCGACCACTGCCTACCGACTACTGCCTACCGACACTGTCTTAATACTAGCTCACACCCTATGTGCTCACTAATATATATAATATCAAATAGTGGGGGTTCCCTGTATTTCATGTTTCCATGTTGTTCAGTGCATCAGAGCTTGTTGTTTTGTTGTCTCTGTCCTCTTAGGCAGAGACTATGTGGAGACTTCCCCCATCAACTCAATCCGAAAGTCCAATGACCTATCCACAACCCTTTTCACATTTTGAAACATGATAGGGTATAATTTGTATCCATTTTCACACTTAAGGTTGTGGCTCCGATTGGTGGTGACGAGGCAGTTTTCATGCAGTTTGATGAACAGTATTATGTGATGAACAAACTTCTCATCCATCTTCTCATCCCCTCCCCGTAAACTCCGCAAGGGTTTCGGTATTCTGCGCGGGTAGGGTTTCGGGTAGTTTTGGTGTGGTTCGGGGTTAGGTGTTCGTTTTTTGATTCTGTAGCAGATGAGCATTTTGTTGCAATTGGTTAGACAGTGTAGTGTTCACCGGAACCATGCATGCAGAACAATAGTTTAGGGTTATGATGTTTGATGAAGGCTTTTGATGAGTGTGCACATGCTGTTGAGAGATTTGGGTTTTTTTCCTTTGCTGGTTAATCTGTGAGTCCAATTTGTCTCCGCTCCATCTGGACCTGGCCTGGGTGTACCGTGTTTGCAGTCGCAGTGGATTCCTGTTCCACGAATGAGGGCATGGCCGTGTGATGTGGCAATGAGCGAAGCATTCTGATCGGTTACGGCTGTCTGCTGTGGCATGGAAGCCCGTGTTTCTCATTTATTCTGGGCGTCCTTTATTGTGAAGCTTTGCTGAGTAATCGAGAAGGGATTCGCCGAACGACCTGACTGCGAACAAGAACATGAAACCAACTGCAACTGAGCTTCGGAGCAGATCAATCCGGGACATGAAGCGAATTGGTATCAGAACAAGCAAAATGAGTTCAAGTCCAATTGTCGACCTCAATTAGGGTTTCACTCTCACGATCCACCATCGCCATCGCCATGCCTGCCAACAGCTTCGCCGTGAGACGCACCGCGCTGGTCGGGGGAGCTCGGGACCGGTTCAGTGGCGATTCAGTCGAATCATCGACTGGTTTCGGTGATGGACGCGGAGGAGGTCAGGGGAGGAAGATGTAGGGTTAGGAGGGGAGTTGCGAGGGTTACGGGCTTGAGTTGAGATTGAGCTGGAGGAGGAGCTGGAGGAGGGGGAGGAGTGTGGCGATGGAGTTGATAGCGGAAGGGCTGTGGCAATTGGCGAGGCAGCACGAGGTAGGCGGGTGTATCGCGCAGGTAGGCGGGTGTATCAGAGCAACTAGTTTTTGAATCGAACTACTCAAGATTGTGATTCAGTGTTTGGAAGGTAAACATTGCCTTGCAGATGAATCATGGTGTTCATTGTTGAGCAATCTGTTATCGGGACACTGTAGGCAAACATGTGGGTGCTACATTGACCGATAGCTTGCTTGTTTTCAGCCCCGAAAGAGTGATACTTTCCTTCCTTCCGGCAGAAGTTGGACAAGAGTGAGCATTAAGATCCTGTTCATTAAGATCAGTACAAGCTATTAACACAGATTTTAGAGGCCGGACGTGAGTGATGTTTGGTTGTTAACTCGTTGCTGAAGTAGCATTTTTTCCTGAGACACAGGCTCAGCGTGGATTTCATTTTTACATTCTCGTGTGAAACTTGAGAACTGTGTTTCAGATAAGTTATTTAGCGTGGAAGCTTACTTGATCTTTAGTTTATATTACTTTGAATGTTGCTGAAAGAATTGTGTGAATAAGGTTGTTGAGACTTGAAATGAAAATGGAAGTGAATTGTTCGCGATTTGAAAACAGGGTCTGAAACTCGGTGAAGAAGTGGTGTGGATAAAGCCTAAGTGAAGAGAATGGCAGGAGGCGGAGGGAGAGGTCTTGTGGTCATCTCTTACAAGGTGAGCGCATCATTAAATTGATTGACCCCCCTCACATGAGGCCCCCCTCCATTACCACAGCTGAAGCCCCTATTACCACAATTGAAGCCCTCATCACCATACTGAAGCCCATTACTCGAGAAGCCTATTACCAGTGAAGCCCCTACACCTAGGTAAAGCCTATCTTTATCACCATCCCTTATCACCATCTGACATTCCACGTCAAGCTTGGCACCTTCTAGATTAGAAATAATTAAGAACTACTACATTAGAATTAGATTAGAAATAATTAAAAATTATTAAATTAGAAATAAATGAGTTTGGTGATAATGTTGTCGTTAAATTAAAATTAGATTAAAAGTAGGTAAAGAAGCGGTGCATTGAATGAAGTTTGGTAGGATTTTTTTCAATATAATGAACTAAACATTCCGTCATTCTCATTCTCTCATTTTGATTTGCGTCTTGTCTTCTCATTTTCTTCTCATTTGCATCTGTGTTCATACTTTTGTGTGTTTTTTTTCTCAACCATGGCACTTCCTGCTAGCAAGTCTAGAGCAAGGTTGGTGGTGTCTGTAGATGATCTTACTGAGGGTACTAGAGACGTAGCATTTGAGGGGAAGATTTTGTCTAGGTATGGAAATTGGGATCCAACCAAGGATGTCAAACATCCCTATCTTCATTGTGATTTACTTGATAGAGAAGGGTACACTACCATTACAATGAGTTTGGTGCGCCCTCAGATTGAACAGCATGAAGGGAAGTTGAATGTTGGATCATTCATTCCTATAGAGAACTTTGGTGTAGCTTCCAAGTCTGAGAAGTCGTTTGAGAAGGGTGATATGCCTGTTGTATTGAAGGTCCAGTCTACCACATCTGTCACCACCATATCTAGTGGTGAAAATGAGTTCATTCCTAAGTTTTATCATAGTGATAGCATTGCTGAGTTTCGTAAACGCTCCTATGAACAGTGGCCAACAGCAACTATTGCTGTCTGTGTCATTGGTATCAGAGGCACATATGGTCGTTATCACCAGCTAGTGATAGCTGATGGATTTACCGAAAGTGATAACGACATTGTGGCACTTGGTCCCTAATTCCAGAAAGAATACAACCAGATCGTTGAAGCTTTCAATAGTGGTCAATGTATTATGGTTTTGTTTAAAAACCTTAGTGTTTCTCAATCTGGAGAGCGTTACCTTCGGACAGAAGCAAGCACAATTATATCATCTGTTGTTGACAACTTCGTCCAAATGCAATTGCAGTCTATCCACAACAGATTGTGTTCTACAACTCCAGCTTCAACAAGAGAGGTATTTTATTTTGACAATCATTTTCAATCGATTTACTTTTAAGATTTATATTAAGTTTTAGTAACTGTATTGTATTATTTTTTGCAGATTTATGGGACATTAGCAATTGCTAGTCCAACAGTAGCTCCTTACAAATACGTGTGCAATAAGTGTAATCTCTCCAACCTCATTGTTGTTGAAGAAGGTTTCTATTGCAACGTATGTCACAGCCCTCAACCTGTTAGAAAGCAAGCATATCTTCGTGGAAGGATTTCTACAGTTACTCAAGCAGTCACTATGTACCTTGAAGGCCAGTGGCTACAAACTCTTGTAAGAATGACAGAAGAACAATTTTTGAAGCTTTCTAGAGGAGAACGGATCAAGATGCTTACTGCTTTCCGATCAAAAATACATTTTGGTTAACTCCTATGGCTATTTTGAATGGATTTGAAGAAGATATGGATACTAGCAACTTCAGTTCTTTGGATATGCCTACTTCTAGTGCCGGAAGACCTCTGAGTTGCACACAAGATTCAGTTCCAGGGATCGATATGGAAGGAGATGGAGGGACTCCATGCACTCAAAGGTACAAAAGGAAACTTGACAATGACAATGTAGGAGCATCTAGCAATAAGGTTAAAAAGACTTAGAAGCTGTAGAACTTCAAACATGCTTCAATTTGTGAATGCAGTTTGGTTTTTTTAATGCAAATATATATTTGACTTGAAGGGGCATGCCTCCACATTTGCAAAGATCATTTTACAATTTTCTATACGCAGTCTTCCATCTACATTCTTTCATCGCAGTCTTCCATCTACATTCTTTTATCCCAGCCTTCCATCCACAACTTTCTATCCGCAGTCTTTCATCCGCTTAAACAGTCTTGCTTAAACAGTTTTACTTAAACAGTCTTGCTTAAACAGTTTTACTTAAACAGTCTTGCTTAAACAGTTTTACTTAAACAGTCTTGCTTAAACAAAAATACACTTATTCATTCAAACAGTTTTGCTTAAACAGTCTTGCTTAAACAGTTTTACTTAAACAGTCTTGCTTAAACAAAGATACACCTGTTCATTCAAACAGTTTTGCTTAAACAGTCTTGCTTAAACATTGTTTACACTTACTCATTCAAATAGAATTGCTTAAACAAAGATACATTTATTTTTTGAAACAATTTTGCTTCAACAAAGATTCATCTTTTCTTGAAACAATATGTGATTTTAAATGAGTTTATAAAAAAATTTACTTAAATGGTGATTTTTTTCTTTAAAAAAATGAAAATTATTGAGATATGCACAACTTGACAATGAATAGATATTACAAATTACATTATTGCTAATATTTTAAGTAATTGAAAAATCAAAATGAAATTAGGTAATATTCCTTCAACTGCATTTGCTTAAATATTGTAGGTATAATTACAGAACTATAAATATATATATATATATATATATATATATATATATATAATTTTAAATAAGAAATTTTGTACATTACTTGATTTAGTATAAAAAGTAAATACTAAAAACATATTACAATGGCAATCATAGATAGGAAATTAGCAAATTGTAATTTACAACGTAATACAGCGTATAGGTATGTTGTTGGTGATTGTTTATTTGATTCAATAACATATCTTTTACATTATGATATTTCTTCAGAAATTCTTAAAATAAATACAATCCAATATCTTGCATTTTGTATATGGTTAAATACTCCAAAAGCTCTACAAACACTTGAGTTTGAATTGAATGAAGATTGATTGCATGATTTACATATAGGGATATTTAATGCTCAACAATACATCCAAAGAATGTCTTTAAGTGCAAGACAAGGAGGACTTTGGGGAGATTTTACTGCAATTAAATGGATATCTGATTATTTACAAAGACCTATTTATGTTTGGTCTACTGAAAGTGGAAAAATAATAGACAAAGAGGGATGTGAGTTTCAATTGGAACCATTTCATTTAGCTTTTGGTTCAAGACATTTTGAACCTATAGAAAAATTAAATCAAAGCATGCCAATAGTTTTGCCTATAGAAAACACGGAATCAGAAATAATAAATTTAGAATCAAATAGTTTATATGAAGAATTAGATTCACAAAATATATGGAAATCAAGTACTTGTGAAAAAGAACAGTTTGTACAATCATACACTCAGTCAAAGATGATGAATATTGAGGATTTTAATTTAATCAATCAAAGTAATGTGGACATTGAAAAAATACATACCAATATTGAACCTAAAACAATAATAAATAGTATCCAAAGTAATTCATTGAATGTTTATGAAAAAACGGATATTGATGATTGTGGTATAATAAATGTCATTAATGAAAAAATTGAAAATAATAAAAAAAATGATGATCTGAACAAAACTAACATCAATAAAAAATATAAAAAATTAACAAACAACACTCAAAATAGTGCACCAAATACTAAGAAAAGGGAAAAAAGAATGTTTTGGAGTTTAGATCTTAATAATACTTTAAGAGGTTTTATGTTGGAATCTGCAACAAATAAAGAAATTGCTACAAGATTTTTGCTTGAAAGGAAAGAATTAAAATTGTTCATTGACCAAGTGATGCTTCATATTAGAAAGATTAAAACAGGCATCATAAAAGATAAAGTTAATACAACTAATATAAATGAATACGATTCAATTAAAAAGGATATAAATGAATGTGTTCTTAATTTAAAAGGTAAACCAAAGATGTATGATGAAATCCAAAATGAATCTACTTCAATTGAAGAAGATAAAAAAATTATATTCAATGAAATTAAAAATAAAAAACGGTCTTATACTAAGTGGAAAGAAATGGATGAATCATTGAGAACAATATTGAATGAACAAGAAAATAATACATTCCTCGCTAAAGCAACTTTATTTGTTGATAAAAATCCAAAACTACAAAAAACTCCACTACAAATAGTGAAACGAATGAAACTTATTTCATCTAAAGTAAAAAATAATTTTCCATTAGATAAAACTTTATCCCAAAAAAATTTAACCAAAGATAAGTTGGCTAAAGTCATAAAAAAAAATAAGGATCCTTTTATTATATTTCAAAACAAAATAAAAGATATTCCAATCTATCCATGTATATGTTGTGAAAGATTAAATTTTATTTCAAAAACTACAGTGGCATGTGAAATTTTTTTGAATAAGATGAATAATGTATTAAAATATAATTTACAATTGATAACAAAAGAAAAAATATACGTATGTAATTTTTGCTTAAAATCAATTAACAATTCTATGGTTCCTAAATATTGTGTTCCAAACAACCTTTCTAGAAATTCCATTATTGAATCTGTCAAAAAACTTACAACATTGGAAGAAAGATTAATATCTCCACGTATTGCATTTGCGCAAATCCATAAATTGGACAATTATGGCCAATACAAATTACATGGAAGTATTATAAATGTTCCAGCAAACATTGATCAAACTCAATCTTTACTTCCTCGATTACCTGAAGATGGTACAACAATCGGAATATTACTAAAACGTCGTCTAGAATATCGTTCTCCTTATATATCTGGAAATATTTGACCAAATTTAACAATGTTAGCTTTAAAAGATTTACTTGAAACACCTCTTTATAAAGAATGCAATGTTTATATTCGTCCACAATGGAATAGTTTGTTTGCATTACACATGCAATCAAGTTTAAATCTAGATACAACAAATAATACAATTGAGGATATGGCAAATGAAGACAACTTTGAAGAAGATATAGAAGGACCACCAAGTGAAACTTTAGTACATAATTTTTTAGATTCAGAAAAAATTTATGATTTTTATAATATGATTTCTGTTGCTCCAAGCCAAGAATATTCTCCTATTGGAATTTTTAAAGACAAACACAGTGAAGAATTGAATTATCCGACACTATTTTACGGCCATCCACGAGAAGATAAGATTTCCAATAACTTTTCCTATCATCAAATAGCAAGTTGGGAAATTCTACATAAAGATCATGATTTTGCTACAAATATACAAAATATATTTTTCAAAGCAATTAAAATTTGTATAGAAAAAATTAAAAATTCTAGTTGGATTCGAATTCGAAAAGGAAAGTTATCTGGACGTACACTAACAGCTGGTCAAGTTTCTCAAGAACCAAATCTTGATAAAATTTTGGAATCCCATATAGGTTTTCGTGATTTAGAAAAACTTCGAACATCACCTGATTATATTGAGGGATTAAGAAAAAACTTATTTGCTATGATTAGACAATTAGGACCACCAACATTTTTCATCACATTAACAAGTGCAGAGCGATTGTGGGAGCCGTTGATTGAAGCTTTGTATAAACTGAATAGAGAAAACCTTAAACTACCAGAATTTAATAATTTAGATTCCACTCATATTGCAGAATTAATAAGATCCGATCCGGTGACTTGTGCATTATATTATAATCACCGTACAAAAGCTTTTCGAGAATTGCTTCAAAAAGAGTCTTGTATTTTAGGTGAAGTTGTTGATTTTTTCTTTGTCACGGAATTTCAACACCGTGGAAGTGAGCATGAACATGCACTTATTTGGATAAAAAATGCACCAAAGTTTCGAGTAAATTCTAAAGAAGAAATTGAAAATTTTGTTGAAAAATATATAAGTACAGACAAAAGTTTATTGCCTTCAACCTTACAAGAGGCACAAACACATAAACGTTCACGCACATGTAGAAAAAAAGGTCAATCAATATGTAGATTCCACTATCCACTTCCTCCAATGAAGCAAACAACAATTTTAGAGCCTTTAGAGAACACGGATGCTAAAACATTATTGTATTTACAAAACAAAGCTAAAGATATTTTTTTATACTTAAAACAATTAGAAACTGGAATAGACATGAAATTTGAAGATTTTCTTAAAAAATTCCAAATGGATGAAGAAACATATATTTTAATTTTACGCAGTCAATTAAAAAGGCCTCAAGTATTTTTGAAGCGAACACTAAATAATATACGCACAAATGCATTTAACAAAAACATTGCACATACATGGTTTGCAAATACTGATATTCAATTTATTCTTGATCCATATGCTGCAGCTACATATTGTACATCATATATGACAAAGGTAGATAAATCAATAACAACAGAGTTAAAATCAATCTTACAAAAATGTATTAATGATAAAACTGATGCTAACTTGAGAATTTTAAAACTTGGCAATGCTTTTTTAAATGCTCAGCAAATGTCAGCTCAATTAGCAATTTATCTTGTTTTGTCTATTCCCTTGTATCATTGTTCCCGTTCTTTTGCATTTATAAACTGTTACGGTTCGAGTATTCCTGAGTTCATGACTTGTCGACACTCATCGATACTTTCAAGCAGATAGAGTTTCATGACATCATGCAACGAATGGAATCAAAATAAAGGAAGTCTGGAGATCAACACCTGCGAAGCTAATAACAAGAGTATATTTCGAATCGATACAGTTCCTGGAAATTACAAGAGGTTTACATGAGAGCTAATTCTCTCATCCTGGTATTTCTAGGCTTGAGAGAGAGTCGAAGCTGAACAACCTGTAACTACCGTGACTGTCTGTTGTAACTGCTACACCGCATGCTCTAAGTCTAGCTCCGCATGTTCTAAGTCCAGCTGTGAAGACCTAGTGTGTAGACTTGGTCGTAACATCACCCCCCCTCTTAGACCGACGGCAGTGGGGTTGCGTTGATGAAATTCCTGGACCGCTTCCGGTGCGTTTTTTAAGTTAGGTGCTAGCTCCCATGAGTTCTGTTCGGGCCCGTAGCCTTCCCATGAAACTAAGTACTGGAGCTTCTTCCATCGTCCAAAAAGCCGTGAGTCCAGGACTTCGCGTACCTCCCATTCAACATCGCCTTGTGGAGTGACAATGGGTGGAGGTGGCTTATATTGACGTCCTTCAATGGTGTCTGCCCGGTATTTCTCCAGAAGGGAAACATGAAAAACGTCGTGGATTCGCAGAGACTTGGGTAATCGCAGACGGTATACTACATCAGATATTTTCGATATAATTGGGAACGGTCCCAAGTACTTAGAAGCTAGTTTTCGTGAAGGTACCGTTGTTGCAATATTATCATGCCGAAGGAGCACTCTGTCGCCAACTTCAAATGTGTGATGGAGATGCGCAGCGCGGTCGTATGTTCTTTTGGCTTGATCACCAGCGATCTGAATCATTACTTTAACTTCGTCATGAATGTGTTGGAGATGTCGGATGCGATCCTCAGCTGCTGGAACCAGAGATGTCGATGGGGCTGTAAAGGACATTGAGGGATGATAGCCATAAGTGGCGTAGAACGGGGATACACCTGTAGCCGAATGAGTCGCATTGTTGTAAGAAAATTCTGCAAGTGGCAATAAGTCCGCCCAATCATCTTGCTGCCTTGTGGTGAACATTCTGAGGAATTGCTCCAAAATTTGATTTACACGTTCTGTCTGACCATCCGATTGAGGATGAAAAGCTGTAGTAGGTGCAGGGCGAATTCGTAATAATTGATACAGTCTTCTCATGAATTTCGAAACGAAAACAGAGCCTCGGTCAGAAATCACTTCACTGGGTAGTCCATGGTGTTTCCAAATGTTGTGAAGATAGAGATTGGCAACATCAGCAGAATCAATACTTTCATTCGTTGGTATGAAATGTGCCAACTTTGTATTTTTATCAACCACAACAAGAATTGAGTCGAATCCTTTGCTGGAAGGAAGTTTAACGATGAAGTCAGTTGTTATTCGTTTCCAGGGTGCTTGTGCAGCCGGAATAGGTTGCAGCAGACCATACGGTGCATGGCGCGAGGGCTTGGAACGTTGACAAATATCACACCCATCTACGTATCTGTGGACATATTTTCTCATAGAAGGCCAATAAAAACTCCTTGCCACTAAATCAAGAGTCTTTGCTCGACCCTGGTGGCCGGCAGCGGGAGCATCATGCCTGGAACGGAGGATCTGGAGACGGAGCTCTTCATCATTTGGAACAAATAGAGTGTCATGAAACCAGATGACACCATCTCTTAATTCATAGCCTTCAAACTTTCGGCGGACGTCTGCTGGGGCTCGAGCTGCGCCATTCTCAAAATAAGCTAACAGTGGCTGAAGGGTGGGATCTAACCTTATTGCCGTTTTAACGTGGGCCTGGATAACGGTGTCTGGCCATACTGGTTCACATGCTTCAAGGGCCGCGAGCTTTAGAAATGGTCTGGGTTCATGTGGCATTGTGTCTGTTAGGTCAGAGCGTCTCGAAAGAGCATCTGCTCGGGAGTTCAAGGATCCTGGCCGATGTTGGATTATAAAATTAAATGCAGAAAGGAACTCCGACCATCGAGCCTGTCGGCGATTTAGCTGCTTGGTTTTTAAAAAATATTCAAGATTTTTATGGTCTGATATGACCTTCACCTCATGCGGTGACCCCTCCAAATAAACACGCCAATCCTGAAATGCGTGAATAATACTTAATAGTTCTTTGTCATAAATGTCGTAATTCTGTTCAGCTGGAGACATTTTGGAACTTCTATACGCACAAGGATGTAGGTGTCCGTCATTGCCGTGTTGAGAAAGAATTCCTCCTGTAGCAAAGTCGGATGCATCAGTTTCAATAATGAAGGGTCGTTCGAAATCTGGGTGCAATAATACTGGTGCTTGACAAAATCTTACCCGAAGATCATTAAAAGCATGATCGGCTTCCGAATTCCAATAAAACGGTTGATCTTTACGCGTCAAATTTATAAGCGGAACTGCTATACGTGAATAATTGGGTATGAAACGACGGTAGAAATTTGCGAAGCCCAAAAATGACTGAACTTCTTTTAGATTTTTTGGTATTGGCCAATCTTTTATAGTTTGGACTTTGTCTGGGCACATCTCTAATCCTTTAGATGATACAACCATCCCTAAAAATTCAACAGAAGACCGATGAAATTCACATTTTGAAGCTTTGATATAGAGACCATGAGTTTTAAGGCGTTGGAGAACTTCTCTCACCACGGCCACATGTTCTTCTTTAGATCTTGAAAAAATCAGTATGTCATCTAAATAAATGACGATTGAAATGTCCAATAAGTCACCAAAAATATTTTGCATGTGTGCTTGGAACTGAGCAGGAGCATTAGTGAGGCCAAACGGCATCACCAGATATTCGAATAAACCATAGCGAGTCTTAAAAGCAGTTTTATATTCATGGCCCTTTGCCATTCGTATGCGATGGTATGCTTGTCGCACGTCCAATTTAGTGAATAAACAGGCTCCTACTAGTCGATTTGTAAGTTCAGGAATAAGTGGCAACGGGTATCGGTTGCGAATTGTAACTTGATTAAGGTTTCGATAGTCAATACAAACCCGGATGGAACCATCCTTTTTCCGAGCAAACACAATAGGAGCCGACACTGGAGATTTAGATCGACGAATCCATCCTTTACCAAGATTCTCCTCCAAATATCCTCGAAGCTCTTCTAATTCCGTTGGCGACATGGGTCGCAGTCCAGAATTCCGTGGTTCCTGGCCGTCCTTAAACTCAATTTTCATATCCGAGGGTCCGTGTTCAGGCAGCTCATTGGAGGATTTCTCACTGAAAACCTCATGCAGGTCTTGATATTCCGGCGGGATTGACTCGTCCACGCCATCCATGGTTGCGTTAAGCGAATGACTGTCCAGTTCTGATATCACGAGAGCATATACTTCGGCCTCTTTGGCCGAGAGCTTGAAGGCGGATGGCGAGACGATGGCATGCTTCCAAGCTTGTGGTTGTAATTTGCTGCTTCCTGTCTTTTCTCGCAGACATACTTTCTTACAGTATGGTGACTCAAAATTAATTTCTTTTTTAGCCCAACGAATGATCGGATCATGTTGTACTAGCCAGGGAGTTCCCAAGACACAAGCGTATCGACCTATGTTTGTCAAATCTGCTACCAGGGTTTCTCGATGGTTTCCTACTTTGAACTCGACCGTAGCTTCATGGGTAATTAATCCTGAATTAATAATTCTTCCATCTATGACCCTCACCTCCCGAGGGAACTTTTTTGGTCGCACCATTGCTTGACACTTCTTGGCAAAATCTGGGTGCATGAAGATTCCTGTAGCTCCTGAATCCACGAGAGGCTGTACCTTTAATTTATTAATTTCACCGTTGATGGTCAATTGTGCTCCCGGGTCCAATGTGGCTCGTAAATATAATGGTCCTGTCATTCTTCCTGTTTGTATACAACATGGCTCTTTACTTGATTGATTGGTTGTCATTTTGCCCGGGTACTGGGAGCATCCTCTCAGTCCCGGGTTTGATCTTTTCCCGACCCCTCATGATTTACGTCAAGGCATGCTATTTCTGCTACTGATAAGGTTGTGGAGGGATTTGTTGGGCACTTCGCCCGAACATGACCAATCTTGCCGCATCCCCAACACTTCCCTTGTTGTTGATACTCGAGTCTTTCCGCAGGTGTCTTTGCTAACGCTGTGCTTACTCGAGCCGCACCTAATTCCATCGGCACTGGGCCTGATAGTTGCGGTGATGATTGGAATCGACCAGCAGATTCTTTTGTAGCCAACGGCGGTGTTCTTATATTTACCAAATGGTTTTGAAACGGTGAACTGGGAGGTCTTCGAGTTTGATGTCGAATCCACAATCTTTCGTCAATTCTCGCAGCCATTGCCATCCATTCTTGGAGTCCTCTTGGTTGAGTCTCTGCCGTAGCTATGGAATCCAGAATTTCGTCCTTCAATCCTGCACGAAATCGTGCCACTAAACTGGACTTGTTCCACTCCACCTGGGCCGCGTGTTCATTGAAATTGGAAATATATCCAGCTACCGAACCTGTCTGCTTAATTCTTCCGAGGCGGTCCTCTGCATTACCCCTTCGATCAATGTCACCAAAGACTGTAATAACTGCTGCTCTGAACGCGTCATAACTCGTTAATAACTCATGTGGACGTCCTTCATCAAGTGCTTGTAGGAGTGGCATTGCCCAGCTCTGAGCTGATCCACTCATATATGAGAGAGCATAAACAATTTTTTCTGCATCATGTCGATAAGTAAGTGGTTTTCCTATGAATACCAGTCGAAGCTGGGCAAACCACCGATATACCTCTCCACCCCGTTTTCCAGCAAACTTTTCTGGATCAGCGACTTTGGATTCCCGTTCCTTGATTCCACTGTCATCGTCTCTTTCCGGTCTCTGCAGCTGTCGGCCCGCAGCTCGAAAAGCTCGAGAAGGAGAAGTTGGAGGCATCCCAGTTGTAGCTCGGTCCGCAAGATGTTGCACCATGTCAGGTAGAGCAGATCTGAACACGAGTTGGACCTGTTGTTGAATGAACTCTGCCCAATCTGATTGGGTCGCACATGGTGGCTGTTGTCCATGCTCAATTGCAGGTGCCTCTTGATCCATTAATAAAAATTCCTATTGAAAAAATCTCCCTTATCTACTGTTCCAAGAAATCACGCAATCTCACAGTAACGTATACTCACTCTTTCAAGGTCCGTCTTGAGTGTGGACAAATGGATGATGTAAACCTAATGTTACGGTTCGAGTATTCCTGAGTTCATGACTTGTCGACACTCATCGATACTTTCAAGCAGATAGAGTTTCATGACATCATGCAACGAATGGAATCAAAATAAAGGAAGTCTGGAGATCAACACCTGCGAAGCTAATAACAAGAGTATATTTCGAATCGATACAGTTCCTGGAAATTACAAGAGGTTTACATGAGAGCTAATTCTCTCATCCTGGTATTTCTAGGCTTGAGAGAGAGTCGAAGCTGAACAACCTGTAACTACCGTGACTGTCTGTTGTAACTGCTACACCGCATGCTCTAAGTCTAGCTCCGCATGTTCTAAGTCCAGCTGTGAAGACCTAGTGTGTAGACTTGGTCGTAACATAAACACTTCGCCATTACAAGAACGTGCATTTGTTTTAAAACCACAACAACAACTTCTTAAATTGGACAAAGATTGCACAGATGTGATGTGTAAATCTATAGTAGATAAGTACTTAGATAGGCCAAATGGCTTAAAAGATATATGTTTAGCAGAATTTGTAGCAAATTACAATCATAATAACAAAAAATTGTCTATTCGAAAAAAATCAAAAATTATTAGATTTGTTTATTACAATAAATTCAAAGATTTGGAAAATTGGTCACGAGAACAATTATTGTTATATATCCCATTTTTTGAAGCTGAAGAATCTCTAAAAAAAGAAAAACCAACTTGGAAAGAAGCTTATGATGAAGAAATTGAAAAGATCTTTTTGATGCGAAATTTTTTCAATTATCAAATTACAAAAGAATCATCAACAGATTGTGGTGATGATGACGAGTGGATCAACTTACAAGAAATAGCATCTAATTTAGCAACTTCAAAAGATTTTAGCTTGTGGAATGATTCATCTATTGAAAATACCCAATCAATACCGATTAGTATGAATGTGGAAAAATATGATTTAACTACAGATATTTATATAAAACCATATTCTAATTATTCATATAAAAGTACATTACAAGATAATAATTGTATCTTAGAATTAATGAAAGAAGAAGAATATTTTAAAATACTTTGATTATTAAATGAAGAACAAAGAGCAATTTATGATGATGTAATGTATAGAAAAAGAGTTCATTTTGATGAACCAATATATTTATTTCTCACAGGAGGAGCGGGAACTGGAAAGACATTTACTCTTCAAGCTATTGTACAAGGATTGTTGCGTATGTATCACAAAGATTTAAAATCAGATCCTTTAAAAACAAAAGCATTGTTAATGGCATTTACAGGCAAGGCAGCATTTAATATTGGCGGAACTACCATACATTCAGCTTTACACATTCCCATTAATCAATCACTTTCAAATTTTGGAAAATTATCGTCGGAAACACTTACCAAATTAAATGAACAATATGAACAATTAAAATTTATAGTTATTGATGAAATATTAGTGGTAGGTGCTAGAATGTTAGATGCCGTGGATCAAAGATTGCGTTCAATCAAACATGTACAAAACAAATTTTTTGGAGGTTTGGATGTAATAGTCACTGGAGATTTTTATCAAGCACCACCAGTACGAGATAGATGGATATTTCAAAAACTTGATCTTGGACTTAATGCTATAGCACCAAATTTTTGGCATGAATACATTAAATGTTATGAATTAAATACTGTTATGCGCCAAAATGATGTGATGTTTATCAACATATTAAATAGATTTAGGAAGGCATTGCATACTATAGAAGACATAGACACAATAAATAATTTGTGTTTAAAACAACCTCCAACAAATTCACTAATTCCTTATTTATTTTATATCAATAAAGATATGATTCCGCACAATAATAAAGTGTTTCTTAATGCTGAAGGGCAAACATATCATTTTGAAGCAACAGATATTAGGCATCCTTCTTTACCATCGTCTTATCAAATTCCAAATAATCCAAATTTGACAGCAGGACTTCATACAACCATCAAAATCAAACAAAATATGCTTGTAGAACTTTGCAATAATTATGCAATTTTTGATGGACTTGTTAATGGAGCAGATGGTTTATTTAAAGCAACAACATCATTTTCTAATAAATCTTACATTTGGATACATTTTTTTAATATAAAAGTGGGCAATGCTACAAGACTTTCTAACTCTCATTTGTATACAGATGTAAATATAGATTCTACTTGGACTCCTATAGAACCAATTGTTAAAGAAATTAGAATTAGTAAAAATCAAACACATCTCATAACCCGTAGACAATTTCCTATTCAACTAGCTGCTGCAAGAACAATTCATCGATCTCAAGGTTTGTCATTGGATGATGTTGCTTTTAATCCATTTGGTGTGAATAAACATGGATTGGCTTATACAGCTTTATCACGCATACGAACTAAAAGAAAATTGTATCTACTAGCTCCGTTATCAAAATCCAACTTCCAAGTAGATGTACTAGTACGTGAAGAAATGGAAAGGTTAACAACACAAGCAAAATGGCATTTACTTGTACCAATGTTAAAACCATTACGTCATTCTCATATAATCATTCAAAGTATCAATATAAATTCTTTACGAAAACATCATTTGGATTATAAAAATGACCATAATATGCAAGCTTCACATATTTTGTGTTTTCAAGAAACTAAGATAAATGAAGAAAATGAAATAAGTGAATTAATTGATACATCTAGATATAAATTTATCCACATTAAAGATAAATATGGCTTGCTCATGATGTATGAATATCAAATGCAATGTGCATCATTTCAAACAAAGACTTGTAATGGGTCGGAGTTTATAGTAGCTTCTTTTAATCTGAGAACTCGTAACGCAATATATCTTATCTCATTATATCGTAGTCATTCAACCAAAATTACAAATTTTTTGGAAATTTTAGAAATTTTAGTAAATGAAGCACCAATAAAATGTCCAATCATTATTTTAGGTGATTTTAATGTAGATTTATCTAATGACAGTATTCAACATTATGAAATTGAAATGATTTTACATAGCATGAACAAAAATAATCTTAAACAAAAAATTTTGACATCAACTACCCAAAAAAATTCTTTAATAGATCATATATGGTCAAACATACCTGGAACTGATACAAAATATGGAGTTACAGATGCCTATTGGCCTGATTATCACAAACCTATATTTTGTGCTTTTAAATTGCCAAGTTCATTACCAAAATATTAGACAAATCCAATCATTTCGTTTCACATAACTTTGATAATATAAATTTACTAAATTGTTCTTTCATGTTAAAATATTGGCAAAGCTTAAAAATATTAGCTGATACGATCTTTAGGAATGATGCCAACAAGTTTCCCAAACTAATCTTCAAGACAAGCCCTTGGATAAGGCAATTGGAATACATACAACAATGAATTTTAATCTAAAGAAAACTTTTTGGATGATTTACAATGGTGAGCTCATCACCTCAATCTATTTCTTATGCACAGTTTTTAATGTATCTCCTACAGAAATCTAATTTTCTTCTTAAAACTGACAATTGTGATACATTCATTCTCCAAAACAACTTATAAGTATCACCTAATAAGTCCAAAATTTGTTGCTCTCATTCAACAAGTAAGCCATTGTTCTCCAAGATAAAAGCCAAATACTCCAAAATAGGACAACCAATTCCAAACAATAGTTGCTCTTGTACTAAATATTTTTTGTAAATAAATTTATTTCTTTTATAAATTTGAATAAAATTTATTTATGAATTCAAATAAAATATTCTTATAAATTAAAGAAGAATATTCTTATAAATTGAAGAAGAATATTCTTATAAATTAAAGAAGAATATTCTTATAAATTAAAGCAATTTTTTTTTTGAATTGAATTATAAGAGTAGTTATTTATAAATTAAAGTATCTACAATATTATTGTAAGTAAAGTAAAATGTTTTTATAAATTAAAGTAATTTTTTTTCTAAATTAAATTAAAACATCTTTATATATAAAAGTTAAACATTTTGATAAATCAAAGAAAATTTTCTTTATAAGTTAAGATAAAACGTTTTAATGATTTAAAGTAATTTTTTTAGAATTTAAAGTAAACTAGTATTCTAAAGTAAAAAAAAACTTAATGCAAACCTGAAAAATAAATAGATTATATTACAATTATTAATTTTCTTGTTGTTATATTTTATAGATATTTTGTAATATATTTCATATTGATTGTGTTGTATACAATTTTTTGTTATCAAGCACCACCTCGCACCTAGAGCAATCTTTATTTCATATATTTTTTCAAGTCTCAAAGCTACAATTCAATTATGGATATGATGGATGTGGCAAAAATTGCTATTAACAAAAACAAAGATGATCCAAATTTTGACCAAAATATAACTAAATTTAATTTACAGGTTATTTCATCATATCCTTATACCGTGGGAGATTGTTTCTTTGATTCTATATCATATCTCAAATTTATAAACACTGATGCTCATTCTGAAGAGAGAGAAGAATATTCAGATTTCTTACGTGAAAAAGCTATGGAGAAATTTCAAGAGGAAATTAAAGCTAAAACAAAAATGGCTGAATATTCAATTAAAGAAATCAAATAATTATTTGAAATTATGAAAATTTCATCTATTGATGAATATATTGCCAAAATGAGTGTATCTCATAGAAAATCTGGGTTGCAAAGTTTGTGGGCTAATCTTACACTTCATTATTGGGTAACAAAAGCCATACAACAACCTATTTATGTATGGAATAAAAATGAAGCTGGTATAATATTGGGTTGGGCAGAAGAATATTTAGATAGAGAGCAAATACACTTGGTTTGGTCATTGGAGCATCGTCATATAGAACCCATCATTCCTATTGTTTCAAGTATAAAAATCTCTATTCCAACACAATCTCAAGAAATTATAAACTTAAAAAATGATGATATTTTAACCAATATCAATCCTATTGAAAGAAAAAATAAAAAATTAAAAAGAACTATTGATAATAACACTTATAAAGTAAGTCCTTATTCTTCAAAAGAAATTGATGAAGGTTATGTATTTGGAAAAGATTTCTTTTGTGAAATCCCCATACACCATGTCAAAACCCCTTCCTTATTAACAAATGAAAGAACTGTAAATAAAAAAAATGGTGAAAGAATTTTTGAATTATTGAAGGACAACGATACACAAATGTCAAATCTCTTATTACGACCAACACATTTCAAGCTGAAGGATCATAATGAAGATGTCACCGAAATTCCAATTACTAGTAAGTTATTTTATCAAATGAACAGTTCATTTTCTATTTGCTACAGACTCAGCATACTATGCATAGTATGCACAGTGTGCATACTATGTGCACAGTGTGCATATTATGTGCACAGTGTGCATACTATGTGCACAGTGTGCATACTAGTGCACAGTGTGCATACTATGTGCACAGTGTGCATACTATGTGCACAGTGTGCATACTATGTGCACAGTGTGCATACTATGTGCACAGTGTGCTTACTATATGCACAGTGTGCGTACTATATGCACAGTGTGCATACTATATGCACAGTGTGCATACTATATGCACAGTGTGCAGAGTATGCACAGTATGTATAGTATGCATTGTGTGCATACTCTGCACTTTTGAAATTAATCCGTTAGGGTACACAATAAGAAGAATATACTCGAATTTTTTAAAAAAAAATTTTTAATGATTTTTTACAGGTACAAAAATGTTCAGGGTTGTCACGGACGTCCGGGACGCTCGGGATGTGGGGACGTCCGCGGACGTCCGCCAGCGCCACATGACGTCTTGTGACTTAGAAAAAAAAAATCACCTGCACAGGTTTCACCCCAGGGTGAAACTTCACATTGAACGGGGAGGGAGGGGTTGCGGGAGGAGAAAGCGGCCGTCGCCGCGGTGGAGGGGGCCGTCCCCGGCGACGGCCCCTTGCTATCGCCGCGGGGGGAGGGCCGTCGCCGCGGTGGAGGAGGCCATCCCCGGCGACAGCCCCTTGCCGTCGCTGCGGAGAGGGGCCGTCGCCGCACTTTGGGGGGCCGTCCTCGGCGACGGCCCCTTGCCGTCGCCGAGGTGGGGGAGGGCGTCCCCGGCGACCGCCCCTTGCCGTCGCCGCGGTCGGGGAGGCCGTCCCCGGCGACGGCCGCGGAGACGGCCGCAAATTAAAAAAAGAAATTTCCGAATCTTAAAATCCTCATAACTTCTTCAAAACGTATCCAAATCGGGCTTATGAGGTGTTTTTTGGCATCTACATTTCTTGTAGATGCCAAAAAATATCTCATAAGTCCAATTTGAACAAGTTTTGAAGAAGTTACGGGAATTTCGAGATTTTGGGGAGTTGAGGGGTCGGCCGTCGGCGGAGACGGGGGGGGCCGACCCCGCTGACGGCCGTGGAGACGGCCGGCCGTCTCCACGGCGACGGCCGCAGGGACGGCCCCCCGTCCACGTGGAGGCGGGGTCTCGCAAGGCCTTCCTTCTTCTCTTGGGTTTTCTCTAGAGACGGCCTCCCCTCCCCTCCTCCCCTCGTCCAACCTTGACAAAATAAATTCTATTTCTAGATACTTTAAAAACAAAATCATTACCGAATTAGAAATTTCAGACATATCCCTGAAATCATGGAAAATGTCCAAAAGATTTTGTAATCGGGATTGTGGGATCCGCCTTGATGTTGGGGTATACTTTAGAAGAAGATATTTATGCCGTTCAATTGTTGGTGCTCTACTATGGTTTGCAAATATAATCCCAATGTCTAGAAGGAAGATTACATTTGTTTTGGAAATGAAATTATGGCCCATGGGCCTATAGAAGAGGGAGGTATACAATGGGTGGTACAACTTAAAAGGTAATGAGAAGCTAATAAAAAATAATATTCTTTTATTTGAAGACATTATTTCGTTAGGTAATAAAATTAAAGGAGAAATCGACATGGATTTCTTACATTAATATGACAAGTTTGTATGTTTTTGGCTTTAATTTTATATGGCAAGACAAATCCTTTTTTCCATAATTGGAACATTGGAATTAAAAAAGGATAAACTTGAAATTTAGAAATGAATTTGAATGAGAGGATTTGGAAGGTATGTTGTAGAGGAGTAACACTTAGAAATTAGATTTCAAATCAAATTAGATAGAGGTTGAAATTGTGTGAAGGAGGTTGGGGGACACATTAAAAATAGTATTGAGGATTGTAAAGTTGAATTAGAAGTCGAAGATGGTCGACAAAAAATTCATTATAAGTGATAGAGGATAGAAATTTCAATACAACAAATTTTAGTTCTAGTAATAAATAAATTGATTTATTAATTAAAAAACCAAACAATTTGACAAGGGTGGATGTTTAATTTTAAAAGGTGAGTGAATTTTGAAGGTTTGGGAGTAGACATTAAAAGAACTGTTTTTTGCTTTTGAAATGAAAGATATGCTAGTATTACATTTGAGTACTTGGGCAAGTGAATGCCACATTGTTTGCCTTCCATTCCTTTTAGACAAACACCGGTCTATATGGCTTAAAGTTTAACAAATCTCGTCAATTTTTTATTCTGAGACTTATGAATTTTTTCCATCTTAAAGGTGATTCATAATCATTATTTTTATGAATTAAGGACATAACATGTGGATTCATCTAAATGTGGAAATACAAACACATACTTCATAGCCAAAAATTTATATTTGTTTATTTATTTATTTAAGTATTTAATTATTTTGTATTCTTTCCTTAGTCTCCGATTCTATCTTTTATTTTTATACTTTTTCCATTTGCCTTCCATTCTATCTTCTTGTTATTTTATTATTACACTATTATTCCATTCTATACTCTTAACTTTTTATTATTACACTATTTTTCCATTCTATCGTCTCTTTAGTTTTTTATCTTAACATTATTCTTCCATTTTATCTTCTCATTTTCCTATCCTTCCATTCCTCTCCCATCATCTATTTATTTATTTAATATTCCTCTAATCTGTCTCCCATTCTATCTTTTTACTTTTGCCTATCGGAAGAAAGGAAAAATAAATAAAAGATTAGGGGATTATATTATGTACAAGACAATAATAAAAAACAGACAATTGAAATAAAATACAATATGACAGTAAATGAAACATAACAAATAACCGCGAGATAGACAAACTACAATGGGAAAAGGTTTGAAGGAAATAGATGTGTATAGAGAAGATAGATATCAAGGGAAAAAACAAAAAATAAAAAAAGTACATGAGAGGTAATAATAAATCAAAAAGATAATTAGAATAAAAGATCAAATAAAAAATAATAATAATAATTGCAAGAGTGGAAATGACATACAAGAAGAAATGAGGAGTATGAAGTGAATAGAAAAAACCATGTCATGGGAATAACATTATGGCAAAACAAGAAACTAAATAAAAATATCCAACTTAGAAAGGACTTTTTTCTTAAAGATTAAAGGATTAGATAAAGTACGAGACAATAATTGGAAAATAGTTAATTATAATTACATAGAATAAAATGGTATTTGAAAACATAAGAAATAAGTTCAATAACACTAAGATATACAAACTACAGTGGACATAATTTTAGATACCCAAGAAAGCAATTAATTAGGAAAAGATCATTTTCATGGAAAAAAGGATTTGTCTTGCCATATAAAATTAAAGCCAAAAACATACAAACTTGTCATATTAATGTAAGAAATCCATGTCGATTTCTCCTTTAATTTTATTACCTAACGAAATAATGTCTTCAAATAAAAGAATATTATTTTTTATTAGCTTCTCATTACCTTTTAAGTTGTACCACCCATTGTATACCTCCCTCTTCTATAGGCCCATGGGCCATAATTTCATTTCCAAAACAAATGTAATCTTCCTTCTAGACATTGGGATTATATTTGCAAACCATAGTAGAGCACCAACAATTGAACGGCATAAATATCTTCTTCTAAAGTATACCCCAACATCAAGGCGGATCCCACAATCCCGATTACAAAATCTTTTGGACATTTTCCATGATTTCAGGGATATGTCTGAAATTTCTAATTCGGTAATGATTTTGTTTTTAAAGTATCTAGAAATAGAATTTATTTTGTCAAGGTTGGACGAGGGGAGGAGGGGAGGGGAGGCCGTCTCTAGAGAAAACCCAAGAGAAGAAGGAAGGCCTTGCGAGACCCCGCCTCCACGTGGACGGGGGGCCGTCCCTGCGGCCGTCGCCGTCGAGACGGCCGGCCGTCTCCACGGCCGTCAGCGGGGTCGGCCCCCCCCCGTCTCCGCCGACGGCCGACCCCTCAACTCCCCAAAATCTCGAAATTCCCGTAACTTCTTCAAAACTTGTTCAAATTGGACTTATGAGATGTTTTTTGGCATCTACAAGAAATGTAGATGCCAAAAAACACCTCATAAGCCCGATTTGGATACGTTTTGAAGAAGTTATGAGGATTTTAAGATTCGGGATTTTTTTAAAAAAATTTGAGGTAGTCTCCGCGGCCGTCGCCGGGGACGGCCGGCCATCTCCGCAGTCGGCCACGCGGACGGCCGCGGGATCGGACGGCCCTCCGCGGCCGACCATGCCGGCGGCGGGCCGTCCGATCCCGCGGCCGTCGCCATGGCCGACCGCGGGGACGGCCGCGGGATTCGACGGCCTGTTGTCGGCCGCGGCGATCGGGCGGTCCCCGATGGCCCGCGCCGGGGTCGATCCGGGCCGTTGGATCCCCGGCCGTCTCCGTGGCCGTCCCCGCGGTCGGCCACGGCGACGGCCGCGGGATCCGGCGGCCTTGGAGGGCCGCCCACATCCGACGGCCCGCGATGTGCCTGCACGGCCGGATTTTGGCCGTCGGATCGAGGTGCGGCCGTCCCTAGCGACCCTGCGGCCGTCCCTGCGAACGGACGGCTGAGATGGGGCGTGGTGGCGGGATCGGCTGATCGGACGGTTGGGGGATGTTTTTATCCCCCCGGGGTCGCAGAATTATTACCGCGACGTAATTCTCGAGCGCTGGGGACGCCACGTCCGGGACGGGGGACGTCCGGAGCCGGGTCGAACGTTTATTTGAACAACCCTCAAAATGTTCCATGATGAATTGGAGAAGCTTCTTCAAAACACTCCCCAAAAAAAGATTGAATATTATTTAGCAAATAATGTGATATTTGAACTAGTAGATGGACAACATGTGGTTTATGCTTGTAGAGTCATTGCTCATAAAAAATTACAAGCTAAAGAAATTTAAAATGAAGATTATGAAGAGAAATTCACTTCTAGACTTTCTAATATAATTTTATATGATGAAGTTCATGAAGACAAATATCTAGCCTTGTCATCGAATTCAAATGAGTTTCATTTAAAAAGGAAAGCATAAAGTACAGTTGGGGAAAAATTATCAAAGATAAGAAAACTTTTTCATCATTATGGAGATCCAGATCCATTAAACAGGGAAGATGACAATGAACGTGTAAAACTTATGAAAGTTATGTTATATATCCTTCACATACAAGATCAAGAGATTACAAGTCTGGGTAAATTAAATGACAAATTGGCTGATTGGACAACACACGTTTTTATACATGATGAACAATGTTATGAGTCTTTGCAACAATTATGTGATGCATATGACCACAAAAAAATATTTTATAATAATAATTTAAAAGACAAATATTCAATAGATCCATACTTGCTTCAAAAGCCTATGGAAATTTCATGGCTACGACCATGGAAAGGATTAAACTCCAATGATTACATAACATTAAGCAATGCTTGCTTAAAATCTCCACAAACCTATTTTTTTGAAGGATACAATATCAAAAATGGTATATTTAAAACTCATACAATTAATTATTTATCAAATAAAATGAAAATAACTAATGCTGTCAATAATGTATACCGTTGGTTTGAATTAAAAGACAATCCTTTTACTCTTGATTCAGATTTTGGAACATGTGATATATCAAAATTTCAAGATGAAAGGATGCTTGAGATTTTAGCTGAGTCCAATAATTCTATCTTTATAAAAATATGGGGCACATTAAAACAAATTAAAGAATTACCTAATTATGAAAGATACATTCCTCCACTCATATCTGATCATTACAAATCAATTAAATTTTTATTGAACCAATCAATGGTTCCAAGCTCTTCTAATTTCTGGACATGGAATGAGAAAATTCAAAGTCCTATTTTAAATAAGTCCATTGAAATTTTTGCAAAAATTGGAAACTTTAATATAACTTCCTATGCTCTTTCAAATGATTCCTTATTTGTTTTTGATACACGACGCCAAGGAGTTAATGGACGGCATTGGTCCAAGAATGATTATACTTTATTTGGAACAAATTTTAAAAAAATGGACTTCTTCAATTTCACGTTGGAATGTAATTCTGTTATTGCCAATAGACACCTCTGCACATGAGATACTTTCTTATCTTGAAATAAATGATGAACATATTGTAATGCAAGGCATTTGGGGGTATCCTAAACAACATGAAGGCAAAATTTTACAAGATAATAATCAACAAAACTCAATATGTTTTCAACAAAAATCTGAAATTATTTTTATTTTCTCTTACCAAAGTCAAAGTGATCCATCTTTAAATTTTCCATTAAAGTTTTTAAGTGAACCGTTGCCACTCATATTTACTAAAGATGAAGTTCAATACGTTTCTAGTGAAAGAGCAATATTAAATTTTAATTACTTAATAGAGTGTTATTTACCACAAGATTGGGATTTAATCTTGATTGGAAATACTTTTAATGTAGAAGGTTTAATAAAATCCCCTCTTTTTGTAGGAACTAAAATATACGTGTTAGATCCATCTATAGAAAAAATAGAGAATTTAAATAACCAAATTTTAAACATTAATTGAAATGACTTAGTTATCATTTGATAAAATTATTTTAATAAAAATTGTATTATTTTTAAGTTGAATTTAATTTCATTTAAAAAAAAATATAAACTATCATTATTGAGGACAGAGCCTCACGGTTCCACCGTTCTTGTTTGAATTGGTTCAAGTGACTTCATTGGATCAAGGGTTGCCTGCTTATGTACTTGTCTTCTTCATTTCAAGCTTGTTGCTCTTGTTGTCTCCACTAGCTGAACGACACATATGCAGCTCGGGGCATCTGTTCCATCACTTTGGGCAATTATAGCATCACTTCGTTGATAACCAAGGTCCTTCCCCTAACGCTAGGGCTGCTTTAGACTTCAATCGATTGGGAAGGTGGAAGATGAACTCCACAAGCAGAATTTTTCTTCACTTTCTCATTCTCTAATCTGCTTGATGCCCACAGGCATTTGAACGGGGGACTGCACAGTTGCTCTGAATTCCATAGAAGGTGCTGGCACTCCCTCCGCAGAGCAGCAACGACGCTTTTCCCATAGCATAATTGGATCGCTCAAGGACACAAGCAGCCAGTGGATGTGGATATGGCTTTGGCCATGGCTATGGCCATGGTTATGCCGAGCTTTACAGGTAGCTTGGCTCTGAAAGATAGGGTGTAGGGTTTCATAAGACTCGAACACTGAATGCATGCGTTGAAATCCTGCTGTGGCATTCCGAGAGATGTTTCAGCGAGAATGTGATGATTGGACAACTTTGTTACACACAGAAATTCACCCGAGTTCTTCAAGACACCATGTGCTCCGGTGCCAGAAGCATATTATCCAGCTACAGTGGGGACCATAACGTTAGAAACGTTCAGATCAACACTGGCAAATTCTAAGTGGGGCTCACAAGCGCCTGAGCAACTGTCTCGCTGCATGATTTCTCTGAGTTCTTCTCTCTGGGTTCAGTGGATCGTTGCTCCGATACTACTGTGAGATCGTTGATGGTTTGAGTTCGTCTTTATTTTGGGGGAGGTAGCCTGGATTATTTTCATCTCTGCATTCTAGAGCGTGGTTCTGGAGTTTAGGTGTTTGGTTATATGGCTGATGATTGAAGATGTAAGTTATTTGCTATTCTTGATGGTTTCGGCCAGCTTATTCCACACAATACCATTAAGATCGATGAGGCATCAGATGATGCTGCTTTTCGGGAGGTGTCTTTGAACGAGTATTACATGTGGCTTGCCATGAGTTGGGTCACGAAGATGTCGTTCACGGGAGTGTGATTTAATCGGCGTGCAATGCACAATGCACTCCGAATACAAAGGACGAAATCGCATTAACCATGTGCGAGAACCTATGTCGCAACGCTGGTTGCAAAGGAGGGTGGTGATGGCTATCTATTTCCTTCTGGGTGACGATGACATTAACTTAGATGACGAATCTGAGTTTAAGGCGACGGTGAAGATAGTGGAACTGGCCATGCGATGCCTTGTCGCATGGTTTTGTGAAGCTGCCGGATCTTTCCAATTACTCCGAACTTCTGAAGCATTGGGATGAAGTTTTGACTCCAAAAACTAGAGTAGAACAGAAATCCAACCCGACAAATTTGATTGATATTTGACTCAGGATGAAAAAGAAATGATTCTCCAATTTATTTATTTTTATTTTGTTTTTGTGTAGACTCTCCAAAATTTGATCCTTAAAATATGCTATGAGGGAATCTTTTTGGTTTTCTTTTTTGGGACCAAAGTTTTCCTTTCAAGAGTAAGATCTTAGGCTTCATGTTCCATGTAAGGTGGAGGCACCTGTGACCAACCAGTTAAGAAATTTGCCACTAAGATTGGAGGTGTATAAGTTGAGGGAGATTTTTCCTCGAAGGGGAAATAGGTGTAAGGAGGAATGCAACTTTAAATGTCATGTTTACTTCAATATTGAATTTACTATGATTTTTGAAAGACATTTTTTTTGTAATACATATGACCGATATGTAGGCCCACCTAAAACCGACCACCAAGACACCAAGACCACCAAGACACCAAAACTTCATCACTGTACTACCAAAATATTCCCAAATGATTCTCTTTGATTCCCTTTCTACCAATCATGCTTGATACTTTCTTCTAGATCTCCCAAGATTTAGAACAGTAAGTGGTTGGAAATGGAGGTCGGAAATGGAGAAGTCTACTGATTAGTTATGGGTACCTGGTCGGCTATGGGTGCCTCCACCTTATCAGAGAACTGGTAACATTACCATACCGGAGACTGCATTATTAATGTCGTCCATTTCACAAGAAAGCCTGCTCACTGACTAACGCCATCACGACATCCATCCATCGCCCTCAACTCCTCATCCATGGATGAATGTCGGTGGCACTCCAGTATTCCAGTCATCACTTCATGTCTGCAGCTCTCCTCATCCACGGATGAATGCAGGTTTTAACCCTTCCTGGGCTGCTGTCATAGACCCATTTTATGACGTTTTGCACAGGAAGCTACATCCCACATAAATGGTAGTTGCTTTTGTAACCCAATGCTTATACTACTGTACATTGATAGCTGGTTTGTTCATAAATGATTCTAAAATTCCAAAAAAAAAATTGGAAGTTTTTTAAATGGAAAATTAAAAATATGAAAATATTACTTTATGTGATATTTGTTTGTTTTAATCCATTTAGTATTATTTAGTATATTTTCTTAACAATGAAAACTATAAAATTAATTTTTTGGAAGACAAACTATATTTTTTCAAAAAAATAATAGTATTTGTTTAAGGGTAAAACAAACCTACTATCGTAGTACGGTAATCACCATAACTTTATGATACCCTACAATACACCTGAGATGCTAAGGTGATACCACAATGATATCCGTAAAAATCACATCATGCCATTACTACATATTTATAGCATAGTGAAAGTTTTGACTGAATTGCATTCCTTTTTAACTTTCTCCTTTTGCAAATTCAGCAGCCCCATTCTATGGAAGAACTGAACAAAATCTAGCCACTATAGGCTGCTCTTCCAGAACTCCAAAGGAATCACACCCAAACACCGCTACTACAGCACTCCCAAATCCAATCTCTTCTATACCAGTCATAGATTACAAATCTCCAAATCTAAACAGTACATAGATGGAACCATTCTCACCTTCCTCCGAGCACTCTGGTCCTGACTTTGAGAGCAAAAAAATCAGATGTAATCCGCTGATCGCAGTAAACAGTGACTTGGCAGATCGATACTTAATACGGCATCCTCAGAATGCGCACATGATACAATCGGATGCTGCACATCGTCCCGTTTTGGCATAAACGCGGTTGCTTTTCGCCATCGTCGATGAGTTTTTAGGCTCAGGAACCGGTCTTGCCGAAGGTTCAGAAATCAGATGCCTCGGATCCTGTGACTAGGTGATGGTAGGGAGCTCATTCTTGTCTTCTGTAACTTGTCGAGCTCAGGTGAAGGGTGAAGTCGTGTCTAGCAAGGTTGCAGTCGTTGTCTGTGTTTGAGGGACGGTGAACTTGCTCTGTGTGTGTGTGCATTCTTTGCTGGGATCACTTGTGGGTTGAAGGGTTAGACTAGTAAGTGCCACAATGGAGGGGTTCTTCAACACACTCAAGAGCTCGGGGCTCGTGGACGCCGTGAAAGACATGGCCTTGGATGCACTTCATCTCAACGATGACAAGAAAGGTAGTGTCTTTGTCGAATTCTGGATTCCCACTGTGTTGTTGAGATTGGCTTAAGGTTTTTGGGGTTAGATCTAGACGAGGGTAGGTCTAGCATGCCGTTTTATGTGCAAGGTGTGGTTCAGAGAGCAGAGTTCAAAGAGTTTTGCTTTCTGAGCAGTTTTGTTGAATTTTACTCTAGATAGTTTGGGTACTCCACCGCGCATCGTCTAGGTTGCGAGTGTTGCTTTGCAGTGAGTTTAGGTAGCGCACTAGTTTCGCCTGAATTGAGGAAGCTTACTGTAGCGTTGGTGAGCTCGAGCATCCGTAGTGCCGTATTTGCATTACCTGTACCGGGCATCTGGTGTGCTCTTTCCGACTAGCCATCATTCGGACCCTGTTTTTTGGCCTCTTGTTGCAGCTTTGTGAATATGATTGTAAGATTATGGCACTTCAGCTTCTTGTGGTGTTGCGAGAAGTATACATTTGTTTTACTTCATCTGGAAGCACAAGCGTTCTTGGAAGTGTTTTTAGGTGTTGTGGGCTGGTCCGATGTAAGTCTTAAGTGTGGGTTTGAATATATTTTGCAGAAGAGAATGTCGACTCAAAGCCGCGTCGACATGAGTCTTCCTCCTCCTGGGGGCCAACTCCACAGGAAGCTGAATCCGGCGACTCGCAGCCTGAGTGGCGCAGACCACGCCCAGCACGCAATGACGATGATGAGTCTTCCCAATCTGAATGGCAGCGTCCACGTCCGTCTCGCAATGAAGACGAGGAGTCTTCTGGGTGGAGGCGTCCTCGCCCGGAGCGAGAGGAGGAGCGGCCGTCTGGTGGCAACTGGGCCCAGGTGCTCGTCTTTCTGCGCTTGGTTTCCAGTATAGGAGGACAATTCTTCTGTCACATGGAATTTTTTATATGTGGTGTTTATCTTTTCGCCAAATTTTCTGTCGATCATGCTGCACATTTAGAATCGCACTTAGATATGATTATCGATTAAAACAAGCGCTCCTTTTGAAAGAAATTGGTGGTGAGAAACTATCGCCGTGCTCTTGGAGGCAAAGTGGGAGCCTTACATTCAAATAAGGGGTAATACGTTGACGCCAAACTTTGTGTGTGCAGGTGGTAGGTGACCAGGAAGATGGTAACCAAGGTGGCGGCCGACGTCAAGGAAACGACGGCTGGCAACCCGCAGGTCGCAAGCAGAGGCCTCATCGGCACCCGAACGATGAGCAGGCAGAAGAGTACCGACACGACGCTAGTGCGCAGCATTATGCAGATGAGGCTTCTGCCAACGTCGAGCCAACGGAGGAAGAATTGGCCGACCTCTCGGCTGCTTGCAACCGTCTCTGGGAGCTGGATCTGAACAGACTGACACCAGGCCAAGACTACGAGATTGATTGCGGGGATGGAAAGAAGCTGTATAACAAGGAAGACATGAGCGGAGACTCACTATTCAAGTTCTTGGACGAGGGCGTGTTCAAACGCCCTACCTATGCTCGTTTCTACCACCTCTTGGATAATTATCACGCTGATGAGTCTAAGCGCGAAGAGCTCTCGGCAACGGAGGAGCAAGAGCAGGTGGCCTTCCTTGAAGAGATCAGTCGCACTGCTCCTATCAAGTATCTGTTGAGGTATCTCGCCGAAAAGAGAATCGTGTCAGGCAACATGGAGGAGTTTAAGCAGACATTGCGCACCTTATGGTTTAGGTTCTACAATCGTGGTGGCACACAGAATGCTTCTTCTGCTTTTGAGCACGTCTTCGTTGGAGAGATCAAACGCCAAGGAGAAGTGTCAGGCTTCCATAACTGGATTCAGGTACACCAATACACAAACTGAGGCTAATCTACTGAAAAACCGAATTCTAAAGACATGGGGATTTAACCTTTCATTGTGAGCCTGACCATTTTATCTGTGTGCCCCTTTCAGTTCTATGTGGAGGAGTCAAAAGGAACTGTAGATTACCAAGGATATATTCTACCCAGGAGGCGTGGTGGGGACTTGGTAAGTTTCTGCATTGATGTTCACCTCTTTCTATGTTCCAGCAGTTGCTAGATTTGTGAGACTAAAGCATTTGCCACTTCCTGATATTGTGGTTGATCTGTACAGCCGGACTCACAATCACAACTTCTTACGGTCCAATTCGACTGGAATGGTGTGCGAAAGGAACAAAGCAGTGTTATGGTCGGCGTGAGCCCAGAGTTCGAGTTGGCATTGTACACTTTGTGTTTCTATGTGGGAGAGGAAAATAACAATGTGGACTTGGGCCCTTACAGAGTGAACGTCAAGTGCTATCACATGGGTGAAGACAGGATTGGGTCCGTCTTTCCAATCGCTCTAGATTAGGTCATTGTTGGGGCAGCTGTAGAGGAGCATGTTTACATAGCTCAATTCTTTTAACGTATTTCTCTTTTCTTCAAGTGCCATAAGCTGATTGTCCTGTTGGCGGAGAGCACGGGGCATGGAACTTGATTCTATGCTTCAACATTATGTAAGGAAGATCAGGATCATCTTGGTAAAATGAGATTCTAGTTTTGTGTACAATGGTCTTGAAACAGGGAATTCTAGGTAGTTGTCTTTTAACTCTGGTGGTATCATCAGATTCTTGAAGTAGAGGTATGATTGAAAACTTTTAGAGCTTCTGACAAGTTGTCAATTAGTCTCCTTTTACTGCTGAAGAACAAATCTCGGATTTTTCTCTAATAATATAAACACAAATGGTAGACATCCAGCAAAGAATCTTTGAATAAAAGCGTTGAAAATATGAAATTAAACCGAGGTAGAATCCATAGCCATACAATACTTCATTATGAAATGATATCTAACCAATGCTATAAATGTTTACAGATCGTTTGGTCCTTTCTGTTCCTGGTGCAGTATGCACCAGTCAACAAATTATTTATCTAGTATCAATATCTAAGTGCCTGTAGATGGCTAGGAGGGTTCTGCCAATATATGCTGCACGGTTCATTCCTTGCCTGGTCGATCTCGACAATGTCCGATCATCGTTAGTCTGCCGAACGGCAAGCGACTGCTGGCTAAGTGCAAGATGGTGGAGGGTGAAGTGGACCTGGTAAGGTTTCATTTGCCCCAGATCCATTTTCGGTGATGAAAGCCATCTCCATGCCCCAAGTTTTGTGTCTCTCGAAGTGACAATGAAGCAACCATACACCTACGAAAACATTCAATGCACCACGTATTAGTCTTGCCCTCTTCTGCAGTAGACTGTTACATTCAGATAGTTTTGTGGTGATAATAGTTTCAATTTATGCTTTGCTAGAAACGTTGTTATCGACATTGTATTTTACGAAACGATATCGCTGTGAATCACCTGAATCCATAGCTGTTTAATCGCCTGTTAACCAATTTCTTGAAGTACTTAGAACGTAACTCACCTGGATTATTGGCTTGAAACCGCAGTGCAACCCATCCACCATTAGGTATAGAAATAGTATTAAACTTTGGCGGATCCACCAGATTAAAACCAGCAGGGTCAACATCTGGGTTAAAGTTGGTATAATTTCTTCCAACAACATAAAAATCATGACCATGTAGGTGGAACGGGTGATCCAGTATCCCGAACGCATTCACATTCTGAAGCACCAACTGTACAACATCATTAAACTGCAAAACTCTTGTCCGTGTCCCCCTGTTACCCAGTATGTAATTCCTATCAGGCTGAGATGTAAAATCCTCAAACACTGGAGGTAAGTCAGGCACATCTGTTGTAAACACTCCGGGAATATTGTTGTAGTAAGCCTCCAAGACAGAAGTATTCTGTGGGTCATCAAAGGTTGAGTTCTGGATTGTGCCGGCAATTTTTGTTGTGCATGGTTCTGAAGCGTTGCAGTTCACGCTCGCAATACCTGCCACATAAACAAGCTCTACATCGACTGTTTCAGGGAGGCTGTAGGGTTCGAGGCCCTTGAGGAATGATGTGTAATTATCGACTGGCATAAGGTTAAACATCGAAGGGAACTCTGGTGTTACTGGGGAGTCCGTGGAGTTTGAGCCTTCGTATTGTATAATTACAAGTGCAGGTGTTGATGGAGGTGGGGCCCCGACGTTGGGCACTTCTGCAACGTTGACACCACCGTAATATGATCCTGCAAAACAAACAAACAAACAAACAAACATCCTTTTGTCTGAATTTGAAGGACGAACCGGATGTTGAGATTTAAATTGCACATAAATATCCTCATACAACCTTCCTACTGCAAAATTGTTGTTACCTGTGTGTTAACTTCAACTAAGTGTGGCCTACATTGAGTTCAGCTTGAATCAAGAGTTTTTTCTTTGTATGTATGTAAGACCTCTAGGTGATGAATGTGTTATTTAATAGTTGAGAAAGAGACTCTATGAATTTTGTGATGCTTACCTATGGGTTGGTTGGCTGTGAGGAGGACATCAGTTGTCTGACCGGGAGTGATCACCACCACGTCTGTATCGAAAGGCTGAAGGTAGTTTCCATCAGCTCTAACTACTGTCAATGTGTGATTAGCAACTTTGAAGAAGTGGTCGTTGTTTAGTCCTGCGTTTGTAAGGCGAAGTAGATATGTTGAGCCGCTCGTAACTGGGAAGATTTGAGTATCTGGAAGCAACAGAGAACTCTTCATCATTGAAGTAGAAGAATAGATCTAGAATCTTGTGTTGTTATCCAGAGATGAAGAAGTTGTGTGATTCATTGAAGGCATAATCCCATCGAAGTATGTAAACATAATATTCATGTCATCCTGAACACATCAGTTTATAACTAGTGGATTAACTGTATTACCTGCTGGACAACCATACAAGGGTCCCGGCTCGCCATTGATAGTATTAGCAACGGTTGCATTTTCGACTGGATTCAACGTGTCAATGAAACCAAGTTCCACAACATTGGGGTCCTGGCTGAACCATTCTCCTGCAACCGGATGTAGGCTCACACGATCAGATTCATCAGTTAAATCCTTGGGGTGACCAATCTGGCAACAACAAAACTGGATGCACAGAATTAAGTTCACTAGCTCAAATCATCTTAAGGAAATTGCAAATTTCAGCAATATTTGGATCCTTGTTTAATTGTGAAACCACCCACCTGAAATAATGGAATATTCGGCAGCAACTTCTCCAAAAGGTGGGGCAGCTGCAGGGTGGACAATGAAGTGGCCATACATGGTTGCTCTCAACCAGTTGTTGTGGGCATGCCAGAAAAATGTCCCACTCTGGCCGGTTACTGTGAACTCATAGATCTGAGAGCTTCCAATATTCAAGGGGCACTGGGTTATATGAGCTGGTCCGTCGGCCCAGTTTGTCAAAAACTGAAATATTCCATGCCTGCGAAACAAATTACCTCAATTAATCTTTGATTTTCATATATCTAATAAACAATATGAAAGTATTTGACTTCCATCAATGAACTCTGGTAGATAATTTGAATGGATTACAGGACGCACCAGTGTATGGAGATTTCGTAGTTAGCGTTGTTGGTGACATTTATAACCACGGTGTCACCTTCATTAATCTCCACAGTGGGACCTGGGATTTGGCCATTCACAGTTGTGACGTTTGCAGAAAAACAGTTGTGTGTAATATTTGTGGTCTCAACCTGTACACACACACTCACCATTTAGCCAGATAAATGATAAACCTACACTCGACAAGAAAACGAAGGTTTTTGCAATTTCTAATAGCCTTCAATTCGGTTGCCCGAAGGATATGATTAATTCCAGAGGTGACGCTGCAGAGCACTCCTGGAGTCATTTTGAGAAGTTTTCATGTACTGTAAAGAAGTGGAGTAGTGAATCACTTACATTCCAGAATAGGAAGTGTGTCTCAGCTGCGGAGTGAGCAACTAAAACCAGGAGAGTAAAAATTGCAACCAAAAGCTTTGTAGGTTCCATGGTGAGGTCTATCGATCACTGCAGCTTGAAATAGAATGGATACGCACTGATGAATCGATGAACGACTTCAGGAATGATATTAACGTCGACGTCGGCTTTAGTTTCAGATCTGAAAACAGAGAAGCCATGGTGAACTGATGATTAGACGAACATCTAATATCGATCAGAAACTGAGACTTGTCAAATTGTCAAATTTATATTCATCTCACAATGAGTGGGAATATTGAGGGACATCACACAAACCTTGAAGAACTGCTTTCACAGCTCGAAGAGTTTCTGGCCGATAATTTGCATCACCCAACCTGGCTGATTGTTATCAACCCTGCTCGACATGAAAATAATCCTTCAAAAGCTCCACTCTAAGATACAAGCTGCAAAGTATACTTATGCCATGGCAAGTGTGTGGCAGTGTCAAGGCTCAGTCATCCCATTGGAGTGATCTGAGACTGAGCTGGTTCGCAATATATACTTGTTAGATGCAGACTCAGCTGAATCATGTAGAACATGGGAGAACACTCTAAGGTGGACCAGCTCCTGAGTTCGCTTCACGATCATCCAAGCTTTCTTCTGACGGCACTCTCCCATTGAAGGGCTTCGGAAGGTGGTGTGTTCACCTACGTGTACAAGAATATACAAACATTAGGTTCCTGATCACACTGAACTCTACTGTGAATGTTGAGTTGCCACATGCATGTGGTGTCTAAGTCAATTCATATTCTAGAACTGAAAATTTCTCGAGGAAGTTGCCCACTAGAAGGGCCACAGCTTGAGCTGTCTCAGAATACTTTTCTTAATTGAATTGTCGTATGTAATATGCAGCGGATGTTGAAGTCACTGAGTAGGATCAGCTGAATAGTCAGTATTAAAAACTATTATGAAGAGCTCTGCTGGTGACTTTAAATTTAAGGTACGCAAGCTGCTCTCTAAGCTACCATTGTTTACCAGCAAAATAATGAAATTAATATAAAAAAGCTTCCAAATTCCCACTGGTACACTGATCCCAGGTTTGTCAACCATCTAGCTACCTTTACTTCACAAGAGAAAAATTCCAGACAAATCCGGAGTGGGAAAATTATCCTTCACAAAGCCGATCTGTCAAACACTGTTTTAAAAGCGGAAAGTCGCTTGTGCACACAATTGGCATGTCCTAGATTGCATGTTGGTGGAGGATTCTTACACAGGTTTCTGTCTACAGTGACACCTGAGCCATTACGTAACAACACACTGGCAGGGCGTTGGCGATTCGTCGAATATCTCAACTCACTAGCACGTATGTTATTTATACGTGCACATCATATGCCCCGAAGCTTATCTGCAACCGTCCACAATATAGCTTGAGTGGGTGTGATCAAGTGCAGATCGAATTCCTCTCAATGCACAATTGAATGATTCTGGTTCGACATGTATGATCACGATTAGTGCGAAATTCGTAAGAGATTAATAGTGCCTGATGCACAAAGTACTGGACTTCTACATCTGATCATAATTCAGATTTATGCTCCTGTGTCAGGGGCTTATAAACCTCATGACATAAAAGTTTCTAGAACTTTGTGGTTTTATTTCTTATTGCAACTCCCAAGGATAAGAGATTGACAGGTTCTTTTCACCCTTCCCTTGATAGTGTTTTAACGGCCCGTGCATTTATTGTGGAAGATAGTACGTAAGTAATCAACTGAATACCGACTATCTTTGTTGTTGTGTTCCGGGTACAAGGGCACAAGTGGAACCACTTTGCTTGAATTTTGGGACATTCACAGATGGCGATCGATTGTCAACCTTTCCTATGCCAATCCTATTATTTATTACATAATTTGCATGGTTCAACCGCTACACCATGAACAATTCCAAGTAGTAGGCAGGGACTTTACGCTTTGAAATGATGTCACACCAAGTTAGCTTTTCGGTGAGACTTGAGTGTCTAGTGCCGTTTGATATTCTAATGCCGAGTTTGTTAACTTGCCTTGCATTTTACTTTACCTTACTGTTGTTCAACTGGGACCATATTTTTTATTTGATGCTCATCGTGATGCTAAGTTTGAACAAACAGGCCGTACGGTGTTATCTTCTTCCGGTACTTTTGGTAGGCCCACTGAAAATCCAGTCTACTGCAACGTGACAATTCGTAGCAGTTTTACATGGACATGGAGCAAAATTCTCAAGATCGATACGGTAAGTGCGAAACTCTTCCATTTTGCACATTTCTTAGATTCGGGCTCTTCCATCTACCTGATTTTCTACATTTTGCGGGGCAATTGCCCTGCGAAACTTTGTTAGAGGATTAAGTCCTAATCTTCAAAATTACTGAGGAGTTGAACTGACATGCTGATTAATCAAGAAGCTATTAGTGCACTCCGAGAACAATTTCTCTCAACGAAGAGAATAAGAGAGGTCTATCTCTTTTAGTGTCACCTTGAAGCTTGACTCATGCTCGGGAAATAGTTGCGGCATCCTTGTAATAGCAGCACTGAAAGAGTCCTCAATCTTAAATATAAGAAACCAAAAATTTGTGTAACAAATTTACTATCTGATTACGTTTAATTCTGTTGAATCGAACTTGATTGAAAACCACAACCCTGAAGAATCGGGCACTCTCGGCTATCTCCTTCAATGTCGAATTCCTCGTCTGTTGAGAGCTTTCCTGTACCATCGCAACCATTCCCTCTTTGAATTCACTTCACACTGGTAGTTTCCTCAACGCCTGACTCGGAAGGCCTTTCGTTACAGAGCATTCGGGAACCCGATGTTCCATGATCTAAGCTCGTTGAGATGGATCATTAGGCACGTTCAGAGGTTATTCAGAGTCTCGGAATGCGCCGAAACTCCTGTTGAGCAATCTTTAAACCCAAATCATAGAAAAATTGTTAATAGGGTTATGAGCATCAAGACGCTCGACAGATTTCCAGTTTAGGGTTTGATTTGGGTCCCTCCTGGAGGGGAGGGGGAGGGCTGCGCCAGCCTAGGAGGTAGTGCAATACCAAGGCGACGCGCGCGGGTCCGGGCAGCAAGCTGCCGGATGGACCCGCACCCAAGAAAAATTAGATTAATATCATGAGGGACGATGTCCCTCGTATCAGATATTAAACTGATAAGAACAGATACTACACTTGATCTTAGCCAAAAGGCCGAGAAAGGTATGCCTATCAACCCTCACTCGGCCCTTCTTGTACCCCACAGCCGTGCCTGATACCTGCAAGAAGTATGGGACAATCAATATCTCATACCACTGGAACGTCAATGGGAACCTGTGCCTGACTATGCTAATTCGACCATGAGTGCTATCTGACGAAGAGTCCTAGCCAAAAGCTAAGCATGTGTTTCAACATATGATCGGCCTGTTCGGATGGTACGGGAATGACTGCACAGACGATGAAGAGATACCGAAAGACATACCTCGTCAGGGTTACGATGACGGGTTGGAGAATTTGCCATGTACTGTACTGACAGGTTTTCAGCAACATTTGTTGGCAAGTTTTGATACAGAACATGTATCGAAACAAAAGCACATGATCCTCTTAAAACAGAAGTGCACGACCTTAGGCTCTGAGCAGCTTCTGCATATACGGATATGATGCTTCATGTGCAAAAGCTGAACCCTAGGTGTACTGTTCAGAAGAAAAGACGGCCCACATGCAGGGCGGGAAGGACTTGGTGAATTTGTGAGTCCTCCTTCCAAGGCAGAGAAGAAATTTGCTCCCCATCTCGTCATCCAACGAGCAGAATCCCATAAAAATGGAGCATTTCAAGCTTGACTAACTGCAAAGAGAAAGCTTTTGCTCTATCACAAGGGATCCCACCAATCAGTCCATCTCCCTGCTTGAACGTTGGGCATCGAGAAACAGCCTAAGGAAAGGATTCCATAGTGACTTCCAGTAGACGGAGCTGAAAACTTTGCAGATTCGATGCACCAGTCACTACTGTAAGCACAACAAGTCTGGCCCAAACAATTGACCAGGTTGAAGACTTCTGGACATGTCACGAACGATAAGTTAGGTCATAAATTCCTTTTCATAATACACAGACAATTCGCAAGGTGCTCTCAAGGGGCATATAACAAAAATAGTTATGAGTTACGTTTGATTAGATATGGTGTTACAGCTACAGTTGCTATGCTATTTCAGCAACGCGAGAATCCAACATTTGTAATCACGAAACATATGCCGGATAGAGAAAGATGAAATGACCTCTCATTTAACTCCTCGAGCAGTTATTTGCTACAGTGCATGTTGTAATGTGAAGCTTTCCTAGATCGAAACATACAAGATCGAAAGTTAATAGCTTGCAATAGAGTATGGTGTACAAAGCTCTCGCCTCAGAACCAAGACTTCTAATCAAGTCACGAACATCAGGAAGGAGCAGTGTACCCAGCATTGCATCAATTCTTGTCAATAAGTTCATTCACACATTGCTAGTCCACCACCACCTACATGCAAATTCTCCACTGGAAAAAAACCCTCAAGTACACTACTATTGAAAAACATTAAATCCAATACTAATACAAAATTCAAAATTTGCAGACAAGTAGACATCTCTGGAAACGAAAACCATAAGAATTTAAATTACAAGTTGCCCAAGGGCAGAAAATTGCAACAACTCTTGCACTTGAGCTAAACTACCCTTATTCCCCTCCCTTCCGCATCTGCTTCCGGTCATCACCCTTAGGCTTGCTCAAATTCCTAACTCAGTAACTAAAATTACAGGTCAGCTTACGGATTGTGAGAAATCAGCGACGCTCTAGTTGAGATATCCCAGGTAGTAAGACAAGAGTACAAGAACTGAGATTCCAATAATGATGTTGAGAAAGTAGTTAGAGCCCATGGCCTTGTTAGGAGCACCCCCAAGAGCCAGATACTCTGCACGAATCTTGTCCTTCATGCCATCTGAGAGATCTTGCTTGTCTTCCGGTTGAGAGGAGTACCTGGCAGCCACAAAAATCTCAGGCTCGACCTTCTTCTCAGGCTTGTCGAGGAAGAAACCTTCAGGTGGGTCAAATTCCGAACCAAGCTCACTGAGCTTCGCATGTGAGACGGCGTAGTCGTTGAAGAATGCCTTCTCGTCATTGGCATACTTCTCAGCGTACTTCTTGAAAGATGGATCTTCGAACAAGACTGCATCTGTGGGCAAGACCACAAGCTCGGCGTCTTTCTTCTCCTTGATCTCCTTGAAGTAAGAGTTGTCGAATTTCAACCACTCCGGCGTCCATGAGCTGCCTCCTGGTGCTCCCGGCCCATCCTTGGTGTACTTCGTCTCCTTCTTTCCAAATCCACTCCGATCGGGTCGGACTCTGCCTAGAGTGTGTGCACCTGAAAAAAGAATTGCAAGAGAGTATCATCAGTAATGGACATTCACAAGACCCAGAAACACACATATAACATACCAAGAAACTTAGTCAACACTCCAATGTAATCAAGTTGCCCTGTAATTTCTTAGAGAACAAGAGGACTAATTCACCGCAACCCCCATTCTCGAATAAAACCCGTGGAGTGATGTTTATACTGGCCGCAGTACACTTGTAATGTCACAATTTATCAGAAATTGCTACTTGAAACATAGATTTTAAGCAGAAATTTACCTCCCTCTCATAAAAAATGCTTCATTGCACACATACCCAACCATTTCAGATTTGAAATCTGTAAGCGAGACATCCGAAAGACTGTTTGAAACCCTAAACAAGCAACAAACGCCCCAGCTTCTTTCACGTGAAAGTATCTAGAGGCAGGGGAAGACTCGACAAGTGGAGAAAAGGGTATGTTAAATGGGTACCTGAGAGGGCGACAATGTCCTGATCGTTCAAGCCCATTCTGTAGAACACATTGCGGAGATGGTCAGCGGGGGAGGGTGGGTCGGCGTCGGGGAGGAAGCCCTCCTTGACACATTGGTGCTCCCCCTCAATGTCCTTGCGGCCATAGCGCAGGGGGATTTTGGGGCCCCCAGCGTCCTCAATAGCAGTGGCGCTCGCAAGCTGGAAGAGGTCCGCATACGTGATACCAGGATACTTCTTCGTAATCTCATCCAGCAGCGCGGTAGCATTGAACAGCCCCGCGTTCGCCTTATGGTTCTGCACCATACTGTACCTAAGACTACCATTGGCGCCGCCCCGCGCCGGCCACTCCTTCACATCCTTATTATACGTCCCCGCATCATGCCACCCCAGACGAATCAATATCGGGTGGCAGTGCTTCTCCTTCAACAATGCCTTGATATCCTCCCTTGCCGCCTTCAGCTGCGCAGGGTCCGACGCCAACGCCCTCACAGCCTCCGACCCACCCACTCTCCTCGCCACAACCCCAACCTTCGAACTCCTCTTCACCGGCACCAAACTCGGCAAAAACTCCGACCTGAGCTGCTTCCCAGACGCCGAACCCCGTCTCCTAGTCACAAACCCAGACGAAGCCGCCTCCGACGACACAGTGCTCGACGACGACGCCACTCTCTGCACACCAACAACCCCCGTGCTCCCTAGCCCCAGCACTGAGGACGCTGCAGTCGCCATAACGAACTACCAACCAAACCAAACCAAACCAAACCTCGAAAACCAGCACCCAAATTCAACAACCAGAATCCAAAGACTGTAACTTTGTCTAGATATGAACTAAACTGGTATCGATATCCCAAGTGGGCTAACTTCCAACTTCGGAACCTGTTCTAGCAGTCACTGTACAACCAGATATATGTGGACACTGCTCTACTGATATAATGTAGATGATTGCAGCAACTTGGGGAGCAAGTAATGTAACGAAGGTAGTCGAGAGGAAGCTGAATTGGGAATTCTCGGAGGTGAGCTAGTACAGTACTAGAGAGTGCGAAACTGCAGGCGAAGCAGGGGTACAACTGTGGGCTGCGGAGTTGATGATGATGAGTTTTCGATCACAAGTGATCGGTTTGTGCGATGAATCGGTGATCGATCGAGCCAGCGAGCTCGCTCTGTGTCTAGTGCACGTGGACACGGCAGGAAGGCCGGAGCATCCCGTTGGTCCAATGGCGCCGTTCGAGTCAACCGCGATAGGCCATCCATCGCCTCGCCCCAGATCATGCACGTCCGTTTTTATGTTTTTTGGTGTAAATTATTTAATAAACTTACTCCCATTCTTAAATTCCCAGTTCTAAATCCAACAGACTGAGTCGTATTCCGGACATGTCTACTGATGTTACGGTACCGAAAATGCTGGACGTGATTGATGAAGATTTTAATGTGAGTAGATCTTTTCAATATGGACTGCTGATATGTGTGATTAGTTAGTGTGAAGTTATAGAGCGGAGGTGTTTCTGTGTGAAGGCAGGAGTGGCATTTTTGGGAATGTTTTAAGGAGGAGCGGTTCTGTGGAATTAACCATTCATTCTGGCCGCCGCATATTGGACCCTTGCATTAAGTTGACGGTAACCTAACTTCTCTGTACTGTGTCAGTTTTTCCGAGATGTGTAGCCTTTGTAGAGCTTGAATGTTACATTGTTCATTACAGTATTCTTTCCATTACCTGAATAACTTAGATAGTCAAGTGTTGCTGCTTTTGAATTCTTCATTTTGTAGATTGAAAACTCGAAACAGGCTCAAAACAAGTGGAGTAATTAACCCACTTGAGTAATTAACGTCCCACTGCAGCAGAATCTGGAGTGTGATTAAGGGTATTACATTCTGAGAGGTTAGTAGATTTCTACGTATTATTATGCTCTAGTGCAAGGTTCCGGAAGAGGTCACCCGGCTATTATTCTTTTTATAATAAGATTATTGGTAACTTATGTATAATATTTATGTGATACTTCGATGATACTCATGTGATATTTAGGTGAGATTTAAGTTTTGAACCGGGAACAATCCTAAACCTCCAAAATCAGACTGGAAAATCAGCACTTTCATTCGGCTCACTTACAACTAACTGCCCACAGATCATTGGTTCTACTGTAGTTTTATAAAATGGGTCCTCTCATTGATGAAAAAAGTGGATCATGGAGGGGTGAGGCAATTCATGAAAGCTGAAAAATGCACAAATGAGCAGGCACTTTGGAAGGTACCATGTGGCAGCTCCATTCACCCATCTTCTGGATTGCAATTTGCGTTGGTCCACATATCTGCATCCAGCGTGTGTTGGCCACAGATAGCATTCTAGTCCTATCAACAGCCCCAGCACGGAGCTTTTCCACTTGGCAATTGTTTAACACATTTTCAAGGTCCTAAATGTTCTTTTCAGGACTTATTAGCTTGTGCCAAGTATATGCTGAGTCGCCTTCACTCCTGTAGTTGACGTTGGATTTTACCAGGCTACAAAGTTTGCCAAGTATTCTTGGCAGTGTCCAAATATACTGAGGTCCCCAGAAAAATACCTTGAGGCAATTGTGAAGGAGGGAATTATCAAATGCATTTCAATAATTGCAGTTAAAATATTGTGTTTTCAGTAGTTAGGTAGCTGGTTCGTGGACTTCCAAACAGGTATTTTTTATTTTTTTGAAAAAATAAGGTTTGTCTCTTAGAATTTTTAATTTTTTAATTTTTATGTTTTCAAGAAAACACTAAAAATATTTTTTCATTAATTAAAATAATATAATATTTTTAAAATATAATTTACTAGTTTTCTATCATTAGATTTTTCTTTTTTCTTTTTTATTTTAAAATCGTATTTGAATGACTTAGCTATCTAATTCCAATTGTGTAGTAATCAATATAGTATGCAATGTCACATAGGACGCTTCTCAAGAAATACTATTTTTTATGAAGAAATTTAATGAAAATAAATAAATAAAATTCTATAAAATATTTTTTAAATTGGGCTATCTAAAAAGAGAGAATTGCCCGCTATATCATATCAAAGATCATTAAAAAGAGCTCGCAGATCAATTAGGCCATCCAACAACTTTCTTTTGGATTTTTGAATTTCAAGGAATTATTTTTAGGAAATCCCAAAATTCTGAATTGGAGACAATATTTTTTTCTTATAATTTTTTAATCAATTCTAAAATATAACATATTCAATTATTAAACGATTAAAGCCCAAAAGAACATATACCATGGTTTTGGAGTGTAAAATGGGTTATTTCCATCATTTAGTTTTTTATGATTTGAAATATTTAAATGATAGAAGTAAGTTCTTTAATTTATAAATAGTTTAAATTCATCAAAATGTATACAATTACGGACGCGTAATGTTTCTCAATATTGTTAATGGTCATTCAAACTTGTTTCATTTTTAGTGATTATTAGTCAATTAAATAACTAGTCAACAAGGTGCACACGTTGAGCATTTGTAGAGTAAAAAATTTTACTTCAAAGAATTTTGAGTGAAAAGTCTTAAATCTAGCAGCTTTTATTGTTTTCTCCTTCAATTATTTTACAATGATTAGAAATAAATTAGTACAAAAAAAATAATGCTTCTGCTTTATGAAGCTACATACACATTTTATACCATTTATGAACATACAAAGTTATATTTGAAAGAGTTTTGTAAATCTGTATTATAAATTTTTTGAGTTATGCATATATATGTTTGAAATTTATAGTTTTTAATAATGACTTTTGAAAGGATTTTTGTAAAAATGAAATGAAAAGAAATGTGATTGTAAAACATATGTACTTATTTGCATAAACATATAGACCCAATTCATTTGACTATACAGCTTGTCCATCATCCATTGTCATTGTTTCATTATTGCATTCATTGTTTATCCTATGCAATTTTTTATTTTTTCATTCCGTTAACTCCAAACATCTATATTCCACACCAACGAGGCACTTAAGTTAATAATACTATGACAAAGTTTCTACTTAACTTAAGACTTGTTTTTCATGTACATTATATGGCATACATTATGTCATGCCACTCTTCATGCATATGAGTACATTTCTATACATGAAGAATTCAAAATTTCTTGATTACTTCCTAAGTATTTTTTTTATATATTTAACTCGTGCCAATCACTACAAAATTTTGAATGCAATCACTCTTACAGTTATTTTCTAAATGATTAATCTTTGTAATACATTAAATTTCTCACTTCTATATTTATTTATCACACTATTGATATTACTTTTAAACAATTTTGAAGTGTTTCTTGAATCTTGTAACGAAGAATCATTTTTAATATTTTCTACATATTATGCATACTTTCACTACTTCAAATGAATGAAAATGCATTAATACAACACATTGACTACGTACATAATCAATTGAAACATGACACTCCTTATACATCACTCTTGAAAAAATATTTACTTTTAATCACCAACAATGTTTATTAAATGTATAACATAATCTTTGGCCTTGAGTTATACACATCTACTGCAACAATGACATCATGATATTAATGCAAGAAATTGGGCACGTTAATTGACAACTACTTGCTAGACTTTTGTCCCGCAGTCATGATATCATCGCTTGTGCCTTTGGCCACAACTTCATGAGGAGCTTCATCTTCATGTATCTCGTACACATCATGCAAATCCAGAGCTTTTTTCTTCATTTTGCCATTTTTCCTCATTTTGACATTTATATTCATGGACACCATTTGGATTGTCCGCTGTATATCGATTTGTCTTCAAGCAACAATACAGTTCTTCTTTGACATATTTGCCAATTAAATGAAACAATTCAACATATTAAAAACATTTAAGAAATTAAAACTTAATTAATGCACTTAAAGAGATGTAAAGAAACATATAAAAAATGTCAAAGCATCCAACTTGTTTACTTAAGTATAGAAAAATGGTTGGCGCATCCTCTTTTATGGGCTCAACAACATCGCGTGATCAGATTGTAATGAAAAAAATTTATGTAATTTAATTAAATTGATTTTTTAAAAAAAAATTGGATAAAATATTGAGTACATTTTTAAAGAATAATACACTGCAATGTAATGTAGTATAATGCAATGTAATGTATTACAATGTCTTAATTCAATGCAATATAAATGTAGTATAGTTTAATGCTAATATAGTGTACTATGATGCTATGCGACGTAGTGTAATATATTGTAGCGTAATGTAGTATAGTATAATGTCTTGAGATTCAAAAATGCTTATTAATCCTGAGTAAGCTAAAAGTAATGTTGTGCAGGATTGAATTTGGGAAACTATTGAATATTCAATTGTTGATGATGGTTAATGCTAATGCGTCTTGGTCCTCCAACATGCTTATGCTTCATGCATCTGTTTGTGACAAAGCAAAGATTGCAACACCTATTTTACTAGACTTTGGGATAGTAAACATTCATCATAAACAACTAATGTTAATTAAATAAGATGCAAAGTGAGGGAATAATCCCTCACTGTCTTTATATAGTCACAATTGGTGGCGAGCACTTGCCCAACTGCTGGTCCCGGCGGCTCAGCCGCCCTGCAGCCGCCATTAATGTTCTGTGCATTCACACTAGGATGTTCTATTTTATCCCTAACTCTATTCCCACTAGTTATGTTCCTAACATATTTGTGCTTGTGTTACAGCCATTGGTAAGTGCTAAGTTCTATTAACTATTGGGGCATGGGCAAACTTGGAGATATGAGCAGGACTGTCTCAGGTGTTCTTTAGGGCATCCAACGTTTTTTTTGATGTATTTACGAAATCTAAACCTACCTCACACCTCCAAATTTGAAATCAATTTAACATAACAACCCCAGGACCGATAAAAATTGATCAAAGCAAAAGTGGAAACAATTTCAATGTTCGGATGTGTCCTTAAATGAAACATCCGAAACCCGTCTCCATTCCTTAAAAAAAAGAAAAAAAGAATCATCTAAACAAGCAAGTTTGAGCTTTTCATCCCAAAATTTGAACCACAAGTGTAGATATGTATAAGAAGTATATATATGATCCTAATTTTATTTTAAAATTGAATACAATTTTATTAGGGATAAGTGTAAAGTGTGTATTTATGTGGTTTTTTACACCCATCATAACAATGACGTGAAATTGTCATTTAGAGTTTTGATTTCTTATTTTGTGGTTGAAAAAACAAAATGAAGGTGTATATGCTTTCAAACTATTCAAAATTCCAAAAACCAAAGAACATCTTCATTTATGTAATGCAAAAGGCCATATTTTTTCTGCTTTAAAAATGAAAGTTAATCTATGTTTCCAAATATTAAAATATGAGCCATAAAATTTAGTGACATCCATGATGTCTACTTTATATGCTGGCATTTTTAATATTCTCTACTTAAATTTCACATTCTTCTATAAAGTCATTAGAAATGAATTTCAGATTTTCTTCATGGAAGTTTGTGAATGTTTCATTGTATGTTGCAAGGATGTTAGAAGTATCAAATATATTTTGTAAATATTCAAATGGCTGTTTGTGCTCTTGAATTGGAAATGGGTCTAATTGTACTTGTGTAAATGCATTATTCAAATTTTTATTAATAAACTGATGTTCAATTTAAATTTTAGCCAAATCAAGCCAAAAGTCAATGGATCTTGAAACATCTTTACTTGCATTTTTTGCACCACGATTTTTGAAATAACACCTAGTGTTATTTTATGTTACAATAGCACATCTTTATGTCAAATTTAATAAAAAAAATAATGAAGAACTCGATGTTTAAATACTTCAAGTCCTTAATATTTTTTAGTATATGTTTGACCCTTGTTTAAAGAGTTGCAATTCTTCTTTCAAGAGTTACACCTTTTTTTTAAACTAGTGTACTAATCATACACAATATTTATATGTATGTTTAACAAATTTAATCCAATATAGTGTAGTGTAATGTAATATAATGCAAATGTAATCTAGTGTAGTGATGCTAAATGCAATGTAATGTAGCACAATATAATCTAATGGAATGCAATGCAATGTAGTTAATCTTACTGTAATGTAGTGCAATACAACACAATTTAATGTAGTGTAGTCTAATTCAATACAATGTAATATAATGCAATCTCTCGAATCCAAATGTTGTAATAATAAAATTCAATTGTTATAGTTCATATACAAGCCAAATTATATACAAAAAAAATATTTTCAATTTTATCTTTGTATTTAACTTCTAAAATTTTTTGACTATGTTTCACAAAAGGTATTCAACCTCGTCTTTTCCTCAAGCTCTTCACTCAATTAGCATAATTTACCATACTTTAATGCCAATGGAATTATATATTTCTTATTCATTTTGCACTCAATTGATTTAATAAATTATTCAATTAGAAAGTTCTTTATATTGACAAATCTTAGACATTATTTTAACATTTAGTCTTTTTTTAAAAAATTATTATAATTTTAGATGGAAGATAAAGACGCCTTCTAATTGTGTATACTTGCGGTTTATTTATTATTCTAACCATATACAAGGAAAATATAAACTCTTGTACAATACTGTTTCAGTTTTAGGTTCTAGGATTTAGAATTTAAGGCCCTAGCTTAATAAAAGGTAAATCCAAGTAATCTTTTTTCATGGTCTTCAATTGCAAATTTGAACAAAATGGAGTTAGTGAAAAATTAATATTGCGGGAATTTAATATTGACCAAAAAATATAAGTTCTGATCCTCTATTTAGATATTCCAAATTTGATGAAGTCAAATTCAAGTGGTGAATTACCTCTCTAAAATAATTCAAGTTTTGCAAAAAATCGGAAACAAATTTTTGAAGAGTGTAATTTAATTCCGTTGGTAATAAATAATTTATTGATATAAAATGGATTTAATATCATTCAAAAGAATATTTTAAATATTGGAAATGTAATTTTTGATCAAGTTATATTAGTATATGTGGTTAATATGAGGAAAAAATGAATTTTTCTATAGAAATACTTTAGTGGAGGACAAACATTATTAAGTTATCTTGCATAAGGTGAATTAAAATTAAAAGTCAGGTATCACCAAACAATTAAGCATAAAGTATACAAGCAAGTTTTTAAGACCTTGGTAATAATATTGTTTCATCAACTTAGCAGCAGTTGGATTACTTTGGAATTTAAGTTCAACAATTTTTTGATGACTAATTTTTTATTATGGATTTAATTTCTAAAAATCTTTGAGAGTTTCAATTTGAAATTGTTGGACTAGGAACTTTTGGCACCCACCTCTGCCAAAATTGATCGAGGCAGACGCTGATAAGTGATTGATAAAACATGAATAGCATATCCTTTGAATGGCTTGCTCAAATCCTGCAATTACAAGAATCGAAGTAAAAAGTATCAGGAGTTATTGTTGCAGAGTATTTTTGAAGAGAGAATGCAATTGCTTTGAGATGGTTTGTCTTCTAGTTATTGTCTCAGCATACTCTAATTTAGATCTTATTTTTTAACTTACTGGTAGAAACATCACAAATATGTATAAAGCTACATTGTTTCATGAGGAACATTGCAAATAAATCATAGACTCATACGTATGATGACAGTGAAATTAGATCATCCAACTGCTTGGCCCGGCCAAGATTTTTTTTATTCAAAGTGTAATTACAAAAAATATAATATATTTTAATAAATATGTTATATATATATGAAGTTCAATCTATTATTCTATTGCCCTTTTGCACCCACCAATGTTTAATAAGGTCTCTCTTTAAGTCAAAGTGAATTCCCCTATCTTGAACGTCTACAACTCCTCCTTGGTACTCATCAAAAGTTAAACCTCTCCTTATATTAGCTACTCAAGGTTCATCAGAACCCTCACTCGCTTCTCCCGAAAATAAAGGTTGCTCTTGAATTTCCACACGTGGTAAGTTGTGTTTCCTCTCGTCTTCAATGATTATGTTGTGCAATATAATGACAGTCATTTAAATTTGATCCATGAACTCTAAAAAAAACATGCCATATGCAAAGAGACTCATGCGGCTATTGCTTCCAAAACAATGCTCCGATCATGATCTTTGTTCTGGTAGTGGCCCTGCCAAGCAACGGGACAATTCTTCCATTCATAGTGCATACAATCCACTGATGCAAACATTCCCGGCCACCTTTGATGTTCATTAATCTTCATTTGCTCAAGTAAATCTTTTTTTGTTGGTTTTCTCAAATACTGAGACTCATATAATCCTCGAATCGCTTTCACAAACCTTTTTAAAGCCTCTCTTCTTGTACTTTCAGCCATTGTGAAGTAGTGATCCAAAGCATCGGGTGACACACCGTATATTTTATTACATCTTAATATATTATAGTATATTTTATATTAATTACAATGGATAAAGGGAGTAATTGGACGGACAAGGAGGATGTGGTTCTATGTCGAGCTTATATGGTAGTTACTGAGGACAGTTCATTGGGGGTTTCCCAAACCTTGAAGAAATTATGAGATTTTGTGGAGACGGAATATAATGAGAAGATACCCAACGGTTGTGCGAAACGTCGAGCAAAAGAATTACAGTATCATTATGCAACAATTCAAAAAGAGACAACTAAATTTGAAAGTTCATATTCACAAGTATAAAAGCTGCAACCTTCACGTATGAATGAAGACAACATGATTGAGAGAGTGAAAGAGCTTTTCCGAGATGAGGATCTTAAAGATTTTAAATACATTCATTGTTGAAAGATTCTATGAATATACAAAAAATTTATAACTCCATCTCCTCATGGTCGAAACCTATGAATTTGGATAATCATAAGCGGAAGGAAATTGAAGTGGATGAAGGCACTAAGAACATGAATACCTTACTTGACCAAGACAGGCCCGGAGGATTTAAAGAAGCCTAATTGAGTAAAAACAAGGAGTTATTACGTTTGAATATAATGAAGGATGATGTGGAAGGGGCCAAGCACAATAAAGTGTACCAAAAAAGTGCTTAACTATTTGACAATTTCAGCCCTTCTTATAAACACTCAAGAAAGTGGGATCTAAGTTATGTTGATTCAAAATTTAGTTATGGATTTCAAAAATAGACTTGATTCTCTTGAACTTCCCAAATGTGCAAGACAAGACATCGAGGTTTAGAAGCGGAACGGATACGGTGAAGTCGGTTCAAGTGAATGCGGTTATTTGCGAAAGTGAAGAGAATTGTTTACGGATTTTACGAAAGTCACATTTAATTTCGCTGTCCACTCCGTTCTTAATGTACCGTTCTAGAAATGCGGGGGTTCCAACAGTTTGGACCCATAAAGTGTACCAAAAGTACTGTCGTGACGTTTTCTGGACACTGTTTTGGGCGAAACTTTTGGGGCTCTTCCCTTCAAATATTGTGGTGTTCAAATGCTCAAAAAATAATTTTCTGATGTTTGCGAATGGTCGGGAAAAAAAAAAGTGAAAAAAGAACATCTTCATTTTCATGATTTAGAACTAGCGGTCAAATTAAGTTTCAATTGAAGATGTTTTTCTTATGGAGATGCCTGTAAGATACCTTGTGACACCTTAAAAAGTGACTAAAATGCTCAAAAACTACACCAAAATGCTCAAAATCAGCTTTGAGCAATAAAAAACAGCACACTTTAAATTCACTTCCTAGTGATCACATGTTGCACTTTGTGGTACACTTTATTGTGCTCTCCCCCGGAAGCAAACAACATCATTGCTCAATCACAAATGAAGTTGACTTACTTGAAAGAACAATAACTTGTCCGAGGGAGCAAGAACTAAAGCATGAAAAACTAAAAACGTATGATTTGTTGTTTGGAGATCCTCAAAACCGCAACCATCCACAACGAGAAGAATACTTCCAGCATCGCATGTACGTTGCCGTGAAGGAAACTAAGTTTGAAGCAAAAAAGAATTTAGAACAAGGCAAACAAAAAATAGATGAACCACTACTAGACTCAGATGAAGTGAATGATACATATGAAAATCCTATAAATCTTGATGACACCGGAGGTTTTACAGGATTACTGACGTCTGATTAATTTTTGCATTGCTATGTTTTCTCAACATACTTTTAATAAAAATGATTTTCACTAAAAAAGAAATGCTTGCAGCCTGTTTTTTAATGCTATCAATTTTTAACTCACTGGACAGCATTTAACTGAATGAACATGGACATGCCCAAATAATTTGTGCCACACAAACAACATCACCTAAGTTTCTGAGTAAGGGTTACTTACAATGATTTCGGAATTTTTATCACTTACCACATCGAACTCGAAGCTAATATCATTCGCATCTGAATCACGCTGTTGTAAGTTTGCTTTGCTAATCGGCCTCCTCATATTGTGAGCCTTGAGGAAGTCTTGTTAGACGACTGCTGAAGACAGTCTAAACTAAGAGTATTTTGATAAGCGCTGCATGTTCATGAACACTATGGGAAACTTGGTTGTGGGGACCCGTAAGTCCACCGGCCACTCAATGTGTGAGGGTAAAGTCACCATGGTATACTTAGGGCCCCCTTTGGTTAAAACTGCCAGTACAAGGCCATTTTGTGAGTGAACAGTGGTTTTGAAGTTGGTGTGATTGAGGCGGGCCCATGTCGGAGCAACATACCAATCTAGGAGAAAGAATCACAAGAATCAATTTTAAGAAAGGTTTCAGCATAAGAATATGGCCAACTAGGAAACATTTTGCTTCTCAGGCTGGTTCGAGATTTTTGTTTAATCCATATTAAGGACATATTTCAGAAGACATACTCAGATTATAATTCACACAACAGTTCTAGAAATATTTGAAACATCTATGTTAAAATTTTCTCAGGTACTAAAACCAACTTGCTCAAAGCCGACCCTTGGTGAGTATCTCAAGATTAAAAAGCTTGGCGTCCACGCTCACAAACTAATGACTCTTGTCAGTCAGTCGGACTCTCAACTCATGACACCTGAGTTCAAATTCTAAAACGTTCATGTTCCCCTTTCAATTCCGTAGTTCCAGCCAGTATCACGAAATTAAAGATTACAAGCTTGACTGGGAGCGCCATGAAGTGCTTGAGATGCTGTGTAAGTGTATACCATGTCCAAATTCCAACAGCCACTGTAATTTGTTATGATAATTGATGCACATGCGAGCAAGTGCACAATTGGAAGAGATGGGAAGTCGAAGCTCACAGTATCTGTGGACAATGGTGCAAGAGATGGGAAATAGAAGCTCACGAAGAAAAGAAACAATCCGTAAACAATGGTGAGGCATGTCAGGTCGTTGGGACACCGGAAAGATATATAGAACAGGAAATAAAGAAATCAGTTACAGGCTTACATTACAGGTCGATCAGAATTCGACTCAACCTGGAACCCTACTGTAACCGTTCATTACTGTTCATTTACAGGTTTACAGTTCAGGCACCACTGGGGATGCTCTTAGAATCTGAAGCAAAATCAAAGCATTGTATATGTAAATCAAAATTAAACCACTTTAGGAGAGAATGGCAGTATATTTGCACCTTCAATTGCGCCTACAAGTGAAAGTCTGAGTTACTTGAAATAGAAGTGTTCTCAATACATGTTCACTACTGTGAGTAATTCATGAAACAGTCTACCAATCATTCAAGAGTTATTACAGATTCAGTTGAAGGCAGTTGCAAGTTCATGTGGTCCCGTAACATTTGGTGACGAAGTAATGCATTTTGCCATTCAAGTAGTCCATCCGATGATGCAGAAGTCACTTAACTGGGCGGCGTCGATCCATTATCCGGAAGGTGGATGGCCTAGCGGTGCCTGCCTCATTGCACTTCGGGCCAGGTGACTCTAGTATCTTCCTACGGGAGGTATACTCGTCATAATTTGGGGCTCGCGTTCGCGCGGCCCTCACCCAATCTGAAAACCTAAACTGCAAGTAATTTCATCGAAATAGGAAAATCTCTATGTAAGTACATGATTTTAAAGTAATGTGTTTGAAGATTTATGCTTGAACAAAACAGGCAGTGCGTGAAGAAACCCAAGGGATTTTAATATGAAGCAAACACATAGCAGTGTATAATTGGCTGTCAAGGAAATGGCAGCATTGGTAAGAGCACCGTGTGCAAGACTTAAGGTATAAGCACCCATAACCGAAAGGTTAAGCATTTCAGCATATCAGAGCTTGGGTTTTCAATAAGGAGTTATTTTTTGTGCGTAGTAACATAAGGTTCATGAAGAATGAGGATTTTTCCAAATTTAATTAAGTAAAATTAAAATTACTACAAATTTTTTTGTTCAAAAGTTGTTCAGAGCCCATAATCAAGATATAGCTTCACCCATGACCGACAACAACAAGAGTAGTGAACAAACAAAAGACTACCTAATTCCATAATAGTCACAGACGCATTCTATTGGAGGATGCATCTTGAATCTACTGTTCATCAACTATCGGCTACTGGTTTTCCATTGTTCTGTATCAAAGAAGCCTAGTTATCCGTCACGGGTGTGTTTCTGGTTCTGGTGCTTATACCTTAGTACAATGAATTATCAAAATTTGGAAGAGAGGTTTATCGAACTATGGAATATAAAAATCTCTATGCTCTTTTATGTCAGATTTTAAACAAATCAAGAGTTTTTTCCCAAACCACAGGGCTCTAGTGATTTCTGTAACTTCGCCCCAGCAGTCCAACAAGGTCACAAGACATCTTCAAGTTGCACACCTAGATCGATTCGCATGCAATACCATGGTAGTACTATCTCTGATACTGTGTTGATACTATGTGGATACCCCGGTAATACCGTGGGCTTGCGCTTCTGTTGCGAAACGGACACAACACTGACGTTGTAAGTCTGTGAAGGCTGCTGCTGGGAGGGCGCGATTCGGAGCTCCGTAAATTTGCATCTGTGCTCCGAGCTCACAATCGCCGTCGTCTGCATAATTGCACCTGTTCTCACTGAAATGTTCTTGCTCCACGAGAAGCTCAGGTCGGTGCCAACAGCTGCGACAGCATGGGCTGTCGATCAACATGTTCCAGTTCAACAGCTGCTGTGCATGTTCTTAGTGATGGAACTTCACAGTCTGTTCCAAAGCAAGTCGGAAGTAGACGACGGCGATGCTTTACAATACCTACCGGTTTTAACTTGAGCTCTGAGTCCTCATCCGCATTTAGAGAGGTGTTCCGCCAACGATCGTATAAGTGACCGCATGTCCAGTGTGTCAATTACTTCAATTGCTGCAGGTATCTGTTCCTTATCGTTACACACAACTTGTCTGGTTAATATTGTGCCAATTCGGTGCCTCGGGTTCTATGTCGTCCTCCTTCCCTGGTGCCCACATGGAATATTTGTCTCTGGCCTTGAACCGCACTCTCAGCCTTCATACATGGGCTCTGAGACTCGACACCCCAGAGGAAACTGGCAACTTGTTTTCCTGTGTCTGTCCTCAACAGGGTTGAGAATTGCACATAAGGACGTCTAAATTTCGGTTTGGTTGGTATTCCGCTCCGTGAAGAATCCAAACCTCTGAGTCATTCTGAGGGCCTTCAGTATTTCAAAGTTGACCAGCAGAGAAATTGTGGCTAGGGATGCAATTCGCTTTCCACCACTTTAAAGATGGGGTGTGCTCTTGTGGCGATTATTAACTTGATCAGGGGACGCTTGTTCACGTACTTACCACTGCCAACATAAAGTTTCAAGCTCGAAATTCCAACTTCAGCTGAATCTTACTTCAACACCCTAGACAGTTCCATGTCAATGGTTCAGAGTGTCCAACGTGAGGCAGTATCCTAGCTTGGAAAATCCATAGTAACATGAAACTACAACCTGACAATATTGGCATTGAGTAACACATCAATGAATACACTCGGCTGATTAGTCACTGGCTTCAAGTCTTCGAAATCTTCCGTCGTTATTCTAAACAAGCGGCTAGATGTACTTTTGAAATATCACTGTAACTGGAGCTATCGTGCGCAATACATCACCATGACAGATTTTTTGTACTTCTTTGTGGTGTATGGTGAAAGATTCGTGCACGATCAAACTTATAAAAACTCGAGTCTAAACTGGAGGCAAACTTAGTTTATAGCTCAGAACTACCGGGCCTTGTCCAAGTTCAAAATGCTAGCTTTGTGTGGAGTCTGCTGAAACTCGATCTTCAAAATTTCTCCATTTCAATCGGACTGAAAACTGAAGCAAGAGAGACTGAGTGAAGTTAATAAAATGCTTTTTCATGTTGGGCTTGCCTTTCACTTGAGACAAGAATCTTCAGTGGAGTTGTATCTCCCTGCATCAAGTGCTGAGTAACAAATGAGAGTCTCAGAGCTGCTATCACAATCTTGTGCTTCACAATTAATTAATTCCTTCGATGCTCATCTACACTAGACAACCAACTGCGAAGTTAAGTGCCAGCGCGTTCCGTGGGCGTGCTAGATTTACAGCCGTATCCACAGGTACAAATATTAGACTTCCTTCAGATTCTCAAAGCAATGTTGCAATCCGATATCAAGCCGTCCAGGAATATCCTGCACGATGTCAAATGGATACACAGCCGAAAGAGGAGGCGTCTTCTGGCCATAGTCCTGGTGTGGACAGCAGCAATGGCGCCATGTCGTTCAATCGCACAACCGCAGTATAACACACAAGGCTACAATTGCACCAGTCGTGATGGAACCTGCAACACCTATGCCTTCTACCGAACCCTCCAGGAGCAAGAATCGGTGGCCAAAGTCGCTGGCTACTTCAACATTCCCCCAGCAATAGTTGCCGACCTCAGCGGCCTCACTGACCTAGCACCGAATGCCATTCTTCCGTTGGGGCAGCCTCTCTACATCCCCTTAGACTGCAGGTGCCATAATGGACTCACCTCACAAATGGAAGTGCCTTACACCATTGCACAGGATGACACCTTCGCGACGGTGGCGAGTACCATCTATGGCGGCTTGACGACGTATCAGGCGATGATGGTCTCGAACCCCGCGTTGAATGTTTTCGCCCTTGTCACTGGCGACACAGCCGTAGTGCCAATCTTCTGCGCTTGCCCAACTGCGGATCAGATTGCAAATGGAACTCAGTTCTTGCTTACATATGCTGTGTACCCTGACAATTCCCTGGACGACATCAGTGCTAACTTTAACATCACAGTTGCAGAGCTGAGTGTTGCGAATGAGTTGCCGACGAATGCAGCCCTAGAAAACTACACAACGCTGCTTGTTCCGCTTCAGGCACTCCCGCCAATTGCAGCCATGGCGAACTTTCCCCATGTCGTCATAGGCCCGTCCAATATGAAACCTACTTCACGGAGTAGAAAGGTGGGAATCTTTGCTGGGCTCTCCGCTGGTGTCGTTGCAGTGTTGCTGGTGGCGTGCTTGTTCGTTGCCAGGCATCGAAGGAGAGCACCGTCAAAGAAACGAGACAAGTTAAGTGACTTCAGTCTGGTGGATCCAAACCTTGCCCTGCGGATGTTCGCATACAAAGAGCTCAGAAAGGCGACGAAGAACTTCAGAAGGAGCGAGTTACTCGGAAGCGGTGGATTTGGAGCGGTGTACAAGGGCACTCTTCCTTCGGGAGCTGTGGTGGCGGTGAAACAGATGAGAATGGAGAGCAAGCACGGGAAGGAGAGTTTCCGAGCTGAGGTAACCAGCCTGAGCCACATTCGTCACCGAAATCTGGTGCAGCTGCGAGGATGGTGTCACGAGGAAGAGCAACTGCTGCTTGTGTACGACTACATGTGCAACGGCAATCTCCACGAGTTGCTTTTCCGATCTTCAGGCCCTAGGTTTCCTCTGACATTGCGACACTCTGTTTTGAGCGGCGTGGCCAACGCTCTCTCGTACTTGCACGAGGAATGCCCACAATGCGTGTTGCATAGAGACATCAAGTCGAGCAACGTCCTTTTGGATGCGGATTTTAATGCATATTTGGGTGATTTTGGACTTGCCCGTCTCATTGATCACGAGAAGGTGGGGAAGACCACAATGATGGCGGGCACGTTTGGGTACTTGGCCCCAGAGATGCTCCATACTGGCAAGGCCACTAAGGAGTCCGATGTGTACAGCTTTGGAGTGCTGGTGCTTGAAGTGATGTGTGGGGCGCGTCCACTCGACATGACTGTAATCGAACTCGGAGATGATGGTGTCTTAGTCGACAAGGTATGGCGAGCACATGAAGTGGGGAATATTTTGCAAGTTGCGGACTCAAGGCTCGGTATATTTGAGGCGAGTTTAGGGTCATCTGGTCAGTCAGGGTTGGAAGGAGAATCATGTATGACGACGCAAACCCCGGGTGCTATAATGGAAGACAAGAAGATGATCACAAACATTCTGAAATTGGGACTTCTGTGCTGTAATCCTAATGCCGAAGATCGACCATCAACACGGTTGGTATCACAGTTATTGCTGCTTCAGTCATGGGAGAGTATGGAGATGTCAATGCCTCCTTTGACCATAAGCAAGCCTCAAGCCCGTTACGATAAGCCCGGATTCTCTCGGATGTTAGGCACGGTGCCGCCGTCTGACTCTGATTTGTTGGATATTGGGAATGTCGTGGAAGTTGGCTATGCTACATCCGAAGCCACCACCCCCTTGTCTGCTCATCCGAATGGTGAGCGTATAGCGAAGGTTCAAACATCTTATGTGGCTTCATCTGCATTGTATTCAGGTCGGTGAGGTGCATGATCTGAGACCTGTTTGATTTCGGTGGGAACAGATATGCGGGAGTGGGTGTGAGACCTATGATGGGAGAATAAATTTGAATTTTGGATACGAGAATTCGTAGAAGTTTGAAGAGAGGTTAATCGAAACGTAGAACTCCTATGACTTATATGCAACCATCTTGTTATGCATGCTTCTGATCAGAATTATGGTTTCAGGAGCCATAATGTCTTACGAGAGTTTAAAGTTTAGGCTGAGTCTGCTTACACATTCTATTGCACGACTAATTGCACCTCAAGCTTAGCTAAGTCCAAGTCGTGCTGGAGATCATGTTGATTGTAGGAGTCTTCACACAAAAAATTACATGGAATCTCGAATAGTGTATCTGTCTGGCCTCCACAACATTGCATTCTTTGTCATTAGGTAGTCTCAATCTGTACAAGATATCACAAACGACTAAGTATCTAATATCAAAGTCAACAACATGTACTATAATTTGGAAAATTCTTCCTAAATCTCATGACAACAATACTGGTTTGTAGCAAGCTGAGAATACTGGTCTGCCAGTTGGTTTCGAGATGTTGGAAGCCTTTGTTGTTGTGCTCCCCCTTCACCACGGGAGACTCGAGTGATCGTGCAAAGCAGAACACCACGACATACTTTTCGATTTTTTCATGATCATCTATGGTCTGGTCTCAGACGTAATTGAACCATGGGAGCGTAAAATTTGACTAAAAATGAGGGTTCAAAAACACGCAAGGCAAACTTGACAGATTCAGATGCAAGCACTATATCCTGCCTGTTAACTGCCCTCATTGTTCTAGTCAAAACATCAACCTCAGTTGAGCCGTCTCCCTAACATCTTCATTAACTCCTTCAATCCAAACCTTCCGTTTTTCCAAATCACGCTGGAGCGTTTGATGCAGCCCAATCTAGCAGAAATATGATTGTGCTCCTCACCATCTAGTCTTGTACTGTACATCAATATTCTGTGAAGTGGGGATTGTTATTTCTGATAGTCCATATTGTTAGAAAGGTTCTAGAAAGGTTCTAGAAGGGTGCGACCTCGGGAGCACCGACATGCAACTCCCGGGTGTCTTAGACTGAAGTAGAGTACAACACTAAGTTAGTCACAGTTAATCCCTCAGTGTCTTCACCTTGAGGGCTTTGGAGTTAACGTTCTTGAGGCAATAAATAAGAGCAGCCTGAGGAAGGCTACACACTTTCCATTTTCATTTTTCCCTTTTGCTCTGAGCTTTGTAACACGTTATCAGCACGAGTTGCTCTTGATTTGATTACTATTGCTCATTGTTTCTTACTTTTGCTCACTGCTTCTCACTATTGCTCTTACTGTTTTGCTCTCATTTGGTCACTGTTCATTTGCTCTTGGTCACTGTTCATTTGCTTTCATTTGGTCACTGTTGATTTGCTCTTGGTCACAGTTCATTTGCTCTTGCTCACTAATTTCCAGCACTGTTCTCACTGATTTCCAGCACTGTTCTCACTGATTTCCAGCACTGTTCTCACTGATTTCCAGCACTGTTCTTACTGTTTTCTCACTATACTGTTGATTTTCTCACTAATTTGCAGATTTGGTTAATTATTGGCTGACTAGTTTTTCAGTTTGCTATGTGGTTTATTTCATCTCTGGTTTATTTCATTTCTCGTTTACCTGCTTTGGTTTTTCCAAAAGGTACTGGTTTGTTTGCTCTCGGTTCATCTGCTCTGGTTTTATATAAGTTCTAGAGTCGCCAGGAGGAGTTTCATGTGGTTCATTTGTTTACTGCTTTTTGTTTATTTGTTTTGCTTACTGGGTATCTTTTTGTTTATTTGTTTTACTTACTGGGTATCAGTCAGATTTGGTTTACTCAGATTTGGTTTATTGTTTGCTAATTGATTCTGCTCTGGTTGCTTCAAGTTCTCAGTTTGATGTTTGCAGTTTTTATTTTGCTAACTGGGTTTTGGTTCTCAGTTTGGAGTTTTTCTTTATTTGTTTTCTGCTCTGGTCTAAGTTTGCAGTTTTTATTTTTATTTTTCCATTTATTTCTTCTCTAGAGTTTTTCACCTTGGTTTTTCCATCAACCTTGGTTTTTCCATCAACCTTGGTTTTTCCATCAACCTTGGTTTTTCCATCAACCTTGGTTTTTCCACCAGTATCAAGTTGTAGGACTGCAAGCACGAGGACCGCCAACAGACCGCAAGACAGACGACTTCAGCCACAGCCGGGAGTGACCTATTTCCCCTCACTCAGATTTTATTTCTACTCTTGGTTTTTGAGTTTTTGTTACTAGGTGTTGATTTCTATATCTTCCCTAGGTAACATCGGAACCCACTAACCGTGCAACGAAGGTTTCTGTCATACAGAAGTTGGAGCAGTTTGTGTGGCCGTGCCCCTCCTAGGAATTGACAAGCTTCCGAGTGGGCCAGCTCTTGAGGAGCTCTTTCCTTCGTCATGGCTAAGTCCGAAGCCAAGATCAAGACTCTCCTGTTCGATCCTTTGGCGGCTGATGGCACTAATTTTTTGGAATGGTCTAATGAAATGACTACCTTCTTATGTGCAGAGGAATTGGACGGAGCTTTGAACGCCCAGACAGCGGCTACGCTTCAAAGTTCTTGGAAGCATCAAGCTTTGATGATACTTCGCCGTCACATACACGCCTCATTGCGATCATAGTACATTCAAGTCAACGACTCGACAGAGTTATGGAAGCAGTTGCAAACTCGTTTTCGACATGAGAAGACTCTCTTTTTGCCACAGGCACGCACTGATTGGTATAGGTTGCGTGTGATTGATTTTCCAAACTTGAAGGCTTATGATGCAGAGATGCACCGCATTGTTGCACAACTCCGTCTATGTGGGGACGTGATCACCGAGGAGCAGCTTATTGAGAAGACACTCTCAACCTTTCCTCCTGCTAGTTCTATTCTTGCTGAGCAATATGACAATATGAATTATAAGTGTCATTCTGACCTCATGAGTAAGTTGTATCAAGCTGAGAAGAAGGCGTTGGTTCAATTGAAGAATGCGGAGGAACGACCAGTCCGGGAGATTCATTCCACTCAAAAGCCATCAACTCCTGAACCGTCAATTGTTCCTACCAAGAAGGAGCCAGAACATGAGACTCACAGCACTGAAGCAGCCAAACGCCAACCCCGAAGTACAAGTGGTCGTGGCAGAGGGCGTGATGGTCGGTATTCCTCAAGAAGAGAAGACCACCGCTATAAATCTAACCAACGCTATCATAATGAGCGTCGAGACTATTCCAGGTATCACAACAACCATGAATATCATCAGCGCTGTCAGAGTCAGTCTAGTCAGACCGCCAGAACCAGTCTCGTTACAGGCACATGTCATAGATGTGGAAAACAGGGTCATTTTGCTAGAACATGTCGTACTCCGGAGTACTTTGTTGAAATGTACAGGGAGTTACAGAAATTGAAAGAGGAGAAGAGAGAAGTGCACACTCTCGATGCACCCTCTTTCAATAACATTTGCCCAGAAAACTATATGGTCTATGAGTCTAGTTCACGGTCTGACACGGCACTTCTAGATAGCGCATCTACTCATTCTATTTTTCGAGATCCTCAGTTCTTTGAGGCCAATTGCTTGGAGGGTCCCTGGCAAGAGTGCACTATTACTACCATTGCCGGAAGACGGAAAATTAAGTTCCGTGAGGGCCGGGCAACAATAGTATTGCCCGGGGGATTCCCCCTCGAGCGTGAAAGAGCCATGTATGCTCCAGCCGCACCCCGTAGTCTGATCAGCTACCGGGATTTGCGTGCAAATGGGATCCACGCCTTCACCCACGGGGAACGCAATGATGAAAGGGCGCTAGCACTCCGTAAAGGAGGACAATTGCTTGCCATGGTACAAGAAGGCGCCACTGGACTTTATGAAGTATTGATTTCGGCAGCCGCAAGCAATGCCCGCTCTTGCAACCTCACGGTGATTCCTAAGACTCAGCTCTGGCACCGGCGCTTGGGACACGCGGGTGCCACTATGTTCCGTAAGATGTTGCCAGTTCTTACCGGCCATCCATTAAGATGCAGACAAGGTGGCTGATTGCACAGCATGTATTCAAGGCAAGTATGCCAAGGCAGCATCTCGGTGGAAGCTCCCGACCGAGCTCCCTCAATCCCTTGAGCGCCTCTAGGGCGATATTTGTGGCCCCATCAGCCCACCGGCAGGTCAGTTTTTATATTTTCTGGTCCTTGTTGATGCGTCTGGTAGTCACGCCGAAGTATCTTTGCTTACAACCAGGAACATGGCCTTTCCAAAAATTCTAGCTATGCTCATCAAGTTTAGAACCCATTTTCCTGATAAACCCATCAAGACTCTGTGTATGGACAATGCTCAAGAATTTAGATCTCATGCCTTTGAAGACTATTGTACAGCCACAAGTATAGAGCTCACGTATGCTGTCCCATACGAGCATTCTCAAAACGGTCTAGCAGAAGCCTACATTAAGAAAATTCAGCTTATTACCCGCTCCTTGCTTCTTCATGCTAATCTCCGTGCTTCTATGTGGGGACATGCTGTTCTCCATGCTGCTAATCTCTTGCGACTTAGACCAACCCTTCTCAATTCTCAAACTTCATTTGAGTTAGTCTCAGGCAGAATCCCTGATGTTAGCCACCTGCGAGTATTTGGTTGTCAAGTCTTCGTACCTGCACCTGAGCCTCAAATCCAAACCATTAGTGCTCACAGGATGAGAGGGCGTTTACATTGGCTTTGACTCACCCAGCATCATCAGATACTTAGTGCCTACCTCTGGAGATATCCATAAGGCCCGTTTTGAAAACTGTCGCTTTCTAGAAACTGTCTTTCCCAAACTCCCAACCAGACGAGCAGGTGCACCCTTAATTTTCCGAGCCCCTGAGACATTCACTCAAAACCCTGATCCTCGTACTTCCCTTACAGAAACCGAAGTCAAGAAGTTACTCGAGCTTTAGTCCTTAGCTGCCCAAATCCCCGATGGTTTTGAGTCAGGGCCCCGCATTTTGAGAAATCCTATCCCTGGCACTGGCAATGTTAGGCTATCCCCAATCCGGAGAGCTCCTAGAGTTAACACCCGACCCTCCAAGAAATCCAGAATAGAGCGTCAACCGATAGAACCTATTATCGACCAGCGAGAACCTGAATCCCATTGTCTTGAATCTGAATCAGACACCCAGGTTGAATCCTTTGTCACCAAGCTAGTTAGCCTCGACCATGAACCTAATTCCTTAGAGGAGGCTAGAGCTAGTCCTGATTGGCCCCAGTGGCAGGATGCCTTACAAGCTGAATATGATTCGCTCCGGAAAAGAGGAGTTTTTGGCCCCTTGTGTCTGACCCTTGAATCCAAGCCCATAGGGTATAAACTGGTCTTTACTAGGAAACGCAATGCCGAGGGTCAGATTGTCCGGTACAAGATCAGATGTGTTGCCCAAGGCTTCAACCAGCGCCCAGGAGTCGACTTCGACCAAACTTACTCACCAGTCATGGATTGTTCATCATTCCGCTATTTGTTGGCCCTAGCAGTCCAGCTTTCGCTTGCAACCAGATTATTGGACGTGGTCAGAGCCTATCTTTATGGTGAGCTTGATGAGGAGATTTACATCAGGCCTCCACCAGATTTTTTGAAGCATAATCCCACTCCCCAGCCTGGGAAATTTAGTGGCCTCAAGCTTCGAAAAGCACTTTATGGACTTAAGCAAGGGGGAAGAGCGTGGTATCATCATCTTCGACGTTTTCTTACGATTCACAGGTTTACTTGTCACACAGCCCTTCCTTGCATCTTTGTTCTTTGTAAGGATGATGGTTATGTTATCTTGGCAGTGTATGTTGATGACATTAACTTGGTTGGTACTTCCAAACTCTGTACAGAAGTTGAGGACTTGTTATCTACCCAATTCGAAATCAAACTCCTTGGACAGACTAGCTTCTGTCTAGGTTTGCAGGTTCATCACCTCTCCGATGGGAGTATTCTTCTTCATCAGGAGAGTTATGTGAAGAAATTATTGAAGCATTTCAATATGGCAACTTCCAACCCCATCTCAGCACCGATGATTGGCCGAAGCAAGAGTGGAGAGGATCCTTATCGACCTTGCGAGGAGGAGGAGGAAGAAGTTGATAAGCAACGTTACCTCACTGCGGTCGGAGCTTTGATTTATCTTGCAACACATACAAGACCCGACATAGCTTTTGCCACCAGTGTACTCGCACGTCACAGCCAGAAGCCAACTCACCGCCACTGGGCGGCTATCAAACACTTGCTACGGTATCTCAGAGGTACGGAAGACCTTGGCCTTCATTTTTCCAAAAGAGCTAACCCAGATATTGTGGGATTTGCCGATTCAGGCTTCAAAACAGATGAGATCAATGGAAAGTCCCAGACGGGATATATTTTCATCAAAAATGGTGCACCCATTTCTTGGAAATCCGTGAAGCAAACTATCACTGCTACATCAACAAATCACGTTGAGTTATTGGCGCTACATGAGGCGGCAAGAGAAGCAGTCTGGCTTCGTACAATGGTACAAGCCATCTCAAAACAATGCAACATCAAATGCAACAGTGAAGCTACTATCATTTATGAAGACAATGCGGCAGCTGTAGCTCAAGTTGCAACAGGTTTTATAAAGGCGGATAGGGTAAAACATATTAATCCAACCTTATTTGGTTTCATGCAAGATCTTGTAGAAAGTAATCAGGTTATTGTTAGGAAGATTGAGTCGGCAAATAACATAGCCGACATGTTAACCAAGGCACTTCCAGCTTACAGGCATCGTGAGTTGGTAGCAGCCGCAGGGATGAAATCGCTCCAAGAACTTGACCAGTTTTAGGGCATACTCTTTTCTTACCTAAGAGTTTTCCCCACTGGGGTTTTTTTCTCAAAGGTGAGTTTTTAATGAGGTGCTCCTAGGTCGAGGAGGAGTGTTAGAAAGGTTCTAGAAAGGTTCTAGAAGGGTGCGACCTCGGGAGCACCGACATGCAACTCCCGGGTGTCTTAGACTGAAGTAGAGTACAACACTAAGTTAGCCACAGTTAATCCCTCAGTGTCTTCACCTTGAGGGCTTTGGAGTTAACGTTCTTGAGGCAATAAATAAGAGCAACCTGAGGAAGGCTACACACTTTCCATTTTCATTTTTCCCCTTTGCTCTGAGCTTTGTAACACATATCCTCACATAAACCGTCCCAAATATCCAATCGAGAAGATGGTTTTAGCTACAACTCCATATCCAGTGCGATGGGCATTCGTCAACTTCGGAGTGTGAACATGAAATAAGGTAGGTTCTCTCGCATGGATCAGATCGTTGGGTCGAGCTTGTTTCCCTGTGAAGAGCGCAGGGAGGCAGCCAAAAACTTCCGCAGGAGAGACTTGGGAGTGGGGGATGTGAAGCTAGGTATGAAGCTACTCAAGATCCTTTAGGTTTTCTCGTATATTGCCTGCTAGGCACGTTGCAGTGGGATATCAATTAAGTGGTCCAGTAATGACCTACTGGATGACAATTGCATCCACAATCGGACACATAGCTAGTGTCTCACACTTTCTTTGGAGGCGACATGTTAGAAGGTGGCACTGACCATCTACGGCAGCCAAGTTGACGACTTACCAGGCGATGCTGGTTTGGAACCTCAGGATGTGCATTTTCGACCTCGAAGTTTTGAACGTCAGGATCAGGGTGCCGATCCTCTGCGCTTGTCCAGCTGTAGACGAAATTGCAGTGTTGCACAGGGGACGGCGTTCTTGCTTACTCACGGTCTACCGTCTACCCTCAAAAGACCCTGGATGTCATCGGTGGCAACTTTAGCATCGCCACTGAACAGGTGAGGAGTGCGAACACTGTGATAGAGGCAAGTTCCTCTATCAAGCAACTCAACGCTTTTGGTTTTGCTTGCGTCATTGCCGCCGATCGCGACCAGGATGAATTATCCCCATTCAACCATAAGCCGTACCTTGAACACGACCTTAAAGAGAAGAAGGAGCGTGGGAATCATTCCTGGGGTCGCTTCAGGGGCTGTTGCCGCATTGTTGGAGGTGGGCTTGTTCATTGCAAATTGTTCATGATGAATACATACTATTCTCAGCCGTCATGAGCCGCGCATGCTCACACAGAAAGAGCTCAGAACTTCAACATTAACGGGCTACTTGGAAGTGGTGGATTTGGAGCCGCGTACAAGGGCAATCTTTCTCCGCTGCTCCGGTGGCGGTAAAGCAGGTGAGACTTGAGAGCATGCACGGAAAGAAGAGTAAGTACCATGCCGAAATAACTAGCCTCAGCCACATCCGTCACCGAAGATGGGTAATAGAAGACCAGAATCTGTTGCATCTGGGGCTCTTGTGCCGCAATCCTACTCCCGACGATCAACCATCCTCACGACTGGTGTTGCAATTGCTGCTGCGGTCTTCGGAAAATATGGAGAGTCTATCATGCCGCAAGCTCCAGGCAGATTACAATATGCCCGGATAATCTCAGTTACCAGGCATGATGCCGCCTTCAGAGTCTACTAAATCACTCGGTGTTGGGAATGTTGACGAAGCTGGCCATGATACATCCCAACCCACCCACCCCATGTGTGATGTTCCGGATGCTAGCCTAGTTAATAAGTATTTTGAGGCTTCGTCTGTATTTTATTCAGGTGGCTGAGGTGCAATGAATAATATGGGATCGCTTTGTCTCTGGTGATAATAGATATATGTGGTAGTTGGTCTGATATCTCTCAGTTGGGAGACTGTTTGAACTCTCAGTAACTGCAGCTCATTCCTTACACGAGAGTTGTTGTGGGAACGAGTTTGAATACATATGGAACTTCTGGAGAGGCTTCGAACAGATCGGTGGTAACCTATGACTTTTCAATGGAGCTACAAAGATTGGACTAGTCAAACAAGCTCTGCTGAAGTAATTTATTGCACGACTATCTCGACCTTCCATGTCAATGTGCAGGAAATCACGTCGTGACGGCCGGACTTTAAGACAGCTTCTCCTCGGAAGAATGTAAGGAATCTTCCATCATACTAATTGGTGTCTGATTGTCTGGCTTTCGAAAAATGCAATCCATAATGTACGAGGGCATTAATTTGTACAGGATATCGATGTTGTACTCAAACCTGGTGTCGTCGCTCGGATAATCTCGCTTGTGTTACAAGCTGGCGAAATTGACTTTGCACTAAGTTCTTGATAGCATTCTGCTGGTTAGTTACCTCCACGTCGTCGTAACATCGATTTTGTTCTCATTCTCTCGCATGTTCTAATTTAACATTGCAGAGGACGTGCATGGCAAATCACCATGACATGATTTAAAAAAATGTTTTACGATGTACAGTCGGGTCTCCGAGGCAAACACGGGTTGCAAAATTGGTAAAAGATCAGGAAGCCACCTTGAAAACCTCAAAGGATCACGTAGTAGGCCAATAACATATCCTCACTTGTTCAGTCCTAATTGTTTCCGTGCTCCATACATGAACTTTGGCTGAATCTTGATCCTTCTTGCCATTCACTTTGCAACCAGATTCCTCAGTGCTAGATAGGTTTACTCACATAGATCGGATCCTTGCGCCAAGCATGTAAATCTTAGATAGAGCAAGCAAGCAGAACCTACTCCAGCGGAAGTGAGTTACATGGAACTGGTGAAATTAGAGCCGTTCGCAAAAGAGCACTCTGTCTTCTGGTTCAGTGGTAAATTGCGTGCAGTACGTGTTGCATTGCGACATCAAGTCCATCCGTTTCCTGGTGGGTGATAAATTGAATTCATAGTCAGGGGATGAGGCTACTTCTGGCCATAGTCCTGGTGTCGCAAGCAGCAATGGCGCCATTTGCAACGATGGCACAACAGCCATACAACAACACAGACGGCTACAGTTGCAACGGACGTGACAGAACCTGCAGCACCTATGCCTTCTACCGAACCTTCCAGGGGCAAGAATCGGTGGCCAAAGTCGCTGGCTACTTCAAAATCCCCCCAGCAATAGTTGCCGACCTCAGCGGGCTCACTGACCTAGCACCGAATGCCATTCTTCCGTTGGGGCAGCCTCTCTACATCCCCATAGACTGTAAGTGCCATAATGTCACCTCTCAAATGGAAGTGCCTTACACCATTGCACCAGGTGACAATTTCGCGCTGGTGGCGAGTACCATTTATGGCGACTTGACGACGTATCAGGCGATGACGGTCTCGAACCCCAGGATGAATGTTTTCTTCCTTGTCGTTGGCGACACAGCCGTAGTGCCAATCTTCTGCGCTTGCCCAACTGCGGATCAGATTGCAAATGGAACTCAGTTCTTGCTTACATATGCTGTGTACCCTGACGAAACCCTGGAAATCATCAGTGCTAACTTTAACGTCACAGTTGCAGAGCTGAGTGTTGCGAATGAGTTGCCTACAAATGTATCCCTATGGGTTCACACAACCCTGCTTGTTCCGCTTCAGTCACTGCCGCCAATTGCAGCCATGGCGAACTTTCCCCATGTCGTCATAGGCCCGTCCAATATGAAGCCTACCTCCAACTCTTCACGGAGTAGAAAGGTGGGAATCTTTGCCGGGCTCTCCGCCGCCTTCGTTGCAGTGTTGCTGGTGGCGTGCTTGTTCGTTGCCAGGCATCGAAAGAGAGCACCGTCAAAGAAACGAGACGAGTTAAGTGACTTCAGTCTGGTGGATCCAAACCTTGCCCTGCGGATGTTCGCATACAAAGAGCTCAGAAAGGCGACGAAGAACTTCAGAAGGAGCGAGTTACTCGGAAGCGGTGGATTTGGAGCGGTGTACAAGGGCACTCTTCCTTCGGGAGCTGTGGTGGCGGTGAAACAGATGAGAATGGAGAGCAAGCATGGGAAGGAGAGTTTCCGAGCTGAGGTAACCAGCCTGAGCCACATTCGTCACCGAAATCTGGTGCAGCTGCGAGGATGGTGTCACGAGGAAGAGCAACTGCTGCTTGTGTACGACTACATGTGCAACGGCAGCTTAGATGAATGGCTGTTCCAGTTTTCAGAATGCTGTGAGAGTGGGAAGGGGAAGGGGATGTCAAGCTTGAGGGATGGGGAGGCACTTCCTTTGAAATTACGCCGCTCTATTCTGAGCGGGGTGGCCAACGCTCTCTCATACTTGCACGAGGAATGCCCACAATGCGTGTTACACCGGGACATCAAGTCCAGTAACGTCCTGCTGGATGCGGAACTGAACGCTTATTTGGGAGATTTTGGGCTTGCCCGCCTGATCGACCACCAGAAGATGGCACGGACCACGATGATGGCAGGAACATTAGGGTACTTGGCCCCCGAAATGTCGCACACTGGCAAAGCCACCAAGGAGACAGATGTGTACAGCTTCGGCATCCTGATGCTTGAAGTGATGTGCGGGAGGCAGCCACTTGATGTGACTACCATCGATCTAGGAGAAGGTTTACTAGAGGACAGGGTATGGAGGGCACACGAGGCAGGCAATATCCTACAAGCAGCCGACCCAAAACTTGGGACAGTCACATTTTCAGACGCAACTTCCAGCTCGTTCGGTGGATTTGAGTCACCTGAGGCATCAAGCAAGATGTCGAGCACTGATATTCATGATACTCGTTCAATGACAGACATCACCCGAGATGGTGCAATGGAAACTAGGAAGATGATAACAAATCTGCTCCAGTTGGGGCTCCTGTGTTGCCACCCTCGCCCTGAAGATCGACCACCCATGCGTCTGGTGTCCCAGTTAATGCTGCAGTCATTGGAGAACATGGAGATGTTGATGCCTTGCTTGCCGGAATGGAAGCCGCAGGTCCTTTACTCTAGATCAGGATTCCGCGGATTCCCTCAATCCCTGTGATCGATTGTCCGGAGCATGAACATCTGCGGCCGGCTCTACACTTCGGCATGAAGTATTTGTCCCAGACTCTGGACAACTTGGTTTGTTCTATTCCACTTCTTTTGAAGAAACAATTTTCCTCATTTTGTATGATTTGGGCGATGTAACCAAATCCCTCAGAAAGACTATTGTTGTCCATTTCTGTTAGTTTTCATTGAAAATTCACAACAGCGTGGTCTCTTAGTCAGTCATGTAGATATGGTGCAGAGCAGTCCGTGTAGAATGTGGCTTAGAGACTGCCATTTTATCTGAAAGATGACAACTCTATTCTTACAAAAGGCCCTACCTCAACCCTACAATAATTGGAAATTCATCTAAAACTTTGCTAAAACCCAAAAAAAAGTCGTTTGGCTAAATTGTTGCCTACTCTATAACTTAGACCTGCCTTAGATAGAGTTGAAAACACATAGTCCCATGCCTCTCTTGTGTTGTAAAAGCATATAAGCATACCATAGAGTTAACCACCTTCTTTCAATCAAAGTAGGAAGTACTACTTGATGTGCTTTGATACTCTCTTGGTAATGTGGATTGACTTGAATGTCAATCACTTGAGTACCTTCTTCTTGTATTCAGTAAGTGTAGTAATTGACTACTTTTGCAGGTGTAAAATTCAATGAATAAAATTGTGAGGCGCTCATGGCAAAAGTGAAGAATTATGAAATTTAGAAACTAAAAATTGAGTTAGGTAATCGGTTGAATCCAGTGAAATCTGGGAGTATTCGTAGTGCTCCTCACTTGGACCTAATCAAGAGCAAGACATAATTCCAAACTAAACACCTTGATCCATAATCCATTTCACTTGATCATGAGAACCACACCCAATTCTGCATCGACAACATTCTTGTGCACTAGAAGCTGAGGTGTAAATTAACAGTCAAGATACAAACAATAATTTAACTAAGCTGAGGAATATCAAAAACATCAAAATGACACCTGCAATGAGCACCAGGTCAGACCCTCCCTCCCCGTACCGCCTTCTCAATATCGCCGGGATCACTTCCACACTCTTCACCACAGATCACTCCCTCATCAACAAATCTGAGGAGAGGACCGAACCTCGCGATTCCGAACCGGCTGAAACGGGCGGGAACCGGCGGGAACAGGAGGGAACGGGCGGGAGCAAAGGCCGCGAGGGCGAACAGCCAGCGGGGAAGAGAGGCCACGAGGGCGAGGGCCAGGCGGGCACAAGGGCTCCCCTGGCAGCCCTCGTCACTAAGGGCTGGGCAGTTTTGGAGAAACGCAGGCTGCCCCGGCCTCCCTCTCTGCCCGGCCTCCTTGGAGCCGCACTAACCAAAATACTAGTTACCAAAACATGTCATCAACCCAAAGAGGATGGAGAATATTTGACAAAGGAGTCATCAACCCTAAGATGTCGTTCCGGCGTAGGGAACTATTGCGGCTTCGCCGCAGGGACAGAGGGAGGCCCAGGGGAGGCCGGGCAGAGAGAGGCCGGGCAGAGAGGGAGGCCGGGGCAGCCTGCGTTTCCCCAAAACTGCCCAGCCCTTAGTGGCGAGGCCCGGGCAGCGTCCGCGCTTCCCCTCAACTGGGGAGCCCAGGCCCGCCCTCGAGGAGAGCTTCCAAGCCGAAGCACCCCGTTTCAGCCAGATCTGTCACCGAAATCTCGTCCAGCTACGCGGCTGGTGCAGCGAGGAGGAGAAGCTGTTTCTTGTGTACGACTACATGCGCAACGGCAGCCTGGACGAGTGGCTCTACCAATCCTCACATCGGAAGAAGGTGGAGCCACTTCCTCTGACGCTGCGACACTCTGTGCTGAGTGGGTCGCCACAGCGCTCTCGTACTTGCACGAGGAATGTGCGCAATGCGTCTTGCATAGGGACATCAAGTCCAGCAACGTGCTCCTGGATGGGGGGCTGAATGCGTACTTGGGTGATTTTGGGCTGGCCCGACTCATCGACCACCAGAAGATGGAGAAGACGACGATGATGGCAGGAACTTTGGGTTACATGGCCCCGGAGATGCTTCACACGGGCAAAGCAACGAAGGAGACGGACATGTTCAGCTCCGGCGTGCTGCTTCTGGAAGTGATGTGTGGAACGCGCCCACTTGAATCGACTGCCATTGAGCGAGGGGACGGTGTTCTAGTGGACAGGGTATGGCGTGCACACGAGGCAGGCCATATTTATGAAATAGCAGACCTCAGACTTGTTTTTTCTACTCATTCTTATTCTTATTTAGGATCTTATAATGAGTTGGAGTTTCGAGAAGTATCATATATCTCCAGCAATATCTCAGATGGTGCATTCGAAGACAAGAAGATGATAACGGATATGCTGCAATTGGGTGTACTTTGCTGCAATCCCAATCCAGAAGATCGATCATCCATGCTTCTGGCATCACAGTGGCTGCAGTAGTCTTCGGATGGTGTGGTGATATCTGTGCCTCCTTTACCAGTAAGGAAACCTCGTGCCCATTATTCCAGACCAGGATTCTCTGAAATAGCAGCCATGATACCTTCGTCGTCCTCTACTGTGCACCATGTTGCCAGTGTTAATCAATGAAACAGTTTACATATACAGGTTTAGTTTTAATAATTTCATGTCGTGTTCACGTCGTCACGACGCTTTGGAAAGGTAATAGCATATAACATTCTTTATCAGCCCTTTACTTCACCCTTGGAAAAATCTTGGAATAGTCAAACGGAGCCACATTGTTTGTTGAAACGAGCCCCTGTATTCTGGTGAACTAGTAGATGAACGAATGGGTGATAATTATTAATGGGATTCAACACAATGTTGAGATGGAAATTTTTCTCACTGCGAGGAGTCTATTTTAATGCAATAACCATGCTTTGTTCTTTGAGTAAAAATATATACAATCAAATCTCAAAATGGTAAGGTTCTCTAAAGAATAGGAGTATTATGGAGGGTGTCTTTGTCACAGTCTGCTGATTAGAAAGGTAACTCAAGTTGTTGGGAGTGCAGGTCAGTATTCTCTTTGAATTGATTCTCTCTTCAACTGACGAGTACACACATCAGAAGTCGTGCAATGCAGATCATCACCATGACGTACTTTTTTTTATATTTGTCTGATGCACATTCTGCTCTGCGAGGCAAGTGCGTGCGAAGTTGGTGAAGTCTGTATTGGAGGGCGACCTTAAAAAATTTAAAAGCAGCTGGTTTGCTTGCAAATAGCACTTAGTACCCCTGATTCAGCTTAGTCGTAGCTCTGTCCCTGCTGAATCTGGAAACACCAGATTTGGCTTCGCTTACTATGCTGACTGGAAAGCGGTCATTGATTTAACACCTTCTCGTCGAGGTCAAATAATCTCTCTTATAACATACCGAATACTGAAATGATCATAGGCTCCTTAATTCAAAGGTCTCGCTTAGTTTCAAAAATTGAAGCACAACGTGTAGAGCGTGACATGTTTTAGAACTGCTTTATGTTCAACAGCCTCTGATCTTCGAGAAAGAATTCTTGAGTGGAGGTGTATCTCCATGAAACGGAGAAATTTAATCAACTTATCATACTGGATTCATTAGTAGATGGAACCCCTGATTAGAATTTGCTATGCAACTTTGACCCATTGACAGAATCCTGTCTAGAAGAAATCCTGAGCTCTTCACCATCAAGCCTAGAACAATGGCACACTCATACATTCAACTTATAAGGTCTAGTGTGCTGATTCTAGCAATCCACATCCTTAGTTGTACTGTACTAATTGTCCATGCTCAAAACACCAACTTCAGCTACTTGTCCTTTAGCACGCCTGAGCCATTTCTGATGGTCCAAGATGTCCAATATTATGCTGACCAGTCTTGCTTTTTGATGAATTCGAGAGCAGCATCAATGTTGTCCTCAAGTTGTGGAAGGCTGCTGTACAACGAGACAGTGAGAATGAAAGACTCGCCATCTGGGGCAGTTGCTTCATTCCAAACCGCCTTCACTTTCAACATTATTGGCTCAAACAGCTACAATTATCCTGGTTTCGGTTACGTACATGCAGATGGATTGGCCTTCACATTTGCTAGAGCTATAGACTTCCAGGGCCAAAACCCAGGGGGTACACTATGCCTTATTCAAGCGGCCGAGAATGGGGACCCTTCAAACCGTGTCTTTGCTGTAGAGTTTGACACCTTCCCAAATTATTGGTATGACGACCCCAGTGATAGCCATATTGGCGTCGACGTCAACAGCATGAACTCCACGTGGTCCTACAACCTCTGTGGGGGTCAGGTATACAACTGCTCCTATCTTTGCAACGGTGGCTTCTTCACTGCTTGGATCGATTATGACGGTGCGTCGCAAAAGCTTGAGGTCTTCTTTACCAACGGTTCTTTGTACAACAACACTGCGAAGCCGCGGAGGCCAGTTATTCAGGCTAATCTGTCTTTATCCGAACTGCTGGACGACGACATGTACGTTGGATTCAGTTCTAGTACCGGTAAATGGAGCGAGGTTCACCAAATCATGTCTTGGAAATTCACTACCACTGGCATGCCAGATATACTTTACGAATCTCCTTCCCCAGCCGGCGTGGGGACGAATATTTCTGGCAGCATAAACCCAGACGGATCAAGAAAGGTAGGCATCATTGCTGGATTCACCGCTGGAGCAGCTGCAGCATTGCTGGCTGTGGGCTTCTTCATTGCAAGGCATCGGTCACGCAAATCGTCCATGAATCGTGACGATAAGTTCAACCTCCTGGGTCAGAACCTCGTCCCTCGGGCATTCACCTACAAAGAGCTCACCAAGGCCACCAAGAACTTCAGCCGAAGCGAGTTGCTCGGAAGTGGTGGCTTCGGAGCCGTGTACAAGGGCACTCTCCCCTCGGGTGCTGTGGTGGCAGTCAAATGGATGCGCCATGAGAGCAAGCGCGGCGAGGAGAGCTTCCAAGCCGAAGCGGCCAGTCTCAGCCAGATCCGTCACCGAAATCTCGTCCAGCTACGCGGCTGGTGCAGCGAGGAGGAGAAGCTGTTTCTTGTGTACGACTACATGCGCAACGGCAGCCTGGACGAGTGGCTCTACCAATCCTCAAATCGGAAGAAGGTAGAGCCACTTCCTCTGACGCTGCGACACTCTGTGCTGAGTGGGGTGGCCACAGCACTCTCGTACTTGCACGAGGAATGTGCGCAATGCGTCTTGCATAGGGACATCAAGTCCAGCAACGTGCTCCTGGATGGGGAGCTGAATGCGTACTTGGGGGATTTCGGGCTGGCCCGACTCATCGACCACCAGAAGATGGAGAAGACGACGATGATGGCAGGAACTTTGGGGTACATGGCCCCGGAGATGCCTCACACGGGCAAAGCCACCAAGGAGACGGACGTGTTCAGCTTTGGCGTGCTGATTCTGGAAGTGATGTGTGGATCGCGCCCACTTGAATCGACTGCCATTGAGCGAGGGGATGGTGTTCTAGTGGACAGGGTATGGCGTGCACACGAGGCAGGCTATATTCTTCAGGCCGCCGACCCAAGACTGGGTACATTTCCTCGTTCAGCTGTGGATTCAAGCTCGTACAGTGAATTTGAGTCGCAAGACAAGTCGAGCATTATTAGGAGCAGTGATTTACAAGTTGACGACCATTCACCGATAACCACCCCAGATAGTGGAATGGAAGAGAAGAGTAGGATCGTCAATCTGCTGCAATTGGGTCTACTTTGCTGCAACCCCAATCCGGAAGATCGACCATCCATGCGCTTGGTGTCCCAGTTGCTGCAGATGTCTGAGAGTGAAGAGTTTTTAATGCCTCCTTTGCCCGTCTGCAAACCTCACGCTCATTACTCGAAGCCAGGGTTCTCTCAATTTGTCATAAGATCTGCGGGGAGCTCACCTCCGGTGAGTGCTGTCATTGTACAAGATGCTGGGCTAGGATCTTCCTATTCCACTCCTCCGGTTGATAGTGAACAGCGTGCGGGCATGTTGACATCTTTCGCCGCTCCAGACTCGTTAGTTTTGTCAGGCCGATAGACTGAAGCTGGTGATACATGTCTTGTGGAAACAGATCTCTAGGGCTTTGCGCATAGCAATTGTTGCACCAGCCTGCCATATTGTTATGTGATTTTAGGAATAGTTTTGTAGTCCAAATAGTATTCAGTTTTGGCAGATTATCCAAGCTTAAAAAATCAATATTGGATTGTAAAGGAATGAGTTCTAAAAAAATTGGAGTATAAAAATGCATACTTGTCATCATATAGTTCATGAAATAGAAACTGATAAGCAACAAAATTGTCCAACTGCTGGATCGTCGACAAATATTACAACTGTCTCAACAATCGTTTGCCACGATAGTGACCGTCCCTCAAATGAGATGGGCTCACTTCTGATAACATTTACGGGATGAACCCAGATATTTTCAAGTTTTTCACTTGATTCAAGACCTATTTGGTTGCAAGGCATGTATGCTACACTGCAGTGAACTAAGTTGTCAGGAGATAAGAGACGGCTTTTGAAGAAAAATCAGGCACTTACCAGCAATGAAGTAGACATCAGTATTCAGCAGCACATTTTGCTTCCATAGATCATGGAGTTGTAATAATGAATACAGGATATTGTTCACAGTGCATCTAACGAGTCTCCACGTTCTACAATGGCGCTCCATGGCCCAACCATGAGGCAGCCGATGATAACAGTCCTTGGAGCCGCTTTTGCTTTCTTCCTCTTCGTGTTACAAAACAATCCCAACAGACATCACAAGAGTTGTTTCTCATAAAATGCAGTTTGGAGTTGTTTCACAAGAGCCAGCCAAGCACCAACATTTTGACCATCAACTGTCACCCAGTCAACCACGGTAGCTGCCGGTTGCTCCCACCACTCATCAACCTGCGTAAGGACATCACTTAAGAAATCAAGCTCCAGGGGAAATGAATGCTGTCAAAGGTTTGAAGTGATGCATTTTTGTAACATGACTCTCGCACCAAAAAATCCCTCATCAGAAAATTCCCATGGGAAAAAGCTGGGCCGTTACTGCGGCTTCCCAAAAACGAAGATTGGCATTAAACACATGACACAAAGGCGCTAGAAAATGACCTTGGCATGAAACAGGACACTCCAACAACGATGTAAATAATGCTAACATTTCAGTATCCAAATACCTAGAGACCCTTCTCCCCTCAAATTTACTCTATCTAAAACCTAAAATAAAGGAGATCGAATAAACTCACCAACCCACGGACGCGCTTGCAATCTTCTAGGCATCGTTGAGCCTCTTGAACTGCACTCTTAAGTTCTGGTAGCCACACCTCGAGGGCAAGCTTATCTTCCTCAGCTGACTTCTCGGCGCACTGTGCCACGCTCCTGTAAAGTGCACACACGAATCCAGAAAATTGAGAACTTGGAAACATGTTCCTGCATCAACTACGGTGCCACTAAACTCTCAAGCATGGAATACATAATTACCTTTCATACTCGGGTATCGATGCACTAGCAGCAGTTAGTAGACCACGCCCACTTTTGAGCAGATCCTTTAGAGTCTGTACTTGATTGACTGCTCTAGCTAGATCCTCAATTAGGTTCGCAGACGTTCCGCCAGGCCGGAGAAAGAACCGTAAAGAGTCCACTATCTGAGTCAGTCCCAAATCCCCACCTTCCCCTCCTGCAGCAAGGAAACGAATCTGAGAATATTAACATCCCTTGAGCTCTTGTGATTAAAATCGGTTCGAAAAGAACACTCAAGCAGGAACTAGAATAAAGAATCTAAGCAGTGAAGTAATAAAGAGAACACGAATCTGAGGCACAAATCAAGAGAATGAACATTGAAAAGTGCATTCAGCGAGATCCCAAACTTACCGGCAGGGTAATGTGTCGCTGCTGAAATACGGCAAATAGATGGAATAGCAGATGGATCTCCACTTGCTGCCCTTGCAGTGAGCAAATCAGCATTCCTCTCTGCAGCGGCAATGGCTTCGGCTCCGCTTGCGGAATTGGACATCATTCCTTCTAAAAGGCCCTGATGAAATTCAAACCGAGTCAGCCTTCTATTCGCCGATTACAGACAGGTACCGTAAAAAGCATATTTCTTCACATATCACCACTCCAAGCAATTGCTGAAGCATTACAGCGATCAATTACATTACCTGAGAAAAAGCTGGCATCATATACAAGCGGTTATCAGGGCTCCTTTGGAATGCTGAGAGTTCTCTTTCTATGAGATCGCGTGCAGCATTGGATTTGTTTTGTAGAGACTCGCAAATAGGAATAATGGTGCTTGCAGATTGTTCCCTAGATGCCCTTGAGTGGTGCTCCCATGCAGCCGCTGCAGCCTACAAGGGAACAGGAGACATTATAACTGCGTTCAGACACAAATTCAAGAAGTCGCGCTCGTACTGGCCATGCTTAGTAGCATATACATAAATGATTAGGTAAAGTTTACATATTCCTTAACACCATTTGTCTACCTCAAACTATTGTCATTTCAATTAATAAATTTTGTCTTCAGCCAATCTGCCGCATCTCCTTCCAAAGTCCAATGGTTCACACAGCAGGCAAGAGAGAATTACCATGTTTGCACGGAGAAGGGCAGTATAAATGGCTTCTAATCCCATGCGCCTGGAGTCGAACTCTTCTATTCGTTTCCACTTCTGCCGAAGTGCCTCTTCTGCTTTTCTACGTTCTTCGCATAACTTGTGCAGACGCTGAACCTCTGACGTAAGTGTATTTACACTAGCTCGAACTCCAGCCAGCTCTCTTTCCTTTGCCCACACCTCTAACTGCAAGTTCATATGTAGAACGATCCTCCATGTTAACCTTCAGGATAATACACGAACAATGACAAAAGGGCAATCATGGTTACAAAATCAACAAACTACTCCTAGGCAATTTGTTGCACCTCATGTTGTCGTAAAGGTCCAGTGCTTTGCGCACTCGCAGCATCTCCACCAACATCATGGATTCTCAAAATCAGCTCGTCACTTCGCCTCTTGGCCTCCGCAGCCTGGTTAATTGCATCCTCAGTAGCCATAAACTGATGCGCGTGGGCTCTCTGTCAAAGTTAGACAAAGTTAGTAAGAGAGGGCAATGAATTAGGAGCGCCAACCATGTGTGCAAGCCTTTCTCATACAAACCACTGACGTAATTAACATATTCAGGTTAGCAACGCAACGTTAACATCAGTACAAGAAGACAATCTGCAATAATGGCCAAATTGAAAGGTCTAGCCCTATCAAATACAAGAAGTTGCTGACCTGTCGTTCTCGAAGTTGTTTGAAGGTGTTCTTCGCTTCCTTACTGCTACCCCTGGGATTTCGGCGGTGCACATTCAGTAGATCATCTACCTCCGCCGATATGTCCTCGAGGACCCTATTATTCTCGTACCTGTACCTGCACACCTAACGAAGCCTATTAATATAGAGGGCAGGACAATTATACGTTTTGCCATAGCAACTATTAAAAAAGAACCATGTTTGTTCCTGTTTTAAAAACTAAACCAAGAACTTTTTGTACTCGGCTTCGACTGTCTGGCTTGTCGAGTCTGGGCTGGAGAGCTAACCACTTCTTGGCAAATCTGAAGTATATTGGTGTCCACAATCACCATAACTGAGGGTTGATATTCAGCCAGTCGCAGCATCGCACGGGCAAGCGTTTTAAGAAATAAATTCAGCGCCAGATAAGGATAAAGAACACACCTAAGCCGTTCAGCATCAGCTCGAACATCAATCTTCTCGGTTTCAGAGTCGATAGTTGCCACAACACGTTTGGAATAGTCAGCCATTGTCTGTAATAGGAGAGGAGGATTTTTCAACAGGCTCATTGCAATTTCTTTCACTTCTTCCGGAATGCCATCCCCCTCCACTTCAAAGCTCAACTTCGCAACTTCCAGCTGCCCATCAAACTGGCTGCTACCACCATCGTACGCCGGAAAAGAAATCCTAATTTTATCTAACAACCCAGCCGAGAGCACTTCACACGCTTGACGGATATTTCTTTCCTGAGAAGTCTCCCTCAAAACCTGCTTCTCGTCGGAAGCACTAGCCGATGTAGCAAAATTCGCATCCGCACTGCTCTGCGATCGCTCCGGACCAAAATCAGACGGCGCCGTCTTCCCTCTCTGCGCATCCCTCGCATGCTCAACATACACGTGAAGCCGTTTCCAATACTCCATAAATATGCGAGTCGACTGCTCCGCCCGCTGATCATACGACTCCAGCAGCACCTGCTTATGCCTACACCCCCTCAAAATAAGAATCACACACACTCTCCAACTCCAAGAACCTCACTCATCCAAAATTCAAACCAACACTCCACTCACCTCGAGTTATTCTTCTCCTCAGAAACACGCTGCCGCTCACACTCCTCCTTCGACACATCCACCATCCGGCTCTTCAAGTCCTTCCCCATGCGCTGCACAGACAGCCGCAATTTCTCCACCTCATGCTCCGCAGCGTCCCGCTCCCGCAGCGCCTTCTCAATCGAATCCTCATTATCCACCACCTTCTCCACGCCATCCCTCGACTTCGGCCTGTCGCCCGTCCCCGGCCTCGATCGGCTCTTATAATCCCCTCTCCTGCGCACACTCTTCCCGGAATTCGATCTCTCAATCTTCACCACCTCCTCCTTCTCCTTCTCCTTCTCTTTCTCCTTCTCCTCCACAGCCTCCCCCTTCAATTCCCGCTTCGCAAGCACCGGACTCCCATGCACATGAATATTACGCCGAATCTTCTCCACCGTCTGGTCGCTCTTCACCCTGTCCAACAAAAACTTCCACACCAGCATCATATTCCCCCGGCAAATCCTCCGCAGCGCCTCCGCCGACGGCGACGCCCGGTACCCCATCTCCTGCTGCAGCCATTCGATTATCGCCTCCGCAGTCGGCGCCGCCCCCCCGCCCCCTCCCTGCATCGCTCCTCACCTCCCCCGAACTCCCAAACCCTCACTCCATCGCCAAACCTCCCACTCCCTTCCTCCCCTCACATCATCGAAATCCAATCTCCTCGCTCAAGACTCCAAACATTCTAGGTCCGAGGCTCAATCCCCGCCATCGCCATCGCCATCGCCATCGCCATCGCGCAATGCGAGCATGCTCGCCATCTCGGCGATCTCGAATTCGAATCCCGTCGCGCGCCCTAACGTCTGCTTCGTGTTCGATCACTGACGTCACTTGATTTGCGCTTGATTGTGCGTCAGTGGACGGATGATGAGTCGGGGTCCGCCATAGCCGAGCTTGGATGTGAGTCTCGGCGTTGTTCGCGGTTCCGTGACCAGTTCAGTGCGAGGGCGGGAAAAGGTTTTTGTATGAGGGCGTATCATCGTGTTGTGGACATTTGGGTGCGGGGATGTAGCGCCTGGGTAGATTTCTCTCTCTTCGTCACGGTGGGAGTATGTCGGAGTTGAGAGTTCGAGATTCGGGTCGCATTTACAGTGAGCGGGTATTTACTGTTTGAAATTCTGCAGTTGGGTGGCTTTAGGGGAATGTACTTCTTTTTTTGGGAATGTTTGGGAGTTTGTAATGGAAGGTTAATTTATTCAAGTCTCAAGTTTCATCTCTAAGTATTGTATGCAGATGTGCAATTGTAAAAGACTATTTAATTTTCTTCAATGCTATCTAATGGGGAATGTTGATTGAGATTTACCTTTGAGAATCTTTTCAAAATTTTACCTTATGTGGAAATTTATGAAAATATTTGTCCTCACATGTTAATTTGCTATGTACTCTATGTAAATTGCAACCGGAACTTGTGAAAATTCTCCACTTTTTTTTTCATGAAAGAATTGAATTATAGGATGTTGAATCAATCAGTTTTAGTATAAATCACTCTCATTTGTGATTGATGATCCATGAGACCGCAACTGTATTTCATATGATAATAAGGAAAAAACAATCTCTGTAGGGAGAGAAGAATTCCCTACAAAGAACATGATCAGAATGTGTGTGAATCCAAATCCCATGCCCAGTTCTAATCCTAGAAAGCATACGGTATGTTGATAGCAGGTTCGTTCATAAATAATTCTAAAAATTAAAAAAAAAAAATTAAAGATGGAAAAAAAATATGAAAATTATTTTTATGTAATATTAGTCTATTTTTAATTCAACTAAGATTATTTTCGGTAAATTTTTTTTGAAAAAAAATTGAAAAATTAATTTTGTAGGAGAAGAACCTTATTTTTCTAAAAAAAATAAAAATATCCATTTAAGGGTGAACGAACCTGCTATCAACGTACGGTAGGTGGAAGATTGCTGATTGTCCATTGAGAAGAGAAAATAATGTATTACATGAGTAGCACACTGGGAGTGCTGGACTCCAGTACTAAGTTAGTAGCAGTCCCCATTCACCGACCATTGGGTGTTGATCTTCTACCAAATCAATGGACTGAATAGTTGGTAAATTTTGCCATGGAGTACAGTCTACACGACAGTTACCTCCTCTGCAAATTCATTGGCAAACTTAAAAATCATGGACAACTTTGTAATAATTTTGAAATAAAATTAAAAATAAAAATAAAAATTAAAAAAACTCATGGACAATGGTAAGCAGACATGTAAGGGAAATGACGATCAGCAGGGAGCCACATGATAGAGCATGATCTACTTGGAAGACAGTTTCATTGATCATTGAATTGAAGAACAAGTACATCCTCCAAGATTATACTGAAGCTGCACCGCATGCTTCATTTCTCTTGATCAGAAGAATATTAAGTTAGTGATCACTAAGTTATCACCAAGCGAGTAATATACAATTCACAACCAGGAACTGAGGTCCTAATTAGTATAGCTACTGGTATCACCCTGAAGACTTGTGTGTTTGCATTCTCTAAATGCGCTTCCTCCACGTGCGTTGAGTCACATGCTGTATCAAGCATGTAATAACTCTCGAGATTTTAGAGGTCACAGGAATTTCAGTTGCATTTGAACAACAGCAATCTGCAAACATAATGTACCACCAAAATCACATGGTTTAGCAAAGAGTTAGTCTTTTTTGAGTTTATTGTTCAGGTAATTTGTAGGATTAGCAAACTGGTAGAGTGGTTATTGTGTCTTCTTTCCAGTTTGATGATTGAGTTGCTTGAGTTGCAAACAAGGAGATTCTAGAATAAAAAGTCTGCTTGACCCACTGCCTGTTGCGTTTGTGAGGTTGGAAGTGCTTACCAAAGTTGAACTCTCCGCAAATGGACGTGCTTTAAGTAGTGGTTGAATAAGAAAGTGCTCAGCATGAGACCACCCCAGCTGATCATCGGAGAAGCTCCCAGGCTTGTGGATTCTACTTGCAGCTCATCAGTCTGGCAGCAAAGCACGATGGAAGACAGATTGGGAATGACGAGTTGAGTGATCAGAAACCAGAGCACGGGTCTGCAATTGCACAGATGCAACACCGTCACAAATTTACCAGTACTTGAACCAACCACTTGATTTAGAACGAGAGGAGCATGGTTTGCATAGTACTGGTTTCAACCTAGCTAAGTATATGCCTTAATGAACGCATTTATCTGTCCTATATTTGACAACAACTCAGAAGCAAACAATCAGGAGATTAATACCTTACTTAACCATGGTCGCACTACCTAAGTTAGTTTCAAAGCTGAATCAGAAAACGGCATTTTCATTCACTTCAACTATAGGAGGTAACCAGCCCGTGCATTCATTAATCTAGGTGCAAAGTTGTTGATACCCAAATGATATTACACCTTGATCCTAGTCAGATGAGGTAATGGGGCTCTTACTGCACTATGGCTGGCTGCTTCATGATATCCGAGACTGTCGACTTCAGCTCTTGCCACATCCCTCTCTGCTGTCCTCGCTGCCCTTCCACAGCTTCAGGATGTTCACAAATCGACTGAGCTTCTGCGTTCAACTGCTCTGAATGTCTTTGAAGCTCTTCCATCTACAAAGTCACAAGTTTCACAAGAATCTAATTAGGGTCATCGTCTGAATAATTAGGTGTAGTTCATCCTAGACGGACTCAAAACAGGGCATTACCTCCATGAGATCAAGCTCTTCAATTAGGTCCAGATCATTTGCATCCAAGGTGAAAATGTCGTGCTGCACTTCTTTGTGTATATCTGGGCTGGTGGTTTTTAAAACAAGTTCATCTTTCTCAAGTCCATTTTGTCCTATCTGTATCCAATCTTCATCATCATGACGATCATGTTCACTGTTTTCTTCCACTCGTGGTGCAAGGACCTTATCACGTTTTCCTGTGAATATTTGCTTCAGATTCATTAACGACCTGAGTTAATAGCGACCGAAACAAATTTAGTTTCTATATCATACTCTGGTCATGAAGCTCGCTGACAACTGCATTCTTTGACGATGATATCCAGGTGACAGCCCATCTCATTAAACACGATACTTACATCTATCAATCAAAACATGAACGTGATAACGTCGCGAGCCACAACCTTCACATAACTGTTCATCACCGATGCCAATACTTGCTCATTGAGCAACGTTACAGATAGAATGGAGTTTATTAAACACACCTTCACTCTGGTCAGAAATCCAAGGCAACCTCATAACAGCAACCGCATCACTGTCATCGGAGAATCGTCTTTCTTTGACAAAGGCCTGCAACATAATTGTATCCAAGTATCCGTCCTCCTCGATAAAACTATTCAGCATGCCATAGTAATCTACATCGATAGGAGGTTCATCGAGGACATTAATGCCAAGTAGATCCCTACTCCCAATCTCCAGAACATCGTAGTTGCCTTCATCTATAGCCATAGCCACTTGACCTAATTTCTCCTCGCCTAGCAGCCCACACGCAAATAGCTGCAAAATTGGGAAAACTGAAAAGAGGAGGAAGATGCCTTCTACGTTGAAGATCGCTAAACCTAGTCCCCCGCATATGCTGCCGAGGATACCACCAAATGCTATAGCGAACCAGGAGATCGGTTGCAAAGCTTCTGCAGAATCAATCCTGACAATCCAAGCTCACAAGTTTTAACCATGACCTGGTTGGTACATGCCATGATGTCCCGTCCCTGAGTTACAGAGTGGGAAAACTCATAATGCAATTAGAAAGAATAGAGTATGCATCCATATTCCAATTATCATTTGATCCGAATAGCTGCAATGACAGATTTCACAGAGGATAAGAGTAAACCTGTTCGCTCTTGCTGCTTCTACAACCATAGCATCTACAACCACATCCACTATGGCAGCACCAATATTTTGAGTGGTGAGAAGCACCGCCAAATAAACATAGGATGCTCTCGAAGGTGCCATTTGTGCGAGCGCAATCCATGGGAGGAAGGATAGAATACTTGAGACAATCAAGTAGGAAAGACGTTTCCTGTCTCTGTTTGGGGTGAAATCTGACACAAAACTGCAAAACACATAACAAAGATATCATTTACATAACAAATGAGATTTGTGTGGAAACTGAGATGGTAAACAAGTAGACCACTAACACATGTCATGGGCTCTCTTTGAATGGAAGGTTTTAGGTTTCACCTCGGTTGATACCTTACACGACGAACACATATGATGAAGAGACTTATATTTCGGGACTTCAAAATTATGCATTGCCCTTGGCATTTTCTTCATATTCGTTGATTGAGAAAGAACTGATATAAGTGAAAATTCATCGAAATGAACAGTCAGATATACATGAGATATGCATAAAATAGCAGAAAACATAACGATCAGGAAAGGATGGGCAACGCACCCAAAGATGGGCTTGACACTCCAAGGAAAGAAGGCTGTAGAAACTAAAACTTGAGAAGCTGGAGGACTAAGCCGTAGTTTATCTTTGATCTGATAAGAAATTCCCATCCAGGCAAAGGAGCGAAAACCCTGCAGACAGTGAAGATTTGCTTAGCCAAAGCCGTTGTTCATAGATAAGAAATTGCAGGCACATGATCTTCTGAAACGACAGTCAACAAGTTTTTGCTCGATGACATTTCAGTCTAACAGTCTAACTTGTAATTCCATAAACACCCTCACTGCAGGCAACACGGTGGTTTAGTCTCTCATTTGATAGGAAACCGGCAACAGTAGGGTTTCAAAGGGTTTAGTGACAGCAGTGTTCGGTAGTTTTATGCAGGCACCATGTAGATGCCAGTCTGCCCCTACTGAAATATTACTGTGCATAATTTCTAATTCCTCTTAATTTTCATTTTCCATTTTCGTGCTTGCTTTATATACAAATCTGTCACTTCGTTTGCTTTCTCTTGAATGATCACGAACGTGAACTGTACAAAAACATACTCTGAAGCATTGAATACAAATCCTGAAGGCAGGGTAGGATGAATTCATACCTGTGTCAAATAAATCAACGTTATAAGACACAGAAAATGTGCTTTGTAGGAGCTCGGGATTGCTCGTATCCACCTCATAGCCGATAATGTCTATAATGAAGGCGATGAGCTCGAAGAAGATGACGACGTTAGAGGATGGCAACACTTTGAACAGTGAAGCCTACAATCCAAATACACAGCTGAATAGCTTTTTTTTTTTAAATGAGTGAAGAGATGAAGAATACGGATTAGACTAGTATGGAATGGAGGACTTCAAGATCATTGATAGACCATATTCTAGCAAGATTTCTATCATCAATGTCATCAAATGCACGGAAAGCAACACCGAAAAAATGGAACAAAGAGGTAACTCTGACCTAATTGAATGCGCAAGTTGCACCAACAATTAAGCTCGAGAACACACCCGTTCGTTGCTCGTGATAAAATTTGTCTCTTCGACTCCGCCCTCGCCTGGAAATGTTGGTAGCGCCCTGGATGCGAGGGCGGTAATTGAAAGGAAGAAATGCGGCATGATACGACGGTAGGATTCGAAGAGGAACGTTGCCAGAGAGAGGGTCATTCCAGGTGGATCAAATGAAGCTCTTCCGGAACGTTACCGGTTCTCTTCCCTTCGGTCTACACCCCAGCGATTTCAGGAGCCAATCACAACACTAATGCCGAGATAACAGACGTTACTAGGTATCTCCATATGACTCAGAACTTGCGCATGTATGCATGAGAGTTATGACTGTAATAAAATCCTTCCTCCTAAAGTATGTTCTAGACAACACACCCTCTCTCCTTCTCCCTCAATCACTCATCACAATGATTGTCACAGGAGCCCAAGTGGTTATCCTAACCATAGACACATGAAGGGACCCACTGAAGATGTTAGGCATTGTGCAGTTGCACCCGGAAGGAACTATGTAATGCTCCATCCCAACCAAGTCCTGCGGTTTTTAGCCGTTCCGAAGGCATTCATGTTGCAACAAGTGTAGCAGAAGTTTGAAGCGGATATTCAATAAGAAAAGACTATGAGCATGATTTGGAATGAAATCCTATGAGATGAGGAATTCATCAGATAAATTGCTCGTGAACGAAGGACCTTTATACTCACAAATATCTGACGATGCAATACAGCTCTCTTTGATGATCACCTGAATTCTACACTTTCAGAACCCATGGCAGAGATTACCACGCCGTATCAACAACACTAATTCGCTCTTCCTTTATGAAGAAGCCAAGGTTCTGATAATCTTAAGATTATTTAAAAAAAATACATGTATACGTATTCTGATCTACTGCAGACAATCGTTTGAAGGTTTGGAGCGGAAAACTGCAATCGAGATAATGTGCTGATTGAGACAATAGACGAGCCTCGCGAGCGATCATCGAGATGTCATCTGCACACTGCGATAGTTGGAAAAGCTTCTGCAGTCAGAACTTTGTCACGCATGGTTTCTGCAAAGAGCCTCATCGATTGATACAATAATTCACTTGATTCGCAGACAATCATCCTTTCGATTCGATTATATGCGATGAGAACTCAAGCGTCTTTGATTTGCGCATGACTCACCTTCCGGGGAGAATGTTTGATGGCTCCCGAAGACTCCTCTGGCTATGTAACGACGTTGAGCGCCAGTGTTGACCAGGATCTGAGTCCAACACTTCGGCAGCAGGTTTCGGCTCACTGTGCCGTGCGATCTTCAACGCCCCAACGTCATCTTGCTGCCAGAACACTTCCACCATCATACCGTTCGGTGCACTGTCTGAAACCGAGTCTGGTATTCTCACTTGTTGTGCTCCGACAGGTACCTGTCCAAGCACGCGTCAATCAAAATCATTTCGTGTTGCACTTCCGCTAATACTCTGAGGCAAAGAACAGCAGAGCGAAGTACACAATGGACGAACATGAAAAAGCCGAGATAACGAGTTTCTTACCTGCAAGGCTTGTCCGTTCACCGTCAAAGTCTCAAACCGACCTTCAGCCGCGGCGTTTTCCAAATCCGCCTGCCTGGAGATCGTCAGAAAAACTTCCTCCAAGGTCGTCAGACCTAGTTGCAGGTCCGAGATTCCAAGCTCCGCCTTCTTATCTTCCAACAGCTTGAAAAAACCTGGCAGTTGGGCTTCTTTCTCTCGTGGAATGATAAATGTAATGTACGCCTTGTTCTCGTCAGTCGGGACGAGCTCGAGCTGCTCATTGAAGAAGTTCTTCACTCCTGTTCTGCGAACTTCTTCCCGAGCAGCCTCCCCGGGTTGCTGCATGCCATCTTCTCTTCTCACACTCACGTTCACAAGGTACCCGGCACCGAACTTGGTCTTCAAGTGGATGGGCGTGCCAATGCAGCGGAGCTTCCCCCGAGCCATGATTGCCACACGGTCACCGAGAATGTCAGCTTCTTCCATGGAGTGTGTTGTCAACACTATTGCTCGTCCCTTCTTGGACGCCTCGATGATGTCCCACACATGCCTTCGGGTGACGGGATCCATGCCAGTTGTCTGAATCCATTACCACATTCAACTCTTGTCAGAACCTTCCTCAAGTGCGTGAAGTTCGAAAATATGAGAACTCAACCTGGCTTGACAATGAGTGAAGTGTATTCATCAGGAATGAGAAGGGTATTCTTACAGGCTCATCAAGATAGACAATTTTGGGGTCGCCGATGAGAGCAATGGCAACACTCAATCGTCTCTTCATGCCTCCACTGTAGCTTCCTGCCCTCACATTCCCTGCTTCTACTAATTTCACTTGTTCCAAAAGCTGGCTTGTTCCCTGTTCAAGCCACATCAACGTCCTAGAGTGAGATTCTATTGCTTGCACAAGATTTCATGAGCTAACAGTCATGCAATAAGATTCGTTTCTAGTTAATAATACAACGCAATTCAGTTGCAGTGAACTATAAGGGTTTAGCTAGGAAGGGGAGTGGAAATATGCAACTACTTACTGGTTTGCAGCTATCATTAAAGACTGAGAGACGTTCATTCATGCGGCTATGAGTATGTTAATATCATTGTGTGTTTGAGGCTTACGATTTTTATTTCGGATGATGGCAGGCCTTTGATAGATCCAAATAGGTGAAGGTGCTCACGTGCGGTCAATGCTTCCCATAGCACGTCAAACTGTTCAAAGATAACGATTCAGAGTCAGAATAAGAGAGTTCCGGACTGCAGTTTCAGTAATCAAGCCAGGCTGTGATTTTAAGAAACATAAGGAAAGGAAAACAGACTAGTGAGCGTAGAAAAAGGTTATTTACCTGGGGGCAAACACCCATGTTCTTGCGTATGTTTGTGACACCTGAAGTGCTCCTTATAGACTCTCCATACACCAATGCTGCAACAATGAAACAAAATAACATCAATCAGTAAAGGGGGAACTGATTAAAATTATCCTATCACCAAATGGTCTGTATCTTCGAGAAACAAAGAATCAGAGAGTGCTAGCAGCTTAGACGCTTACCATCACCAGACGACGTGGGAATGGTGCCAGTAAGACAATTGATAGTGGTCGTCTTGCCCGCACCATTGGGCCCCAACAAACAAAACAACTTGTCTTTCTCAATGTTGAACCAAGATCCCTGCAGAAAACATGCAAAAGAGTCAACAAGGAATCGACTGCAATCATTCAAATTATATTGCTCACAAAGACATTGTCTTAAAATATGTTGATAGCAAGGAAATAGTCGGACTGTCAGAAGAGGAACAGACGCAAGGACACAATCCGTCCTGCAGAAAAGAACACTCATCCAGCAACGAAAATAGCCAAACCTTGACAGCATGATATGGCTTCGTCGCCTTCATCCGGCATCCAACACATTTGTGAGAGCCAGGGTAGGTCTTCACCAGACCTTGCACATGCACTGCCACATTTGGATCCTGCAATCCCAAAAAACAATTAGCACCTGAATAATCTAGACGTCATCCACAAGTGGTCCTATAATCGCCAACAGTTACCTGTGCAGAGAATCTCATCCCATCTGATTATACAATGTGCACAGAAAAACAATTGAACCAGGCATCAAACCAGTACCTTATATCCATTTTCCTTCTGCTCCTTTACGAGAGTTGCTTCAGAGGAAACGTCTGGGTCATCATACTCCTCAGCCTCAGGAGGTGGAACGGACCCAGAGCAGTTGCAACAACGGCCACCTGTGGTGCAGATACGATCTTAGGATTTACAAAAGCACAGTTTTCCACCGAAGATGATTTGAATACCAGAACAGTTGAATAGGCACTGAACCCACTGTAAAGAAACAAAACCATAGCTCAAGCAATAATAGGAGAATAGTAATCAGACAAAACAGTCAGAGAAAGATTACCTTCGAAGAGTTTCACCCCCTTTCCAAGCCAATAAGATGGGGATAGAAAATAGAAGCAGGGCTTACGCACCCCGTTGACATCTGGAAATACATTGTCGAAGTAGATAGCCAGCACGAACCAGAGGAAGAAAGTGGCAATTAACCAACCGTAGATATCATTCTGTATCATTTCAAAACCGAAAAAATGTCAATGACTTGTTTACATCTAGTAAACAAAAAGCTGGAGGTAATGAAATAAAATAATCAAGAGATTGACTAGGATTACAGAGGGTTCATGTGCCAAAGAAACAAGACCGCAATTAAGAAAAGAAATGCACCATTGTCAAGACACAATCTTCACTTCGATATGAACATTTAGATCTGTCTTTCCACTTAATTCCTGGGTCTTGCGCAGTAGATGTGGCAAGTCCAAGATAGTTCAGAGCAGCTGCGAACACGTTGGGTGGAAACAGAGACCAAACGCTCCGAAGTGCCTGAGAGAACTTTTTATCATAGGGGAAACCAAAAATGGTCACAAGCTGCAAAACAAAGGACGCAAAGGTCAACTTCTCTTTCAAAAAAACCCTCGTCACTGTGCTAAAACGGAACCAAAAGATTAGAGAGCGGAAGCTCGACGTGAAAAGGTTTGTCAAGAAACCTGAGTAAGGAAACCAATGATGAAGACAAAGAACCCAACGTTTGTAGCCGATGTGGACTTGCTCACGAAAGTGGAGACCATGAAAGCCAGACCGATCTGCAGCCAATAAACCAGAAGTAAGAACTTAAGTTCCAGATAAAATGCAAACATGGCCATCCTCTCATTTTCGAGATTTAGTCCAATTCAGCGCACAGGACACGAAGAAATGATGAGAAGAAAATGATGCTCAAGGATTCTCAAAGAAGGAAGTTGGCGGTGCCATTTTTGAGAGGGGGTTTACCATGTTCAGCTGGAACAAGAAAAACAAGAAGAAGAGGATGCCGAAGTTGTTGTGGAGGAAAAAGTCGAACTGAAACATCATGCCAAATAGGACGAGCAGAAGGGAAGAAATAAACACCAACACTACTTCCCACAAGAGCCACGTAATCCAGTATGCCGAATCAATGAGTCCCATGGTTGACATCATCTGCATTCCACCACAGCCGAGCACCACTCTCAGACTTCTCCAACATGAAATAAAAAGTGAAGCACAAGTAAGAGTCATTCAAAGAGCAGAAAGGGCATGTTGGTGAGGGCAAAGCACCTGTCTCAACCGAAGTTCCTTCTCTGTCACCAGATTGCTCAGTTGAATCACAAAACCAAACATGGTGGCTGCCAGCAGAAACGCAGGCCCAACTCTTCCGACCACAGACGCTGCGTTGATTGCTGGATGGGCAAACTGAGAGAATGCGACATTCCACTGAAGACTTGCATCTGGCACCCGTACAAGACAACATCGTCAAAAACGTTGAAAGTGTCGGATAATGCTCCTAAAATATGACCCCTAGACCGAGCTTCCAAGGCTTGATTTGCATCAAATGAGAGGCGTCTAAGCCCAGACTTACCTCCAGACACAAGACGTGCAATCTCCCGCTCTGCAGCCACTTGCAGAGGAATTTGATAAGTGAAATTGGGGTCTTCAAATCGCCCATGGTCTCCCGTTGCAGTGGAGTTCGTCTGGATCCCATAGGCTATGGTAGTACCCCTTTCTTCGAAGTACAAAGTTCCAGTGCACCGCATGGGATTCTCCAGCAGCCATTGATCCGACTCCTGGGCCGTGGCAAAGTGTTTAACCTGACAAAAAACAACAAATAAATCAGGTGAATTTTGAATTCAACCCTGGGTCCCTTATAGCTTACATGAACAATCCAACTTCGGAGTTGCAAAATGGGATTGCTCCATTCTCACCTTGGCCTCATTGATTACGCGGTTAGGGTTGTTATTTCGAATATTGTCAACCAGCGAGAGAAGACGAGGGGTTTGCGCTCCAATCCAGATGAAATCATAGCAGTCCGGCTTGATGTAGAACCCATTCTCACATGCGGGAATCGCAGGAACAGATGCTGGAGTCGGGTTGAAGAGATTCTTGTAGTTTGTCGTGCTTCGTTGCAGTGCCTTACTCGAGAGCTCCACACAGAAGATGAGGAAAATGAAAAATAGAGATGATCCCAGCTGAAGCACTGTAACAACAAAATGAGGTCCAAACCCATCATCAGCAACAGAATTTTTTCTGCAAAGCTCCTCACACTAAATCTTCACACGGACTGATTCTCTAACTCTGTAAGCAAAAGAGTGCAAAGGATTCATAGAAGTCGGCGGGGGCCATTCGGCGTGAAAGAGTCGTTCAAGGGAAAAAGGCTAAGCGGTGAATCGGTTGCAAAGGTGAGGTAGTTAAGGTTTTAGGAGATATCGAAAGGAAAGGCACAAGGAGGATGGCAATAGCGATGGCTGCATCGGCGCGCATTGAATTGGATCACAGGTTACATTGAAAGGCAAAAACCATGCTAGCAAGGAAATCAAACACTCGTCTTCTATTCCTACCGACCACCGAAGGCCAGACTATCGTGGATCCAAACCAGCGCTGCTCCTCGACGGAAAACAATTAGGTCAATCTATGCTACCCCAACTCCTAACGTCTGAATTCTTCCCAACGCACACCACAATGCATCAATCCGTGAGAAAAGGTGAGTACCTGTAGCACGCAGATTGCGTCTCGACAAGAGAAAATTCTTGTAAAACAAAGCCTTGCATTGCTGAGTGAAATTTGGCCACCCTGTTTTCGTATGCGAACCATCCGACTTCGTCGCTAACGACGACTCCTCCTCCGCCATCCTCCAACTCCTCGCCCACTCAACTCCGCCAATACAACCAAATCCTCAAAACCACAACTTCTCTCAAAAACCCGGCCGTCGAACCTCAATTCCTCCACAGCTGCACCTCAAACCCACTCCAAAACCAACGATTCACCTTCAAAACTCCCGGAATCTGCAACTCACCACACCAAAACACACCCACCCCACTTCAAAACGAAAAACCACTGAACCAAATCCCAAAACCCAAACATATCCTACCATCCAAACCAACCCAAACATATCCTACCATCCAAACCAACCCAAACTCATCCCAAACTCAATCCCAAACTCAGTCCCGAAATCCAAACACCGAAAACTCACCGAAAATGCCACCGACTAAGTGAACTAACCGCTGACAAACGACCACCCGCTTCACCTCAATCCATGTGCAGGTGATGTAAGTAAACTGTCATCACAACTCATCACAACTCATCACAACTCTCCGAGGTGGAGTCACGTCACGCCGATTCTATATAGCAATTGGTGGCCCCGGCCGGGATTGTGGCGTCAGTTTGCAACCAGTCGACTCGCCAAAAGCCTCACTGTAGCAACTGGGAAGGCGAGAGGAGATTCAGCGAGCACGGAAACGTTGAGGAACTGTCTGCTACTACTCATCAGTTCGTGCAAAACGAGTCCGGCATCCTGGCATCCACGACCCGGTTGGATTTGCGCCTTCTTCCGGGCTGCGTCCTATGAAGGTGTCCGGATGAAGGCGGCCGTTTTCTGCGGACCTTCGTGCCATCGCCGGATTGTCAAACGTTGGAACCCAGACGGAACTACTTTGCCCAGAATCCCGGGGCTTTTGTGCAGTTTGCAAAAGTTCAATGCACCGGAGAATCAGTCCTCATCAGTCTGAGCAGGACAGTGATTTGTTTTCATGAGATTCAGTCCATGAATGTTTAGTGTTCAATGAATTGTGTTTTTTGATGGTGCAAGTGGGATCTAGGTTCTCGATCCACCGCTAAGTTGGTGATTATCCGACGCGGTGGAAGTTTTTATCGTCTCTCAACTTGGTTGATTCTGTTCCTGCATGGCTCTCGATGGTGAGGGATTTATTCGGAGTGTGTGCATTGTGAGAATTGTCATGGTTTGTTGGTTGATGGTTTTTCTGGAAGCTCTAGGTTGGATGTAGTTTTGTGTCAATGAGTTTGTGAAATTTGATTAGGGAAGGTTAAAATGGAAATGTAGATATGGTTGGGGATCTGTGAGGGTGGCATGATTTGGTGCAGGTGGGATCTGGAACTCGGTGTTGGATTCCTAATCCACTGTTGGGTGAGGATGAAAGTGTCCATTTCCATATCTATGTGAAGTTAAATGAGTTGATTGAAGTTTTTAGGAAATAGTTGTTTTATGTACGAATGGGAAGAAGAAACCTCGCTTTTGATATGGGAAAGTTTAGATGCATATTGGAAGCTGATAATTTTTTATTCAGGAAGTTTATTAATTTTATGGTTATGAAGTTTGAAGTGTAATTGTTGTTATTAGTTTGGGCACTTGGTGATTACTGTGGTGTGTATCTATGGATGTCCGATGGACATGCCGGAGTTTCAGTCATGGAGTGACGAAGATTTGGAGAATTAGTGATACGAAAAGATGAAGGAATGATCCGTTTCATTTGGGTGACGTCGTGAGACGAACAGCAAATGGTCGGAGTCTGGAACGAGTTGCACTTTTACAAGTCTACTGTAATGTACGGAATAGTACAACAGATGTGTGCAGTGTGTATTGATGAATGAATCACTGTTTCGGCACTTTATAGATGACCCTTCTTTAATGATGGTTTGGAAAGAAATATTTCAACTTTATTAACAAGCATCGACGTAGTAATTCAAATATAAACTCACTGAAAATTATTATTATTATTATAAAATTAAAAATACTGTTGAGTAGATTCCGCCTGGTTCATCGATGTTTAAGAATTTGATGATTTTCTCACCAAAATACAACCCCCTTTGGTTCGAAAACAAATAAAAACGAACAGCGAAACTTCATCAAATCACTCGGAATGAGTTTTTTGAACACCAGGCACTGCTCCGAAATTGGTAGAAGGATTGCCTGTTATCCAAATTGGAGTTAATTACTATGGCCAACGATTTCACATGCAATATCTTCAGTAAATAGCTTCCGTGAGGGAAATGGGAGCCAAGGATCTCCGCAACGCATCAATATGCGCTATTTGACACAGTCCCACCCTTTTTCTCGTCTTTCACAACAGATTGGTAAAAGGATTACCTGTCTCCGAAGTGAGTCACATAAGTTCCATATAACAGTGCAAACAAACCAACCAACTAGGTTTGCCTTTTCCAGTCAGCTATGGAACCACAGTAACCATTCGACTCTACCAACTTTACCAACCCACAGTAGTTATATTCCCAACAGAAATGCTTTCCATTTACGTCAAAACCGCAACATCACTGCCCAAGTTGAGCCTGAATTCGCACTTACAAGGAAGCCTCTTCGGCAACTACTTTGAAGTTCCTGCATGGATCCCGACAGTCTGGAGTAGGCACAAAGCAGGCTATTTTGGGTCCACTCACTTGGTGGGATGTGTCAATGAACTGAAGTCCTGTTTTTAAGTTTTACCCCATTTATAATAATACATTTAGAGCAAGGTCTTTGGAGGAGCACACATCCACTCGAGCAATTCTCCGGCCACCAGTGCTCCAAATCTCCCTCGACTAGAGTCTCACATGACATACTACATTACGCCGTTGCTTCTTCGGCAACCATTGTACGAAACCTTGCACACGTGATTGACCTTGTGATCAGAGTCTTAGAAAGTCCCGGGAACTGATTGACCTAAGGTACAATGCTCTTAAACCGTCCGGCACCCCAAAACCGATCAGGCCCCATTCCTAGATTGTAAAAGAACAGATGTACCTCATTTGTAGAGAGTCGGTTTAAGGTCATGTACACTTTTGACTTCAGAAATTTCTAGCAAATTCAGCTTTTGCTATTTAATTGTGGAAATTTTTGCACTCACTCTCCCTCCTGTTTCCGCATCCAAGAAAAATTTCAAATAATAGACACGAAGTCGACAACAATGCTGAATCGCTTATTCGGACGGTTTAAGAGCATTGTACCTTAGTGAGTATTGCATTGTTTGTTCGGAGAACAAAGGTGACCATGCACCATCTTCATTTCATCTTATTGATGAGATGAGGCATGGACATATGTGCTCTTGATGGGCATGTCGACTATCACTTTGCCCTAGAAGCCATAAGAGAAATCCGCTAAGTAGTGTAGACTCGGGACCAAAACACGCATTTTTGGTGGGGACCAAAACACCCAGTTTTGGTCGGATTTTGGATCCAACGTCAAACTGGGCATCAACTTTTTACACTAAAATTGAATTGGGGATTAAACTCATAAATGCACCAATTGTGACGGTTTTCTGAGCTTGGTCCCCATTTCGACTTGGTGCGCATTCTGACTTTTTATAGAGTGATTTGGTCCCCAGTTTACATCTTGTCCCTAGTTTGGTGCATTTGGTCCCAAGTCTACTCTATTTAGTGGATAACCAGAAATTGGACATGAAACAACGGCCAGGGGACCATCTGAGGATCAATTTCAGGTCAAAATTGGAGACTACTTAGCAGATTTCTCTTTTGTGTTTACAATCTGTTATAGTGAGGAGGGTTGGCAGCACAGATAACGTGAGAATGGCAACAGTGTAACAATCAATTTTATGGTGAATTCTACTTCTTTCATATATGTATGAATGAAGATGATTCTTTCTATGTATGTCGAGTTCATCATTTCACCCCATTTCACCAAATTATAGACCGTCAAGCAGTAAGATAGTGTAACATTGAGAGCTTAATTGTGATGGAGTTTGTGAAGCTTTTGACCACTAACTTTTATGAGGCGGCTCATTGGGTGATTTTACTAATTGAGATTGTAATATATATCTAATAATTTGAAATTCAAACAGAGGATGAGAGTGTTATCCACAAAGTTGCCATGAGTTTTTAAAAATACCATGAATTTTGGTAACTTTGATGTATTATTATTTTTATTTTAAATTGTTGGCAGGCATTGAAGAGTTTAGTGGTCTCACTATATTGAATGTACAAAAATTTGATGATCTCTAAACCTATTTAGAGTGACCACATAAGATTACATTTAATCAAAATCATTGTTGGTAAATCAAACATTAGACCATTTGATAAAATTTAAGTCAAATAAGAGGCGATTCTATGTATAAATCTAATAAAATTAGTGTCTTCACCATTCTCCATGGCTTGAAGAGATTCATTTTGAGATTGGTTAAATTGCCAACAGAACAAACCTATCATCTGCAATGCAACATAAACTCTCTCTCCTTTGTCATGTGATCTTATGTGAGTAACAGACAATGTAATGCAAGTGCTCACCTGCTTAATTGCTAAACTACACAAGATTTCCATGCAGGTGACGTCTAAGTACAGGAATGACTACTTCAGCTGCGCTAAGTTGCGGTAAGTGACCCTCTGTCTGGAACACCTCAACGATGGTGGCTCCGCCCAGTCTCTGATGAAGGTAGTCCGACACAATCACCGGAACTGCTAGATCCCTAGCGCTTTGCAAGATATGACAAGGCACAGTCACCTGCAACATCATCATTCAGTAAGGATCAAAATGGTTATACAGCTGCATTGTTCAGATCATTGACACGATAAAAGCTACAAGTACAAGAGTTAGATAGATGCTAGTCCTGACGCATACCTTAGGTAGCATATTTCGCAGATCACTTTGAAAGATTGTTTTCGCCACGCTGAAGGCGATGTCAGGCCGAATGTTGAAAAGCGTTCGACTGAACTCCTGCACCGCTATGCATGTGATGTCCGCGCCCACTGCCAAGGGAGCAAATCCTGAGACCCAGGCCTTGAAGTTTGATTGCATGGCTTGGAAGAGCTGGTTGAGATCATCCTGCTCAAATCCTCCGAAGTAATCTTTGTCGTTCAGGTACCTGGACAATATAATAATTTGCCAATATTTAATGAACTGATTACACTGTAATCCTACCATATGACAACGGTCACCAGTTATAGATTCTAAATCTTGTAAATTTGGCCAGCTCCTTTACAGCCAGCTCCTTTACAGCCAGACAGCTTTGTCCTCCAAGTTAACATGCATTATGATGCTAAGCGTTCAGACTTACATATTTTTACATTAATTTGGACAAATGAAGATGTGAAGATTATCGCCATGAGGTAGTACCTGGGAGAAGCAGAAATCATAATTATTTTCGAAAAAATGTTTGGCCGATCAAGGGAAGCAAGACATCCAACCATACCAGCCACTGAGTGTCCAACGTAAATGCAAGAAGTAATCTCAAGCTCATCCAGGATGTTGATAAGATCTTCGGCGTAACCATGGAGGGAAGAATATCTAGAGAAGCTGAAGTATTCGGGATCCGTTGTGCCAGCACCCATGTTGTCAAACAAGATCACCTTGTAGTCGTCAATGAGGTGGGGAAGCACATGTACCCAGACGGACTGATCGGTACCAAAGCCATGAGCAAGAACGACCAGCTCTTCGCCATCGCCAACCACACGAACATTGTGAGCCTCTAGAAAGGTCGATGCCGAACACATGATCTAATTCCAATCCTAATTCAAACAAGCAATATTACCTGCGCAAAAAAACCAGACACATTGGGCATAAGGCATTGCATCCAATTGGAGATCATACACCGTCAACCATTAACTACTAACGAGTACCCAATTGTTAGCATCTACCCATTAGAACTGTTCGTTGTGCCCTCACCGTTCAAGAATCTTCTAGTTGCATCAACGTGAACCCTAACATTCGAAGCTGCTCAACCTGATGGTCGAGCTTCCTCTTGCATCCTCGATGCTGCGGTTACAAACTGACAATTGGTAGCCTCAATTCTTCATTCTCTGAGAAGAGCTATTAGAGACACAAAGAACAACTCTCAGATTAATTTGAAGCGCACCTACTGATAAATTCATGATCTGTGCTGGTCAGGAAACCAGCGCCCTAGATGTTTGTTGTTTTTCTGATAGTACTCAAAGCCTACACAATTACCATCATGGACGCAACCGTGACTCACTTCAGGTAAGAAAGCAAAGATCAGTTTTTTCATAGATTCTTGGAAAGAAAGACTCTCGCATAATCTAGCTCGAATCTTACAGAGATACGAAAGAGGGTTGTGAAGGACTCCTCGGCTGGCGGCTCCAAACATGCAACCTGGTCGACACTTAAGAAATTCGCTCCAAAACGATCTCAAGGCGATCAGTACCATCATTCAACCTCCACAGCTGTCTTCATAACCACCACCACCAACTGCCTCCACAACCCACACCACTTTCAAATAACGAATCAAACACTAGATCCCCCAACACAAGCATCCAAAGACGGCGCCGCACACAACACCAGCCACCTCTCGCACAGAAAACACTGACCGTGACTCACTCAATCCCACTCTGACATGCTGCAACATCTCCCAAATGCATGCAATTAAATAAAACCGAAATCTCTCAAACGGGCATTGTAGGCTCTGCCACAGTGGCACCGTTCATGTGAAGGTGCGAATGTTTGGGATTGCTCGAAATTAGTTCGCCGCAGTTCAATAAAATTATTTAACAAACATCTACAGATAATCAAGGCCCTATTAAAGAACAACTCAAGCTTCTGAGATTAGGTAAGGTAAGATCCTGGGACATTTGACTAGATACATGGTACATGTTTGTATTCCCAATGCTCACGAGCTGGTCCATGGCCCACTGTGCCCATTCCGCAGGCTTCGTTGTGGGAGGTCCATGCCTCCACTGCATGTCCAATATTGTGCAGGGCCAGGCAGGAGTTAGTGGGACTCCTGAAGCTTGAACATACTGTTGCCCCACATGTACTGAATTACCTCAGGATGATTAGGAACTAAACACGGGTGTCATGTTTGCCCATGATGCTCACTTGTGTGTGCATGGATCCGGAACTGGGACATGGACAGGTTTAGCCTGTGAGTTTAACTTAGGTCATTAAATTTTAGGATGTGGATTGCTAATTGCAAGTATGGTGTAGATAGACGTCGGTGGCCTTAATGATTAGCCTGCTGGGAGTTTGCTTCAAAATGTAGATTTGTTTAGGAAGATGTTGAATTCCATTTATGAAGGAGGATTTAGAATACTTCTCGAACGATATTGTAATAATATTGAACCTGTAATTAACAGAAGGAGAATAGACTTCCGGCACAACCAACCGCATCATACTATTGTAAGAGTCTCGAGAAGGACGGCACCGACACTGGAGTGTGGAAACACAACCAGAGTTGAAAAGATGAAACGATGTCCAGGGACATGAATGGGCAGTGTGCTCAGTGCTCACCGTTCGAGGTGAAACCTTCTGTACAGTACACTGTGCACATTGAAACCTTGGTCAATGACCAATGAATCTGGGCACTCGGTACACAACCAAAATGATTTGGCAGTAGTTACTTTGATTCAATATGTCTTGATCTTCAGAAGTAAAAGCTATCAGACCTAAAACGGTACACATTATCCATTTTTTGTTACATAGTAAATTGATTAGTATTCCTGCACTGGGAATCGAGGATAGACTTACTATGAGTGCTTACAATGTCTTGTGCGATGAGCAAAGCTGCAAGCTTGACTTGTTAATCAACAACTTCTCAATCTCAATTTTCTTCTGCAGCAGGAACCAGGAGAAATGCTTGATTCTTGGTTCGCAAGATCCTCAACAGTTCTAAAAAGAGAGTGAGGTGTGAGGTTTTCAGAGCAACCTAAAAATTTAAATTCTCAGAACCTACTAGTCAAGTTGAATTTCTGTCCGTAAAACAACATTTTGCCAATTCAATATTGCAGACAGATATTGTACGTGCCATGAATCCTTCAGCTTGAAGGTAGGAAATCGAAGTGATTAGCTTGCAGCATCAAATCTGGCTTCGTAAGTCTTTTCATGCACTTCATCCATGAACGAAATCAATGGGGTTCACGTCACTTTTCTTCCTCACCACACGGTGCCTCGAATTTAAGCCGGAAATCGTAGATTCAAAGTCTTTGTGATACATTGTTGACAAAAAGAAGCTCTACTTAAAATTGAGGAATTCAGTGTTACAAAACTGCAAATGAATCAAGCAATGAGTAGCTTTACTGTCTCCACACATCAGCCTTAGCAACAAATGTTGCTGGTACGTGGATCAAGATTGGATATCGCCTACGTCCTCTGTTGCGTTTACTTGGCCCTGCCCTGTTAGAGAGGGCATCTTGCATCGTCATCAAAAACTGGTACCACTATTATATCCTGAAGTGATCAAAAACTGATACTAGTATATATCCTGATTCCTGAGTACTACATATCTTGACGTGATCAAAAACTTGATCAAAATTACACGGCTCAAACGTGGTTCAGTATTACATTCTTGAGTTACTAAGCCAACAGGGTCCTTCGCATCTCTTCATATCTTGTTAAGAGAGAAGCCCTTACAAAACGCAATAGCGTAAGCAGATTAAAAACTTGGACCAGTCCTTCAGAGCCAGCTTGTGTACTGCGAGTCCTTCCTTTGACGGCTCCTCAGACCTCACAGCTTGAATGGTAAACCATGTGTATAACTTTCTACTTGATGACCAGCTTCAAGTGCACCGTGGCATGAAAACTCTGTCGATTGACTCCTACCTTCTCCTCTAGATCACACAAGCTTTTTGCAACTCGCTGTTTGAGACTTTGGTTATTAAAGATTTTGTCTCAATGATCGTAGGATATCAAAAAAGAAGTCGGATATTTCTATCACATTTACTGGTCTGTTCGTACTAAAAAGTTGGTTACATTTTTCAATTTTATTGCTCGCATGCTTTTACAAAAATGACAACGATTCGGATGTGGTTCTGGATCCAAAATTCCTCGCCATCGCTGGCTCTCACAAGACAAAGAATCTGAGAGGATATAATATCCTGAAACACTAAACATCACTTTCGGTCTGATGAATATACAACCAGACCGTGAAGGACCTGTCAGTAGGCCACTCTCCCACAGGTCACACATATAGCTTTCTCACATGGGTAAGGACGTACTTGGGTCACATGCAAAATTGATCGTCACTCCATTGTAACGTCTTCAGGGATGGTGTACCGGTAAATTAGGCTCGGAATTAATTAATACAAGTTTTGTCATTGTAGTGCAGCTCCATTTAATATCACTGAAGAAGTGGAGTCCGGTAGGTACCTCTGAAGTGTCAAAGCAGCACCTGCTTCGTCCTTGGCAATCTTGATAGAGAAATGAGCAACACGAAGAGTCACAAGCTGGTGAAACCGTATCTAATTGAATATCTAGATCAGTGAAGTACCAACTCACTTTATCATCACAGTGTGGGTTGTACAAAAGAGCAGCTCTGGAGTTTGGAGCCTGGAGTTGGTCCAATGGAGTGACTGAGCAGGCCAAGAGACACCACCAAGTTACGTGCTCTATGCACACATCTAGATTCTGCAACAATTTCAACAGCCAACGCCTCTTCAAAGATAATTGACACTAATTTTCTTACAGAAACTAAAAGGTGGTAACTATATTTGGTGAACTTCTACACCATGAACTTAGTATTTCTCAGTTTCTAAGTGCCATATTTGTGTGAAATATTTCCTCAGATTCTTGGAGATTTTAGTAAAATACCACCAGTTGGGTGATTGTTGGAGGGATGAGGTGGGCATGGACCCATGTCATTCATTTTGTGGTCATCTGATTGTGCATAATGCCACGACAGTGTAGTTGCAGAGACAGGGTACAGAAATGAATGTGGGTGAGTGGAGTGAGGACAGCAATACTGAAGATGATGCTGAAAAGTAACTGCAGAGCTCTGTAAATACTGGACTACACAATGACATGTTTTCTGAAAGAGGAATACTTTTGTAATTTTTCACCGTATGGCAAATAATGCTATTTAATCCTTTGGTGCCCAGGAAGCTACAATGTGGTCTCTGATGTCACGTAATCATTGAAACTTCTGACGACTGAAGAAGGCCACCCTTCCGTCTCTTGTTTCTTAATTTATTTGTTACAAATTGTTTTTGGCCGAGTTACATTGTAAAATTCTTCTGAGTTTTGCAAATATGCTATCACGCTCATATCAACTTAAGATTGAAACAGTAAAGTTCATTTGTTCTGTTAAAAGTGCACATGAGTTATATCGCCGTAATTATTATTTTTAAATTAAAAAATTAAAAAATTAAGCGAATGGTGATTTAGTTCTATAGCAAGTTAAATATTTCTTTTGAAGATGTCGTTCTTTACAAACCTAAAACAGGCAAAGTCACCATCTTCTTAGAAACATGTCTGGGCAGTAATTAAGTGAAAGGGTTGAGAAGGCTCAGGAATCAGGAAGCCAGTAAAGCCATGCATCGCAACTGTGCAAAGCAGATGCCCTAAGTTAGGACACATGCTTCACAGCCGTGAGACTAGTGCAGAAAGGACCTGCACAGAACAGGAGGTAACAAACTTGCCATGGTAAGTTAAGTTATTCCAACTCAGAGTCCAGGCTGGGAATGAAAATAATTAAGTATTATACCATATTCCTACAGGCAACAGCATGCTTCAGTTGGGGAGGATTGAGTCAGTGAGTGAGTCGTGTGCATGTGTGTACCATGGCCGTACTTCACTCTACTCCCCCACTCTTCATACATCTGTTAAATTGTTGCATTACAATTTACTCCCACTGCATGAATGTTTGGACCACTTTCTCTTTTCTCTTTTCAAAAATAAAGAGTGGTGTAGATTTGGTGAAAAACACTTTAATTGCACAAATAACATTGCCAATAGAAGACATGACAATCCCATGCATCCAATCACAAAAATTATGATGGACGGTATAGAATGAATACATTTGAATTATTCCAAAATTATTTTGAAGAAAATAGGAAGGATTTTATTGAACAAAATGTCAAGTTTTAGTGTATTTACCTAATTTGAAAAAGGTATTAAATGTTATCTATAGAGATTTAAACTATCAATAGTTCATCAATTATAGGAAAGAATCTAAAGGTTTTTGATTGAATTAGGGTGTGATGTTTATCATTAAAGGGTTCTAAAATGAATTACAATTTGATGCAAATCCATATTTCACGAGGATTTAAAAACCAATTCTTCTTATGTTAAAATCAAACTAAGTTCTACAATTGAATTGGTTAAGGTTTGTAAATATTTATAAAAAGAATGTGACATTCATAAAAGATTTTTTATGAATGTTATGGAGACATCTTCACATTACCTTTGTAAAATCATTTTTGTTTCAAATTCAAAATGCAAAAAAATATAATTCTCTAGTAACAATTTATATTATTCTATTTTTTTATAGGTATATTATGTGTAAATCAGTAAGTGTTTCCAAGACACTATATGCAAATGAAGAAGTTACAGTATAGTTATTTTGTATACACAGTTGTTAAGTTTATATAACTACCAAAATTTACCAAGTTGTATGTTGCGTGCTTCATAAAACGATACTATTAAAATTTTCATATACAAAATAACAACGGTATATTTGTGGTAGTTTATGAATATATAAATTTGTATGCAGAATGTATGATTGCATTCATTTTCATAAATAGTTGTGTATATTAGCTAATATTTCTAACCTTTAACCCCTATAGGAAGAAGGGGTATTTTCACAGTTTTTCAAGTACCTACAGTACCATTCTTGCATTTTTTAAAGTGAGACAAATTTAGAATCACCATAAGCAATTTAATCGTAAGATCTTTGAAAGTAGTGGGTTACCAAAATCTGTACCAAATTTTGGGTTTGAAGAAGCAACGGATCGAGAGATAATAACATGTGAAGTTTGGAAGATTAGTGAATTTCTGAAATATTAATAGTGAGTTTCCGAGTTTGACTGAAAATTGCTAATTCAAAAATTTATAAAAACTTGGCAACTAAAGCTAATTCTCTTCTCTAGTATGTTAAAAACATGCACAATCTTTTTTAGATTTTTCCGACTTACCAATTTGGAGAAAATGGGTTTGACATAAGTGTCACTCTGAATTTTATTTTTTTCAACGTGGCATTTTTTGGAAAATTCAAAAGGGTTTCTGATAAATCAAAAAAGGTGAAGCCATAAAAGAGTGGTCATTCAAGCATTCCCAAAAACTAAAATGCTATAAACAAAAATCGACAAGGAGAGATCTTCATTTCAGTTTTCAATGTGCTCAAAGTTTGGTTGAAACACTGTAACTAAAGAAACACTAACTTCACTGTAGAAACACCTCATTGACCCATGTTGTTTCTTTTTTCTAAAATCAGGGTTTCACTTCTTCACTAAAATTTCATGATATTTTTATTGCCAACTTGATTCTTGAGAGGTTAGAAACAAAAAACACTCAAATTCGACCCTTTAGGGCATTGTATTGGGTTTTCTATTTCTGGCCCAACCCAAAAGTGGTTGCTTCGTCCTTTAGAGGTTAATTTTTTTGTCTTTACGTACCCAAGCTATATTTTTAATGCATATCTTCAAGGCTTATACAAATAATGTGTTAGAGTATATTTCAACTTTGAAAATATATAAAGGAGGAAAACCTCCAATTTTCATGTAATAAATAATAGGTCTTTTTTTACCTTGTTTGATAAAAGATTATAGTGGATCATGTATTTTTATGGTGGAAGGATTTTTTGAAAATCTCAAACAAAATCATGTTAGTTATCTACATACCAAATCTTAATCATATTAGAGAAGTAAAACATAATTGCCCAAGTTGTCCACTTAACAAAAAGGCTATTTGGATAATATAACTTTTTCTTAGTATTTAGTAGAAAAATCATATTTCTCAAAAGCTTATATAGATTCAGGCCACCTTCCCCAAAAAAAAATCAATCTTTTAATCGAAACTAACATTGTACAAACCTACTCAAAATTGTTGTTTGTCTTTTACACAATTTGTTTTATTTTTAGAATAAATATATAAAAAACATAAATGTATATGCTAGAAAAAGACATTCCAAATTGTCATGAATAGAAATAAATATACATTTTAGAATTGAAAATAGACTACAACACTTAAATTGTATATTTTTAACATTAATGTAAGATAGAGGTGACCAATATGGTTAGTTTTCTAAAATATTGATTCAAAACGGTTGTTGTGAAACTTAAATATATCTCTCCTACAAACTTCAATCATGATTCTTGACCATTAGACACACAAGATTATCATGTCCATAGTGTGTCCCAGCATCCACATTTTTACCTTTTTTTATTTAGCACTTTAACAATTCATAACTCATCCAGATTAACTCCAAAAATTACAAAACCCCTTGAATAAAACTCCATTTTCAAATGCTAGCACATGCAAGTCATTTTCGTGACCATGCCTCATTTTTAAACACAAATATCTACTTATATTGGAATAAGTGCTTCTACTTAAGCTAAACAAACATCAAGCTTCCCTCTACTACCATACATCAATAGCAAGGTTTATTCATACATAATTCTAGTAGAAGAAAGAAATTAAAAATTTTAAAGATGGAAAAGAAAATTTGATAAATTACTTTACGTGGTATTTCTCTATTTTGGATTCATTTAAAAAAAAAATTATTTAAAAAAACTATAAAATTAAAAATTTGGAAAATACCTTATTTTTCCTAAAAAACTAAACATTTGTACGAAGGTGAACAAACCTACTATCGAGGTACATCGACGTACGGTACTCAACAAAACCACTTTGGTTACCCAAAGCTGAAATGTTGAACTTGTCCAGAGAGCGTCAAAGGTACGCCATGACAAACACCCCCAATTGGAGGAAATACCATGAAAATACAGGGAAGCCCAAAAAAATCACAAATGAAGCAGGCTGCCCCGTCAGCAACTTAAAGGATGAGAGGGGGTGGGCTCCCCCCCAATGATCAACGCCCATGTGGCATGGTCTGTCAAGGTGCCGCATAAGTCCGGCCCTCCTCAGAATTGACGACCCCCCTTGTTGACCGCAGCCCAATGCCACTCATGAGGGCCGCACTCCCCAAGCCCCCATGGTCCCATGGTTCCTGTTCATCATTCTACCTGCCCCCTCACTTACCTCCCCGCCTAATTAACTTAAATGTCCTCTTGAGCTAATTGCACATTGGCAATCATGTTTGCATGACTCTCTTCGCGTGTTGAACCGGTAGTTTTTTGGAACCGATGGGCGTGGAGTAAAGGAAGTTACTCCATATAGTAAGTCAAAGTAGTTTGACTTGCATCTGATTGGAGAGTGAATTTGAGTCCGAACTACAGTCCTTTAGTTTATCCCATATAGCTTCAACGGTTCATGTTCATGATTCAACCTACTCCGTCACTTACTGCCCCTTAATTAACTTAATGTCGTGTTGAGTTAATTGTACATTAGCAATCATGTTTGCATGTCAAGTAGTTTTGGTCTAATGGCTGTGGAGTAAAGGAAGTTACTCGATGTGGTAAGTCAAAGTAGTTGGACTTGCATTTGATTGGAGAGCGAACTTGAGCTCAGACGACGGCTCCTTAATTTACCTCCCCCAGCTTCGACGGTTCAACCTACTCCGTCACTTACGCCCCCTACTTAAATTTAACCTATTCTTCAGTTAATTCTACATTAACAATCATGTTTGTATCATGAGTAGTTTTGGATCCAATGGCCATGGAGTAAAGGAAGTTACTCCATGTTGGTCAAAGTAGTTTGACTAGCATTGGTCAGGAGAGAAGCAGAGAGATATGAAAAGGATTCATAGATTAAGCGTTTTAAATAAAAACAAGCTATCTCCGCTTTAAATACCTAGACACCCGATTTTAAATAGTTTCAACAAATAATAATAACATACCAACCTACATGTTCCAACCACAAATTACAATCAGAGAGGAAAATAACCATACAAGAATCATACTTTATAAAAAAAATCACAAGAGTGTAGGAAATTAGAAGACGGGTATGTTTAGGGTGACTTCACAAAAAATTCTACTATAAAAAACTTTATCTTCTTCCACTACACTTTTACTTTCACCATTTTTTTTTTTTACTTTCTTGTTCCTTTCTACTTATATAAGAACTTATTCTCACATGAGGAAAATTATATTAAGTAAGAAGTACCACGCTCACCACTCTCAGTTACCATCAGGATCAAACTCCGAATACACTCAGAGTCATCAAACAGTTTTACATTCAGTGTGGATAATACTCCATAGCTCTGCCTATTCCACAGGCTCCAAATTCCTAGGCAGTGCCCAAGCACGTTGGCAATCAGACAACGTGAAATGCTCTCAATAACACCAGTCCACGTTTAATCCCTGGATTAACTTATCCACTCAAATCCACCCAGAGTCCACACTCCGAAGCAAACCAAACCAAACCAAACCAGGCCGGCCAAACACCAAACCAAAGAAACAAACTCATTATATTATCATTCAGTAATATTTTACTCTCTCCGAAGTGATCAAGTTGTTTTCACGCCCTTGCAGGCAGGTTGATTCGCGAGTGATCGAGGTCGGAAAGTTTGCAGCGGCCTTTGGTTACCTTTGGTGGACCCTGGAGCCTGGCCGGACCCCTCGAAGGCGTAGAGGAATCTAGCGCCCACATGATGCGCTCGAACTTCACCGGAAACCAAGAAGCTAGACACTTTTCTTCTCGCAATCTTGTCTCGTAGCAGTTCTTCTTCTCGTCCGGCCATCGCTGCAAACTGTTGCAGGGGAGTTTTTTGTGTTGTACATAGAGGTTGTTAACTTGCTAGCATCGATCAGGAGAGGAGTGGTGTTGTGGAAGACCTGTTAGATCTGGTGGATGCATTGGAGTACTAGCTAGTTAAGGTGCCGAAGTTGGGAGTTTGGAGTGGTGGTGTTTTTGAGTTGCTAGGAGTTGAGAGGTTGCTGCAATGGCGATCGGGTATGCGTTGGGGGTGCAGTACTCGCCGCTGCCGGTGTGCGGATCCGGGAGGGTGAGGACCCAATGTCGGCAACGGAGGGGAGTGGTGTCGATGTCAGTGCAGAAGACGTCGAAGAAGGCGTCTTTGGCAGCTGAGAAGCTGCTGCACGAGTTCCGGGAGGCGTCGGCGACGCCGTTGCCGCTGCTGCACCAGGTTTCGGATGCGATGGTGCATGAAATGTACGCCGGATTGTCGAGCGACGGCGGTAGCGACCAGCTCAAGATGCTCCCCACCTACGTCGAAAATTTGCCCTCCGGGTGGGTGCATAGGCCCTGTTTCTTCCCCTCTTCTCTTAATCCATCTCCTTCCTCTCTTCGATCTGTTCACCGTTCCTTCAGATCTCTACCCGTCTTCTACATAGTTCGTTGTCCTCTGTATACTCCCTCCTCTGCTCTTACAAACTAGGGGGAAAGTTGGTTCCTTGTCATGTGCTTGTCGAGCGGCTTCGAATACTGTTCTCCTAACCTCTACCATCATCGTCGAGCCATCAAGAGTAGGAGATGATCCAGTTACCCTGCCATGCATTTACCGAGGCTCCATCGGTTAGCTGTAAAACTAGGTTTAGTTGTTGGTTTGGGTGTTTCACTTTGAGTGTGTGTGTGTAGCGGGAAAGGCAGAGTACACTACGGCAGCCACTGAATGCAATCATTGGGATAACCTCACGTGTTCTCGAAGAGAAAATGTTTTTTGTAATTTGTGTATTTATTTTTTGGTTTTGGATTGCAGGAAGGAGAAGGGGCTGTTTTATGCAGTGGACTTGGGTGGAACAAACTTTCGTGTGCTGCGAGTGCAGTTGGGTGGAAAGACAGGCGAGATTTTAAGCCAAGAGTTCAAGGAGGTGGCCATTCCTCCCGAGCTCATGGTGGGCACTGGCAAGGTGAGAGTTGATCCTGCTAATTTTTTGCTGAGATTATGCGGCGTTTGGTGAATGATTGAATGGCTGCTGGATTTGTGGGTTATGATTTGCAGAGTAGGGTTATGGGTACTTATTGTTTTTATTTTTATTTTTTGTTTTTTGCTCTGATGGTGAGAGTGCGTGTGTTTACTGTAGGATCTCTTTGACTTCATTGCTGGCACACTCGCATCATTTGTCGACACTGAAGATGATTCGTTGAAATCACACTCCGGCGAAGTTAGGGAATCCGGGTTCGCCTTCTCCTTCCCTGTTCGCCAAACCTCTGTCAAATCCGGCATTGTCATCCACTGGACCAAGGGCTTCAAAGTCGATGATGCGGTACGTTGTCATTAGGAAAAATAGTTCATGTTCACGAAATTGCAATGCTTCCATCTTCATCGATACATTAACTGGAATTTCGATAGAGTAAATTGCAATTTTATGTGACTGCAACTTGGGATTTTCTGCTGCGAGTTTTACTACTTTTGTCCTGTGCAAGCTTCTGCAGATTTTCATGCCATTTTCTCATTTAGACTTTGTTGTGTCACCTTTGTGGACAGGTTGGCAAAGATATTGTGAAGCAATTCCAGGATGCGATCAGTAGAAGTGGTCACCAGATTACAATCTCAGCTCTGGTACATTCACTTTTGAACTCGCACTCTTTGATGTCGGTTTAGCAGACAAGCTGATGAATTCATCTTTGAAACTATCACGTTTAGGCGTTGGTCTCTGGTCAATGATTTCTCCTCCAGACTATACATTCAGAAAGTGTGACTTAGGTAGTTGATTCACGCTATTAATTAAATCCTTGATCGGTTGATGATCGATTCAAATTAATGTCTCAAGACATTGAATCCTGATTGAACCCTTTGGTTTGCAGGTAAACGACACAGTCGGCACGTTGGCCGGAGGCAGATTCAACTTTGAGGAAGAGACTATGATCGGCTGCATTATAGGAACTGGGACAAACGCATGCTATGTGGAACGCGCTGATACTGTTCAGAAGTGGGAGCATCCACTGCCCAAGTCAGGGGAGATGGTAAGACTCAACATGTTCGCTTCAGATCTCCCCTCTTCGCACTTTGACAATCACACATCATACTTCATATTCATTTATCTTAAGAGATGCCAATTGGGAATACATGAGAAGGGTGTTTGCAAGAGACATGGGTTAAGGTATTTTGTTCAAGGGCAGGGTTAAGCACAATTTTCTGACGGTATGATGAATCCTCTGATAGGTGATCAACATGGAGTGGGGCAATTTCCGATCACCTCTCTTGCCGCGCACATTTGCTGATGAGATCGTCGACAGAAACAGTGTAAACCCTGGAGATCAGGTAAGCATTCATTCCAGCACATGCAAACTGACTGCATGAGACTCGAATGCATGCATTGAATTTCCTCCATATCATGTAAACTGACTTCTGAATTGGAACTGAATGCAGTGGTTCGAGAAGATGATATCTGGAATGTACCTTGGCGAGATCGTGCGCCATGTGCTCGCAAGAATGGCCGAGGAAGCTAAGCTGTTCGGTGGCTATGTCCCAGTCAAGTTGTTGGAGCCCCTCACTCTTGGGTAACCCTCTCTCTCACACTCTTCTTCCTCAAGAATTGCTAGATCAACGCAACCTCTGGTCTCCTTTAATCCTCTCCTTTAATCCATGCATGACAAGTATCCTCGAATCTGTTGGTGCAGTACTCCCCAAGTTTCCAAGATGCACGCTGACACTTCACCGGACCTCCAAGTGGTGGCCAAAGTGCTCAAGGACGTGTATGGGGTGAGTTCCTAATCCTTTAACTTAACCCATGTCAACAATCTCAATCCCCTGAAATCTATTTCCACCCCACTTCCCAAACCCTAACCTATCCCCACTCTGCAGGTTGAAACTACCACTCTGGAGGAGCGGAAGATCGTACACGATGTGTGCGACATCATGGGAGAGCGCGGTGGGAGGTTGGCCGCAGCAGGCCTCTACGGAATCCTGAAGAAAATCGGCAGAACAGGAAAAGCCGAGAATGGATCAAAGAAGAAGACCGTGATTGCAATGGACGGAGGATTGTTCGAACATCATGAGCCATACCGAACCTACATGGAGTCCGCTCTGCAGGAGCTCATGGGCTCAGACGCAGCTTATGAAGTTGCCTTGAGACTGCAAAATGATGGCTCTGGCATCGGAGCTGCCTTGTTAGCCGCATCCCACTCACAGTTCACATAGACTAAGCATCCATACCATGTGACAATCACCACCATCCCACCCTCCTCCTCCGTTTGCAAACTTGTACAATAGTATTAACGTGACACTCCTGGAGGTTTAGGGCCCCCTCTTTCAATCTAGAACTTAGTATTCCCTCTTTCTGATAGACTTCCAACCTGAGAGGAGCTCATCCCCCAATTTTGTCTCTCCTCAGATATCCTCCCCATCTCACCAAGGATTGTTTATCAATAAGTCTCACTACACCCAATGTGATCGAGGTGCCTGGCTGTGGCTGTCTCTTCAGCAACCCAGGGTTTAGGCACAGGGAAGGTACAGAGTGCATGATCTCCATGGTTAGCTTCCGGAGAAAGAAGTTTCTTTGTTTGGGGAACTGGTTACCTCTAGAAGTTTGGCACCGTCGCGGATGCGTTAGAGAGTTTAATGTATTGCACACAATAAACGTTGGAGCCTGACAAGGCTGAAATTGTCAGGCTTTCGCTTGGGCACATACGGCTTGTGTGTTGGTTGTTCTGTGTCTGTCTGGGTGAGTGAATGTGCACAGGAATTGAGTTTGAGGAGGTTGGTGTGTTTATGGATTGTTGATGGTTGATGTTTTGGAGAGGCGCTTTGAGCTTGATGATTCATATGGTTCCACCAGCTTGGCGTTGGAAGTTGATGTGGATTTGCTTGTGCTTTTTGTATGTTTCGTGAAAGAGCTTCAACTCTCATCACTTGTTTTAGTACTGCAAATATTTCTTCTGTATGTCCCCCAACTTTGCATTTCAAAGTTGCATTCGGCACGCCATGCTTCGGTTTTATGCATTGTTGAGCAATGAATCACAAGTGGCATAAATAGTTGGATGCCCCTTATCACATGCTTGAATTTTCATAAAAAAATTGGTTGGCATTTTTGACAATGAAAGTTCTGCTCCATGTTTGCAACAACAGTATGCTCTTATAATATAATTTGTAGGATTGGTAGCTGATTTTGAAAACCTGAGAGCAGTGTCCAAATACTTATGCTTGCTTGTGGTAGTAGGTGTGGCCAGTCTTAGATTTCAGTCTCGAATCCTTTCTACGAAAGATATCGTGACACAGAAATTATCCTGAAGAATAATTTGCCTTCAATTTAATTCAACTATTGGAATTCATTACCATACTCAGATTCAACCTCACAAGCAATCTCCAGTGAGACTTGAGAAGTATAAACACATAAGTTAGAGAGCCAAATTGAAGTCAAGGAAAGAAGTCGATTCAAATTACAGTGCGCATCCACATGATTTAGTAAGGACGTCACTGCATCAGTGACCTCTTGAATATGCATGTAATATGCATTGACTGTCGGTATAAGTAGAATTTCAGAAGCATCAAAAAGACATTTCTATCGTCTTTATCCAATTGCACAAAACCTACTGTCGAGGGTGTACAAATAGATGCCATTCTAATAGGGCGCGACCGTGATATTCGTTACAATGTCATATGTACAAAAACTCACTCCAAAGATTACCAGATGGAATGTGAAGAGGTGCCACACAAGCCAAAACCAATTTTCAAGGTTGATCAGAATTCAATGCTATGAATACGTATATCAACCTGAACCGCTCCCTAAGATGATGCAGCTTCATCTCCTTCGGGACAATCGGGAATTCCTGGGAGCGCCAAGGAGCCCATACCACTCAAAGTCTCTGAAAGCATTTGAAGACTTCCACCTTGCTTCTTGAACTCGCTAACACGTTTCCCCAAAATTTGCTCAAATTTGGTGTGTTGATTCTTTTGTATAGTTCGTAACTCCCTTACAATGTTCTTGTGTCTCTGTATGAACACAAACAAGCATGCCGCCACAATGAATGACAGTGGTGCAAAACATGTGAACAATTTTAGTGTCAAGTTCGTGAAATTATACCACTACCAGTGCATGGAATGTCAATAGTACTACAATGAAATGTCCGGATATGCCATACCTGAGCGCATCTCTCAAGATCCAGAGTTCTTGTCTTCCGGAGTTCGTCGCGGCCTTGAGCAGCACGTTGCAACAATACCTCCATTTCATTTTGTTGCTTGGCTCGGAGAGCAGCTTCTTTTATTGCAACCTCGGCTGCATATGCAGCAAGTGTCGCTTGCAGCTCTATATGCTCCATCCTATCTGCAATACGTTTAACTTCATCTGCCTCTAAGTATTTCCCTTGTTTTGCAAGAAAGGTCTACACAACCATGACACGGAGGAATTGATTAACTGGTGGATACGCCTACAAAACACACTTGTACAGCTATTTTGAATGATCTGTCATCACATCAAATCTAGACTCATAAAGAATATTATCCAGGAAATATGATAATGCATCCTATTCAATGGTATGGATGATACACTTGACAAGGGTTACCTGCACTTTCCTATGTTTGAGAAGCTCGCGAGACCATTGAGGTTTGGTGGGCGTTTTCGCAGCCATTCGTTGCCTGAAGGCTTGTAAAACGCCGATTTGTTGACGTTTTAGCTTGGCTGCATGTTCTACAACGCCTTTGTGGAACTCGTGCAGCTTCTCCTCCCAGAGCTGCTCAAACCAAGTACCATTTACAAATGAATTTCAATTAGGAAAATGCTACATTAACATATGAAATTATTTTGTTAAGGAAGCGTATGTGGAGTATGAAATATACACACCCTATTTCTCTCTGAAGTTTCTGTTTTGAAATTTCTTTCGGCCTCTTCTCTTTCTTTGCCATGTCTCTGGAGCATGGCCGTTTTCCTCTTGTTATCCTCCAAGACCTACAAAACGCATCCCAATCAAATCAAGATAAAGTTCCTGCAGACTGAAGTGCTGTACAATTGCATCTCAAACATGAAAATCTTTATGTAGCATGAGTTTTGTGACAGAATACCTGAACACCGTTGAGACGTTGAGCCGCAGCTCGCGCCTCCATGTAATTACCCTCATTTTCAGCTTTCTTCTTATGCTCTTCCAGAGCCCTCATAACCTCCGTCACCTTCACAAGCAATTTGGCAACGCAAATATTTTTGGATCAACACATAAGTTTCCTGCACTTCTCCACATATGCATTGTTTACGAAACATGTTTTCAAAGACATACTACTACAAATGTGTACCTGGGGAGAAAGGGCAGGATAAACAAGCTCCGCTGAACCCCTTCGACTAGGACTTCTTTGCAACGATCTGAACGATCCAGCTGATGTAGTCCCTGTCATGCTCACGCTACTCCTGCAATTGAGAATTCCATCCGCACATATCTATTAGTCACTTATCACGCCATCAAAAGCACTGTCTACATTCATACTCATGAGAGAAATTTGAAAATAATTAGCTTAAATATTGTACCGAGATCCTAGAAATGAAGGGTAACGAGATTCCTTTCTCTCAAGATGCGCTGCTAGCTGCACCAGCATAGTTTATAGCATCAGAACGTCATCGTCACTGCAAGTTGCAATTCAGTGATAGTATACGTCGTAGTTACAATCAACAGATGCACAATACTCTGCAAATAGTTCCCACAGATTGTAACCGAGTGCATGCAGTACAGTGACAAAATCAATCAAACTTTTAGTCCAAATGCCTACTATGATTGAAGCAGAGAATGTTGATGGGAAAGTTACATACCAAAGAGACGGGGATGCCACTCTTCTGGCCTGTCGTCTCTTTGAAAGCATAGTATGTCATCTTCAGCGAGGAGAGACTGTCGAGCTTGTTGTTGGTCGCCGTGGGCGTGTTAACCTCTCCATCCCAATCCCTGCTCGTTTCGGACGCCGACAACAGATTCTTCGAGTAATGATTACTATCATCCGCATCTGGGTATTTAAGCAATTTGGTTCTGAACACGAACTCCTCTCTGCCCTCATTAGCATCCAACTCCTTCACAAACTGGGTGATCTCTTTCTCAACATCAATATGCTGGTTGATCTCCGGAAATGACATCTGAAACGATGTGGATTCATCCTCACTGCTCGCAGACCGGTTAGAGGGAGTTTGGATCCGTGACAGAGATGGTGGCAAGCTGCCATGGCTATGGCTATCGGAGCTTGACATTTCGTTGGAGTCGTCTGGACTCGAATCTGCGTATTCTCCGACCGGAGTCTTGCTTAATTCAGACAGAAGCTCCTCGAGCTCCTCCAGTTTTCCTCCTTGATTTCAGAAAAAATGACAATGGACTCAACTCCCACCCTGTGAGTCCGCTTCCCGTCCTCTCTACAGGCTTCTATCTTCCAGCTTCCTACCCTATGTCCATACCGAACTACATCGCTCACACCGAGACTACTAGCATTCTGCCAAAAGAACGATGCCCTCCATCCCTCCCCATCGTGGGATCCACACATGGGACACATACTCTTCCCTGAAAGGATCCGAAAGTACGCCTCGAGATCTGACATGATACTTCCATGTCCATTTGTGCAACAACGACGAACATTAAGGATTCAAAACACCTAGATTCAACATCTCCAATCGCGTTCAAATCTTATAAACACACCACCAAAACTCGCTGCAAATTCCCATCCACATGCTGCAAAATCTCCATCATCTCAAACCAAATTCTAAAACCCCTCTTCAAGCCCAAGTTGCACATATGCTTCAACATGAAACCGAACAGAGTAAACAATTCTTACAGTCCTTGTCCCACACCATCTACACCACCAAATGCCGAGCATGATCACCGGAACAAATCGAATACCTCCGAAGAACACCGATACAAGTACCCGACATCTCCCAAGAGATCTCCTATCTCAGACATCACAGTATCTGTTCTTCGACGCCACCCTCTTGCTATACTCCGTTGCCAGTTTCCTGACTCTACCCAACCCCAAATGCTAGACCACGGAAGCACTCCATTTCGACGTCAAGGATGGTCATTGCCGTTGCCTGCAACGTTCTCGCATCTCCAGCATGCTCTTGCTTGATCAATGAGCTCCCGAGCATGCCACTCATGATCAGCTCCGCATCAGGAGACCCCTTGAGGCTCACATAAGAACCGAAACGGAGCCACAGGAAGGGAAACCTTTGGCCTCGAAGCCCAGCATGGAGCACAACCAAACTGCAGCGAGAGAGTTTTCTGTGCGTGATTCGATAAAGCCCTAGCAAGACAGATCAGTTCCAGCAGCTGCCACGCTACAAATTTCACGAGAAGAACCCGAGGGTGATGAGCTTGGGGCGGCGGTTGAGCATTCGGATGCCTCGATCTCATGCGTTTCGTGCTCACATGGCGCCATCTCAGCTTCCAATTCAGATACACATGGGTTGCATCCAACCGGATCTCTCCACATCGGATCCTGGCCCCACCGGTTGGCGTTTCTCTTGATCGCTTCCTTCGGCACATGTTGTAGATCTGTGATTCGAAGCGGAGCTTGGTCAGAAGCACAGAATTAGGTCAAGTGAAGAACAGGGGAGAAGGAAAAACGGAGATTTACTGATCACCGACAGGCCCAAATTGTGATTGTCCTTCGCTTTTGGAGTTTGTGGGTTACTTCACTTGGTTTGGAAATTGGAGATCAGTTCGAGTAAGTTGTCGTTCTCTCGAAGGTTACAGATTACGGTGCTGAAGTGGGTCTAGGGCTTGACCTGAGGGTTAAGGATTCAAGGAGTTGCAGATCAGCTCGGTGGCGATTTTATTTCGAAGAGATGTCGAGCACGGCTTGCTTCGTAATAGTGTCGCGCAATGACAGTCCCATCTACGAGAGCGAAGTGGGCACTGCTCCGAAGGTGTGTTCTTCCTCTTTCCATTGTGGGTTGTGGGAGTTAACCATGGTGGGGTTTGGAGCCGGGGTTTGGAGGGGTTTGGTGGGGTCTTCAACCTACCGAGAACTGGGTTTCCACTTTGGATGCTGTCCCTCGGTATTGCGGTCATCGTTACGAAGGCGGGTGTTTAGTGAAACGCGGAGATTAGCTCTGCAGCTGAGTCTTGTATAAATTTGCGCAACAGGGAAGGAAAGCGTTTGGACTTTTTTGTTTCGTGTGGGTATTGGAATCGTGCTTGTGATATAATTTGTGCTTACATTAGTCGTCTCGTGGTTTTGTCATTTGGGATGCAGAAAGACGAGGCAGCACATCTGCATCAATTCATACTGCATGCTTCCCTTGACATTGTCCAGGATGTTGTTTGGAACACCAATAACATGTATGACTTCTCAACTACCTCTATTCTGTGATCGAGATTGATATTCTTTGATGACATTTGTGTTTGAAAGGATCAGTTTAAATCGTTGGATTCTCGTTTTGAATGTTCTCTTGCTTTGCTGATGGAATGTAAGGCAGCAGCTCGTTTGTGCTCGTTTTGAAGTAGCCATTCATCTCTGTTATTGGCGTATATCGTTGGTGTGATATTTCAGACCCTAAAATCTGAACCGTGGTTTTCAGGTTTTTGAAATTGGTGGACAAGTTCAACGATTTGTTGGTCTCTGTTTATGTGACTGCTGGCCATACGCGGTTGATGCTATTGCACGACTCTCGTAACGAGGATGGCATCAAAAACTTCTTTCAAGAAGTCCACGAGCTCTACATCAAGGTGACAACATCTCTTTTCGGCATGTTTTGCATTTTCTATGCCATGTGCTGCTAGTTTACAACCATTGCTGAACACAGAGTTTTAGGGCACAGGGCGAGTTACTGAGAAATGATCCTCTTAAGCACGCCCTTTCCCAAATTTTCTATGTGTCATCAAATATGTGCACCTCGAGCTTGAATTTACAAATAATGGTTGCCCTGGCGCCAATTTTATGCACTTGTTGCATCGTCATTTTCTGCTCAGCAGTAGCATTAGACTGCCTCGATGACTAATGTTGCTTTCTTGAGCTGCAGATGTTATTGAACCCTCTGTATGTGCCCGGGTCACGCATCACCTCGCCGTTTTTCGACACCAGAGTCCGTGCTCTTGCAAGAAAATATCTGTGAGGCTCATACGGCAGACAGGAACGATTACGGAAGAGGAAGGAGACATCCACGAGGACACCCAGTTCCTGTGGAGCTTTATGCCCTGAATCATTGCTTTGAAAGAAAACTGTAAGATTATCTTAGAAATTGCCGATTGACTGTAACCGCTTCATGTACATGTGTCTTGCACTCTGCTGTTAGGGTTGGATGCCAGATACTTCTTTGGGGGACGAAGTTGAGTACAAGTGACTCGAATGCTACTGAAGCGCGTTGGTTCTCGTTAGGCATGGGTGCCCATTTTTAGTGTAGAGCAGAGTTGTTCTTCTCTAGCTGTTTCGCCGGGTTCCTGATATATTGTAGCACCCATATTTTTCATTCTTAAGTCCGCTACTTGCATGGAGAGCTCTTTTATTAATTCCATCTTTGCACTGATCCACACAATACTGTGCAAAGCCCTCACAAAAAGTGTACTCTTTTTGCTGCACGTAGTTTCTTGCTCTGATAGGTCTATTAACATCAAGTAATGGGCATCAAGTAACTTTGGTAACAGTTACGGTCGATCTGCTAGCTTCCTTCACACAGATCTTAAGTAAACAGTTGACACCCCTTCACATCTTGAGAGAAATAGAACGTTCTTGCAATGAAGGACTTCATTCAGTTGACTGTTGGAATTCTCTACTTAAAATTTCTCGACGCTGTTATTTCAGGTGGCTGGTGGTAGGTTCTAATAGAAATTCTCTTTTGACAGTCACAGGTGCTACAGAGACAGTTGAAGAACACTTTGCCATATCGACTTATGATGCGGACATATGATTAGTTTCTCAGATTAAGACTATGTCACTTCCTTTATTCTGCAAGTATGATACATAGATGATGTGTCTCGTTTTTGGAGTCCCACCCGAAAAGTTGCATACATTCAATCTCCGCATTGGATTAAACTTCCAATTGTACTGAAGGCGAGAGAAAAGGAGACACATGAACGGTAAATTCGAGGGTGCAGTTCATTACATACTCTCAATAAGGATTGTCCTTGAGAAAGAGGTCTACATCACATCAAAATGCAGCTGAATTGATACGATAGTTATCAGCTTCGTTAAAATTTGTTCTAGAGCAAAACACTTGCAGATTTAAGATTATCATGAAGAATGCCCGCGGTGGGTGCTGATTGAAGCTCATCCTAAACAGAGCATTTGGCGACAAACTTCTGTTTCAATCAAGAGCTCCGAAGAGCAAGATTTCGGCGCAAATCAAAGAACCTGGATGTGCACATGAAAATCCTAAAACCTGTCTTGACTCTTCAGAAGTCTGCTTTGTCCACATGAAGTGTCTGCAGGAGGATGATGGCTACAAAGCTGACGAGAGACCTGGCCATGGCAATGCTCCACCACCGGCACCAAAGTTTCATTGGGATTCATGAAGCTGGCTTAGATGTCTACAGTAGTTCAGCACCGTAAATCATATATGATTGAATTTATAGAAGATGATAATTCCTACAATGCTTGATTATACACGTTGAAGTGATCGTTAACCTTCACCATGGACGCCAAGCTCGGCATTCCGAGCAAGATGTTGACGCTTCTCCTGTCCTTCCCGCACGACGTGAACAGCACCACTTCACGATCCGGCAAGCAGGCGGGGCTAGTGCACAGAGGTTGCCCCCATCCGAAGTCCACGGTGTGGAACGGCAGCCTCAACCACGTCGTGACCAGAAGAGTGGCAACAAGGGCAGGGCGGGCGCGAGTTACCTCGAAGAAATCTAGCGCCGACCGCATGTAGCCGTCGCTGATCATGGCGATGGCGCCCTGGACGAGCTTCACGGCGTAGGAGAGCGGGTGCTGGGTTAACTCACCAGCGGTCGTGATGGCGGTCGTGAGAACAATGCCATTGCCGAAGAAGTACCTGGGAATAGGCGGGTTGAACTTGTTGCGTCCGTCCACAGCGAATAAGAGACGCGTCTTCTGCTCGGGCGGCATTTCTAGCGCTTGGGTCCTCGCTCGCCATGTCAGCGCCGTGAGGGCTTCGAAGGTGGAAACCTTGCTCACAGTGCCGTCTTCGAGAATCGTTCTCTTCAAGGCTTCCACAGCTTGTGGGGTGAGGATGAAGTTGCTGTATACCAAACTGTCGTCCATGAGGAGGTTACCTTCGGGAGACAGGTCTTCGATTTCGTCGAACTCATGGTGCGGGAACTCGATCCTGGGCGGGTCTCGCGCGCGCAGCACGCTCCGGTCGATGTGGGGCGGGTTTGTGATGCCCACGCCGCGAGCAAGGTCACCCCACGCCAGGAGAAACTCGTTGGCGGAGAGGCCGTCCATCAGGCAGTGGTTGTTGTGCACGCCGAGGACAAAGCCCCCGCACTTGAATGTGGTCACCTGCATCGATTGACATAAACCTCTAAACATGAGCAACCAAGCGCCACAGCTGCTGATTGCAATGTGCTCTTTGAAACGTCACTAGTGATTGCGCTACCACATGTAACATTGCCATTGATTCATGTGCACCTGTACAATCAGAGGAGGCACTTCCAGGATGTTTTTCGCGTTGGCGACATCGTGAACGAGCTGGCGCATGAACGGAGCAGGGCTCGAGAGCTCCCCGAGCTCTGCGATGCAGTTGTCCGCAGTGGCCTCCACGAACAGCGCACCCTGATCCTCGCACTCCACCTGCAGCTTTCCGTCCTCACTGATGCCCAGCCTGCCGCACATGGGGTAGAAATGTACCAGCAGCTTGGAGAGCGCCCCCTTGATGACACCCACGGGGTCCTCGTTCTTCTTATCCTCTTGAGCGTTGAAGATGTACACCGTGCGCATGCTCACGGCTATGTTCTGATCCAGATTCGTCAAGAAGTAGGCATGCTTCCGCGTCGGCTCCGCGGGGAACACCAATGTGGGCTCCTTCACCTTGATCTCCAGCTTCTCAAACGGCATTTCGTCGCCGCCTGGCATGCTCCCTGCTGCTCTTCCCACAAGCTGAATACAATTCCTCACAATCAAACACTACTTCCCTCTCCGACTTCCTTCAAAACTTTCTACACTACTCCCCATTCCACTCCGCAATCCTCCATGGCAGCTCACAGTTGCTAGTAATCCACACAACATTCAACCTAGCTCATCAGATGAGCTGCACAACACCTGCAACATCATGAGTAGCTCTCTCGCAACCCCTTCAAGCTCAATCACTGAGACTAGTCCACAAAGTTCTAGACTTGCTTCAGCTCAATGTGGTCCTCATTCCGAATGATTAAACCTGGCGGCGACGTGGTGGCGTGCAAGATGAGTTGAGATGAGATCTGGATGACGAAGATGGGAAAAGCTGGCGCAACTGCAGCAGAGCAGCATGATGAACGCCATTGCTGCAGCAACGCGGTGAGACATGAATGCTGCATGCAGAGCCGGCAGTACATTAACTGATCCATCGCCACACACGAGTACCGGTTGTCGTCCGGCAGCTGAAACTCAATATCATACCTCTCTTTTCCAATTTTGAATAAGGAAAATAACATGTAGACTTGATTGCACATAGCTGTAGGAGTACACATTCACTCACATCGGTGAAGCTCATCTTTTGATGAATAGCACAAATATCATGGGCACCGCAACTTATCAAGTTATCAGCATTGATCATGTGTCCATATCAGACTGTTCAAATTATTCAAGCAAGTGACTCATGACTGTGATTTGTTTGCTTAATGTTGAGGGTCGGTTCAGACTACCGTAGCTTACTAGCAGCTTCGTCCAAAAATAATTCTAAAAATAGAAAAGAAAAGAAAATTATGAAGTCAAAAACACGAAATTAGAATAAATTAGTTTTTGCAGTATTTAAGCCATTTAAGGTCATTTTTATTGATTTTTGGCTAAAAAACGAAAATTGAGAAATTCAGCTTCCGAGAAGTGTACATCATTTTTCCAAAATAATTGAATATTTGCCGGTGCAGGCGTGAAATTGCTTATAAGCTACAGTATGCCCAAACTTTGAAAGGCCGTCGGTTTGGACTAATGAAAATGTTGAAATGTCCAAAGTTCGCCGGCCTGTTGGCCTTTAAACTAGGGGCCGAAGTCCAAAAAATGTTGCCCACAAAAAAGACTAGGTGGTAGCACTTTTAGGAAGTTATGGCGCTAAGGCGACGACCGCTCAAGCAACTTCACTCAATTGAGTGTCACTCAAATTTGTTCACTTAATTTTTAGGAATTTGTTGTAGGGCTTCATTCAAATTTTGGGAAGACGATTGCTATTGGCCTCTCAAAAACACCGTGGGCCAGAGCTTACCCTTGTTTCAACGGGAAAGAATTTGCCTATGTTGTCACCTTAGCAAACAGAAATCACTTTTATTGTAGAAATCACATACCTTGTTCTCATCAACTTTAAAAAATAACTTTATTCTTGTCGGAATAAATTTCTAGTTTTTTCATAGAAGATAAGTATTACATTTGTTTCAAAAATGAAAATTCGCAAACTGCTCCACTAATGCATGCTCACAACTCTAGATGACTCAACTCAAAGTCAAATGCTAAATTTGTTAGTTCTAAATTGAGAGCAGTGGATCCTAAGGGAAAGTAAGGTTTTTGCTTTGAGGACGGAACCTATTGATTCTGGGGCCATGTCACGTGTGTGGCAATTGTATGATATCTTTATTACTTGAAAGGTAGCATCGACTGCAGCAGTGTATCAGTCTTGCATTGAAAAGTTTGTCACATGTCAATTTCCAACATGCGATGCCTTCATCTTTTGGTTGGCATTCCTCGCACCCTGCCTTCCAAGGTCTTTACAAGTTCCTTCCAAGTTCCTACTAGGAGAGAAGCGTAGGTCTCCTCCGCCGATAAACCTTAACCTCGTCTTAATATTTTTTTTAGAAATTAAAAAAATATATATCATCATTAGGTATTGCTACATAGTGCAGACATCCAAGCCATCAATGATGTTAAATACAATGTTAAATACCAAGGATGGCTTGGATGTGTAAACTATAGTTAAATTGAACCACAACATTCAAATTCTACACCATACTATTATTTATTTTATTTTAATGATTTGATTCATAAAAAATTTATTATATTTAAACTATATATATATATATATATATATATATATATATATATATATATATATATATATATATATATATATATATATTTAAGATGAAATATCAAAATTAAATTATGAGATCAAAGTTACAGATAGCATAATATGGAGATAAAAAAATTTAAATGATTTTTTTAAATTTTTGTTTAGATTTTTAATGATTTTTTTTATTTAAATTGTAAATAATATAGAATCATTTTAATTAGATTAGAGCAAAACATATTGCTACAAAAATTAAAATAATTGACGTGTAATCTGAGATTTCATATTTAGTTAGGTATTAAAACTTGCCACTACATATTAGTTTTACATAATAAAGATGATTTTATTTTTCATTGTTATGTACTTTTTAAAATGAAAATTATAGTTATAGAGGATTAAAATAGATGTAAATGTTAATGAATGTTATTAACTCTAATGTATGAGTCTTTTTGTCTTCATTTTAAAGTAATAACCTATTGGCGACATTAATAACTATTAAACAAATGAGCATGGATGTCTCACTCGACGGTTCCACGCCGGAATCCGTCCAGGAGACAACTCACACCTTTAGCATGTGCCTTGGAGACCGCTACGGCAGTGGTGGCGCGCAGGGTGCACTTGCGAACTGTAAGGTAACTTACATTGATAGATGGATGAATGAAATCTTCTAATCACATTGGACAGTGTGTAAGCAAAGGATGAAAGGAGTTAGACAACTCCCAGTTGAGAATGGATGGACCGGAGTCAGACAGCTCCAGATTGAGAACATGTGCACTGGAGTTAGACAGCTCTATATTTAGTGCATTGGAGTCAGACCACTCCAAGATTGAGAACATGTGTACAAGAGTTAGACAGCTCAAGATGAGGTACACTAGAATTAGACTACTGATAGTAGTGAATTAGCTTTACTCTAAATATAGGAGTAAAGATAGTGGTGAATTATCTTTACCCTAAATATAGGAGTAAAGATCTAGAAAAGTCTCTGAGTTAAAGAGATAGAAGGATCTAGAATGATCTATGGATTATCTTTACTCCAGATATAGGAGTAAAGAAGATGGAAAGATCTAGAAGAGTCTCTAAGTTGAAGAGATAGATTTGTGGATTACCTTTACTCCAGATATAGGAGTAAACAAGATAGAATGAACTATGAATAGGCTAGACTCTGGGACATAGCCTAAGATAGACTGTAGTTCCTTTTGGAAAGGAACTCATATATAAAGGCTCGGGGGTGAGATGGTGAGACACTTCTCTGGTGATCACTTCTCTATGGTTGGGTGGTGAGCCTTCAGTCAATATATTTTGATCTTTGTAGTTCTATTGAGTTTTTATCTTTCCCTTGTCTTATTTGTCTTTTTGTTGAGAGTTGGTGGCAAACCTGTTGGAAGGTTTGTTACAATTGGTAGCAGAGCAGTATGGATCCTCTGCAGGGTTTGGAAGGGAGAGTTGATCCTCTTGCGGGTTTGGAAGAGAGGATTATGAGAGGAGTGATGGAAGCCATGAGGGAAATTTTGGATTTTGTTCAATCTGGAGCTCATCCTCTTCCTAGAGGGGATTCTGTACAATCTGGAGCTCCACCTCTCCCAAGAGGTGTTCGTTCAGACACTCCTCGCCCTCCTTCATCTTTACCTGTTAGGTCAAGAGAGATAGAGTGTGTTGCAACATCTACGTTGAGGGGTCTTGGTCCTAGAAGAGTTGATGTTTTGAAGGACTTGAAGAAGTATCCTTTCAAGCCTTCTTTTGGAAGAAGGACTGCAAACCGGAGGAGGTCAAGTCTTTTATTTCCATGCTGGAGGACTTCTTCACTTCAGATTACGAAGATGATGACAAGATCAAGGCTATGGTGATTTGTCTTCAAGACAAAGCTCGTGTGTGGTACAATAATTTGAAGAACGACCGGGAGAATCGTGGACTTCAACCTCTGTCAAATTGGAGCACTTTCAAGCACTTGTTTCTTCAAGAATTCCTTCATGGGAATTACGGAGAAGACATGCGCTAAGGGCTCTATGACTTGAAACAGGGAAGTTTGTCTGTAACCCAATATGTAAGTCAAAGTTTGATTTACATATTGTCTATTTTCCCAATTGGGGTGAAAGTGATAGGGTTGAGTTCTTTCTTCGTAACTTAAAGGATTCAATTAGATTTAAAGTCAATGCATATCATCCAAGGACTCTAAATGATGCTTATGGTTTGGCTTTGAACTTTGAGAGGGAGGTTAATAGCAAGTTAAAGAAGAACAAGAGTCTGTTGGGAAAGAGGTCCTCTGAGTTCAATCGGTCTAATAACTTTAAGTCTTCAAAGTTCCCTCAAGGTTCTAATCCCTCTCAAGGTTCCAAGTTCAATCCAGGACAGAGGGGTGCCATGTTGACCAAAGAAGAGCAGGAGGAGCATGTGAAGAAAGGTCTTTGCTTTAGGTGTCATAAGCCTGGACATCGAAGCTTTGAGTGTCCATCATCCAAAAGGAAGACATCAGCTTTGGAGGTGGAGCAAGGAGATGAAGATACATCTGATGGAGAGCCAAGCAAGGATGTTGTCCCAACTGTCTCAACTGCTATTATGAACATGGAAGTGGAGCAAGATCTAACGGTGCTCCAAATCAAAGGCTTTCTGAACTCTTCCTTCTCTTCTATGATTCTTATTGATTCTGGTAGCACTCACAATATGATATCAACTTCATTTGCTCACAAGATAGGACTTCCCCTAGTTCCTATCAAACCTAGCCCAGTTTTGTTACCAAACAACCAAACTAGTTCCATCACTCACCGCATGTTGAAGGTTCCTGTGAACATTCAAGGTGTAGATACTGAGGTGGACTTTGAAGTTTGGAATGGAGCACGATATGAGGTGATATTGGGGATGGCGTGGCTGAAGCAAGTGGACGCATGGATTGCATGCAAGGAGGGAGCAGTCCATGGAAAGCTTCACAACGGGGAATCTTTCACCATAAAAGGTAAGAGATCTTCACCAAGGGTCCCTATGCTTTCTCATTTATAAATGAAACGATGTATTAGGAAAAACCACAAAGTATTTCTAATACATGTGAGTGAAGTTGAGGATGAAAGTAAGGATAACAAAAGAATGAATGAATTCTTGGATGAATTTAAAGATATATTTCCTGAAGAGTTGACGGAATTGCCACTTAGGAGAGATGTTGATCACGCTATAGATTTAATTGTCGATGCCGCTCCTATTGCTACCTGGGCACCCTATCGTCATTCTCTAACTCAAAATGTTGAGTTGGAGAATCAATTGAAAGATTTGTTGAACAAAGGTTACATTAGACCTAGCAAATCACCTTGGGGTGCCCCGGTCCTCTTTGTTAAGAAGAAAGATGGATCATTAAGATTATGTGTAGATTATCGTGGTCTTAATAAACTCACTGTCAAGAATAGGTTTCCGTTGCCCTGTGTTGATGATATTTTTGATCACTTACATGGATCAAAAATATTTTCCAAGATAGATTTTAAGAGTGGTTATCATCAAATTCGAATTAAAGAGTCTGACATTCCGAAAACAGGCTTCAAATCGCGTTTAGGTCATTACGAGTATGTTGTAATGCCTTTTGAACTGACAAATGCTCCTGCTACGTTTATGACTTTGATGAATTCCTTATTTCGTGATCTTTTGGGTAAATTTGTGTTAGTATTTATGGATGATATTCTTGTATATTCTAAAAATGTAGAAGAACATAAGAAACATCTTAAACAAGTTTTCGAAATTCTGAGAGCAAATAAGTTATATGCTAAGCTAAGTAAGTGTGATTTCTTTACCTCTCGTATTGAATTTCTTGGTCACATCGTTTCTGATGAGGGAATCTCAGTAGATCCTAGCAAGGTCAAGGTAGTTGCTGAGTGGCCAATACCAAAAGACAAGAGTGAAGTGAGAGGTTTCCTAGGTCTTGCAAGCTATTATAGAAGATTTGTCAAAGGATTTTCTAAAATAGCTGCTCCTATGACCAATTTGTTGAAAGGAAAGGGTAATCAAATAGATTGGACTGTTGAGTGTGACTTGAGTTTTCAGACTTTGAAGTCAGTATTAACCCAAACTCCTGTTTTGACTATTATGGATCCCTTGAAAGGAAACATAATATTGTGTACCGACGCTAGCGATTTAGCTATTGGTGCAGTTTTGATGCAAGATAAAAAGATAGTTGCATATGAATCTCGTAAATTGAATTCCGCTGGGTTAAATTATCCAGTACACAAGAAGGAACTACTTGCAGTCATTCATTCTTTGAAGGTTTGGAGGCATTATTTACTAGGAGTAAGGTTTAAGATAGAAACCGATCACCAGTCTTTGAAATATTTATCAACCCAATCGAATTTGAGTAGAAGGCAGTGTAGGTGGATGGAATTGTTACAAGAGTTTGATTTTGAAATTGAATATGTTAAAGGTAAGGAAAATGTGGTGGCTGATGCTCTTTCTAGAAGACCGCTAGCAAATGCTATTTCATGCATCAGAAATTCTCTGATGGATGAAATCAAATTGCTTTATCCTAATGATGATTTCTTTAAAATTCCATTTGAAAGTCTGTCTAAGGAAGCTAGAACTGTGAATGAAATCGATAAGTTTAAGTCTTTTGAATTAAAAGATGAAGTTTTATATTATAATGGCAGAGTCTGTATTCCCAAGGCTGGGGAATATAGACTCAATATTATGAATAACCTTCATGATATTCCAATAGCAGGCCATCCATGTTTTCAAAAGACCTATATGGCAGTCAAGCGTCATTATTACTGGCCAAGAATGAAAAAGGATGTCAAAGAATATGTTGAAAGATGTTTGAAATGTCAAGTCTCTAAGTCTGAACAAGTGAAGAGCCCTGGATTGTTGCAACCTCTTAGTGTTCCTAACTTGAAATTTGAATCAGTCAGTATGGATTTTATTGTTGGATTGCCTAAGACTCGAAGTAACTTTGAGCATCATGGTGGTTGTAGATAGACTCACTAAGATAGCTCATTTTATTCCTACAGTTACTACTGTAACTGCTTATGGGGTAGCTGAGTTATTTATGAGAGAGATCTTCAAACACCATGGAATTCCGCGTGAGATTATAAGTGATAGAGATCGTAAGTTTGTGAGTGAATTTTGGACCACACTTTTCAAATTGTGTGGGACCAAAATTAAGTTGAATACTGCATATCATCCTGAGAGTGATGGACAGACTGAAAGAACTAACAGGACCCTTGAAGATATGTTGAGAATGTATGTTGGTAAGAAACAACACTCATAGGATAAGTGGTTGCATTTGATTGAATTTGCTTACAATGATCATATTCATAGTAGTATTGGGGTAAGTCCATTCTATATTTTATATGGTCAAGGGTGTAGAACTCCTATAACACTCTCTACTCCTACTACTAGATTTGAAAGCATTAATGGAATGATTAAGGAAATGAATGAAATTAGAGAGTTGGCAAAGTTGGCTATGAAGAGTGCTCATGATAGAGCTAAACACTATGCTGATAGAAAAAAAATCTTTCGTGAATTTGAAGTGGGTGATAAAGTATTTTTGAAGGTAGCTCCAAAAAGATCTGGACTCAAGCTTGGTAAGTCAAGGAAGTTATCACCTCGGTTTTGTGGTCCTTTTGAAATTATTGAGAGAATAGGACAAGTTGCTTATAAACTGAGGTTGCCTGAGGATTGGCAGATACATGATGTATTTCATGTGACTTTGTTGAGGAAGTATGTATCTGATCCTAGTCATGTTTTGCCTGATCTTCCAAAAACTGCTCTTGAGGGAGAACTACTTGCTCAACCTGAGAAGATTTTGAAGGTAGAGAATCAACATCTGAGGAATAAGACATTCCGTAGATTCTATGTGAAGTGGAAGGATTACCCGGAAGAAGAAGCTTCTTGGGAGAGAAAAGTTGATTTTAGAAGGGATTATCCTGACTTTGTCATTGAGGACAATCACTTTTAATGGAAGGGGAGGATTGTAAGGTAACTTACATTGATAGATGGATGAATGAAATCTTCTAATCATATTGGACAGTGTGTAAGCAAAGGATGAAAGGAGTTAGACAACTCCCAGTTGAGAATGGATGGACCGGAGTCAGACAGCTCCAGATTGAGAACATGTGCACTGGAGTTAGACAGCTCTATATTTAGTGCATTGGAGTCAGACCACTCCAAGATTGAGAACATGTGTACAAGAGTTAGACAGCTCAAGATGAGGTACACTAGAATTAGACTACTGATAGTAGTGAATTAGCTTTACTCTAAATATAGGAGTAAAGATAGTGGTGAATTATCTTTACCCTAAATATAGGAGTAAAGATCTAGAAAAGTCTCTGAGTTAAAGAGATAGAAGGATCTAGAATGATCTATGGATTATCTTTACTCCAGATATAGGAGTAAAGAAGATGGAAAGATCTAGAAGAGTCTCTAAGTTGAAGAGATAGATTTGTGGATTACCTTTACTCCAGATATAGGAGTAAACAAGATAGAATGAACTATGAATAGGCTAGACTCTGGGACATAGCCTAAGATAGACTGTAGTTCCTTTTGGAAAGGAACTCATATATAAAGGCTCGGGGGTGAGATGGTGAGACACTTCTCTGGTGATCACTTCTCTATGGTTGGGTGGTGAGCCTTCAGTCAATATATTTTGATCTTTGTAGTTCTATTGAGTTTTTATCTTTCCCTTGTCTTATTTGTCTTTTTGTTGAGAGTTGGTGGCAAACATGTTGGAAGGTTTGTTACACGAACGGTTTGATGGAGAAAGAAGGCGACACATTCTTGCAGTGCTACCTGATCCGCCTCTACGCTTCGACTTTCCATACACATGCAGCCTTTGACTCAGTTGCAGAAAGGAAGGAAGCCTCTTCATTCTAGAGGTAAGTCAATTGTGCTTGCACACACTTCTGGTGACCTAAAGTAAAACGATTCGTTAGACTGCTAAGTGAATACAGTCTTGTAAGCCAACATTATAGACATGAACCTGTAATTAAGTTCACTAAGGTATATACACCATGCAGTATATGTTCATGGGATTCAACAAAGACAACCATGTAAAATAAACCAATATTGTCGACGTGAATTCAAAATCCATCACAGAGGAATGGATATAATATACTTCATATTTAATTTTAAAATTTTTTTAATAAAATTATTTGGAGTTTCTAAAAGTCCTTAATATTAATCTAATGACAACGTGCTCAACGGCACGGGTCCCACTAGTATCTGTTACAAAAACAATAAGTGTTAAAAAGATAAAAATTTATACCCAATTTCACCAATTTCTTTCAAAATATATCCTTTTTCATCTAAGTACCTATTTTTGCAACCACATAAATGATATTCATATATTTATATAAATAGATTAAGTACGTTGAACAAAAGTGTTTAAAAAATAAAAATATAGAGAGTGTATTTCATCTTAAAATAACTTGATAAAAGATCAATTATGTTTCATTATATTAAAAAGCTATTGTTATATAGCTATAGAATTTGGATTTTGGATTTTTTTCACTTTTGTTAAAATTGCTCATTTCTAAACCAATCAATATATGATTTTTCATCATTTTAACACATAATAATTTATCAAGATAAAATCGACAATGTTAAAATGATTATAATTTAAAGTATATCTTCTTTAAATGTTGTTTTAAAAATGAAATTTATTTTATTACTGAATTCTAAACAAATCCTCCACCACAAAAGACCTTAGCCAAAAACATGAAATTATATTATCATTGATCTTTACCTTTGAATGGACTCCAATATAAGGAAAATTTTGAAGGCAAAGACATCAACTTGGTGGTCAAATTAAAATATGTACCTTCTTTATAAAAATAAAAAAAACAATCATATTCACCAAAAACACCATGAAATGAATCGTTTAAAGAATTAATTAAAACAATGTTTTATAAATTGGATCCATATGAATTATGCCTTGACTTTTTAAAGCATAACCTATTTAGCAATTTTATATAATATGACTTTCATGTTTGATTTCAAATTCTACAAACCTCCAAGTTGGCAATAATTTAACAACAACACTCCTTATTCATCCTTATAAATCCTTTAATATTTTGTTCTTGTTTAAATATAAACACACAGATTTAACCATTGACTTAATTCTTGATTCCAATCAGTTTAGTCTACAATATTGAAAAAATTACACAAATTTGTTATTTTATTTGTTTAGAGATTTTGATTCATTTAAAAAATAATTATTTAGCGAGGTGACCAAGTCACCAGCCAAGGGTGCACATGCCCCATCCTCCGCCTCTAAGCCCACTGGAGCCAGCCGGGAGTCCCACAACTCGGAAGCGCCGCGCCGCAAGCCAAAGGAGGACTGGAAACTCCGCCACTAGTGGAACAAGACGAAGAACACCAGATACGCAGGCAAACCAAAGGGTGATTCATCTATGTCTCCGAGTCAGTCGGCAAAGGGCATCTACCACAAGTGTGGGAGGCAGGGACACTATGCCAGGGAATGCCACGCCTCACAGTACATAGTTGATATGTTCAAAGAGCTGCAGGCCCTGAAGGGGGGAAAGAGGGAAACTCACACCCTCGATGCTCCCTCCCTCATCTTAAGCAAACTTGATCCGGAAAACTACATGACAAACCCTGGAGTCGCTACCAATCAGGCCAACATTGCCTTGCTTAAATAAATACAATTAATTAAAAAATAATTTATTCAAGCAACAAATAATTAAAAAAACTAAATACAATTATTGAAAACAAATCATGAGATTAAAATCAAAGGTAACATAATATATAAGATACAACAATAATCAATAAAATAAAAAAATCCTTATAGAGATTTTGATTGGTATTAAATTATTTGATTTTTATTTGAGCCAATGAAATTGCTATACAAATCAAAATAAATAATGTACAGTATATAATAAAGTATTCATAAAAGCCACCATATGATTTTATATTATTAAGAAGATAATTTATTCTCTCAATTTTATTTATTCTACTTTAAAAATTGATCATCCATTTAAAAGGATTTAAAATAAATTTTAATGATACTAATTTTATTGTCTACAATTATTTTTTCTTTTTGAAAGTAAAAAATTCATTGATTGTACAAGTATTTCTGATGCAAGAACCATGGGAGTTAGAGAATATTTTTTCAAACACAGTTTTACCGCTTTTTTTTAATATGTGTGATTTTTCATCTAAATATTCACAAATCATCAAATTTGAATTTTGACTTCTTATTCTATTGAAATTCTTCACTTTAAAATCAATCAACGCATAATTATCTTTTCATCATTTTTAATATGTATTAGAAGTTTAAAATAAAAAAAAATCATGCATTAAAATGGTTATTAAAGCATTGATGCTCTATAAATATCAACTCTAAAAACTAAAAATGAGTCCAATACTAAAATGCCAGTTAATATATATTAGAAAAACGTCAAATGCATTTCTAATATGCATTGTGTGAAAATACACAAAAAAAATTAATGAAGGATTATTAAAAGATAAATCTTAAACGATAAATGAATTTTAAACAACATATAAATGATTCTTCAAGGAATAACAAGGGTTGCATGTTTTTAAAATTTTCATAAATTATATTTCATGTAGGGTTTTTTGTGGAATTGGGTGAGTGACGGACCCATGCAATATAATACCATAAAACTCATTACAACATTTAGAAAATATCTAAGCACGAGTTTCTTTCAAGTGTGTGCATAAATTTTTAGAATTTATTATTATTATTTTTAACAAATTTACTCAGAATGACTATTGTTTAACACACCCCAAAACTCCTTGAAGTCCTTTACATTCATGATGTTTAAGTGAAGGTAATGAACACTATTGAAAACACCACATGTACTAGACCGAGGTCCATGTTTACCAACTGTAACTAAATCTTTATCAACAGGGCTGCTAGTTGAAGACTTAATTGGTTTAGATTCATGTTTTTAAATGGAACTAAATCGCCACCCACACGGCTGCTACGCACAGAATCAATATTTAAATTATGGTCCAACGATTCTCCGGATCGGAAAGTCATAATTAAAGGAATGGAAGCAAGATTTAATTGGTGGATTTTATCTATAACCACTAGAAGAAAACATATACAAATCATTCATTTTTTCTAGATCTTGAATCCAAAGAGTTACAAAATTTGTACTTGCCTCTGCTTGAAATAAAATAAAATAAAATAAAGATTAAAAAACCTCTACTTTGTATATGATGTGAAAAATGTTCTACGACACTACCCAGTAAGTGTGAAAGTACTTTGACTCTTCCTAGAATGAAATTTTTGTTTTAATAACAACTAGATTATGCAATGGCCCATCCGCCACAACAACCTATTGAGGCGTATGGCACCGGTGCATGATCATTTCTGTAGACCATTATTAATCTATATAACAAATATTTATAAATCTATTGTATGACGGTGATTTTGTATTGACATAGTATTTATAGCTTTTAAACTTATTTTTTTTGTTTTTTTTTAAAATTATTATTATTATTATTATTATATTTTAAAAATTGAACCAAAACACATGAATATGAGTTATGATGTGTATTTGGTAAAATACATATATTTGAAATACTATTTATGCATTCCTAACCAATTTTTTTAAAAGTATACAAAATAAATAAAATATATAAGTTGTAGATTGTTTCAAAAGAGACGTAAATAATATCTAAAGAGTTTAAATAATATCAAAAGAATTTGAAAGGACATATAAACAACTTTTGAAGTAATAAAAAAATATGCATGGTTAAAAAGACACACAAATTAAGTTTTATATTATCTATTTATTGTGGAATTGTCTTGTAAATTGACAAAGATCAATTTGTTTTAGTACAACAATTATTTTATTTTCAATGATTTGTTTTTACAATCTCAAAAGAAATCATATTCACAACTTATGTGCCAAATTTAGGAGCCAGTAGCTCAAGGTTATTCAAAACATTTGCAGTTCCTCAATCACCAAATCCGAAGATAATAGATGAAAAATCCCCCACATGACTGAAAATGTGCAACCACGACCAAATGAAAACCAACCTCATCCAATCACAAGCTGCTATGTATAAAAAGTAATAAAAACTACAAAGCATAAAATATAAAACTTTAAAGTTTAAACAAAACTTACTTTTTCAAATAAAAAGTTAACTTTTTAGTCTTAACTGGCTTGAAGAATGCACAAAAGAATGCACCGGCCGGCAGCCGAGAAGGAGATCGACACTGTCACGGATCCGCCTCGATCACCGAGCGTGACGAAATCCTTGCATGGTTGGGAGTGCGATCATCTCACGAGCTCACTGGTAAGTACAACAATCAGTGCCTCATTTCCAAAAAACCGTCTCTAGAATGGTGCCAAACTGTTGAATCCATCAGACATGATGCCTGGTTTCTGATATCTGAAGAGCTCTTCAATCCATCAGACATGATATCTGCTTTCTGATATCTTACAATTCGATTGTTGTCTCCATGTGGAGCATTCCATGTGTGATTCATGTTTGGATGGTGAAACTGTGAGGATCTTTCAGTGGGAGATGGTGAAGTTGTAGGTAGTGCGGTTGATCTATGCAGAAGAGTACTCCAGGAGATGGCTGTGTGGGTTTTGAGTAGTGAATTGGAGCAGTTGCGGCTTACTTCGTCATTTGTAGATGTGGGTATGTTGGTTTTTGGGGGTTGAGCTAGTGGGGTAGCCATGGTGGAGTTTGGGAGTAAACCCTAATTGGATATGGTTATGAGTGTGGATGTGAATTGGTGGTTAATAAGATGTGGATTGTGGAGGTGGATTTGTGATTGGTGTTTGAGTGGATGGGTTTTGTTGTTGTGATTTGTGGAAAGGTAGTGCGGTTGTGGAAAGGTAGTGCGGATGTGGAAGGGTGTGTGAGTTTTTTCTTGTGTTGTGTGGGATAGATATGAAGGAAGTGGGATCAGGGACGAAGACGTGCAAGCGCTGTAAGAGCAGCTTTGCAGTGGAGGCGAATTCGAGTTCGGCATGTCGGTTTCATCCAACGTACTTTGTTTCGCGTCGTCACGATGATCAGAAAAGGTATGGGAGAGTATTATGGATTATGAGTATTTTGGTCACGGCATTGACACGAAAGGTCATTTTTCGTGATGAAATTCAGGAATCTGTGTTGATTAGGAAGAAGGGTTATGAGAATATGGTAGATAGGAAACAGAGTGTATCTAGTATCATGATGATGGGATTTGCTCTGTGTGCTCATACGCTTGGTGGTGGAGTTAGGGTCTGACGATGGGGTTGGTGTTGTGATCAGATACTATGAGTTGGGACCAGACGATCCTCCTTATGCAGCCAAATTCTGGGACTGCTGCGGGTCAGAGGATCCTGAAGCTGAAGGCTGCAAGACATCCTTTCATGTCTCATACGACGAGGGCTGATTGACTGCTTGTAATGTGACTACCATTTACTCTGTCTCTGTGAATTATAGGTTGTGTTTTTCTACAGAATTTCTGAGATCTTGCGTGAGGAAGTTATCAGGTGTGAGGAAGTTTCAGCAGGTTAATGCTGTCAGGTTAAGCCAATTCAGTCTGTCTAACCGAACCATAGTGATCTCTACCTTGTTGGTCTTTATACAATCGGGGCAAGAGGATGTGTGATATTATTGACTGTGGCTTTTGTTTGTAAATTTATTCCTTTTTGTTTCCTAGTGAGTGTGCGGCGCACATCATGGCTGCATTTCAAACTTGTACTTCTTAGTTTCTCTTTTATGTTCAATTCCCCATTCCGAATGCTGTCCTATTTAGTGAACCCTTGTCTGATGAGTAGAGGAACTTGATTTTCAAAACACTTGGAAACATTCATCTAAAATAATGCCTGAATACAAAGCTTCGCCGGTCGTAATGCATCCTTCCTTTCTACAAGGTATCTCAGACTGCTGAGTCAAACACATTCATCTAAGCACTAGTTTACAAAATATTTCAAGAATGAGCAGAATTATGTGGCTCCTCGGTATCACGAAACTAAGAATTCTGTTAGAGAAATCAAATGTCCTGTTCCGCGGATGGTGGATTATCTATGTTCTGTTTTATCTCAAATTGCCTGTTCAGTACTCAACTCTTGTCTGTGCATTGTTCATGATGCACGCTATACATCCACTTCGATTTTTCTTTTTTCATATACAGCCTACCACTAAGTATGACCAGCAAGCCTGAGAGCTTCTAGAATCTCTGCAGATATGGCTTCCCATTTTCACTCAGTGGCTTCGATGTTGTTTGGTTTTGACTCTTTGTTCTAATGACTTGAATTGGTTCTAAAATGCTATTGTGTATATTTGCATTCATTGATCTTCAATTATATTGAGAAAAACTTGCCTCTAACCTTGTAACGAAGTGGGAACCACATTGATGTCAAAGAATAAAGAGTCCAAGCCCAATATGGAGGAATGACCTAAACCACTTAATAGGCATAGAAAGACATGTATATGTAGACTCTAGAAGATCTCATTATTTGCATAATTTGTATGTAATAATTATTATTAGTTTTTAAATGGCAACACCAGGTGGTAGATTATTTATAATAAAAATCTCCACAGATATATTTCTATCACAGTTTTTTTGGATAAATACTATATGATATGAAAGTAGACTTCATTATCTTAACAACTCATTTCTGCGGATCGTGTTTTGGAGCATTTTTTAGCCCAATGTTTGCCAAATTCACTGCGCTGTTCCTGCGCTGTTCGTATCTCTTCAAGTGGGTACTGAACTGAACAGTTTCCTTGCTGACTCAACTCACATCTTTACCAATTCTGAACAGTGGCAGGTAGATGCAACCGAACAAGTATAACATGTGCCTTGCTTTTTTGACAACTCACTCTTTTGCGCAATGTCAAATGTTTCAAGTCAATGTCTCGATCTACGTATTGACGCTGTCGTGGTATAGATTATGTGCTTCAAATCTTTTCAACAAGATTTTCAATCTTATAAGAAAATGCTCCCCTATTGACAAGTTTTGATTCAATAAGAAGGAGAAACTACTGCAAAATGGAGCCTGGATATTCTCAGAACCTTATCACTTCAGCCAAGACGCAGACTAAAGTTGTCTGATTCTATGCCGAGTTCCAGTTGCTACTTGTCCTCAGCTGCAGCAGTCCACTGCTTCAGTACTTCTTGAGTTGCATACGCTCAGCCATGAATGCTTCACTTGCTGTTGCAGAGTGGGAGGGTGACTGGTAACAGTTTACTTGAATTCTTGCACTTGCTTATGATTTCCTTCTTGAAGAAGCTGCAGTTGAAGAAATTGTAGCTTTTAGAGAAAGAGGAGGTTCGTATAACTGCGATTTGCAGGAATCCTCGCAACGGAGGGACTGCACACAAACTGGGTTACTGCTAGGCGTGACACAGGAGAATTCAATTGATGATAGTATGCACATCACTCCAGTGATACATTGCAAACCAGAATCGAACAGGGTATTTATTAGTGATCTATCCATCCTGACCAGATAAATTTAGCCTGCTCACTTTGAATCTTTAAATATTCCAACACGTTTATCTGTTTGGCACTAACAGTCAAGAGAACACGCTGCAGAAGCGACTCAGAGATTTTCGAGAGACCAATTCGATACATTGAGCGGAGTACAAGCAAGTGTAGCCACCCCCAGGTGGAAAAAATGATTGAGGCCGAAAGAATAATCTACTGAAACAGTGTAAAACTATTTCAAATCAGCCTCAACAAGTATGCCTACAAGAGTAACAATGAATCTCTTCATCAACCCACTCTGTACTCGTTGCCTCAAACTTGAAGCAAAATGTCTCTTGCTGCTTCATCATCATATAATGTCACATGCTCTCTCAATTGCTCAACATTGATAAAATCTATTCATCACTCCCTACGTGCTGATGCTCCACACGAATATAACAGCTGCCTATGTGGGAATCAGCAATCAGCAAGAAAGATAGAGATTGATTGCGTCGGCCTGTCACAGCGAAAAACCATGATCAAGCTTATACAGATACAAGCAAAACTTCCCGGAGTAAGTTCAAGATGGAACAATACAAATGGACCCTCCATTCGAGAATTGTAGAGCAATGCCTGCTGAAACATGTTCAACGTCTTTATTAATACTAGAAAAATTTGCACAGCAGGACCACATCCTCTTAGAGACCACGAACTCCCACTCTATGAGAGTCAAATCTTTTTAGTTTCTCACGGCTCACAGCCAGCCTTTTTATTCTAATGATCTTAATCTTGTCCTACCACGAATCAACAATCTGACCCCAAGAATCAGCCTACAGAAAACCAAGCCTAATCATAATCCAGAATACACTTAACCTCCAGGTCATGGAAGCCAAATCCTAAATCAAGTCCTCACTCACTCACTCACTCTCTCTCTCTCACCCGAATGATATTAACGTCCGGATCTCTCAGCTACCTACTTACTTGATTATACAAATTTTGATCAATCCCATCCTAATTCGCCCCAAATTCCATGCTTATGAACTCAATGGCAATTATTCACACTGTCGATCTGCAATTCCTAAACTAACTCCCTCACCCAACTGATCAATCACCCGCTTCCTAGCTCAAACGTTCACATCCTCCTATCATCGACCTAATTTGCAATCGAACTGATCATGCCAGAGAGCAACTCCTCAAGGCAGAACTGATTGATATAAGAAGCAGCAAGAATCGAAGGTCGGTTAGAGAATCGGATAATCCGTCGAACATCCTAGTTACAGCTTCACCCAGCTCGCGTAACTCGGGGAGCCATTTGCTACTGCGAAAATCATGTAGTATCCTCCCGGCGCGATGGTGCCGCTCGGCGGCGCGGTTGCATCCACTGTGTACTTCCCAGCGCCTGCAGCTACCGGCTTGCCCACTGCGAGCGCCAACAGTCTTTGACCCTGCAAAGCAAAAGTGACAAACCATGATCAATGCAATGCAATGCAACGTGATTTCGAATGAAAACGGAGGAAAACTGAGGAAAATTTACAGATGGATCAAGTTTGGGTATGTGGGATTGGTACCATGGCATAGGAGTGAGTGACAAAGGGAGCGCTGGCCATGTTGAGGGCGATGTTGCCATTGAGAGCTCCACCGTAAGTGACAGTAGCGGTGAAGGCTTTGCCGTAAGCGATGCCTCCGACTGTGAGACCTGGGCGCTCGCCGCCGAGGTATGGTGGCGAGAAGGCTTCGATGCTGAGCTCCGTGGGGAATTGGCCTGTGAAGGTGTAGAACTGGTGGGTGTTGGAACCGGCGACGAGAATGCGGCCGTCGGGGAGGAGGTTGGCGGTGGAGTGGTAAAGACGGGGAGTTCCGGAGCCTGCGAGTGTCTGGAAGCGCTTGCCGGCAGCGGCGCCGGGGTAGTACAAAACCGGGGTGTAGACTGGGTCGGAGGCGTATCCCCATCCCTGGGAGCCCTTCGACGCGCCGTTGATGATGATGACGTTGCCGTCGGGGGTCAGGATCATGTCGCCCATGGTGCGCCGCTGGGGCATGGTCTCCATGGCCCATCCTGGATTGGCAGCCAGCGGGTTGATGCGCCCGCAGGTGTTGGACGCGGGCATCATCGCGCCCGGGTTGCTGAAGGAGCCGGCTGCGGCGCCTCCGCAGACGAGGACCTCGGCGCCGTTGAAGGGGGAGTAGAGCGGTAGCATCACTGAGCTTCCGGCGGATGGGTAGTTGCGAGGCTCCCCGGGGATGGTCGGGTAGTTGCGCACCACCGTGTTGGTTTGCCAGTTGTATTGGCATGAGTCACGGTTTGCGAATATGAAGAGGTTGTTATTGGGCAGCAGATGGACGTATGGGTACAGATTGTCGTTCTGGGCATCGTTCGTCTGCATGCGCACACGTACATAAGAATGAGCTCATACAATCCGGGATACAATCTGACTCCGCAATTACATCCCAATGCACTACCTCCTGGAGTAGAAAGACGAATCATGCTGGGATATGTCGATACCATCAGTAACAATTGGTTTCAGAGAACGGGAGGGAGGAATCAAATAGCTTACATCCTTGAGGAGCTGCAATTGGTACTGGCCACGGCCGTTGGCAGGGACGTACTCGATGGTGAATGCGTTACGGCCGCCCACCACAGCTTGGGTGCCGTCCGGGAGCTGCTGGTTGGAGGCGTACCACCTTCCGGCCTGCAGAGGTGTGTTCGTCTCATCCCAATCGCAACCTCCGTTGTCACCGCAGGGTGAGAAGTTTCGAATCTGTCAAGTTGTCATCAGTTAAAACCATTAATTAATCAGCAGCGCACTTAATTAAGACACAAGTTCCAACATTTGTATGTGTGCAACGTTTGGCCCTGTAATGATTTTGCATCTGAAGACAGAAGATTCCTAGCTAGGTTGCAGAGTGAATGCACAATTGCAAGAATTAGTTCACCTTAGAAAGCCCGTCGGCATCGCCTCCCGTTTGAACCATCTTTCCGGAACCGTCGAATTGTCCCGAAGAGCACCATGTGTCGGTGAAGATGAACAGAGGCCTAATCTTGTTGCCGTTGGGGGAGTAGATCGCAGAGTGAGCCGTGCAATCATTTGTGTCGGCCTGCACTCACACACGACACAGAAATATGAACAAAAATTGGAATCATTAGCTACAGTCTGATTCTATCTCAAAAATCCCCTATCTCAAATCCCAAACTTCAGTGAATTTAACCTCAGGTGACCACTCTGCAAAACTTCGAGTCGTCCTCTGTTTCTATTCCAATATTCTGTTCAATTAGTTCAACAGTTTCTCAACCTGGTCCCCAAAAGAGAAGTTCCTAGATTCGCAGACGGTCTCAAAAGTCTCATCATTTCAGGTGGAAGGGCAACTAAAACTGAAATGATGACACAGGCCCTACAGGAAAATTAGCTCCGAAAATTTGCTTTGTTGATACACCAGGGTGACCGAACTAAATTGTGACGATTCTGGTTTCACTTAACCCTGACCAAATCATGCAATTAGGTGAGAACTACAGGGAGAGGCAGAAATTTAGTCTACGGGAAGCTTTCAGCACTCTTCCGAAAATTTCTTAGCAACACTAAAATTGCTGTGGCAGCCTCATCAAACCAGTTGTACATACTTTTCAAAAAACGTGAAATGAGCAACTGTTGTAACTAGTCAAGGTGAGCTACTCACCCGATCGGCTGGGTTCTTTCGGCACACTCCAGCAGGGAGAGGGAGCTGACTGTCACCGATGTTGGTGCGGTCAAGCAAAATGACATTGCCGTAGTGCGTCACAGCGGCGTGCATGGTCGAAATCCCCGCATTTTTCACCACAGTCTGCCATTGCGCACTCACTCCGGAGCTCACCCCACACCACAGCAACACAGCTGCCAACACCGCAGCCTGCACACCAAGTACACCTCTCGACTGACCCATAGCTAGCTGCCGCCCAACCCAGCTGATGAATCAACCGATCAAAATTCTTAAGCTCTAGCACCACAAACTCTCAAACACAGCAACACTCACTCAGATATTGATTAGATACAAACAAACTCCGCTACGAGCAGCGAGAGTCGTTCAATTGGCGAGCTCGAACTGGCTCTCCAACTTCAGCTAGCTCTGCTCACCACCAATTGCGAGCTGGCCTCCATATACTCCCCGAGGGAGGGAGCTTCCAAGGCGATCGACGCTGCAGTGCCGGTAATGAAAAAGAGGGATTGATCAATTCATGGATGTGAGTTGCCGCGTCTTCAGGAGCGGTGAGACCAAGCATGAGCTGCATTGACTTCGCGCTTGACCATCATGCCGGGTGGGCCACGGGGTCTCCCCGGCGCCCCGTGGTGGGTGAAATCACGGCGACGGAGCCACTGTAGTGAAGATGAAAACGCCTCACCCAGCTCGTCCCAGCTCAGGCCAGAGAAAGTCCCTCCCGTCGCCCTTTCCGGGGATGTCACTGTTGCTGGACCGCCAATTATTGCACCAGGTTCACAGCGATCGCCTCATCATTCACCATTTTTCTAATGCCCCGCATCATTTTTTTTTATATATATTCAGTTCTGAACTTGGGATTCACTTCTAGCTTAGACCAGTCCTAGCCTGCTTAACCCCTTTGTCTTATTAATCCATCGTGCGCGTGATCGCTCCGTCTTGGGGTGTGCGCTTCACAGCTGTGCATGAGTGCAGTTCCGTTATCAGAATCACTGTTAACTTGATCATTGAATGCTTAATCACCGTTGCTAATCCAACACGAAAGACGGAACACCTGGCCTTCTCGAACACGACATACCAAGTCGTCGACAAGGAACTTGATACTTATGCCTGATACTGCACACTGTAGATAATCTCGTTTTGTTTTTCTATCTTGTTTCTGATTCTTAATCCTAGATTCAAAGTCCTCAAATCTAGACTTAGTAGCCGATGATTGACTTCTGTACGGGTGTTATCCTTCGGTAACTTCTAATGTCCGAGTCTGTGGTGACTCGTTGTAACGTCTCCGAAGTGGGTTGGGTTTCGAGTTTTTGTAATTTTTCTTAAATATTTTATGCACAGGTAGAAGAAACTGTATGAAGATTGAAGTGTTCCAGTGGCTCTCTTCATGTCAGATCACATGTCCTCTTGTTCGGCATGGTGAACCTCACTTTCGGCTGCTCATGTGCTCTGTCGACGCTTCTCATGTTTCATGCTGATGATCATAAAATATAGAAAAATATTAAATTAAATCTCATGATTTGGATCTTTTGATGAATGAGGTGAGACTGAAGTGGTGCAATTTACTAGTGCGTTGTAGCAATCGCCGAAACGGTACAAGCTGAAACCGACCATTGACTCCATTGTAGAGGAAATTGGAATTGAAAGAGACTGATCACGGAGGATTCAATGTTTTTTCTTCAGGTTGGATCACCTAATTAGACTTATTGAAAAGAAAATGAGGATTCCTGGAGTCCAGGAATTTAGAATATCGAAGTTTGCACTTTGCAGTCATGCATGTGTAGGACAACTGATGACCGGTGAAGGTTTACCTGCAAACTTATACCAACTACTGTAGTTATCAGATAGTTTATATATTATGAATATGCTTTCTACTAAGTTATATCTGATATGACAGATATAAGTTAAGTCATTGCACTGTCTTGACTCGATTGCATGCTCGTCTACAGCACATGGCTTGCAACATCCATGATGCAATAATTTTAATCCCTGTTGCAGTGCCCAGTTGACAAGAGATGAGTCAATGACTCATTCCACTTTGAGATTCTGATTGATGTGAAACATGCCGTTTTTCATGCATGGGCAGGCTCATCTGTAAGACTGTGGCCTGTCATTGGATAGGTTTGTCGTAATTTTAGGGTTTGTGAAAGTGGAACACAGATTTTAAAGATTTCAATTATTGGCAAATAATTTTAATTTTAATAATTTTAATGACTTCAGCAACTTTAATGCTTTTCATTTACAAATAAAATTTGCTATGGTTCTAGAATTTATTATTATTTGCCAAAGAAGCAAAGCTTGAGTGTGAACCTGCATCCAATGCAATTCAGTACTGTAGCATAGGCCATGTCAAATGAATATATCTCTTTCTGTGGGCACATGAACATCAGATTCTCCCTGCAGCCCTCAGATTTTGTCTAACCCAAACCCCTTTAGCAGAACTGGCATCCGTATGCAAGGTAGAAGCACCTATAACCAACAACTTAAGGATTTTGAGCCTTTTTTTTGGGGTTATTTTTGGGTGTAATTTTCATGTGTAGAAAAATAGGTTTCTCATAGAATGCAAATTTTTTCATAATTTTCTTTCCAATATTGAAATAGATACAAATTTTTAAACACAAAAGTATTTCTTGACCCACCACTGATCTGTAGACTTTTCCATTGTCACACCTAGTTGGTACTAATTTCCACTCATGAGTGTACCCAAAACCACATTGCAAACCTGCATTTTCGAGTGTTTTGATTGGTCAGTTTGAATTGAGTGGTCTGACAAGTTGAGCCAAGTTGAGCCAAGTTGAGCCAAGTTGTTGTTCAGCCAAGTTGTTGTTCAGCCAAGTTGCGGTTCAGGGGACATCTACAGGTTGGATCTGGGGGTGCTATTGGTTTTAGATGCTGCTACCTTAGCAATCTCTCGGGATGCAGATGATTTTCAAGGAACTCTTGTTGGAAATAAAAGGTAGTTTACACTTCAAACCAAGAGCTCTGACCAAGAAAACTGGATTAATTTCATGACAGCACTTCATGGCCACATTTGAAAAAAAATGTAATTTTTGAAGCTCTTGGGCCTCTTACTAAGTGTAAATAGAACTTGAATTGGGAAGAATGATTATGTACTCAACCCCTAAAGTATCAACTCAACAAAAATGGTATGATTTAGGGCCCGGTCAGGCTCTCCATAAGTCAATTTTTATAGAATGATGGTGTAATTTTGGCAATTATCATGCAATGATGGTGTAATATAAAAAATTATCATATCTTTCTAACAAGACCATTCATGCTTCAAAATTCCTCATACTATAGGAGATATCCGCAGTCAAAGTTTGAAAACACTATTCGAGACATGATGAAATTTGCCCAAAACTGCATTATATGCTCAAAATCTGCCTAAAATTAATTAGATCATAAAAACTTCAAAAATTCACCAAAAATTGAGATTTTACTTTTTTTTCAAGTTTTGTTTTTTTGCATGTAAATACAATTTGAAGGCATGATCTCACTGCTCGGATTTTCAATCGAGTATTTTTCCATATGCCTTTTTTGCTATCATAGACCAGCCTTTGTATTTGGAATACAGCATACCTCCATGTGAAAAATCAAGCATTCTTTAGGTTTTATAGGTTGTATGAGGGGAAAAAATGCATGGACATATTCCTAATCCACTTAGAAACAAGAATTTGAAGAGCCTAACATCAAATTTGCTTTTGACAATTGGTTTTTTGGCTCACAAAACACTTGAAACCCATTTTGCAACAAGGGAAAAAAACTTATTTTCCAATTTAGAACATTACGATCTCACAAATGGTAAGGACTTTGAATCTAAGATTTGGGGTACATATACATGTACAAGTAAGGTACTTGATTCTACAGTTATTCCTCCTAAAATACATCAAAACTTGAAAACTTAGTACACCTTGTATTGAAAAAGTCTAGTTTTGAGGCTTTTCAATTTTAGGGGTTAAAGGTAGGTGTGCTCATTATTAAATGATTCCTTGAAAATGGCAGTTTTAGAACATTGGCTCCTTGTCAAATAACATTTTTTAAAAATACTACAATAGTATTTCATGCCCATGGTCTCTTTGTTTCGTAATGATAAAAAATAAAAAAAAAAAAAAAAATTAAAAAATAATAATAATTGTCTCTCTTGCCACAAAATTTGAGAAATCCTTTGAATGTATCCACTAGACTTTTTTAAAAGCTAGGCCTTTTTATGGCCTCAATTCCTTTTGTCATTTCCTTTTTGTAATAGTGTAAACTCAAGTCATCATGAGTTAAGTCAATGGAACCAATTCCAAATTTCACAGTTGCATGGTACAAGTTCTTGATTCATAGTGAAAACCGCCCCTAAGATCTTATTCTTTTATTTTAACTTTAACCCCTAATCGGCCATAGTCCTAGATGGGTTTTTCAAATTTTGGTCAGGTTTTACCTATGTCACTTTTGGATGTGAGATTCTAATTTTTTTAGTAACTTGTATGGAATTGCAAGAGCTTTGTAGGAATATAATTTTTTTTTCCATTAAACATCAAAAAAAATATTTAAGGTGCTCTAAGCAGTCTTTCCTACTCCTTGGGCAACTCTAAAATTTTAGCTACATCCAATAATTGCCTTTGGGATTATTTTATGCAAGTAGCTAACACCCAGATTCAACATCTCCATCAGACTTCTACATACATATTTCACAGAAAGTAGATTTTACTATGCATTCATAATTATTTATCTTTATCACGAATGTTTTAAGATTAAAATATTTCAATTTAATTATCCCCTAAAGCCAAAAAGAGCCCTAACATGGTCAATTTGACTTTGGTCAGGCTCTCGGTTACTATTATAGATTGTATAAAGTTGAATTTTTTAGCAGATCGTGGAGTTTTTTCATACTTTTCCAACAAAACCATTTATGCTTCTTTTATTATAGATTATGGATTATGAAACTTCAATCTTTTGGCATCAATGTTTTGTAGTGGTCAATAGGCAACTACATAACCCAGTGAATTTAAACAAATTCATATGATTTCTTTACTTGTTTCCAAAAATTGAAATTATGACAAATTTTCAGTGAAATTAAAGAAAATTTTCCAAACTACCACAAACACATGCCATGATGTACTAAATGTAAGAAGCTATATCTTTGTCCCATTTTGAATGATGAAATCAAGTTTGTAATGAAAAAAATGATTCCATGGAAATGAAGTTGAGTATTTAACATAACCTTGGCAGATAGATGATGTCTATGACTGTGCAGCAGTCATATGTTTATACCTGAAAGTTGGTGTTTTGGCGAGGAAAGTTTCCCAAAGTTTATCATAATTCTTTGAAACATATTATCAAGAAGAATTAATAGTGTGTTGCATTGTATCACTTTGCTAAGGTCTACTTTCAACATGGAATTAAAGCCTATTTTTGGGTGGTCAATGATTTATTCTGAAAGTAGAGAGAAACACACAGATTGGGCTCAGAATGGGTTACACCCTATAATTGTCAGCTAAGAAATGTACAAATTACAACCACCCCTCTCCAACAAAACATTCTTCGGAACCAACCAGCTCACCTTGGGATCAGTGTATATAGTAGTCATTATATTTGACTTAACACCACCTTAGTTCCATATAACTTCATCAGGTAAAATTTTTGGCTAGCTTTCACCAAAAAAACTCTATCGCTTTTATGAAAAATAAATATTACGTGCTCCTTTGTTGTTTAACCCTTTAACGTCCCGTTTCATCACTGTTTTCAAAGATTTGTTATAAAATGGTTGATGAAAATGGAAAATGGATTTGATGTACAAAACAAAGTTGGAGATGTCAATGTGAAGATAACATCTATACGCTTGGATTCATCATATTTATTAATAATATTTTTAAAGTAATTTTGCAAGGTTTTCTTTTGTAATTCAATTCAAAATTCAAAATTAACACTAAAAAATTTAAAAATATTGTAATGAGATTGGAACAACATGCATTACAAGATGGTATAGTTTCCATTATTTGATTCTACTTATTATGAAAAATCATGTTTAAGGTCTCTTTTTTTGAACTAAGATTGAAACTTGACATAAATCATTTTTGTAATTTTTCCAAAATTCTCATTATCTTATTCTGAAAATCCAAAGCATACAAATGGTATAAAAATAGCACAAGAGTTGGAAAAAAAATAGAAATGGATGAAAAACATCCCGTAGGACAGAAAACGAGCTGCTGACGTCTAGATTCTGGACGCCGGCGCGTTAAAGGGTTAATGCAATTTATACTACTAAATGCCACATAGATCTGCATATTTCATGTTGGAGATTGAAGCCTTGCACATGAGAATTGAGACCATGTTAAAACAAAGTTTACTATTTTACTTACAACAACATAAAATAACATTATTAAGTGCAAATTGTTCAGGGACTCTATTTTCATATGAGAATTATTTGATAATAAGGCAAGGGGCACAAATTTGGATAGTTTAACCCCTAAAGGACCATTGTCCTAGAATGGGTTTTTTTTTAATTTCGAGTAGGTACCTGTGATCTCAATTTTAGATATTTGTTTTTGATTTTTTTTTTTGTGAATGTAGGCCATAACAAGAACTTTGAGGGAATCTATTTTTTTCAATTGGATATGTACAAAAATAGTTGTGGTACCCAAAGTGGAAATAGGTATTGGATGGGCATTTCGGGCTGCCATACTAAATATTTCTATAAATACTTCATGATGTCATCTTTGAGATTTCCAAAAAAAAAACTTCTTTCAATAAAAATTGTTCACTCCACAAAATATCAAAGTTTTATCAAAGTTTTCTCACCGTTTTGGGCAGTGTACTAGAAGAACTTCTTCTTTTCTTCATAGAAGTTAGAAAAAAAATATTATTTTAGTCTTTTTTTTCTTTTTTTCGCTTAAAGGATGGACATCAATCTTTACTTTGACTGTTTGGATTGGGACTTTTTTACACAATGCAATTTTTAGGAAAGAAATAAGATTTAGCATTCTTGTGTATTCAACGGAATAATTTTTTTTTTTTTAACATGCTACACTTCACTTTTTTTATGTAATCCTCTTAATACAATTTGCTAACTTATTCTTCTTTGACATGCACCAAAACCCCCAAAAGCCATAATTAAAAAACCTAAGAAAGAAAAAGTTAGAGTGTGTCAACCTTGTCAAAAATCTTGTCAATAAATTTTGTTTTCAAATTTCAATTGCTATAATCTTCCAATCTCTACAGCCATTATGATGAAAAATTTTGAGCTCTCTACTTTAATTGAAGATCTTACGATTAGAATTGCAAAATAATACTTTTTAGTCATTCATGCTTTTAACATTGGAAATGGCAGTTTTGGAGCGTTTTCTGGTGAAACACAGTCAAGGAACTTTAGGGGTTAACTAATTGAATATGTGTATGGTAGTGAATTTTGGATAGAAAAAATTTTACTTCAAAGATTTACAGTTTAACATGCACTTCCTACAGATTTCTCCGAAATCAACTTAACCCCTAAAGATTCAAGCCGTTTTGGACCTCCAAAAACAAAAATTGTGATTTTTGACAACCTTGTAGAAGTTGGAGTATGATTCTTATTTTTTTACTTTTTTGGTACATCCAACCGTAAGATCTTGAACCTAACTACCTGAAATAATACCATGTCGAATTTCAACTGTTGGATCTTTACCATTTGTGAGATTATAACTTACTGTTTTTCTCTTTTTGGCTATGCACAAAAGGCATACTCTAAATGGTGCCAAGGGAGACTTGATGATTGTTACCCCAAACATTTTGCTCATATTTTTTTCCATGTAGGTGACTAAGTTAGGCACCTCCATGCTAAATTTTAGAGTCTCATTACGCTTTTTTGACCTTCAAGCAAATTATTTTCCAGAAGAAGGTTCAAAAACCACAATATGGTAAAACTTAAATAACTTCAAATGTTTTTGGTTTTTTAAAAAGTGAACGGTTAAAAGTTATGTCTATGAGTTTTTGAATTATTGAGAAAAAACATTATTGAAAAATTCCTAAATCTCAAATTTTGACAAATTCTAAAAGAAAAAAATTGTAAAATTACCAAAAACTGTGGACATTGTTTTTGTAATTTTTGGAGGTTGCCCTTGTAAAATTGGTAAGCTTTTTGACATAGGCCACTTCGGATTTTGAGTAGTGAATTGGTTATGAACACATTTCCAAAAAGAAAATTTAAAAAAAACCTAATTTTAAACTGCCCGTTTTGGACTTGAAACCTAAACTTTCTAGATGAAGGTTCTAAAAGTGAAATTTGGCTTTGTGAATTTTACCACATACACCTTGCGGTATAGGGAGCACTTAGTAAATGTTTTAGGCAAAAATATTACTTTTAACCCCTTCATGTAGGCTGCCCAAAACAGCCGAGAGCCATTTCGGATTTCCAGAACCTTTAGGGGTTAACTTTGGCCTCCCTAGACCTTCTAATAGGTTTTAGGTTTATCTACAAGTACTATTTTTGAACATAATAAAGAAATTCAATACCACCTAAACAACAAATGTGATCTTCTGCAAGTATTTTGTGGAATATCAAATTAGGTGGATAGAAAATATGGTTTATGAAGATCAATGTAAGTGAAATTGTGATAATAATAAAATTAATCATTGATTTTCATGGGTATTTATTGCAAAAGCACAAAAATTACTAATTGATTAGCTCAATACCACCTAAACAATAAGTAATAATCACTTTGTAGCAATAGTAGAGGAAACCATGCCAACAATAACTAGAACTCTGAGTCATCAAAATCTCGAAAATCTAGTCAAAATGGTCATATTTCTAGTCATCAATTCTAGTTCTGGCCACCCGGGCATGGTTTCCACTAATGCAAGGCTACTTTACCACGTCTTTTCTCTAGTGTATATGTTCACCTTCTATTCCATCATCACAACTCTCACCTCATTTGCACCATATTTTAGCCCATCACCACCCCTCTTTAACCCTTAAACGTCATTTTAGGGCCTGGGGGGGCAGCCCGCAGAGAATCTTTAGCACTCTAGCACTGCGGTCTGCGGCACTGTAGCACTGTTTAGCACTGTAGCACCTGCGGCACTGCTGAACTTTAGCTGCCCCAACCTCAAAACTTGTTCAACTTGATAACTTTGATTGCTTACCAACGATTCCACATTCTCTCAAATGAAGCGAAAATTTGGAATTTAGATCGCTTTTTCAGTAGCTTTCAAACGCAACAAGTCTCGCTTGATTTGGTTGAGAAATGAATCTTCTGTCTCCAATGATTCCTTTAAACCCAGCCCGAGGGGCTGGGTCTGACGTTTAAGGGTTAATCCACATCCACCATTTCCCGGAATCTAGCTTGTACCTAATACAATATTTATATTCGGTGGTTTCTTGGTCATCTCATTGCGAGTGCATTCAGGTCGTCGCTGGTCGTTGTGGGTCTATTCACCTTAACATTCTTTTGAAAAAGCGCAACCAGTTTCATGGCAAGTGTGCATATGGATCAGAAGTTCGCATCACACACGGCGCTGCACAACATGTATTATTTTGCACAACCTGAAGTGTAGGCGCCCAGAGACCCAAAGTGGAGGTGTGGCCAGGCCCCACTAGCTCACCAGAGCAGGGCGCAATAATTGAAACAACAACAGCCCACAGCTCATGCGGTCACATTTCCCAACAGCTTTGAAGGATGCCAACCCAGCCTCCCCTCGCCCCAGCTTCCCAAAAGCATTGTAATTTGCTCCGCGTTTCTGCATCCATGGTTGAGTGCTTTCTTTTTCAATACCGTAGGTTACTAGCAGCTTAGGCAAAAAATAATTAATTACAAGTTTGCCTAATTTTTTTGGAAATTCTTGATTTTGTTTGTCCAAAATAAATAAAATAAATCATGGTGCAGGTAGTGGAATGTGATGGTTTTGAAGAGCACACTGCAAAGTGTAAGTTAAAATTGTTCAACTTTGAGGTAATATTTTTTGATCTCCTAACCACTTTTTGCACTTTAATTAATTATTAAGCAAAAGAGTGCCTAAATTGCTAGTAAGCCACGAGTACAATATATCATTTTGCTCCCTTATGAGAGGGTGAAAATATCACCGCCACCCCCTCATCAGCTCCAACATGTACATGCATTCTAGGAAAAGCAGTGACTTAGGTATATTAATGTATCTCTCATTATACTTATATTAAGTTAGTCCCTATAGTTTTTTTAAACCTGATTCAAGTTTTTGGTTTAAATGAAGTGGTAAAAAGTAATATTTTGGTGTTTAAATTTTTTTGGATGGAGGTTTTACTGCAAACTAATTGTCTGAATTTTTTGATAGATTAACATTTTTTGGGGATTTTTCAATGACAAACCTGTTTTCTCATCAAATTTGGACAGTATATATATATATATATATATATATATATATATATATATATATATATATATATATATATATATATATATATATATATATATATATATATATATATATATATATATATATATATATATATATATATATATATATATATATATATATATATATAAGGATATTTTTGAATTTTTTATTGTGATGAATTCTTAACCAAATTTTCTATTCAAATTACCAACTTATCCAAGTTGTAGTACAAATGAGTTTTACAGGGGGCAAGTTTCAAAGTTTGACTAGGAAAGAGTTCTATAGTTGCTAAAAAACAAATTTTGTCCACTTTGATCTTTATAATCTCACAAATGAAGAAAAATTAACAATCTAATTTTGGTATATGAATAATATGCCAAGTTAATTTTTAGATTTTACACCTAAATCTAGTATCTACTAAACATTGCTTAGATTGAAATGTATCAAACCTAAAGTAGAAAAGAGATATGCATATCACTGCTAAGTTTTTACACAACTTTGCCAGTGCATTGAGAACAACAATATTCATTTTGGATAACTTAGATGTATAGAAATATTTGACTGAAGGCTTCTCCTCTTTTTCTGGTAGATTTGTTTCTCAAGCACAAGTTACTAGTGTTTGATCTTCATTTTCAATATAACCTAGTTGCAAAGATCAAACTTTCCTTGCAACTTCTTTATGATTTCATACAGCTACATTATACCGTAACACTATAGCAGGTTTGCCACATAGCAATCGAATATTTTGTTTTATTTTGAAAAATTAGGATTTGCTTCTCAAAAATGAAGTTTCTCAATTTTTGTTTCTTTAGCAAAAAAAAAAAGTAAAACCTACCTTGAATGGCTTAGAAATAACAAAACATTGCAAAAAATAATTTATCCTATTTTATTTTATTTTGGCTTCATAATTTTCTTATTTTTATTATTTTTATTTTAAAATTATTTTTGAACAAACTTGTTATAGTACTATGGTACCTATTCAAGCATCCAAAGTAACAACTATCTCAAATGACCACCTTACCAAAGCCACCTAGGCTAGGTCGTGTAAAGCACTAAGGTAAACCAATCTATTCCAAACATCAATCTAATTTCAAACACCTACCTCTTTTCACATACTACCAAGTCTAAGAAAATCATGAGAACCTTTATAATTAATGCAAACAAGAATGTATACTTGCTAGAATTTGACATAGCTATATTGAACATTTTTTGTTGATGGGATTTGATAAAAACAAAAATGATTCTTTTTTATTATTAACAATGGCAATGGTAATTTGCTGAAATGTTGAGGGATAGGTTGGTTTACCTTAAGATTACCTACCAATTCATAGAAGCGTTTGCATCTCATGTTATGTAAACAATTAAGGCTTTTTTGATAAGTTCTTGAATTTGACTAGGACTTCTATAAAAATATCAAAACGTGCCAAATTTTTGTTTTAAAGAGGTTGAAGGATGGCATTGGAAAATAAAAGATAAATAACTTGCAATAAAACCATGCTCGCCTTCCTAGAGAAGTAAAGTCAAGATGTAATCAACAATACTTATAATACTCTAAAGGAAATGGACTCTAACTTGTTATACATGATATGGAGTAATATTTGACTTTTTATGGCATGAATTTGCCAACATTTAAAGAAATTATTTAACATTTATACTTATAGAACCAATCTATAACCAATCTAAAACCAATCTAATTGAAGTGATTAGAATTCCATAATGATATTAAATATAAGATGAATGATACAAATGTTTCTAAAAATTGAATGTCTTAAAGTAGAAAATGCATGTGGTGGTTAGTCAACGTTTGTGTTTATAATAAAGGTTAGTTCCTTATGTGGAATAAATTGGAAATATATACTATATAAATACCAAATGGTTGTAATACAAATATTGAGAGAAATAGATTCATAAAAACCCATTTGATATATAATGGATTCTCAATGGAATTATAAGTTTGTGCACACAGAAGGTGAATCATCATAATGTTTTTGGAGACACTCACACTTTGCACCTATTGGTGGTAATTGGCTTTTGTGGCAATATTTTGGAGAAATTCATTCTCAAATCATATTTCATTTACATATGGTATGCTTTCATTTGCATTCTTTCAAATCTCAAGGTCTACGTTACTAAATATATTATGATTTCTATGCCACCCTTACAATATGTACAATGTTTATTGTCTGGTGGTGGTAATGAGATTTCTACCTCAATGCATTTTCTACCTTTCCCAAGAATTTCACATATTTGAATCGTAAACAAGTTTTTGAATTCATAATTGTAAAACAGACAATCATGGAATATGGCTATCAGATATATATCATTGAAATTCAATTCCCATTAAAAATTATTGCCAGGTTCATTCATTCACTCTGTCCGTTGTTTCTATTGCATCAGTGCAACTTCTTTGAGCTCAAAATTAAAAACAAAAATGAAAATCAACTCTGGTACACACATGACAATTCATATCATTGGAAAAATATTATGAATACATGCTATTTCTGTTCATTGTGTGAATTTCAAATCAAAGTGTGAGCCTAGAAGCACTGTTTTGCCAACTCCTTCAGCATCATTTTCAACACTGTGCCCACTACTTCAATCTGTCTTTCGTAAGGAGAAGAAACTGTAATGGGTCTATCAACTCATTTTCGTTCACGTCAGTTGAAACCAATGAACATATTATTCTCATCTTGAAAGTGAGCTTACTCGAGTTTTGGGCCCACTACATTCACTAGTGGAAACCATGCCTGCAGTGACCAATACATGTGACCAGGATCATGACCATTTTGACCACATTTGGTGATAATAAAATGTTTAATGCATGACTATGTTGTCGTTTGGAGTATGCTAATGTCTACTGCCGACAATTCTTGTTTGAAAACTGGTGCAACATTCCTCAGTCTATTAACTTAAGTTACATTTTGTTGTAGAAATGTAGGTCGTACAGTTGACAACAGTGGTGATTATGCTGTATGCACTTGCATAAGTTGGACTAGAAATGGTGTAGAAAGCAAGTGCGACACGGCAACAGCAGACCCTGTTTACACATACCTCAAGCCAGCAAGTATGAAAATGTTTCAAAAGACTATGAAAATATGATATAAATTTGAAATTGTTCACATGTTGGTATATTTTCAACACTTATTACCAATCACTACTCCAATCACCTTGGTTACTGTGACACTCACAATTGGTGATGGTTTTTACACCGTTGAATACAAAATCTGATGTAACACTGTTGAACATCTAAATCTCTTGAAATCAAAGCCACCTTTTAATGTTCATTAAAAATAGGATGTAACTAGAATTACAATAAAATTGATCATTCCAAAGGAAGCTTCTATAACTTAGTGGTGAGGTGAGTTCTTACATGCATTTGGCAACGTGAGGCTAGTTCCTTGTAGAACTACAAATATAATAAAAAAATCATTGTCCATCAGTACCCCTTGTTTACTTTGTATTTTGATCCCTAAAGTTCCTTGTTACAAATTGGCCAAAACTACAGAAATTGACTTTTTTGAAATAAATCTCAATCTTGTTTTAGTATGTGTAGCATGAAGATATTAAAGTGAATTTGATATACTGCTCATATACCAAAATTGGAGTGTTGGTCTTTCTTCATTTGTGAGATTGTAAAGATGAAAGTAGGCTGAATTGTTTTCAGCAACGATAGAACTTCTTTTTGTCAAACTATAAAACCTAACCTTGTAAAACTCATGTGTACTACAACTTGGTGTATAATTCACCTTCAAAGTTGGCCTAAATGTTTTAAAAGGTAATCAAAAGTTTTACTTGATCCAAGAAGGTCGAATCATGCAAAATTTATTGTTTCATTCACCACATGTGCATGTTCCTCTTCTATCAAAATTTTCACCCATTCTTTTGGACTAAAAATTCATAGACAATGTTGTAAATTAAGATGAAATTTGTGTCTTTGCTTTTCAGTTTCAAGGATTTTAGATTTCATGGAAATACTTACTAATCTTTGGGGCTTATTAGTTGGGGCATATTGGTTGAGACTGTGGGGCTTGTTAGTTGAGACTGTGGGGCTTGTTAGTTGAGACTTGGGGCTTATCAGTGGAGAGGTTACCAAGTTCTATCATATCTAACCGCTATTTGAAGTGAACAAATAGAGAGCGCATCGAACGTACGAGACTCATGATACATGATGCATGACTTTTACGACAATCGTAATATGTGGGACCAATACAAGTTGTAAATCAACTTGTTCACTTAATCACATAATCCGCCAATTCTCATTCTTCCCATTTGCGTTTACTTTGACCAGTGTTGCATCCCAGTGAACATATTTGGGATGAATATATTCAACAGGAATCAGGCAAGAAATCATTGCTCATTTCCTTGCCACTTTGAGCTTGGGGGATTGCAGAGATGGTTTTACATCACATGAACCTTATCCATGGCTAGTCAACTGCGGATGCACAATGTCTTCCAATGCATAAGGTAAGTGCACCTATTAGTTTCCACTGTAAGAAATTATTTTTTAAATTTTAATCAATTTTGAAATATAATTCATTTATATTTTTACTAAATAAGAAACCTACTGGGTCTTGTTAAAGTCTAGAGAATTCTAAAGGATTTTAATAGGTTCTACATAGGTACATGATTTATTTTATTTTATTTTTATTTTAAAAATAAGGAATGTACCAAAAAGAAACATACACCTGGTATTTTAGCATGTTCATTTTCATGAATGATATTAATTTATTTTGAAGGATTATTTTGGGTACAAATTTTTGAAAGTTTAGTTGGTGCTTCTAACGTAGTGCAAGCCACTTCAAAAAAATTCCAAATAAACCATGAGCAAAAAAATATAAGGAAAAACTTTATTCATTGGAGATAATAATTTCAATCAAATTACAGTCAATTACACATATGAATATACCATGCATATTGTCTTAAACCATGCTATATTCTTCTTATTGTTTTTAAGAAAAATACATCATGTGTCTGTGTAATACTTTTTTTCTCAGAGAGAAACAAAAGCAGTGACAAAAGCGGTGATGCCCAAATGGGCTGGCCCACAATTGTCTGCAAAATCAGTGTTGTGCGTTGACATGTAACACTTCCATAAGCCTTGCGGCCAGAAGGCCAGAAACACGCTGCAAACCCATTGTCATGCATGTGTGTACAGTGAATCGCCAACCCATGTGGCAAGGTCCTACACAGCCCGAATTCTGAGATAGTCCATAGCTTCCGCAGAAATTCAGATAATGGTATATATTTTAGAATCATACTTTCGGAGCATAATTTGCCTTAGGCAAATAATTTGTATGGAAAGTCAAGACACCCGTACAAAAGTCTTGGGTACACTGTAAAATACGTAAACTAGCATGCATTGGTGACGGTCGTGATATTTGCCTTGACATCAAAGTTGAGAGACCTCAGAAAACCCGTTTGAAATAGCTTGGAGTGGTGAAACTGAATTATGCTAATGGTTGGTAGGGGTCCATAGAGAAAGACAAAAAGTACAATTCCAACTTCTTGGAAGGCTTGCATGAATCAAGAGACCGCTGTCCAGTGCCCATCCGGTGCCTGGGTGCCCGTTTGCCAATGTGTAAAAGGAGTCAGTCACGGATTTCTCTGTATATCCTCCTTGAGTGTGGGTCTGAGCACATGCTTGAGAGGGGTCTCTTTATTTCTCTCCTACAAGCGTGGCTCAAATGCCAAGCTCGGTTGGGTCCATTTATTTGGCACTCCCCATTTTGTTAAATTTCAAGTCGAAGGTCCCGAATTTCACCATGGAGATCTTCTTGAGATCAACAAGGGTCCTACTCAAACATAATAATAGGGGCAAAGATTTACCTCACCCTCACCATACTTGGGGTCTAAGCCACGCTCAAGGGGGGATTTAGACAGTTCCGCTTGGGAGGCTTGAGAGGGGTCGGATATGACTTGTCCCTTATTTTATGTTGGAGTGGGCCCTACTTGACTTTGGAAGGCTCCGTAAGTTAATTCAAGATTTTCATGCCCAAATTTAATAAAAATTATTTTAACCCCTAAAAATCCAGCCGTTTTTTGAAGCTCCAAGTTCCAAATCTGTCATTTTTGACCGCTTTGTGAGAATGACGGTTTGGACCAGTTTTTCTTCCTTTTTTTAGACATCTAACCGTAAGATCTTGTACTTAACTCTCTTAAAAAGTACTGATGAAATTTTCAACCGTTGGATGTTTACCATTTGTGAGATTATAATGTTCAAAGTTGCAGCAAAAGTTTTTTTTGGTATAAACCGAACGACATAGGGTAAATGGTGAAAATGAGGACTTGATGTTTATTATCCCAAACATTTTGCTCATATTTTCTTCCATGTAGGTAATCAAGTTGGGTACCTCCATGAATTTTTTTAGATAATTATTCCTTATTTAGGACCTACATAAAAATTATTTTCTAGAAGCGGGTCTAAAAACGTTGATATCGTAAAACATGTATGACGTTACGTATATTTAGTTTTAGAAAAATCTGAACGGTGGTTAGGTGCCTTGACACTTTTTTTATTTTTGGGCGAAATGTTTTTTGAAAAATTCAAAAATCTCAAATTTTGACGAATTTTGAAAGAAATAATTCAAGAATTTGAAGCTTGTCTATGTAATTTTTGGAGGCTGCCCTTGTAAAATTGGTTTATTTTTTGACTTGGGTCTCTTTGGAATTTGAGTGGTGGTTTGGTTATGAAAACATTTCAAGAATTTTTTTTAAAAAAAAACCTAATTTTAAGCTGCCCGTTTTGGACTTGAAACCTAAAATTTCTAGATGAAGGTCTTAAAATTGGAATTTGGCTTTGGAAGTTTTACCACATACACTTTGCAGTATAGGGAGCATCCAGTAAAAATCTTAGGCAAAAATTTGAATTTTAACCCCTTCATCTTGGCTGCCCAAAACTGCAAAAACCCATTTCGGCTTTCCTGGATTTTTAGGGGTTAAAAGCCACTAAAAATCAAATAGGTAGGACTAGAGAAATGCATCCACTCAAGGTTGAGGTTTGGTGCACCATTTGATGAAGAAATTGAAGAAACTTATTAGTCACTTATAATGAGCATGTTTCATTTCCAAGAAAATAAATAGATAAATAAAAAGACAAAGAGATCATTCTTTCTAATTTGCCAACTTAATCTATTAGAGGTAGGAAGCTTTTAAGCATTATGAAGAAGTCTAATGGTAATATGAAAATTTATATTGTTTTACGAATTCCTATAGCTTGACTACAATTCTAAGTCTGCATAGTGTAGGCAATATTTGGAGTGCTATTGGAAATTTTTCATTGATATGGGCCAATTTAATTTTTGAATCTATATTACGTTATGATTTATTATTTTTTAGTTTCAATTAATCATCCATATAATTTTATACCTTTAAAAATTTATAAAAATTTCAATATAATTCTTTTTTTTCCTTTTACACTATATTTAATTTCTAAATTTTACATATTTTGATATCAAGTATATCAAATCAACAACGAAAAGGCTCCAAAAGTGGTAGTTGATACTACTGTTGCACTCTTATTTCTACTTAGTGTAGATTATCAAATAATGATGTCCAATTTGCGAAGCCTACATTAAAAAAACCTATAATTTAAATGATGTGGTTTCATAATTTCCATAGTGATTGATGTATATTTTACCACGTACAAATCCTGCGCTTCGCACCCTCCTCCTCCAGGAAACGGTTCTACAGAACTGATTATAGTTCAGCTAAGTCTGAAAAACAAGACCGAAGGGCCGAAGGCTTAGTACTCGGCTAAGTTTTGCTTGGTTAGCTGAAAAAAAGTCTTTTTTAATGTCCCGTCATACTGCACTTAATAAAACCCGGAAGGAGTACTGCGGACGGTGCAAGCACGCGCTTGCAAGCTTCGCCCTTTAGTTTTTTATTTTAAGTGTTTTTTATCTTTTGGATGCTTTATGTTTGTTGGAACCATCTAATACTCAAACTATGCGTTCCTTCAGACAATTGATACACCCAACCGTGCATCATTACATTTGGAATGACGTACGACCACTATCAGCTAGGTTCCCGCGACTTCGATTAAATCTAAGTTCGGTTCATTTTTTCCGAAACCTCATAACAACCCGACAAGATAAGGATATGTTCTAACTTGTGATTGGTTGTCAAATATTGTAGGTCATAATCTAGTTCTAATAATATGAATTTTGCAATTGAAATGGCCCACAATAATAAAGTGATTATCAAATAATGTAGGTTGCTCCATGTATCATGGCCCACACAAAGTAAAACTAATTTTACAAACATTATCACCTGCTTGGCATGTTCAACTTCTAATTTGATTTACTTACCAGAAACTTGTTAAGTTTGATATTCATGTGCAACATGTGTTGTTCAAAGTAGTGTTGTACATTTCAATTCTTCTTCGGACCCAAATACAATTCTTGTTCACTGTGCCAAAGCAATCACAAGCCAATCATATGATTCAACATTGTGTTCATTTGTTGAGATTTCTAGATGATGAGGCCGGGTTTATTGGAGTGGAACAAAGTTATGTACTCCTAATACGACAGCCTGGGCTAGTGCAATACGTCCTCGGTACTCTTCTTTCTCTGTGCAATGAAGTTTATCAAGACTCAAGAGTTACATCAACTATTAGAATTGGAGTAATCCGAAGACAAGAGTTTCATCCTTAAAATTCCTTGATTATATTCTCATTAAAAAAATATTTGAAAATTGTTGTTTCTAGTGTTTAGTGGAAAAAAATGAAAATTGATGTATTTTTTCTTTGTTGTCAATCATAGGATCTTAAACTAAATCATTAGAGAAAGATATAATATTTGTTTAAATTTTTTTGACCATATAAATTGGAGTGTTTGAAGTGAAGATTTTTTTTGGAAACAACCGTTTAACCTTATGTATTCCTTTAAACAGTCATTTAACCTTATGTATTCCACAAGCCGTTGATTCCTTGTTGAACGAAATATTTGTATTAATATGTTTAAAGCTCTTGAGAATTTCAAAGAAGACCATGTTAATTACTTGTACACCAAATTTTAGATGTGCTAGAAAGGTCTAAACATTTTCAAAAAACATTGCATTGGAGGAGGTCCAAAACATTACCAATTTATATTTTAATTTTCGGTGAACTCAATTTCTTATTAAATGGTAATCCAATAGTCAACATAAGGATTATCAGTACTTTCTTTCATTGAATATCTAAAATAAAAATAAAAATAAAAATATCCAATTTTAGAATGAAAGAAGACAAGTACATTTTTGTAGCATAACCTAGTAGGCTCTAAAAAAATTTAGATGCTATTGAAGAAATGTTTTTATACAATTTCAAAGATTATCCTGTTCGGCACTTGGATGGAACACATAAGATTAAATGGCTTTTTAACGCCCAGCAACTCCCATCCCAATCATTTTTTGACACTAATAGAAGCAAGCTCTAACTTATTACGAGGCCAGTTCCGGTCACTTTGAGCTAGGAGCACTACAAATAATTTCTCAGAAAGCAGTTCACTTTCTTTGAATAATTCAGAGCTGTCCGTGATAAGTACTTTGGGTCAGCCTAGTTTGACAGCGGTCAGCTTACACTTTCCTGGATTGCAAAGTCTCAACGACACTTGTAGAAAACTTAGAAGCTGGCTAACTAGGCCTTGTAATCATCAAACTCTGTCCCTTTCCTCCACCGTTGAAGGGGCCCAGTGCCGTAATCAGTGACCACAAGAGGCGTCATCCTCTCCAATAAACAAGCTTCCAAAATCTCATGTTGGAATTCAGGTACCAGGATTTTCAAATGGGACCCCGGTTTTATCTTGTCATCTAAAGCATTCTAATGAGACATTATTATCAGAATGAAGACAAAGGGAGTGCAGAGGAAATGATGTATGTAAAGTTCCTTGCGAGTGTCGCATGTATACAAAAGTATTTTTGGGAGTGAATTACTCCGTTTCACGTTAGTTCTGCACCTGTTGTTCAACAACACCTTACCAAAAGAGCACCAGGTGATCCGGCCAGGAGAAAACCATTGACATCTAAAACCCTGAACTGGCTGCTGTTGATGACATACTTGCAGATCCTCGGCTTGATGTACAGTGCTGCCAGGTGAAATTCACAGTCAGTGCGGATGGATAGAACAGTTTCTAGTTTTTAAGGATCACAACAAAAAGAACACTGCACAGACCCTGAGCTACAAGCCTTTCGGGTGCAAAGTTTGGTGGCTGAGGGGAGGGAAGGGTGTAGGTCAACTAATTTCTAAACCCGCGAGCTAGATGTAGAGACATGTTTGTCATCTTCCTGCTCTCTCAAAAAATATCCATTTCTTTTTCGTTCGTCTGCTTGGCATTAGTGTAAGTTGAGTTACGTTTCGCTCCCCGATGATGTCGTGTACTGGTCAGACTTTCAACTCACTTCAAAGTGGCAGCCCTAGATGCCACCTCCACGCATGTGAGCTCCAAGCTCTCCGAACTGATCATCGGCCTCCTCAGTATCAAACGAAAGCCGGACTGCATCCAGCTTTGACTTTAAGATCTCTATGGCGTTCAGAAACATCTGCGAAGCTTTGACAGCTCCAGTTGACTCCACAGTGAAGATGAAACTGTCCTCCTTACTGTAGATTTCTACTAGTCCTGGCTTACCCATAGCTTCTGCCTTCTTCAGTACTTCTTCATCATAGGTGTATGCTTCTGGGTCCACTACCACCACCTGCCGCATTTATGGAAACTTTGGTCAGGAGACACTCTAAACGTCATGACAGTCAGGAGGACCTTCAATTTTTTCTTGAAAAGAGAAAACCCCCAGCCCATGGTACACCAAACTTCTATCAATTACAATGCTGACCAGCCATAACTATTGATACATATAGAATTAGACATCGAAAATAATTTTGTTAGAAGCACAGTAAAGAGTACCATAAAATAGGCACAAAAGAAGATTTGACCGATGGATATATAATTTATGACTTCATGAAAGGGCTGAAAACATTCATGAAACGGTGAGTGTGCAATGCGGGTATGTTTTGGAGAAAAAATAGCATTCTCTTTAAAATGAAGTTATAGAGCCAGTTTGATTAGTGCATTGAAGATGCTCTTACCTGTTGGGTAGCAGGGTCGAGTTCGAAAACTTTGGTGGGGCTGCTCTCAACCCACTCCTGCTTTTCTTCCAGGGACAAAGTTTCCATAAGTGCCTCATTGATATGAATGTCAGGTTCGTATTGAAAAGTCACAGTCGCAGCCGGCGACCACTTAGCATGATCCTTGCCGATCCCTTTTCTAGCAATCGCCCGCAGCTTCAACTCCTGCCCCTTTCGCAACTTCACAATCAAAATACCCCTGCGCATGCAAAGTGGAAATGGGTTTAGCTACAACCCATCCTCCACCGGGAGCAATGTGAACCAAATGCCTACAATATTTGCAGCGGGCGTGTTCCAGCCCTCCTTGAACAAGACATATAGTGAACATTGAAGATCTTATCCTAAAAAAGAGACGAACAGCCGTAACCCTTCTACTACTTCATGCACCATACAACTTCTGCAGAAACCAAACTCACCGCTGCTCTGACGAATCAAAACCACCGAGGTCCGCTGCACGGCCGGCACAGTCCACTGGCACAACCGTAGGATCCGAACTCTGCAAATCAAAGCTTGTGACATCCAAAGTCTGGTCTCCAGTACACTTGACACTCAGGTGGAACTCAATGGAGCAATACTCACATCTGCAGACAAAGCCCACGCCTTAGTCTCCTATCCATCAATCCACTTCTAGAATGGCACAGACGCTCTGTAGTGCATCGACAGCCATGCAAACTGCAACACCATGATAAGGGCATACAGTAAAACCCAAAGACACATCGAAAACCATAAAAGAAACGCATTACTACCACAAGAAGGTCATTAGGATTTAGGGTTATTCGCCACTCCAAGTAAACCACATAACATGTACTGGTTCGGAAGAAAGACCAAAGGTCGGAACCATTTCCAACCAAACTATCTCTCCCGCAAAACGCAATACCTCCAACAAGCTCTCAACACCGAACATCAGCATCGACATCCCCACATCCTCAAAGAACAAGAAAACCAAGACAAACCAGCACAACCCAAACCAGAGGCAAAAAACCCAACCTGCCATCACCATCACAAGCATCGCAATCGCGAGACAACCGCATCTCCATGGCCCGATCACTGATGATAGGAATCAACCCAAGCCGGTGCGCAAGAAACTCATCGTTGAGCACAGACGAATTGGTCTCAATCTCCACCAAGTCAATCGCCAATGTAGGCACCTCAGCAATCATGATACGCCGCAGCGCATTGGCAATGCTGGCATCCGTGTCCCGCAGCTCAAACTTGAGCACATCGTCCTTCATGTCACGAATACGCACCGTCGGAAACCTCTGGTAGGACACATTGTCCATCGCCACGCGCAACCCCAATCGCTTGCCCTCAAACCCAACAACCCACAAACCCTAAAAACCCCTCCTCACCTCCCCAAAACCTCAATTCTCCCAGTATCCACAATCTGGGTCACCTTTCTCCCTCTCTCACATAAATTCTCATCAACACCCGAACCACAAAACCACACAAAACCAAGCTCCAAGGTTATGAAACCCAAACCAAACTCTCTCTAATGTGGTTCCTGGAGTTTCGACGGAGTTACGACGGAGTTCGACGATCGTTGACAGAAAATTATTTTTCGTCGATAATTGAATGGAGAGTATGGACGGAGGGCGACGGAGGGGTGGATTTCGTCGCTTTTTTGACGAGAAATGGCGACGATGAGGGTTTAGGGTTTTGGTGAAATGGGTCAGGAATGGTGACGTTTTAGTGATTTTGTGGAATTGGGTTCGGGGTTATGATGTTGTTGGTTTGATGGGAGATTGGTATGGTTCATGGTGTGGTTGATGAGAGGGGTGGAGTGAGGTTTGGTGCTCTGGAATGGTGTTTTAGGGTTTAGGGTTTTGGGGATTTCAGGGGTTTGAGTGTGGGATTTTTTGGAGTTTGGGAGTTTGCAGCGATGGGGTACAAGGCGGCGGTGAAGGTGTTCAAGAATTGGACGATTCTGCGTGGGGATAAGGTGGGGTGGTGGTGTTGTTGTGTGGGTTTTGGTTTTGTTGTGGGATTTGGGAGGTTGGGAGCAGGTGGTTGATTATGGGGTTTTGGTTTTGGGTGTAGGTTATGGTTATGGCAGGGAAGGATGCAGGGCTTACCGGGACTGTGATGAAAGTGATTCGCGCCCAGAACCGGGTTCTTATTGAAGGGAGAAATCTGGTACGGTTCTGTTTTTTTTTTCGTGCTGGTAGGCATTGCATGAAAATTTTGTAGAGAGGGCAATTGTGAGTGAGAAAAAGCTCCGTTACGGATTTCTTGTGTCTAGGGCTTGGAGGTTAGTTAGTGTTGTGGATTTAGGATCCGTGTCTGAAGTGTCGAGAATTTTAGGGCAAGGAGGAATTTGACTCATTTTGGTTGTATTTTTGTCTGGCAGGTTAAAAAGCATTTGAAGAAGACAGAGGGCAACCCTGGAGGTATTATTACCATGGAGGCTCCTATGCATGTCTCGAATGTGCAGCTGATCGATCCTGTCAACGGGTGAGTATTTGCTACTGAGTTGTCCTGAACCGTTTCAAATTTGGTATTCTAGTTGGTTCCTGTCTCTGCATTTAAGTTTACTTCTTGAAGATTGATTGAGAAAAATTCATGCATAACTTCCTGTGATTGCAGTGCCCCCTGCCGAGTTGCGTACAGATACTTGGAGGACGGCACCAAGGTTCGGGTGTCGACGGGAGGCACAGCGTCAGGGAGCATCATTCCTCGCCCAGCAATATTGCTGGAGAGACGGAAACCACGCCCTACCATAGGTGTGTTATCTAATCCTTTCTATTGCATAAAAATGATTAGAATTATTTCATCTAGAGGAATGCAATTGTTAATGTATGTCACATGTATATGCATTGGGCATAAGCAACTTTTTCTAGGTTCCTCTCGAAATGATCTGTCAGTTGCAGAAGGGAGCAATTTGAGAGGGTGTCATGAACGAGACCTGATGAATGTGGATGTTGCATTACAGCTGGTCTAAAGGACACATCGAAGGATGTTGTGTTGGAGAGAACTATTGGCTCAGAGAATGGGACCCCTGGGCTTCCACAGCTTTTGAAGTGAGGTGGGAACTTGACTCTTTGCTTTCCTCCTCTGTTTCTTCTCTTAACGACGAAGGCGTTAGGCGTTAGGTTCCGACTTGGTATTCAGAAGTAGAACACAATTTAAATTGATTAGTTTAGGATGAGACAGCCCATACAGGATAATGATCATCTATTGAGGCCTCCATTTACTAGCATTTGTAAGGCTCTCTGCAACACATTTTGGTGGTGATGAAATGTGAAGGCCCCTGTGACTGATATCATGGAGCCTTCTCCTTGTTTTCCTTCTTTAATAATTGTTTACAAACCATCAATTTGGCATTCCATTGTGAACATCCAGAGAGGTGCTACCATGTTTTTACAAAGAAGGCTCTGCATGTGACGTGCACCTGAATTTATGAAGTGCTACCAGGAATGGACTTGACAGATTGCTGAACTGAGCTTTATTATTGAATGGATTAGACAAACCGCTCATCTGAACTTCATTATTTGATTTGCATGGTCGGCTTTTGATTTGTCACGTTTATGTTAATATAAACACGGGCATAATGGTAGTTCACTAGTATCAATGTATTTTACATTTGTTTTTTAACTAACCTCTAAATGTCTATTATACTGTCGAATATAATGTCGATAATTTGTTACTTGGATGGTTCATGGTATTTTTGAAGCATTTGAAGAATCATCCGTTGAAAGTTCAAATTTTTATTAATTTATTAATTTATTTCAGATGCATCTGATCTTCAATCTTTATTTTCTATCAACCTGAAATATTCAATATTTCACACAATTCTTGCAAAAGGTCATATTCCTTGTTCTTTTTTGTGGACTCAACTTCAAATTAAGTAAAATTGTTGATTTGTCCATTTGGATTCAATTTATAAGGTACAAACACCAATGACAATGGAGCTCCAGTGACCATCTTGTTTTGGGGGTACACAAACTTTCATGTATTAGGGGTACATACTCTATCACAGAAGACACCATATCTAGCATGAGGCATGGTTGCATCACTAGACCACTTACTATTCTACAATACTTGATTTTTGCAACCTTACTTTTAATTTTCATATCCACCTTTCATCGGCCTAAAAAATTCACAAAAATTTCAAAACATACTAAAAAGATTGAATTTTCTGGTCCATATCCTTCACTTTGACAGGACATCCCCAGGCTGGGACTTACCAAGTGCTACGAGCGTTTTTCGGAGGGGCAGGGTTGATGAGCCCTTCGTTTTTGGTTTTTTATTTTAAAATTCCTAAGAGGGTCTCTGTAGAGTAATTTAGGACCGCAGGCCCCATTTTTGAATTCAAAATTACCAAAAATGGCCTTGGTGGGGTCCAAATTGAAAATTTCAGGGTTTTGGAAGAAAAAAGCCAACCAATAGGAGTGGCTCCTAAAAACGCTCGTAGCACTAGGCAAGTCCAAGCCTGGGGATGTCCTGTCCACGCCCATATTCTTATGCGTAACCTTTGTGCCATTTAACTTTTAACTAGTAGAAGGCTCTTGAAGTGACGGTTTCTCATGATGCTCCCTTCGTATTCATTCTGTTACTCATGAAGGAATTCACCCCTCACAATTCTTATGCTCATCAATCGGAATTACAACACATATTGTGAATTCATCAGCTTCGGTAACTGATTTCTTCTCAGATCCTCACAGATAGTTGTTCCATATGACCTGCATACTTTTGATAAATCTTGCATGGCCAGATCAGGTATAACAGTACGTGAACCAGATGCCTGAACAATACGTTTACTCTATCGAGCAAAAAACTTGGCAATTGGACTTCACTCACAGAAAGTAACATCAGTGTGAGGATAGAAACACGTTAAAACCCTCTGTACAATACAGAGGTGTAGAGTATCAATATGTACACTCTCAATGGTCCACCAGACCTTGGACAAAAGAATGGGAGCCTACAACTACTATGTTACAAGAAAACCCAAAAGTTTTCGCAACTGTTACAACGGGATAACGTTTGTACTCAGCTTCACATTATCAAACCCGTCAGAATCCTCCTCTGAGGATCCAAAACACCCTGTAGCAGGCTCATTGATTCCAAAGAATCCCAGTAGAACCGCAGCAGCACCTAATATACTCAATAGAGATGGGACCTTTCCACGCAAAGAATCCACCACACCTGCAATTGGAACTTGAATAGTGAGACCGGTGGTCGCTGCAGTTGGAGTTGTCAGCAAGACAGCTTTAGCCCAAAGGTAGTCGCTCAACACGTTGTCTAGTAGCCCTGCAAACACCTTCACTGTCAGTTCCTTCTCATTCTTGCCCTGAATCTAAAGAACCCAGCCGTGACATGGAAGTGCCAAGAGTGCAACGTCAAAGTGTGCCTGGCAAAGCTCAGGGATCGCAGAACACATATTTAAAACCTAACAAAGTTGAAAATCCAGCTTAAGCTTACCCACTGAATTGATTATCCATATCCAGAAGGACTGCTAATTGGAAGGAATTGGAAAGAAACTCAGAGAAGAAATAAAGTTCATGAGACTTTGACTGACCTTTTCCAACGATAAGGCCAACTTGAGATAGGGTAAGCCGATGAAACGTCTCCAATCCAGTGAAGTGGACAATCAGGGCTACAGGTCCCAGAAGAAGGGCATTGAAAAGACCGAGATAACCAAAAAATAGGGCTGTACTGGCTTTCCCTTCCCCAGCATCTTCGTCAGGCAATCGCTTCCGTAACAAGGTGCTGTACAATGCATAGGCTAAAGCAGAAAAAAGGCATAGAATATCACCAAACCCTGCTCTCCAAAATGAGCCCCCGACCTCCGTTGAATCTGCTAGGGTCACTATTATGGTTCCAACCATGCACAATAGCACACTCACTAGTTTCGACCACTTGAACTGCTCGTTCAGCAGTGCCAGCGAAAACAGGAATGTGAACAGGCTGGATGAGCTGCTCAAGATTGTATTTGACTGCAGCACAACAACACAAAAAGCGGTCAGATGCCAATCTTCATCCAAACAAACATCAAAAAGCTCCCAGAATGTAAGCTCATCTCTCCTGATAGTCTAATCAAATCAAGAGTACGCAATTCAAACCCTAAAATCTGTACTGGGTAAGAATTTTTCCATAATTTAACCCAAGTTCCATGCACAAGAATTGCCTCCCATGATGAACGACCCTCTGTTAAAAACGACACTAGCCATGACTTGATCGTGTCAGGATCTCATATCACATACAGCCACCATCTTCACCATCTCACAAACTTTCAGTGCCATCTATACTCACCATCTTCACCATCTCACACGCCCCAGAGCATACAATTGCAAACAGGCTTCACCCGAAAGATTGCTGAAAATACTTACCGTCACAGTCGTGTATCTCAGCGACAAGTTGAAGGTAAACTGGGCAAGGAACCAGAACGGGCAAATCAGCAAGCTCACGTGAGCGATCTCTCGTCTGCTCCACTCCCGATTCTTCACATCCCCAGGCGCATCCACAGGCTCCTCCGCAGACTCCAAAACCCCAAGTTCCTTCACCACCCCAGAATTAGGGTTTCCAACGCCAGGCTCCTCCAGCAAGTGCACAGTCTCCTTCTCCGCCTCCGCCCCAGGCTCATTCACCCCGCTACTCCCCTCAAGCTGCTGCTCCCGCCCCAACCTCCGCCTCTCAACCCACTCCCAAAACACCTTCCCTCCCTCCACGATGGGCAAATACACGATGAAGAGCGAATTACACAGATACGTAATAAGGAACGGCGACACGCCCGCGCCCACCACGGATTGCACCACGAAGCTGGCGATAATCCAGATGATCGCCACTGCAATCACGTACACCATGCCCACCATCCATCGCCATGTCTTCTCCATGACTGCAACCCTAAACCCAACTCAACCCTCCTCAAAGGCTTACTCTCGACTCAACTACAATTCTTCAGCCATGAAATTCCACCATAACCCAACATGAAAAAACCCAAAATGCTCAAACTGATTCCCTCAAATTGTCCAGAGAATTGCAATTATTGAATCAAAGATCCCTAACCCTCCTCACAAGCTTCTTCTCAACCAATTTCCATCACCTCAGCCATGAAAACCTAGCATTCTCTACCCTACAAATTGCTGAACAAACATGCTGAGTTAGTGCTGATCAAACACCATGAATTTCTCAAAACAGTGCAGATATTGAATTGCTTCCCATCCTAACCCCCTCATGACCTCTCTATAGCTCCAGCCGTGAAATTCTGGCATGACTTACGTCATACCAAACCCCAAAACCTGCACAAAATGCTTGAAATTATTGCAATTTTTGACTGCATCGTTGATCTGTCAGTTCCAGGATTTGCAATCAAAAATCATGGAGTGTAATCTGCGAGGTTGGTGAACTTCGATGTGGGAGATTCAGGCATACCATAAACCGTCAGAATATCCCAAAGCCACCTTTATCTAGATTTTTCATAGATTTTGGAGCTCTCATGTACGGTTTTGAAAGATTTTGATTGGTTTAGGGTATAGTGAGGGTTTTAGAATGTGCGTCTTGTAGTAGGCAGACATGGTGCACTGCAGTTGTGAAGTTGTGGCTTCTTCTGGGCTTGTGACTAACTTAGTTCACTTCAGTGGGGTATAGTAGCGATTTGTGAGTGCAATTTGCAGGGTTGGTTGTTGTGGAAGGATTGAGCGAGGGAGGATAAGATACTACAAAAGACTGTTACTGCACCTATAACCAACATAAGAACTGTCATAAGGCTATCACTACTTATCGATTGTAAGTTAGTTCCAGAGAATCACATGCATTGTAGTAGTTTGATGATGATTAGAAGTGCACAGAAGGTTTTCGGTATGCCAACCTAAAGTTGGTAGTCACTTGCGAATAGTAATCCGTGTGTTATAAAAAAATAAAAAATAATAAATTTTTTAAAAAAAGAAAAAAATTTAAAAAAGAAAAGAAAAAAGAGAAGAAGTTGGTAGTCAGCCAAGTGATGGCAGCTTGAGGATGAACTGAGGAGATGGAGAAAATTATGCTGCGAGCGGCAACTTATCCAGTGTGGTCCAGCAGGTGCAAATCTCAGTATGATTTAGTAATGGTTTCTATACAATTTCTGTGCTCCAGTTGATTCACTATTGCATGATTCTTGTGCAGTTCTTGCTGGCTCTATCACAGCAGAATTCTTTGCTTTTCCTCAATTGTGATCATAGGAGAAAATCTTAACATGCAATGTGACCTTTTATTATAGTCGATGAGAATGCAACTCTGTGTGGAATGTCTTTGGAGCGCAATCTTCTCCTTTGAGGTCGATGGAGATTGGCTCTTGGAGTTACTTAAGGTAGAAGCACCTTAACCTGGCAACGACCCATTCCTGCCTATAATTTCACCTCAAAGTGATTGGAATAGAACCTCATAGAGATTGCACTAAAACTAATGAGATGAAACCAATGACATGGAAGTATTGACAAGTTTTGTTTAGGATTTTCATAGTTTTTTTTTTTTTTTTTTTTTTTTTTTTTTTTTTTTTTTTTTTTAATTTTTTTTTAGTTTTATTGGCTAAATCTTCATTTTTGAATAGGTCTCTACAACATCCCAACTTCAAAAATTCGTGTAAAATTGCTCCTTTGTTCAAAAATTCCAATTCCAAAATTCAACACTTCGTCTCCAATTTGCTAAGTTTGCATTCATGGTTTCACTCAATGTTACAACGATCAAAATACCTATGAACAAAATGCAAAACAATTTAAACACTTGAAAATATAAAAATACTTACAAATACATCACATATATTATGTGGTATTCTTATGTTTGAAAGTTAATTTTTTTGTTTTATTTATTTTTTTACTTTGTTTTCTTGTTCATGTTTGATAAGCTTATATATTCTTAATCTCAATTCCTTCCATTTTTTGATGCATAAATTCTTGTTTTAAATCATATATTGATAAATCACTTTTACTTATAAAATTTACAGTAGTTATATGTACATGTCATGTCATATCATGTCATGTCATATCATGTCATGTCATATCATGTCATGTTAGTCTATTCTTGACATGGAAGATTGCAAAGGAGAGGTGTTGACATGGATCATTGATGAACCTCACTACTTTTAATTCTGAAAATTTAACCCAAATTTTGTGTGATTTTGAAGTTAAACAATCTCTAAACTCTCATTTTTGAATGTCCATTATATTATTCAAAGATAGACTATAATTTTTCAATTCAACGAGGTTTAACCGACACTTGTTTGATTAAAGTATGCTCACATTTGTACAATTAAATCTTATAAAGAATATACTAATTATAGCACAAAGAGATTAAAAAAATCACTTAAAATTATGGATTCTCTTAAATTGCTTTAGCTTACAAATCTCCTCATCTCATTAATCTTTCTCTCTCTTTCTCTCTCCTTTCACATGCAAATTAGACCGCTTTAATCTACTACATCTTCTTCACGACAATAACGATGAGAACAACCAGCTAAAAGTAGATGGACCTCATAAAACTTCTTCCAAAAGACTATGCTACCAAATCGAAGATGGTTGGATTGAAATTAATTAATATTACACTCTTTAGATAAATTCTTTATGAAAAAAAATTAAAGCGATTATGCATTGAAGATTTTTGAAAATGACCTTCTAGATATTACTAGCTTGATAAATTTTTATAAGCCACCTACTTATTTTAATTTTCAATTTTGTCCATTTCCAAGTATTAATTTGAATACAAAGATAAAGTGCCTTTTAAAGCTAAAATACGTTCAGAATATAGAAATCACTTCACACCAAATTAAAATTTAGTTGATTATTTCATCAATGGAGATGGTTTCATATTTTGTTTTAAGTGTCTTGATAGATATATATTCATCATGAGGTCATAGATACTATTGTCCAAGTATCAATATTAATAATTTAAAACACTAAGGCTACGCAATGCTACGCACAACCGTCGACGAAAATCATAATCATTCATGACCTAATTTGATACAAACTCGATATTTTTTAATTTGAATATAAATTGAAATATTTCACAATGAAGTGTCTATTGCGGCACTTGCCATAAAAGTGTGAAGTCTCTCCTTTAGGAAATAAATAAATAAATGTATATTTAGATGTATATTTAGGAAGTTGCAAGTAAGGCTAGGTTGATCACAATTTCAACCACGACCATGTCGACACCTACGCCTTCCAATTTTCTTAGACGACAACGCCCTTTCCATAATGGAACGATCATGTCATTATGTCCCTTTCTATGATGGAACTATTATGCCATTATGGCAAAGACCTTTCAAGCCCTATAGGTTCAAATGTATCTTCAAAAGCTTTGCATTTTTGAAGAGATGAGCTCCTTTTCTCCGAGAGGCCGTCCGTGCCTGTTCCACATCCTACTTTTGCTAGTTTGCGTGTCTTCAAATCTCTCACTTCAGCAGAGCTACACCAATCTTTTGCTTCACTTTCATTGTAGCAGCAGGAACATTAGGCTCTCGTTTCACCTTTGCTATTTTTGAGATAGGGCCCTCTGCCAAAAATAGCAAAGGTGAAAACGAGTGCGTGATGTCCCTGCTGCTACAGTGAAAGTGAAGCTCTTTCTGTCTGCTCCAATTTTCAGTTGAACATGTAATGTGCGAACTAGATGCATGTTGCCTGTTCTTAGAAAAGAGCTGCACCTCTGCGACTGTCGTTGGTAGTTGTGAATGTGTTCTAAATAATGTTTTTCTTCGCACTTGAGATTTTAATTAGAGCTAGGAACATATCCACATTAGTTCTCATATTATGTTGATAGCGTTGTGTTCTAACCTGGTGCTGAATCCTGATATACCTACAAGGGTAGTGAATGTTCACCCCAGCTTGCTTCCATCGTACTGAGGAGCTGCACCTGTGCAACGAGCTCTGTATGTGAGTTTTTCCAAACTCAACCCAGACCTCATTAAATCAAACTATGAACCGTATGCAATTGTGTTTTGTGCTCTTCTTTGTAATTTTCTTGGATAAAAACCCGAGCTCCAAGTACCTCATCGACAAAATTAAAGGAAAGTTAAAAACAAAGTTACTTGTTTTTTGAAAAATGGTTTACAGTGTGTAAATTTGAAAAAAAAATGTTCAATAAAAATGAAATAAATTAAAATTTACACAAAAAATGAATGAAGTCGAGCTTTGCTTTTGTTTTTAGAATATATCAATTAATCATTAAACATTATTTGAAATAACTTTTGCAATAACCTTTCGAATAACCATCTATATAATCTACATAATTTTTCAAACAACCTTTCAAGTTTCCAACTCCAACTTCAATCTCTTTTTTCTTTTCACGACCATATGAGACCAATAATACCAAAGGACATGACGATGACGGTCACCTGACAATTTTCCTTCATACTTTTTTAAGGTTAAACCTCTCCAAATTCCTCGTCAACAGAATTATCTTTAACACTAAGATTTGTCGGATTTTATTCTTTTAGAAAACTTATTACAAAATGGGTTCACATGGGTAGTGTAGTTTAGCAATGGAAAGTTGTGTTGAACATCTAATAGTAGACTACACGATTAAATTGTATTCAAGTAGTCAATCAAACTTGCATCACTACTTACATCACAGTGGCCTTTACGCTAGGTAAAAACCCCGCCAATTGTGCATAGTAGGGTATCAAGTTCACTTGGGCATTCCCACCTTTCAAAGTTAACCCCTAAAGATTCAAGTCTTTTTTAGACCTCCAAAACCAAAAAATGTGATTTTTGAGAACCTTGTAGAAGTTGGAGTATGCTTCTTATTGTTTTACTTTTTTGGTACTTTCAACCGTAAGATCTTAAACGTGACTATTTGCACTAATACCATGTCAAATTTCAACCGTTGAATTTTTATCATTTGTGAGATTATAACGTTCAAAGTTTACTGTTTCTTTATTTTATTTTTAGCTTTGCCTGAAAGGCATACTCTAAATGGTGCCAAGGGAGACTTGATGATTGTGACCCCAAACATTTTGCTCATATTTTTTTCCATGTAGGTAACTAAGTTGGGCACCTCCATGCAAAATTTCGCACCTTGATTCCACTTTTACAACCTCCATGCAAATTGTTTTATACTAAGTGGTCTATAAGCTTCTTCTTTGTCAAAATGGAGGTGATATTGAAGATCTACCATTAAAAAAACTATTTTTACAAATCTCAACGGTGAGAATGTGCCTTTATTAAATAGAAAAATTTGATTGAAATTTAAAAAAATAAAAAATAAAAGATAAAAAATCTTAAAGTGTGCCAAATTTTAGAAGGAAAATGACATATATATATATATATAACAAAAATGTCATGGGCAGCCAACAAGGCTGAGAACCCTCTCTTTGTGAACGGGTATTATTGCGCATTCGAAGGTTGTTGTAGCCATCAGCAGCGACCCATCTGCCGAAACTGTGCAAAAGACTATTGGTACCGTTCACTTGAATGCAAGGCCGGGTCAAGCGAAACCCTTCCTAAACACCCTACCTTCACCAAAATCACTCCTCATGCCCAAGCTGATGCCATTACGTGCAAAAACAGGTCTCCAAAAGGCCGTGTAAGCCTGCCCAAATTAGGTGAACCCTCTGCCCAAAACGACCTCTAGCGCTGGCAACGGATGACAGAGTCACTACCTGCGGAGTTAAGAGTGTGTCTTAATGGTATCGGGATGGGGTTGCGGGGCGGGGTCGGTGTGCCTAGTGGCGCCGAGGTGGCTCCGTTGTTTGGTGAACCACGACTCTTTGCATTTATTGACCTTGAAGCCCAAGTCGAAGGAGAGACGACGGGAGATTGGTGCCAACGGATTCTAGATTCGAAGTTTGCTGCCACAACGGGTTCATGGCATGAAGCTTGGCCGGGACTAAGTTGGTCTCTCCACCTACGAATGGGGTGAAACGAAGTTGGATGCCTAGAATTTGGGTGTTGTAGAATCGAAGACCCCATTCTAAGGTGGAATTCAAGGAATTCGAGGGAAAGGGTGACAACTAAACCTGTGAGCGGTTTTTTTACAGATACGCCCTGGCAGCAATTACAAATTCGAGCAGCAAGCATTGGAAGGGTATTCTTGCAACTCCTACTGAGCCTCCAACTACTATCCTTCGCGAAGGTCATTGGTTCGACCCCCCGCGGCGGCGTTGCTGCCACCACGGTGGCATGAGTGGTGCCCCGTCAAAAGTGCGCGGGCAGGCTCCATTTTTTTCTCTTACGTGTTGCTTACACGGCCTTTTGGAGACCTGTTTTTGCACGTAATGCCTTTCTGACATGCTCATGCCTCATTGGATACACACGCAACCCGTGCTGCCCTGTTTGGAGTCAAAAATTGAAATGTGTGATAAAAAATTCTCATTTTGAAATTTTTACCACACAAAGTGTATATGTCTGTCCACATCCCCACCAAATTACAGCATCATGCGATTAAATTTGACCCTTCAAGTGAGTTGTCTAAAACAGCCAAGAGCCATTTTGGATTTCCTCGACCTTTAGGGATTAATACCCCATCATGCACTCTTGACGGGGCTTATTCCTACAACCGATCCTTTAATATTTTTTTGCTATAACTTTTTGATCCTTATTGGCACCAAATGTTAATTTTTACGTAATTTAAAATTATTTTAAACTATAAAATCATTGATTGCAACAATAATAGATTCAACCATATGAATTTAATCTTCATGCAATAATCTAGAATTTGTATATGAAGCATCCATCCATATCTACAAAATGTAGAGAAAAATGACAATTTAAAATGGATAAAGTAGAAGTACCTTTTTGGTAAGTTGTTTGAAGTAGTTCTTAACCATTCAATCTAAAATGGTTGTGATAAAACCTAATCCTATCATTATTACATTGACCTTCAATCTTGATCATCGATCGTTGGATGCACGAAATTACTATTTTCACTTAAGGTATTTCTATTTTCCATATTTTTTGGTTTTTTAGTTTTTATTTTAACAATTCATAATTCATTCATATCAACTACAAAAATCATGAAATCACTTGGGTTAAATTCCATTTTCAAACGCTAATGCATACAAGTCATTTTCTTGACTACGTCTTGTTTTCTAATATACGTCCTGTTTTCTAATATGAGAATCTGCCTATTCCAGCCAGAATAGGTACGTCTACCTGAACTCCAAAGGTGCTGGTTAAGACTCCTCCCAATGCTCAGGTTCAGTCAGGTTGGTGAGCGGAGGCATGTGTAACATTGATTTGTTCCTCCCAGATCCCACACTTCTCCACAGGCCAGCCCATTGAATTCAAGGAGATCAGTGTTTTGGCTGTGTCACCCAAATTATTGTGTTATTGGGATCTTGGTTATCACATGACTGACATTTCCTCCTCTTGCCATGAAGATTGATAAGACGCAACACAATAAAAATTTGTCTGAAATCATGAAAGGTTTCACAGAAAAACCCGTAGCATGTATGGAAAGCATAAAAGCACCTGGCTTCCACTGTTCCAATTTCTTGTTTCCAAGTCAGTGTGTGATGATTTAATCATAATCATTGTATGTTTTATAATGATCATCTACGTCTCATGGAAGTAAAGTCTATTGATGTGTTCACTACTACTGCATCCTAGCAGGCGCATTCTATTAGTTCACACACAAAATGCCTTGACTGTGAGTGGCCTAATTTTGTTTTATGAACATAAGTTTGCTGTACCTGGTACTTGTGGAATAGATGGTGGTATGCTTCACCTACCTCAGTTACTTTGGCTGGTGCTTCAGGTCTGAGCAGGTCAAGACGTTGAACCGTGAAACGAGTGGAAAACCTGTGAGTGTGTAAGTACAATTCCTGATATTCTCATTCTTTGACTCATATTGCAACCAAGAGCATGCACCACAGTAGTGGTAGATTGAGGCCTTGGTGAATTCATGAATCATGGTATCAATCACACAAGGGGACACTCCTGTCTATCAGAAGTGATGAACAAAAGGCCCATGTAGCAATATTCAAGTTATTGTGACTTGTAAATTCTTAAGTATCCATCTAGTACTAATGTCTGTAGAAGACGATGGTAAGCTTCAAAAGAATACGTTTTCATGCCTGGGTCAATCACTCAAAAGTTGCCAAACACATGTTGTACTCCCAGTTTGCATCTCCACAAAGAGAAAAGTGTGTTTCAGTATACTTGTTATTTGCAACCAACAAGAAGCCAAAAATTGAAATCTGAATGACTCATTAGAACCACGTTGATATGAATTCCAACTACACTTTTTATATCCATTTGATATCCATTAAAGTTGTGAATTTATTCCAAATACAACCAAAATATACCATATCCTACTTGGCATCCAGGCACGTTTAGGGATTAACAAATTTCACAGCAAGGAAAAGAGAAACTCAAAACACTTGACGATTAGACTGCACCTTGGTAGGAACTTCAAGGTGAGTCTGGTTATAGAAGAAAACTATGCTGCCAGGTGACCAAGAGTTCAAAACTCTTAAATTTGTATCACCACAAACACACCACCATCCACATGTACAAAAAAACAGAGACTCCCACATATGAGCATCATTGGCAACCCTGGCTGACATTATCAATCCACACAAGTTACTGCATCTAGGCTTCCAGACCCACTTCCAAAACCACTGTTAGCTGCTAATAAATGACCACACAAATTCACTACTAATTTTTTATTAAATTAAGCCATTAAAAATGCACTAGATTTTCCCTGAAAGCATATTAATATGCAACTTTGCAAGGTACTAAGTTAAGTAGGTGTTGATGGAGTCTAGAGATGCTTAGCAAGGACAAGAACACTTCCATTAGACTTTTATGATCTGCAGAACTGACAGTATAATTGACAGAGTATATGATGGTCAACTGCTTCTGGCGATGGTGAATGTATGAGGAGCTGGCGATGAGAAGGTTGCAGCAGCAAAGTCTAAGGGCAATCCTGGATCATGATGAAGATCAACCACCGAGGAGGTCGAATTTATGGTGCCTTGGAAGACGTGGAGCCTCGTGGAGCACCATGGATTGGAGCACACCATAAAAAAAAATATGGCTCACACGAAATGGGGATGCCTCATTCAACATCACAAACTCCCAACCTGCAGTCTGCCGCAACGAGACGGAAGCACTTGCTTGCTTGCGCAGGAAAAGAAAATCTATGTTAAGCAGACCAAGGCGGTGGAAGTAAAGTGGAATCCGACACCGATAATTGTTGCGTTTTTATGACACGGAACTTGGAGATGAATATTGCAGACACCTTGATGAGGTGGTGACAGCTTCATCATGACCGAGGCTCAAGGCCGAGATGAGACAAAGAGAAAGGACCCAGATGCGTTAACCCCGAGATTTGGGATTCTGGACATGGAGTTGGATTGGCGAGGATGATTGCCTCCGCCATTAAGCCACACCTCATGGTAAGCCTGGATGCTAGATTATAAATCCTGCAACTCGTCTTATGTTGCACTTGACTGGCAATCTTTCCAAGAGTAAACTCCAAGTATTGCCTTAACCATCTCATGCAAACGAAGTTCCTCTTCGATTACGTTTTTGTGCAGCATAAATTGCAAGCTCGTTCTACCAACTATTGGTTCTATCGCGTTACTAGTGCAGGTTGGGATGGTACACTATTTTCTTAGAATGTCGGCACTTCTCTTCACTTAATCTGGAACATCAATGCCGTTGCACAAAATTTTCTGTTACCGAATGATGGTTCCTAGATAGGCAATTGGACTTACTTAGTTGCTAGGGTGCAAGCATGGATTTATGGAAGTGGTTCGGATTGGTTTGTGTTTTGGCCTCAATTCGGAATGGGCTTCAAGCAGCAGATGTATCAGACCTGGTTGAATCTCTTCCTGGCCAGCCGCCTGTGAAGTTCAAACAGTATGCGGGGTATGTTACGGTTAGCAAGAGCCACGGAAGGGCGTTCTTCTACTGGTTTGTAGAGGCTGACAGCAAGAAGGCTTCTTCTCTGCCTGTGGCATTCTGGTTCAATGGAGGTCTGTTCCAGTTCTCTCATGCTAGATGTCTTGCAAAGAAATCTACTTAGGCCCATGTTGTACAATTTCCTCGTTAGAAATCAACCACAAGAAATTAAGCACAAGAAAACAACGAATCTTTATCACTCTTCTCCGTGACCTCGATGTATCCAAGGATGACTAGATCGAATATGAATCTTGCTGAATTTCATCACGATAGTCTTTCTAGATAGGAATAATGTCACTCCGTCATTTCATGCCTACTTTTGCAATCTAGAGATAATTATTACATTGCCAAGTGATCTGCGCACTGCAGCATCTTATACTTGCACCTTCCAAAAATCGGAAACAACTCTGACTTGGACGACGGACGTTGATAGAGAGGAAAAAGTAATGCTACCCTATAGGTGCTTGAGACACTCTTAAATCTTGCGTAATATATTGATTGAGTTTCTCACAAACCGAGAATTGAATCTAATATTTGGAAGAGCTGGGTGATGAGGCAGGACCTGGATGTTCATCGGTCGGAGTGGGAGCGTTGCTGGAGCTGGGGCCTTTCTTTCCGAATTACAACGGCACAGGGCTGATTCGCAATAAGCATTCGTGGAACAAGTGTACGTACTTCTCAAATCTCGTGATCTCAGAATCAACAACGTTTGTGTCTTAAACTGAAAGAAATGCTAGCAGCACCTCCAATTCATGTTAAGAAAAACACTGCGATCTAGAAACCAGTTCCATTTTGAAATCTCCGTGTATGAACAATGGAAATCTGCTCCATGGTAACCCCCTTCATAGAGTTGAGCTGCAATTAATGGCACGCACCTGCGGTGTTTGGATTACAGTGGCCAACATAGTCTTCGTGGAGTCACCTGCATCTGTGGGCTTCTCTTACTCCAACACATCGTCTGACTATTCTTATTTCTCAGACGATCTCACTGGTAAGGAATCATCATGACACCGAGCTCGTGTCTAGTAGATGTGAAGTTTTGTTCCACGGGCCATAGAATCAGATGCTCTCCACCCACGTCTCTGCACTTGCATATTCTGTCAAGGTAGTACCGATTTCATAGTCACTGCGTCTAGATTTTCAAGTTATAATATCATTGATGCTGATGAGACTTCTCTTACAGCTAAAGACAACTTGGCATTCACCCTTGGATGGTACGAAAAGTTCCCCGAATACAAGAAGAACGAGCTCTACTTGACGGGGGAGAGCTTCGCAGGTATTGCTCCGCGCTGAAAGCTTCATACTTTCTGAAACATCATCATTTGTCAAATTTCAGAAACATTCGGTAACATCTCTGTTATTCCAATTTGGTGACAAAAGCTGTTGTTGAAGTCAGGGCACTATCTGCCAGAGCTGGCGCAGCAGATTCTAAACTACAATGAGCTGCAAGCATCGAGCAATAAAATCAACTTCAAGGGTTTTGCGGTATGGTTACCAACTATTTTAGTGTTGCATGCCCATGTCATATAACCTGGCATTTAAGTCTTAAATTTGCTAACCTGTGGAAATGAAAATCCAGGTGGGCAACCCTGCAACTGATGCCTACTCCGACAACTTGGGAGCAACAGATTTCTACCATTCCCACAGTCTCATCTCTGATGAAACATACAAGAAACTGAAGGACAATTGTGACTTTGCATACGATCTTCCAGTGGACTATTCCTTACACAACGCGACGTGTTTGAATACTTCTAATTATGCTCTCGATGTAGTCATGAGGGAGATTAACATTTACAACATCTACGGCCCTTCATGCAACCCACCGGCCAAATCAGGCCGGCCCGCATTTGTACAGGTGCTGCCAGTCTTAAACCATCTTCTGGCTTCAGTTTCATATTCTAATCTCAAGTTCGGAATCAACACACAATAGAAAGCTCAAGCAATTCAATTCTGCAAAGAGAAGGAAACGTAAAATGTCCTGATACTCACACATTCTCACATGCATCAACGTTCTGGGTGCTACAGAGTCTAGGCATGGTTCGTTTAGCAGGAGTTAATCCATGTGCACCAGACAATGTATATCCATTTCTAAACTCCCCTCAAGTGAAGGCTGCTTTACATGCTAGAGCTGATATCAACTGGACAGAATGCAGGTACGTTAATTTGCCACACCTAGTCCTAGTTCAGGATGCAGATCAGTCAAGAATCCAGGTTTAGGATTAATCTTTCTTTCTCTGCTCATCACGAAAGAAAAAGATATTCTGGCCACTACTCTCACTAAATTCTTATCCACATTTTTTCACAAATTGTTGGACTTTCTTTGCTACAGCCGCGTCGTCGGTGCGAACTACACCATCCCGGACTACACCAGATCTATGCTACCTCTCTACAGAGAACTTCTTACAAAAGGCATTCGGATCTGGGTATACAGGTACATGAAAACTCAACATAAGTAGAGTGAGAGTGGTTATAACATATGCTTCGAAACCATGAATCAATGGGAAGGTTCTTACCCGAAAAACTATATGCACAAAAATTGTGTCTTATGTTGTAAATGCAGTGGCGACACGGATGGAGTGGTACCAACGACATCGACGCGCTACTGGCTTGCAAAATTGAATCTGTCCATCGAGACCGTTTGGTATCCTTGGAACCATTCAAGCCAGGTATAAATCTTTCCCAACTTCACGTTAAATGCCATCGCCGCTGTGAGCATATTCTAAGGATAGAACTCCCCAGCTTACTCATTTTGATCGTTTATCCTCATGTCGATCTGAGGGTTTTCCTGATGCAAGTATGATACAATGCTAGCTTTTAGCAGAAGTATATATGTCTAGAACTTTCAAAAGCAATGCTGAAATTTACAGACATACGGTATTTCGAAACCTTTTTAAAATCCTTGTGCATTGGTGTTCACTGCTCTGCTTATTCCAAATAAATTACTTCCCCTTCTGATCTCGTTCAATTTTTCTCCACGTTGATTGTCCTCATCATTCAGATGTTGTCATTAACCAACTTACTAACCATCTGTTGCGACTCAGGTTGGAGGCTGGTCTCAGACGTATACAAACTTGACATTTGCCACAGTTAGAGACGCAGGGCATGAAGTTCCTCAATATCAACCTGGTCGAGCGTTGAAACTGTTCAAGCACTTCCTCAAGGGGCAATCATTACCAACATTCAACTATACAAAATAATCATAGGCAGCTTAACTATTGAAACGTAAATTTGTAGTCTTATTATACATATTATTCAACCATTGCCAATTGATAAGAAGGCGACGTCTCGTTGAGATAATGAGAGCGCAGTGTTAATTATTTACAACAATAAAAAAGGAGCAACCAATATGCTCGATTTGTACTACCACTACGTTCTCTGTAGTCCAAATAACATTCCAAGTGTACAAACACAAGTTTAACGGATCAGACTCTAATTCAGTGTAATCTGTGAAATCCTTTAGTGCAGAACATCACATGTGTCTTCAGGAGTTGGCCTGGGCCAGTACCGGAATCTGGTAATTTACATGACCATGTTTGTTGATGCTCTACCATTTTCGGTGTTTTTTTCTACTTGGATTCTGCAGCCTTCACCTTGGTTCAACTTCTTCTTCGATCCCTGGACCATATTTTTTGATGCTCTACCATTTCCTGTGTTTTTTTCTACTTGAAGCTTGCAGCCTTCACCAGCTTGCTTCAGTTTTTTCGATCCCTGAAGCACATCAAGGTCATCTCCCTTAACTGCACTTGCTTGCTTCAGTTTTTTCGATCCCTGATGATGCACATCAAGGTCATCTCCCCTATCTGCAGTGGTACGCTTCACAGGTGCTAATTTCTTCGTGGCCATGCTCTCTGGCTGCGATGGCTGCGGTGCTGGCTCCGCACGGAAAGGCCTTCGTATATGATCATAACTGATACGATTGTCGAAAAGGGGCCTGCTCCACTTGTACACCAGATCTCTCGCGAGCTTCTGGTTTGCCGGTGTCTCCTGTGGTAGACGAGTGAGAGCCATCACAACTTTCCCGATCCCACTGCTTTTCAGCTGCTCCCGCCGTTTATCACTCGCCACATCAATGGGGAAATCCGCAAGAAGTGTCAACACGGTGGTCTGAACGTTGGTGTTTGGCAAGGAACCGTCTGGAAGGGGCACCAACCAGTTGACGAAGGAAGACAATCCACCACAGTCGAGAAACTTGACCTGCAAGGGATACTTGTGCAGCACATTCCATACCTCCGGCAACATTTTCAACTTCTCAATCGCAGGCTCCATGGCACGGTTCAAGTCTTCGTCCATCTTTGCAGCAACATTGAGCTTCTCTATGAAATTGTACATAAATGTGGTCATTTTGATATATATTATCTCCCTATAATAAATTATGTACTTAAATTGTTAGAATCAATATATAATTTGATGGATTGTTACTTTTACTTTATAAATGTAAAAGTACTATCTGAAATTCTTCTAATTGAATATATTTTTGCCGTTGGACCTTTAAAAAGTAAAATATGGTTACTTGCATAAAAGTAAAATATGGTTACCTTGCAAAAAGTAAAATATGGTTACTTGCAATATGGAAAAAAACACAGTAAGTGGTGGAGCATCAAAAAATATGGTCATGTAAATTACCAGATTCCGGTACTGGCCCAGGCCAACTCCTGAAGACACATGTGATGTTCTGCACTAAAGGATTTCACAGATTACACTGAATTAGAGTCTGATCCGTTAAACTTGTGTTTGTACACTTGGAATGTTATTTTGGACTACAGAGAACGTAGTGGTAGTACAAATCGAGCATATTGGTTGCTCCTCTTTTATTGTTGTAAATAATTAACACTGCGCTCTCATTATCTCAACGAGACGTCGCCTTCTTATCAATTGGCAATGGTTGAATAATATGTATAATAAGACTACAAATTTACGTTTCAATAGTTAAGCTGCCTATGATTATTTTGTATAGTTGAATGTTAGTAATGGTTGACCCTTGAGGAAGTGCTTGAACAGTTTCAACGCTCGACCAGGTTGATATTGAGGAACTTCATGCCCTGCGTCTCTAACTGTGGCAAATGTCAAGTTTGTGTATGTCTGAGACCAGCCTCCAACCTGAGTCGCAACAGATGGTTAGCAAGTTGGTAAATGACAACATCTGAATGATGAGGACAATCAACGTGGAGAAAAATTGAACGAGATCAGAAGGGGAAGTAAGTAATTTGGAATAAGCAGAGCAGCGAACAACAATGCACAAGGATTTCAAAAGCTTGCAGCATGACGAAATACCATATGTCTATACATTTCAGTATTGCTTCTGAAAGTTCTAAACATACTCTTCTGCTAAAACCTAGCATTTGTACCATACTTGCATCAGGACAACCCACAGATCGACATGAGGATAAACGATCAAAATGAGTTAGCTGGAGAGTTCTATCCTTAGAATATGCTCACAGCAGCGATGACGTACATTTAACCTGAAGTTGGGAAAGATTTACACCTGGCTTGAATGGTTCCAAGGATACCAAACGGTCTCGATAGATAGATTCAATTTTGCAAGCCAGTAGCGCGTCGATGTCGTCGGTACCACTCCATCCGTGTTGCCACTGCATTATGACACAAATTATGTGCATATGGTTTTTCAGTTAAGAACCCTCGGACCCATTGATTCATGGTTTCGAAGCATTATATGTTATAACCACTTTCAATCTACTCTCAAACTTGACACCATTTGACTTAAAAATTAAAATTAAATAATAAAAAATAATTTTAATTTTTAATTTTTAAAAAAAAAATATCTAGTACTCTCAAACACCCATTTTGCAACAAGGGAAAAATATTTTTTTCCAACTCTAAACATTTAGATCTCACAAATGGTAAAGAGTTTGAATGTAAGGTTTTGGGTACATATATATAGACAAGTAAGGTACTAAATCCTGCAATTTCATCTTCCAAAATACTCCCTCTGTCCCAAAATGATCTTCCTGTTGGCTTGCATTTCTTGTCCCAAAATGATCTTCCTGTTGGCTTGCATTTCTTGTCCCAAAATGATCTTCCTGGTGGATGGATGAAAATTATTGGATGATTTCTAGAATTTTGGATGAAAATTGGAATATTTTGGATGAACATTTGGATAATATGGATGAATGCTCTGAGAAGAACCAAGGGAGCTAAGGAAATGAGTGGCTACCGGTGCTCTTCAAAAATGGCCAAAAAATCTCACTTTTCAATGCTCCAAACCTACACTTTAAAAAGGATTTTTAAACTCAAATTTTTAGGAATAAAAGAGTGTACTAAACTCTACTTCTAGCTCGAAAATGATTTCAAAATTGTCATTTTCAACCTTAATCTAGATCATTTTATCAAACAGGAAGATCATTTTGGGACGGAGGGAGTACATCAAAACTTGAAAACTTACACCTTGTATTGAAAAAGGCCAATTTTGAGGGATTTTGACAGTTTTGAGGCCTTTTGACTTCAAGGGTTAATATAAGCAACAAAAAATTTCAAGGTTATGGTTTTGATATCTAATCTAGAAGGAATTTCTCATCCTAAATTCTAATATTATAATAAAATATTGATGATAACATTGTTGAATCTAGCTACATGCATTGAATCTAAAATTCAAAATCTACAACATTCATATATACATCATTTCTAAAATTCTCCTTGTAACAATACTTTGTAATGGTTTTTCGAATTTTCTATCTTACAGACACCCTTGGTGCATTTACGGTTAATTTTGTGACTTAAGTGTCCAAAAATAAAATAATTGCAAAAGTATATAAAAGAGTAAACGTGAATGAACAAGCAGATTGTACCACCTGTTCAAGTTCAAGTCCCAAGACCATGTTGAAGTACAGATGTCAGAATTGTCAAACTTCTCTGGAATGTTCACCAGAAAGTTGCAAGCCTGAGTTCTTCTATGTGATCCTGATTTATTCTAAGTGAGGTAGTGGGCCCAATTCCCGTCTAGATTTTGGGTTTGCATACTTAGGCCTGTGAAAGAAAAAGTTCATAATTTTTGAATGCTCCGGAAAGCTGATTCGAAGGCATCCCCAAAAAAAAACACATTTTGGGAGTATTTCTACAATCTTCTATGAATTTTTAAGTTTGAAACTATAAAATTGCCAGTAACTGTTCAGAGAGTCTTGGTTTTCATGAGAGGTTGAATTTTGAAAATAGAGCGCTTTTGTACTAATCAAAAGCACTCAATTTTTGAAGGCATGGACGTAATTAGAGCACTCTTGGATACTCTCTAAACCAGGTTGGGTGGTGTTGAGCCAGCCCCCCATTCATAAGGGTCGGGAATTGGGGCTGGTCCGGAATTGGGTCCACTGCCTTAGTCCTGTAAATTTTGCTGATGTCTAGTGCAACCTGAGGCTTGACAAAGCACCACCTGTACTAAACATCTTCTTGGATCTAAATGAAGTAAACGCAGAAATACCTGTCCTTGCCTTAAAACAATCTTCTCTCTCACAGAGGATGGACATTGAAGAATGGACATTGAATCTCATACTGCAGAGGATTTAGACGGACAGGACATACACATAAGACATGTCCTGCCGCATAGCATACTTCTGATCCCAATCCAAGGCCGTAAAGATTGCATGTCCCCGTAATTGACCCCATTATTTGTCAACAGTGTCTCTTTAATTTTCACTTCAGTGAATTCCTTTTATTGTGATTCTGATTCCTTGGAAATGATGGTATTTCCTGAATTGCGAGTTGATACATACAGGCATTTGGAGTGTAATAAGGTAAACCAGCCTTTCAACAGGCTAATGCCTAATTCCAGGTCTTGCTGAATCTATGAAAATTTTGAGAAATCAATGGATAATGCAAACAAAAATGTACACCAATTGTAAAGTGAAGTTTACAACAGAAATTGAGCATATCAATTGTAAATCTCTTAAAGATTTATACCTTGTTAATATGGTGTCCAAAAAATATGTCATAAAATACATTATTATCATCTTTTTATAGGACCTTTAAGGCTCGCCTAAACTCCCAACATTGGGAGCCCCGGCGGTTCCAGAGATCCCGAGGATGTGGAAGCGCCAGAATTCTAAGTTGTTATATATGTATTTATAGCAATTATACTAATTCCTTAAGTGGATGGAAATAGGTTGGTTTATCTTATGTTAAAATGAAAGTAAGTGGAAGTGATAAGATTTTGTCATGATTGTAATTTTTTTGTTTATATATGCTAAAATAATATTCTAAAAAGGAAATCAAATTCCATGTACAATTGGATGATGTAACATGTTGGTGCATGGGCAGTTCAAAAAATTGGCCTCCTACATTATTATCTACCACTTACATGTATAACATTCATTTCAAAAGGTTGTGCGCTTAATCCCTAAAGGATACTATCCTTAACCCCTAAAGGTTCTAGAAATCCAAAATGGCTCTCAGCTGTTTCGGGCAGCCTAGATGAAGGGGTTAAAAGTAATATTTTTGCCTAAGAATTTTACTGGATGCTCCTTATACCGCAAAGTGTATGTGGTAAAATTTTCAAAGCCAAATTTCACTTTAAGAACCTTCATCTAGAAATTTTAGGTTTCAAGTCCAAAACGGGCAGTTTAAAATTAGGTTTTTTTAGAATTGTTGTTTTGGAAATGTGTTCACAACCAATTCACTACTCAAAATCCAAAGTGGCCTAAGTCAAAAAGCTTACCAATTTTACAAGGGCAGCCTCCAAAAATCACAGAAACAACCTTCACAGTTTTTGGTTATTTTACAATTTTTTCTTTCAAAATTTGTCAAAATTTGAGATTTAGGATTTTTTCAAATTTTTTTTTCCGAAAATTCCAAAACTCATGGAAGTAACTTTTGACAGTTTACTTTTTTAAAAAACCAAAAGCATTTCATGTCATTTAAGTTTTACCAGATTGTGGTTTTTGTACCTTCTTCTCGAAAATAATTTGCATGAAGGCCAAAAAAGTGTAATGAGACTCTAAAATTTTGCATGGAGGTGCCCAACTTAGTTACCTACTTGGAAAAAAATATGAGCAAAATGTTTGAGGTAACAATAATCAAGTCTCCCTTGGCACCATTTAGAGTATGTCTTTTGCGCAAAGCCAAAAAAAAAAACAGTAAACTTTGAACGTTATAATATCAGAAATGGTAAAGATCCAACCGTTGAAATTTGACATGGTATTAGTGCAGGTAGCAAGGTTTAAGATCTTAAGGTTGGATGTATCAAAAAGGTAAAAAAATAAGAATCATATTTCAACTTCTACAAGGTTGTCAAAAATCACAGTTTCTGGTTTTGGAGGCCCAAAAACGGCTTGAACCTTTAGGGGTTAATAGTGAGATGGATATAATTACAAATATTATTTGTAAAATATAAGTGGAAAGAAAAATTATCACTTGATGTTGAAATTGAAGTTGTAGATCATGAGTGTAGATTGCATTTGTACAGTTACATCTATAATTGCATTTGCCAATAAGAAGAATTGTTATTATTCAAAACTAAAATTCAAAATTTTTAAAAGTGTAAAAATAAAAAAGATATCAACAATTCTGATGGATTAAAATTTAGTAAATCTTTGATAATGGTGGTTTTTTATATTTTTTTGGTTGCTTGATTTTTTGAGTTGATTTTTAAGAGCATCTCTTAGAGTAAAATCTTTGAAATTTTCTAATGATTTACTTCAAGGTGAAATAAAGCACAGAGAAATCACTTATCATTCCCTTTCTAGAATTTTAATTTGTACAGAAAATTAGCAAGCCACAGAATTTCACAATTCCTTTTAGAGATTGGATGAATGCCATAGAGATGTGATCTGCCACTTTGTGGTAATCAATGTCTGAAACTTTGACAGTGGGAGGTACTGGACAGGGTTAAATTGCTGTGTGAATGAGTCGTCCAAGTCGACGCTGCTCACCAACCTCTTGGAAAGGTTTGGAGACATGGCCACCATGTCGCATTGGAATCTTAGATGGATTGGTTGTATGTTTGCAGATCAGACATGCATTTTGTATTCATGATACACGTATTCATGGAGTGTCTGTGTTTGGTGTAAATACAATTTTGTACTGCAATTGTGCTTTGTAGATCAACAAGCACTTGAAAGAAAGAGAAAGAGAAACTTCGGTCTCGGAAGGAGATCAACGTGAATTAAGAGTGTTTGTTTGTGTGAAGAAGATCAACGTGAAATTAGTGTTTGTTTGTTTCACTCCTAAACCCGATATGCCCATGGATGAAAGGAATAGAAGTAAAGAAGTACTCCACCCTTCAACAAGCACATGAGTTTTCATTGCTCATTGAGATCTTAGAGCTAGTTTACACCATAACTTGGGATCCAACTCAAAAAACACAAATGATACCTTGTTCTTGGATGAAGGTGGTGTAAGTGGGATACCATCCTTGAAATGAGGGAGTCATAATTGAGCAAATCAAACTTTTGATATAAACTCTAAAAAAAAGTCATAATCCTTAATAAAATTATAATGATAATAAAAACATTAAATTTCAAAACACTCATAAAATTCAACAAATTTCAAAATCTTAAAAATGTGGACTATCGAAGTTTGTTTTCTAAGAATGGTATATTTCTAAGTTCCAAGAATCTTGCTACGAAGATTTCTGCCCGGGCTCAAGGAATAGCAAGCTCGATGAAGGAACAACTTCTAATGGATTGGAGTCTAAAGAAAATATGACCCTCTTTTGTCAAACAAGATTGCAACTAAGTTTTTTCATGCATGTGAAAAATATATGGGCTCCAATCCAACATTTCCTTGGTGTAAATTTAAAAGCTAGATATCAAAGCTATTTATCAATAAAAACTTTCTATTTCCCTAGAGTCCAATCTAATATTTATGGATGTGAACCAACCTTCAATTGCAATGAGGTTACTTTGCATTCAATATAAATAAAATGTTCCATGAAATTGAAAAGACAAATTTATATCCTTAAATTTTTTGATTTTTAATGTTTACTTAATTTTAGAATTATTTATGAACGAACCTCCTATCCAACTATCGTTATATGCAAAAAGAAAAAAAGGTTTTTGAGCTAATAATGAAGTTTTGTGCTTTAGAGGTCTTGCCGTATACAAAACAAATTAGGCTACATGGCTATGTTAGTTTAAAACAAAGTAAATTTCAAATAAAACCATAATTTTTTCATGATGATGAAATTATCTCAAAATACTTTTCTTTTCACTTTCTACACTTTCTTCTATTCTTTTCCAAAAACATGTATTTTAAATTCTCTAGAAGATTTCAAGTATTCATCTTATAGACCTTTAAATTCAGGCTTGGGCTTTGAGGCGGGCCACACTATTAATTGTAGAAGTCTAGATTTTTTAACACATATTTGCAGCTTAGACTTTAGATCTTTGATATTGTTTGAATGTGGTAGAATTTGGATTTTGGACATAATCTAAAGCATCTCCAAATATGAACTCCGAATTTAGTGGCCTATAAATAGAATAAAAACAAATTAAAATAATTTATAATTTCATCCATTTTTTGATCAAAAGATTCACTTTATATCTAACCCACTTTACCTTATTTAAATTCCCCTTACTCCCCCAAGATGACAAAATTGCACCTCACTTTACTGGTCAAGGTTCTTGTTTTTTAGAAATTAAAAATTAAAAACCAAGTATTAGAACCTTAGGTGGCAATGTATGTGAATTTACAAACAACTCAATTACCAACTTGGATCAAACCTAGTTGTACCAACACATAAACTTACCCACACATCAACTAAGGTGAAACCACCTATGAGCGTGCATTTAAGGATTATGTAATGAATCTATATTCTTGTAGTGATGAAATGAGTGGGTTACTATTTTTCAGGGATAAGAAATAGGAAAAGACAAACTTTCTCTATTTTTTTGGTATTTTAAAGTACACACATAATTAAGTACAAATTTTAGAAGTGGAAACCTAAAAGCGGGCACCCTAATTATGTATGCATGAGGTACATGCAAGGGAGGTTAAATCTTTATAAAGCCAAGAATCGTAGGTGCACGCTTATGGAGTGGTGCCCGCTCATAGGTGGTTTCACTATACTGTACCTAATGTAACTCATATCCTAACACCATAGCAAGTTCGTTTCCGGCCAGACAAATTTTTTATTTATTATTTTTTTGGGGGAAAATATGTTTGGCTGGAAAACAAATTCTTTTCTTGATTTTCTGTTAAACAAAATAGTTCTATTTGAACTCCAAATGGATTAGATAAAAAAAATATCACAATTATTTTTTAATTCTATTCTCATTTTTTGTCTTCATATTTTTTACGTTTTAACATTTTTTCTAGTTTATATTTATATTTATATTTATATTTTTTTGTTTTGGTTGGAATTATTTATGAACGAACTTGCTATAGTATAACAATACCTTAAAGTAATAATTTTTTCTTTTTAAAATCTCAATAATGGGTATCAAAGAAATAAAAGCAACAACTATGAGAGTGAGACTATTGTAGTTGGATAGCAAGTTTGTTCATATATAATTTTAAAATGTGAGAAAATCATTCATTTTAAGGATTAAGAAAAAGAAATCAATAAATTTTTAAAAAATAGTTATATGTTTCAAGTCATTCGAGGTTATCATTTTTTTAAATTTGAAACATGAATAATCAAAAAATAAAATTTTAAGAGACAAACCTTATCTTCTCTAAAATAAAAATAAAAAACATTCGTTTCGATGTGAATAAATTTGCTATCCAGGTATGCTAGTCCAAAATGAAAGCAATCCAAGTATGTTAGTCTAAAATAAAAGCACGTCCGTAGAGTCACAGAGCTACAACCATACGTGGATAGCAATTTTGTTCATAGATATTTCAAAAAAAAGAAAAAAATTGGAAATTTTAAGAAGGGATAAAAAAAGATATCAATAATTACATTATGTGATATCTGTCTAATTTTTTTATCCACTCTAGGCTATTTATTAATGTTTTTAAAATCAAAACCATAATGAAATAAAAGATAAAAAATTGACAAGATGAATCTTATTTTTCCAAACAATACAAATATTTGTTCAAGGGTGAACAAACCTCCCATTGACTTTTGGTACTGGTAATCGCAGTGATACCTTGAGAAGAGCTTAACCCCTAAAGGTCCAAGCCGTTTTGGGACCTCCAAAACCAAAAACTGTGATTTTTGACAACCTTGTAGAAGTTGGAGTATGATTCTTATTTTTTTACTTTTTTGGTACATCCAACCGTAAGATCTTGAACCTAACTACCTGCACTAATGCCATTTCAAATTTCAACGGTTGGATCTTTACCATTTGTGAGATTATTATGTTCAAAGTTTACTGTTTTTTTTTGGGGCTTTGCGTGAAAGGCATACTCTAAATGGTGCCAATGGAGACTTGATGATTGTTACCCCAAACATTTTGCTCATATTTTTTTCCATGTAGGTAACTAAGTTGGGCACCTCCATGCAAAATTTTAGAGTCTCATTACACTTTTTTGGCCTTCATGCAAATTATTTTCGAGAAGAAGGTACAAAAACCACAATCTGGTAAAACTTAAATGACGTGAAATGCTTTTGGTTTTTTAAAAAAGTAAACTGTCAAAAGTTACTTCCATGAGTTTTGGAATTTTCGGAAAAAAAAATTTGAAAAAATCCTAAATCTCAAATTTTGACAAATTTTGAAAGAAAAAATTGTAAAATAACCAAAAACTGTGAAGGTTGTTTCTGTGATTTTTGGAGGCTGCCCTTGTAAAATTGGTAAGCTTTTTGACTTAGGCCACTTTGGATTTTGAGTAGTGAATTGGTTGTGAACACATTTCCAAAACAACAATTCTAAAAAAACCTAATTTTAAACTGCCCGTTTTGGACTTGAAACCTAAAATTTCTAGATGAAGGTTCTTAAAGTGAAATTTGGCTTGGAAAATTTTACCACATACACCTTGCGGTATAGGGAGCATCTAGTAAAATTTTTAGGCAAAAATATTACTTTTAACCCCTTCACTTAGGCTGCCCGAAACGGCAGAGATCCATTTTGGATTTCCAGAACCTTTAGGGATTAAGGTAGTGGGACCAGTTTTTGATGAAATTTTGGGTATGCATACTTAGACCTATGAAAAGAAAAAATTCATTATATTTGGAAGCTCTGCAAAGTTAGTGCAAAAGCATCCCTCAAAACACACATTTTTGGAGCATTTCTACAATTTTAATGAATAAAATGACCATTAACCAATCATAGGGAATTAGAGCACTCGTGGGACGAGACTGGTGATATTTGGAACCAAGATCAAGAATAGTAGGGGTCGGGAATACAACCCAGTAGGAAATATGACCCTCTCCCTTGGATTACCCCATCGTTTTTGAGTTGAAGGAAGCTGAGTCTCTTGGGATTCTAACTGAGTTGTAAAAGCCTCTGCAACCTGCTCTTAAATTGGTTTAAGTTACTATACATTGCAGGCTCCAATAATGATAAGCATCCCTCTAAATTATAACTCAATCATGCTGCTGCTGAGATCATTCCCTCCACACTGCAACAGTGGGACAAGATTTAATCTTAATTGTGCCACATGGTCTGAATTACAAATTTAATTTAATATTCCATGTGAGAGCTGATTCACACTCTTCTCACACAGTACCTAGTTTGATACTAGCAAGGCTAAGTAATTGCTGAATGATATGAATCAAAATAGCCCGCAAAAACACTTTGCTTTGTTGAAGTTTGTATTACTCATTGATTTTCAACATATAAAGTTGCAATATAAGATGCTAATTTGGCCAATGATATTCATATTATCCCAGTAAATTTGGGTTACCGCCAATGTAAAAACAAAAAGTCATGAAACTCATGAGTGTTACAAATCTATCAACTCTATATGCTAGACAGTTTTTTTGGTTTTTGGTTTTCAAATTTATTATTTTTTAAATTATTATTATTATTATTATTATTATTTATTTTTTAAATTTTTTTGTTAGGAGAAGTGTAGTATTTTATTTTTTTAGTTTTTATTTTTTCATTATGAGTGCCCCAAAACAAGGTTTATTGTACAATCTGTCATTTATTAAAAAGTTGAACAGATATTTAATTTTTTGGAAAAATAAGGTTTGTCCCTCAAACATTTAATGTTTCAGTTTTTGTTTTTTCAAAAAAATCAAAATAAAAAATAATCTTAGATGAATAAAAATAGACCATTAAATTATTTCTCATATTGTTATTTTTCCATCCTGAAAATTTCCATTTTTTTTGGTTTTTTTGTTTGAAATTATTTATGAACAAACCTGCTATCCACATATAGGTATATATATTTTTTAATGTTAACACAATGTAGTTTTACATCTATCTGAGAGCTACTGAGTTGCTGATGTCATCAGTGTTGGCAAATACATTTCCAAGTCATCATCATCAGAAGTGTGTGCTACAATCAACTTTAGGGATGACTTGTGCATTGGACTGTCTGAACATTATCATATGCATTGCTTGGAAACTGGAAAGGATGAGCCCAGTGTCCTCAGACCTGAACATGGACGGTGCCTAATTCCCCAATCTTCTGAACCAGGAATTTAGCATGTTCCCAGGTTTATAAGTGAAGCATAATCTCCAACTTTTGTATGTGTGCAGGTTGCAGGATTACGGAAAGGCAGGGAAAAATACCAAAAATATAAGTTGATCTTCCTACATGGTATTATCAAGATACACGGGAATACTCTAGGTCCAACATGCACATGATATGTACATACCGAACATTGATAGCAAATTTGTTCATAAATGATTCTAAAAAAGAACACAAAATAAATTGGAAATTTCAAGGATGGAAAAACTTAAATACGAGAAATTATATTATGTGATTTTTTTGTTGTAATCTATTTAAATCTGTTTTTAGCCTTTTCTTTTGAAAAAACAAAAACTGAAAAATTAAATCATTGGGAGACAAACCTTGTTTTCCAAAAAAAAAGTCGTTCAAGGATGAACAAACCTGCTATTGATGTACGGTATTAGTAGGATCTAAAATTACCATCATTACATTACAGTGATTATTAGTTAGTGATACATCGTAGGAGCGCCAAAGGAGATACAAAGGTAAAGCTCGAAGAAGATAATAGGGATGGCCCTAAAAATGTATTGAGTATTCCATGTTACCAATTTACCAGTGTATAACAGTACTAGGCACTGCTCAAAGTTGCCATCAAACACATAAAACGTACATGCTGAAAGCCAACCAACATCATTACATTTAGTGCTGTAAAAAAGGCAACAAGGAAACATTACTCTTTGTTGGGTCCTGCCCGGGAGGGCATATTGCATTGTGATCAAAATCTGGTACTACGATATATCCTACTGTATCTTGTTTACATAAGTTAGGGTACTGAAGTTCTAGAGAGTATCAGATTATTCCGTATGAAGATCTGTGGAGCTATGTCCTTCAAGTCTTAAAGACAGCATCAAGGGATTCTCACCAAATCAAATGCTATTACATACTTTAAAAGAAATGTAAAAAAAGTTCTAGTACACAAAGTATTGGCAACAAACTGCAGTGATCTAAGTGAAAACCCAGAAGTCCTCAAAGTCCATACATTGCATGTGGCTCAAGAGGTGCTAATTGTCTAAACACAAATGACTTTCGTCCGCGGGATTTAATTTGGAAATGGTAACAAAAAGCACTGGGAGAAATTAGAAGTTTTCATGTGTAAGGCATGGCCACCTCGTGATTCGCAATAAATCTTCTCTCCATTGCACAAAAGATAAGAAGAAAGATCAAGCAAGACCAGGGAGCAATTATGATGTCCTTGAGCTTCTTTAGCTGTAACTTGCATTGCAATATCGTCTATAATCTAGGCTCATACTGTAGGCTGTTCGTTACTGGGGTATACTTAGAACTCTTCACCTTCCCAGATACTTGTACCTAATCACAGTATCACAACTCTGAAATACCCCAAATATGACTAACATCAACTTAGAGATTATCCATGAAGGTTATGTTATGGTCATATTCCTAGAAAATTAGATGACTAAATTAACTCACAGCTCAACCTGACTCCTGAAGATACACCTAATGGACTTCTGTATTGATTCAATTCCTGTCTGTATTGACACCGAACTTAGCCAGTACCTTATTGAAGTATACAGGTAATTTGTAAGAGGGTTCAAGACAGAAGTTAGGATAATCATTCCATGTCAGATCCTCTGAAAAACAATAAACCTGCAGCCTCCACTTCCACATATTCAAAGCAGGGTCAAAGCCCAACCCCAGTACTGTAACTTCTGCAAGCGTATGGATTTGTCAGCCTCTCTTTACTGACTTACAAACGAAATTATTTTCATGTGCTTCCAAAACCAAAAAAAAAAAAAAAAAAAACAATTAAGAAACTGAAAAACATGTCATCCTGTCTGTTTGTGTAGACAAGTTTGTACGTACTTAAGATTACAGTAAAAGCACTTGCATTCACCTCATATCAACTCAAGTTTCAGTATAATATCACTCACTGGACTATACTTGTCAATATTGATTGTAACGCTCTACACACTGATTCAAATGAAATTGTCATTTGCATCTAATGACATGGAAAAAGAATAAAAAGAAAATCGAAAGAGTACTGTGCAAATCACAACCCTGTCAAGATGTGCAGAGCCAGTCTAGCAGAGATGGTACATAATCTGCAGACTTGCAAGCGACGTTCGCCGCTTTCACCACCAGCCAAGGAAGCTGGCCGCCATAGCCAGCTCAGGCACGAGTTTCTCTGCAAACACACCGCAGAGGTGATCAGTCTCTCATCATCACCCCCATGGCTTAGCAACACATCTTATCCCACATCATGTTGTCTCCAAATCGATCTGCAATTTGGTCTCCGCATTAACATACATACATATCCTTGACAGGCTCATCAAGCTCACCTCCGAGCTCACCTCCGAGCTCTCTACCTTCAGTAACTTAGTCTGCACGCGGAGAAAAGCCAGGAGGTCGAAAGCCTTGATCGAGCTTGGAATATTTTACTGGAGGCTCTGCGGTTGTGATGATGGCGCAGGAGTCATGTGGAGTGCGTGTTCCATGATGAAGCGGACTTGCAGTTACGGAGACGAGGAGGTTGCACTTGCAGTTACGGAGAGGAGCTGGTTGTAAGTGCCGGCGACAAGGACTGTACTCGCGAACGCTCACTCCAGTGGAGGTGAGTAGCTTCCATGGAGAATGTGAGGTGGATCGGCCGGTACTGAGCTTACTGACTAAGTCATTTATTGTGAGCGAAAGGAGGAAGGCTAATTGTGTGTAGTTATGTACACCGGCCTGATGTGACGCGGTTCTGGAAGAATTAAGCAGCTTGCACATGGCGTCAGGCGCCCATTTCCTAGCTCCCCCTGAAAGTACTCATCTAAGATCTCGTCTCTCTCTACACCTCAATTGTGTTTTTCGTTGAAGCACTACAGTACTTCAACATGTTGCAAGGATGAGCTTGGGTCACGTGCTCACCCATTTAATTCTGAAGCGAAGAGGATGAGTTTAGGAATGTACACTCTTGGTTTTCGGTGTTTAATTGCGTGCAGTGGGAGTTTTGTAGGAACTGATTGTTGTTTAGCTAGAGTTAGTCTAGCTCAGATGAGTGTGGTTGTGCTGGAATCGGTTTGATTTGAGCCGGTGTTTGAGGGAGGCTATGGAGAAGGTGTGTACGAACGATGGCTTTAGTATTTTAGGGAGCTTCACATGGCGGACGATGGACGTGGGTTGTTTTGTAGTGTAGGTTATGCTTGAGTAGATTTCATAGCGATGTCTTGATGTCTCATTTACATCGTGCAGCTCGGTAGCTCGAACGGAGCCTAGGTTCTTCTCGCCCTTGTGACTCTGTTAGGGCTGGTGCATTAAAAATATTGTTGCGATCAGTCCTTCCTACAGCTGACAGTAGGCAAGGGGATTTCTCAGATGTGATGATGATGATCGTGTCTTGTTTTTGGTGGACAGAGTTTAAGAGTTGGAGGTTTTGATGCTCGGAAAGTTTAGTAGTTGCTCTCAGCTATGTCCTCAACCGCGCGAGTTTTTCGTTTCTGGAAGGGTGGTGAAGAAGTTCGAGGGCTTCCCAAGTGTTTTCATCGCGATATTGTGGAGCGTGGAGTTCATTTAAGTGGTGGTCTTCATGCTGACGACGCAGTTCACGAGCTCGCCATCAGTGTTAGAACTCGTTAGTTGAGCTTCCAGCTCATTCGGACTTCAGGAGCGAGAAACACAAGTGCACTGATGGCGTGAACACTGAAGATTTGCTGTCGAGAAGCCGCATGTATGACACGGGATGCGCATTGATACACTTTAGGAGATTGCGGCACTTTAAAAGATTATACAGTATATATACTCTAGTTTGATCACACCGTAGTGTCTTTCTGCTGTACTTCAAACGACGTTCTTTGGGTAGTTGATCGGTCGATCCCATCGCATTCACTTATAAAACATCAGGTGAATTTCTCGTTTCTGTTGATATGACTCTCCAAGCTGAAATCTCGTTTTCTTGTAAGAAATAGTAATGAGTCCACCAGCATCGTAAAACTCGCCTAAGACCTACAGTCAAGGCGGAGCATCATTCTCTCGAAGTGAGGTAGAACAGTGTTGTTCTTCTCAAATGACTAGAAGAAAGGGTGCTTCGTTTCTCCGAAACTTAGATGGGAGATTTCTCACCTCAATGGTTTTTGATGTACAGTAAGTATTATTTGCAAGGAAGGTGGAAGTACACAGCAGAGATGAGGACAATCATAATCCCAAGTGAGGAGGACCATGATGGCAAGCAGATGTCGCCAATATCGCTCTCCCAGAGCCTTGACTCGCTCCTCGGGTCGAAGTCGTCCTTGACAACCGAGTGGGCGGACTCTGTACGCTCCATCATGAATTCTTCCTGTGGTTCGCCAAGGTCCGCTACTTCGTGCAGTGGCTGCACAAATTCATCATTGGCGTCAACAAGCTCCTCAGACGGCGAGAATGTTCATGACCGACAGCAATGCCTCAGTCAAGAAATCGCAAACCTGGAAAGTAAGTAGACACTCGACTTCCTCTCAGAAATGAGCAGTTCTCTGAAGCTCATGTAGTTGATATTGTTTTCCTAGAGATTTCTGTGCAATGTTACAGCAAATGAAATATTGGGTCTCTTTGTGGTCCGATCTCTATCAGCCATGGTTGTCAAATAACTAGAAGCACCAGGAATGTTCTATAATGGAAATAGACACTGAGCTAAAACATGTTTTGTAAGAATCGTCTTGCATCTAGAAAAGTACATTCACATTCGTTGAAGGTGCAAACTGATCGGTTTGAGTTTTTGCAGGCGAGATAACTATGCTGCGAACAGCCTTGGGAGTCTCCAACTCGCACCGCCGCAGTAGTTTAAACCAAATGTTGGACTTGAAAGGTATATTTTCTATTATGAAGAAACTCCAGGAAAATTATGTCTAACTTGCTGCTCTCTTCAAATTGTCACGGGCATTTCGTGATTATGAACAACACTTAATATGAAGTGTCCTAGTAGAGAAACTAAGCTAATGAGATGTACAATTGTTGATAATGTAAGACACTTCTGGAAGTGGATTTTTAGCTCTCTTCCTAGAAGATGCTAATATTGATGTTATTTTCAGGGAACATTCGAGTCTTCTGTCGAGTAAGGCCATTCTTACCTAATGAGAGGAATGCGAGACCAGGGCCTGTTACGGCTCCTGATGTGGACTGGGTCAAGGTTCCCAGTGCCAGGAAGGAATTCGAGTTCGATAAAGTCTTTCAACCGAATTCTGTACAAGGTACCCAAAAAGCTGACTATTGAATCTCAGTTTGAGATCATTCCTCCAGTTTCTGTATGATTGTAAGCCTGTTTGAGGAAGCTCATGAACGGTATTTGTTTTGCGTGGCGGCAGACGATGTGTTTGCTGAAGTAGAGCCGATTATCAGGTCTGCTTTGGATGGTCACAACGTGTGCATCTTCGCATATGGGCAAACTGGCTCGGGGAAAACCTTCACCATGGTCAGTACTACCCCACATAATCTCTTGCAATATTACTCATTGATATCAGGAGCTCCAAGTTGGGCAGGGGCATTAAACTCGAAAGTATTGCAATGAAGAAAATGGTTTTGGTCTACATATTCAGTTTGAGTTGATTGATGATGCAGGAGGGCTCTAAGGATGAGCCAGGTGTAGTCCCACGCTCACTTCAGCGTCTCTTTGAGGAAGCATCGTACGACACCAATGTAAATTACTCATATTCCTTGAGTATGCTTGAGGTATACAAAGGCTCGCTTCAGGATCTTCTGATAGCTCGATCTACTCGGAATTCTGACCATGTCACCAAGGGGTAAGATTAAATGTTGTTTGGAAATGTCTTGATTAAGTAGTCTAGCTGCAGAGATAAACTTGTTGAGAATACAATGACGATTCATCCTGCACACTTTTTATGTAAAATTAGGTAGCGCAGGAGAATGATCTGTAATCTCAACCATTTCCTGTGGATTAATGCATGCAGCCTGTCCATACAAATGGCCTCGAAGGGGTACATTGAAGTCGAAAATCTTACCGAAGTACCAATTGCTGATGCCAAGGAGGCAAGTCGGTTGTATTTGAAAGGCTCGCGACGTCGCTCAACAGCATGGACTCATGCCAATGATGCATCTAGCCGATCACATTGGTATATTTCCTACCAACTGATTGTTCCATTTTCGTACAAGTTTCTCAGTCTGAAGCACGTCATTAAATCAAAATCTTGGTCCGTGTGCTTTACTTACTGGTCACCTTATAGAGCTTCTAATTTGAGCCCTTTTGAGTGATTATATTGTTTGGATCATGTATTATTGGCAGTTTACTTAGAATCAACATCGTATCCACATCTGCGCACGACAACAAGAAACGCGTTAGTAAGCTTTGGTTGATCGACCTCGGAGGTAGTGAGCGGCTTTTAAAGACTAACGCACAAGGTCTGACTATGGAGGAAGGACGAGCTATTAATGTTTCTCTCTCAGCCTTGGGGGACGTCATCAGTGCACTTCAAAGGCGTCGGCCGCATGTGCCTTACAGGTTTGAAGACATTGGTTTACAGTTTGTAGCATTTTATTTCCCCTCAAAAGCTATTTACATTCATTCTAGCATGAGCAAACAGTCGGAAGCTACATCAATCTTTAAAGATTTAAATGTACAGTTTGGAAGTTGGATGATCTATCATCTGAGATGTCTGACTAACACATACTGTGATTCGCATTGCAGAAATAGCAAGCTTACACAAATTCTGAGAGATTGTTTGGGTAAGATCACCAAGCTAGAATATACTCCAAGTTCCATCTTAGGCCCAGAATTCACATCGGACTAATTAATATTGTTGTGACCCTGTTTTGTGTAGGCGAAGACTCGAAGACTTTGATGCTTGTGCATGTGAGCCCTAATGAAAACGATTTAGGGGAGACAATCTGCTCACTCAGTTTTGCAACACGAGTTCGAGGCACACATTTAGGGCATGAGCTCTCAGCGGTACCTAGTTCTTCTCACTTTCAGTAATTTTTCCATTTCATTTTCTTGTCTTCTTCAAATCATTGCCGATATGGAAAGACTAAGAGTCTGAAGCATATTTGCAAAAACTTGTGGCATGGGTATTTCAGGACGCAGAGAAAGAGAAAGCAACAGCGATGTCCGAGCTTCACAGACAGATGAGCGTTTATGAGAGCGAGTGCCAACTGCTGCTCAACAAAATCAATTCACTGAATGCCCTCTTAAGCGAGAAGCGATGCTGCCTCGAAAACGTGAAAAGTGAAACGATGCTGCCTCAACAGATTCCATTCACGCCTGATCAACAGCGCATCGTCTCAGCCAGCATCACAACACCGACATCACTCTCACCTACCAAAAAATCAGAGAAGCCTCATGAAACAGATTTCAGTGCTACTTCGCCTCTCAAAAAGGTCCCAAGGTTCATGAGTCCCACCGCAAGCAGCCGTGGGAAGAAATCTCCCGGAGGCGATCACACCATGTTGACGCAACAACCGCCGATGACATTCTCGTCCGGGTATTCTAGGCGAATCCTTGCAGCTCCCAAAGGCGGATCAGTGGACTCTTGGAGGTTAGGAACGAAGGTGGACACGAGAAACGTCGGCACCAACTCCAAACGGAAGCTAGTGGAACGATCTCCATGGCCAGCCACTGTGAAGAAACTAGATTCGGCTGAAACTTCGGTTTGCACGACGACATCCGACGGGCCTCAAGTTACCAAGTCCTGTAACGGCAAAGACACACCCACCCCTACGAAGTTCACAGAACTACCTGCAAATGTCTTGACACCGATCTCCATCTCCAAAGCTTCCGAGGAGCACTACTCACGCATTCTTGCTGCCGAAAGGTCCATCTCCAAGCTTGCTGTTTCGGTGTCATCATCAGCCCGTGGTTCATCACCACGCAGCCGGAGAAGGCTTACCATGGATTGTGCCACCATGAACGGCATCACGAAACGATTTGTGTTCTAAGAAAGAAATTTGGTTTTGTGCAACTCAAGATGTTTTTCAGCAGGTAGGTAAGTCCTCTTTCAATAGGTCACATAGGTTGTTAAATCTTGGTGCTTGATACTTAGAACAGGCAGTAGAGAATATCAGGCGAGTGTGAAGTTCAATGACATAACCATGTCGCAATTTCGCCCATGTGCAGCAAACAGGTTAATCTTCTCTTTTGATAGATGCTCAAAAAACAATCCCTTCAGAAAACAGTCCTTTACACTCATTGTGGCCTCTGTTAATACGCTCGGGAATGTGCTTACAATACAGTAATAAACATACATACGGCTTTTGATACCTTGTTTAGGAATGCTTAATGTTTTCTGCATCTTTAATACTCCCTCTGTCCCATAATGACTTTCTCATAGGTTCTCTAAAATCTACCTCCACAGGTAAATTTGAGAGAACCTACGAGAAAGTCATTATGGGACAGAGGGAGTATTATGTATGATTCTAAATTCTCTTTGATTCACTTGAGCATGGCGTTAATGCATCAGAATGACACAATGGAAGTGTAGTCTTTGAATCAGTCTCCTGTTCCTGGTGCATTGGTTCGCTAAGAGTATAATTTAGATGGTGCTTTGAGCATACCATATGATCCTGAATGTGGTTGTTCAACAGTGGGTTCTTCTCAGTATGTGGAACAATCTCCATGGCCGGCTACTGTAATCAAAGTGCAAAAGGTTTAGCAGAATAGTGACACATTAGGTATTTCATATAGATATGTGGACATGGTCCACGAATCGCTTCTTGTGCAGGTGACTTAGGTGATGTTATCCAATTTCTAGTGAAGAATACAGTTTTTCTGCATTAAACTCTCAAGTAAAGAGAAAGAATCTCCAGCATGAGACAACCCACGTCAAAAGCAAAGTCAATAATTTATCAATAACGTTAACCCCTAAATTTCCTTGACGCAAAAGTGCCTAAATTACAAAATTTGACCTTCTTTTACTTCAGGCCCGAAAAAGCTCAATCTAAGCATTATTTAGAAAATCCAACCGTAGGATCTGAAAGTTAACTTGAAGTTCTACTTACATACCAAATTTGAACCGTTGATTCTTTTGCATTTGTGAGATAATAATGGTCAAACTTGGCTGAATTTTTCTCCTGCGGGAACCATTGAAACCCATTTCGGGTTTTAAGGATAGTTAGGGGTTAATTCCTCATTCTTGCATAGAGCAGTCTCAGATAAATGTAAGAGACTGCAATATTTCCTCAGATGTCGTCAAAATTTTCAGAATGGTCGACATATATCCACACAGAGCTACGGATTGTTTTTTATTATGATACTATACATCGCTGGACATGAAATTCGGTCATTACTACTGTAATATTAGGCAAACTCTACAGTATGTGTCATTTAGGAATGTCAATGTACAGGGCAGAATGGGTACTGGTCTGTAATGTTGATGCCTTTCGCTATTGGACAAAAGGCGAGCGGGCAATTATCGATAAACTGAGAAGGATTGCCCCACCATTTGGGTCCAGTTTTGTTGAAGTTCAAGAGAGTAAAGAATATAAGAGGCCCTGCAAAAGCAACTCCTGTATCCAATGCAGCTGACAGTATGTAGTTATACTTCTGCCACCACCGCTGATGGTACTTGAAAATGCAGAAGTTGAATATAAAGCCAGTAAGAAACCATGAGCTGTAGGTGACTGCAATTGCAGGTGGCCATTGGTTCGCCGCTCCGAGTAGCACGGGCATATTAACTTGTCTCGAGTAATCCTGCAGAGATGAATAAAATTTCGCAAGAGGAACTCATTATAAGCATGTAACAGTCTGGAGACAGTAATGACTAGGAAAACTAGAATCAAAATAAATTAGATATATATCTTGTCCTATTCACTTTCATTGCGGAATTTCTAAGATGCTGGCCACAAGAGTCACCTACTGGTGGCGATAGTTGCATGATAATGTCAAGTTGATTTAATTGTGCTCAAAAAGCACTAATTAGTCCACAATCTACTATGTTTATAGAGTTAGTGGCAGATTCAAAATGGGCAATGTTGTTCTGGAAGCATAGACAGATGCTAATGGAATTGACAAGTATGAAATGCCGACGCTGTTAGTAATCAGATGGGAGCAGCTCGTACCTGAATCTTTTTGGACTTGGATGATTTGGAAATGATCCAGAAGGGAATGGGAGCCAAAACGCCGGCCAAGATCAACCATTTCAGCTGCTTGTACTCCCCCATTTCCCCTATTAACCTGGATGAACCGATAAGTCCCCACAATGAAACAACAGAGAAGCTGTTGGTCGTGCCCGGACATGACCATGGGCCAGCTTCTTCACAGAGATTTTCAATGCTGTTGAACATCCAATAGGCACATCCCAGATTCACCAGCCCCCCTACGATGGCACCTGAGACCTGCACATATTCAGCTCGTAACCATCACTTCCAAACTTATCACCCAAGGCTTGTTTAGTGACAAAAAGACAAATTAATCTGACTATGCAAAATCAATTTTAGAAGTGTGGATACGGTATAATCTGAAAAAGCTCGCAGATGCAACCTGTGAGAGCTTTGTTGAGAACTATTTAATGAGCGCATCAGAACTGACATACCTGAACGGCAAGCATTGCTCTGGGGGGTATTTTCATATAATGGCCCAACTTGAAGTCTCGTAAGAATGCGAGACCCTGAGCGATGGACTCTGCTGAGTACATTCGGAAACAGACGTTGGCGATCGGAAATCCAGGAAACATGTAGCCCATCAGGACATCACAAAGTGGGCCTACACCTGTAAACTGTAAAAACCAAGGGGATTTTCTCACGAGGTCAATATCAAGTTGTGTTCAGGCAGATCGATTTTCCTAGTGAGATTGCTAATGACTATTATTTTATCCGATGAAATTGCTTCTACAGAGCCGATGTAAAGAAGGGTCACTGGAGTCTTTTGCATATTACCCTGTTCGTGGTGGCGGCAAGTACTCCGATTGGTAAGGTGAAGAAAATGCTCATCAAACATCCCAGTATAACACCCCACCAAGGCAGTTGGAAGATCTGTGGCCACAACGTGACCAATGCTATTCCTACGCTTGTGTTGCCCACCAGCAGGGCCCAAAACCACCATGATGGAATATCATTATATTTCTGCATCATTTTTGTATGTATGCTTGGCTTGGACTTCTCAGCTGCACATTCCATTCCAGATATCGTAGTCATTTATAAGTACATGAAATGAACAAGTGACCTTCAAGTATTTAACGACTAATTTGCAAAGAGGTTTACTTCTTGCTTGTGCACATTTACTAACGTTAACAAAACATGTAGAAAGATTAACAAAAGAATATCACAGAAATTTAATGTAAGGTCAAGGTCCTGACGAGCTGTTCGGTACTGTTGATAGATGAATTTTCCATGCCAGAGTATAACATGGGTGATGGTGGCGCCCAAGGATGCGAAGAGGAGCCCCCAGTGAAGAACAGCGTAGAATGCTGATACATGAGGTGGACCATACTGATTATACTTTTCTAAGTCAAGTGTCAAGCCATCCTTTGCAACCACCTGCAAAAAAATGACAGAATAAGCAAAAGTCTTCCTGTTACGAACGTCTGTTCAACCCTTAAACCTGTTTTCAAGTACCTTCGAAAATCTAGTGTATTTATCGATCGAGGGGAGCTGCAAGGACGCCATGCTCACCTCAGAAACTTTGTAGCGACGTCCATCAGGCAAGTAAAGCTTGTTTGAGATGAGAGGATATCGTTGTGTGTTGTAGGTGTTTGCCATGTACATTGCTGGGACCACCACATAAGCAGCGAAGATGAATCCAATGAAGACATTCAAGATTGTTGGCCACGGCGTGGACAACGGAGAACCTAGGATTGCTGAGATAGTTGCCCAGTCCAGAGAAATTGACATGAAGCCCAACCCGTTCAGACCTGTTGACATAACGTTTAGAGCAGAATGTGAGCACGATTTTTGTTGAGAGGGATCTGATAATTCCAAGCAGGGGTCTACTACATAATGCAATGAGCAAAGCTCTGCTAACATATTAAGTTGTGCACCATATGCACAAGGAACGCTAAGTTTATTGCAGGGCTAGAGCTTAGGACCATACGTACGGAGAAGGGGACGGAAGAAAGTGAAAAAATTGCATACCAGAACCAATTTGATGTGCCGCAATCGAGTCCTTCCAGGCCCAGCACACCCAAGAGAGGGATGTTATGGTAGCGAACAAGTATCCTGGAAGGATGTACCATGCAAAACTGCCAACAGCAGCAATGACGAAGAACTGCATCCTACTCATTCCCTTGGTGTGCTCCTGCTCATGTAGCGTCCTACCAAGTTCACATGAAGAGATTGTCAGATCATATGTCTGCTCAACTAAGTAGTTGCAAACTTCAGTTATAAAATCCTGCTCAACTTCAACCCCAAACAAGTAAAGAGGAAGATACGTGAATAGACGTACCTGAAGAGAGATACATCGACTAAGGTTGCTGGCCACCACATATGCGCTGGTTCCTATGATGATAGAAACATAAATCTTCAGACATCTAGCCGAAGCCTCGGATGCATCTGATTTATGAACTGTTAAAGGTAGAACAAAGAACACATCCTTGTAAGGCTAGAAATCGAACCAGTATCACATGTACAAAACGGATCGAATCGAGTAAACTTATAGGTGTGACTAAATTTAAGAAACAGCAAGTTGGATCGATAACTTTGATTTGAATAACTATCTTCTGGAGCTTTGACAAGGTCTTACAACGAGGTACTTGCGCAGCAGACCCGCCCAGCCGTAGCCAAGAATTTGTGTGGAAACTGTGAAGAGAATTGCAGCAGTCAATGGCATGTCCTGAAGTCGAAGAATGACAACAGATAAGATACAGTTCTTTTAAGTTAGAATAGAAATAATTCCGGGGCATGTTGGGGTCATTCACAACGACATCATAGTAATATCTTCTTTTGCGACTCCGCAAGAGTCGATGACTTCAAAGATAATTTCAAGCCTGGAAGGATTGAAGGTGCTGATCTCATACGAAAAGATACTAACCCTGTTGAAAAATGCAGGGAGCTTGATAAGTGTGATAGTTTCAATCGCCCTAGCTGTGCTTTCTTTGATATTTCCTCCAGCATGCGCGAAAACTGTAATTAGCACATGCTCCTGCAAAGTCCACCAAAAATTATATGTTTCGTATCGCCTTTCGCACATGGGGATACTGAATCTCCAGTTATATGTTGTATGATAATGTCAAAACTTAAAGAAATACCTTCAGTACAACAAGGTGTCTGAAACAGGGGAAAAAAACCACAAGCGGTGCACAAAAAATTGGATCTCCTTATTCAGTAGAACCATTAAATCGCTGATGGGAGGAATATCTAATATGTACCTTAATGTTGAAGGGTCCTGGGTTGATACGAACTCCCAGGAATGTTTTGTCTGGCAGGTTGGCGGCCATCGCCCTGCCCAAGTATAGAGATGCCATCTGACCAGCAATTGCGGATATGGCAATGGGGGATGTGCGAAACTTGAAAAACTGGTTGACGAAAGAGAGAAAGGCACAAAGGGTGATCCCTAATGTCCATGTCCGGAAGGTTAGAGTAGGGATGGAGGGATCATCTGTCTCAGGAACCGTCAGCTTTACCTCCTCGATCAACGCTTCGTGCTCCTGCGTTCACCCATTTCGACTCAACCATCACTCAGCGATACTCCTCTTACAAGCACGGATTCCTACATCTAAAACTGAAAGTAGTCTAACAAAAGGAGCACAAAACTACAAAATTAGGATGAAAATATTTTAAAATATATTCGTACAATTGAATGCTCGAAGGTGACGAACCTTGATGGACCCCGGCTCATCGTCAACCTCGCTGGCATATCCCAGAAATGGAATTTTTGCCTCTTCCATCGTGCCGCCCTGGCCCAACTTATTGTAATGATATGACCTTCGTACGACACTTCACTCTTTACTTCGTACCCAATACAATGCTTTCGTAGTCACGCTGTCCCCTTTCAGAGCCTCGGAGCACCTCATGAACAGCATATCATGCTACCTTCAAAATCCATCAAACCCTTAAGAAAGTGCATCACTCACAAATTGAAAGAATCTCTAATTCAAAATTGAATTTGAGCCAGGTTAGCTGACGAAGAAGAAAGAACAATTATCCATCGTTGACAAGGCTCCCTGCAGATCTGTATCACTACGCCAGGACACACAGAAATCTAAAGCCTGCTCGGATGAAAAGCCCAACCTGACTTGGGCACAGACAGAATCAGACCTGTAGATAACTCTAAGATGTCCTAAAATTGCTCAACGACTCAATGGCATCTATTTGTAGGTGCTGAACTACAAGGGGCAGTGACGGTCTTCTTCATGAACTCAATATTCTTTATTCTACAATGTGCTCATGCGAAGCTACGCAGACTAGCTGTGTGTAGTGGCCGCACTTGAGAAAATCTTCAATTTACAGAGCAAATTCCTGATCAACGGCGATGGATCAATGTTGACCCGTGCATGCGTTCTAAAGCTGGGATGGACCGCGTTCAAAAACCAACGTCAAACTCATTCCAAGCACCCTATATCATGCGGCAGCATCACACCAAGAGAGCACAAGAAGCAGCCACCATCATTTTTCAACCAAGCCTCAAAATTTAAGACGACGCAGTAAGGTGTATTCTGTTCATGCAGCTGTCAAGACACATGGTACCTTCTGCAAGCTTCCGTAGATGCGCACAGGATCGCCTCAACAACATGAATTCAATCGTATGGCTGCTTCCACCACCCTCATGCAACTTCTGCTTCCACCACCCTCACTCCAACTTCTGCATGCATCATATTGATACAACTGTCCAGGTTTACCTCACTTGTATTTAAATTCACTTCCTTGGTTGATACTTTCGATGCTACCAAACCAGAAACATGGTACAGTAGCCTACCAGTGGACCCACTAGATTCCATGATCGACGATTCAGTAACTTTGAGCTCAACGTAGGAACAGAAAGACGTGCTCTTGAACAACCAACGTGGGTCCACTCCGACCACCATGCAGCCTGCATGAGATGTACCCAAAGATGCTCTTTAATTTCCCCGGTCTATCTATCGGGCTGCTCTGACCTTTCAGCCAGTGCACAAGCATCGGGTACTGAAGCCTCAACTAAGATCATCACTCGGACTTTGTGTACATGTAACCGCCGACATGCTCTGATTTCTCGGATGTAAAGTTTTTCCTCAATTGTCACTGCAATACTAAGGACAGACGATCCAGAAATATCATGGTTATACTGAAGTATCAACCATGTCAGTCTGCGCAAGCCTACAGCAAAACCGGGCAGCCTTGTAAACCGGCACAGAAGCAAGGTGGAAAAGCAAGAGAAAACTTTGAGATGATGTTAACAGTTAAACCGTGCATGCGAGTCCGGTGCCTCCTCGGGAGGGTACATGGGGATGAGCGACACGACACCCGGAGGTTCCTGACTGTTGCACTACAAGATTCCACACATGAAACTTAGCTTGAATCGTGGAGTAACTCCGTACCAATATCTGAGCCATTACCGGGGTCCGAAATCCCAGAGCCCACGACCCTTCCATCGCTGGGCAGAATCATGGTTATCTGTAGCGATCGATGATGGCACACACATGTCAACTTATGCACAAGAGCCAGCTGACATGAGTCCAGTTTGCGGAGGGGCTCTGGAATCGAAGTGAGTGCCGATTGATGGACATGTGAGAAACTTGAAGTGGCCAGTGATGTAATATATGGATATTTCTTCACTTGTGAGAGAGGTGGCATGGCGTGAAAGTTGGACGGTGAGTGGGCCATGCGGAATTCGATCGGTTGTCAACGTCCTCAGCTCGACCTCGCTGCTCACGTCTGTCTCAGGAATAACTTATTCTCTGTCCAAGGAAGCAGTCAGAGTGAAAGTTTTAGCCCTAAATGTCTAACTAGTGGGGTTCAGCAATCTGGGTACGTGTGCTTCGGATACGATGAGCATGAGAACCTAGCTCCGGGTTGCCTTTGTTGTCCCAATAAACAATTCTAACTGTAGCGATGTAGTAAGAAATGTGTACACAGATTGCATTTTTGTTTGGATATCTAGAAGATTTTAGATCAAGAGTTGCACCTACAGCGTATACATAGGTTACTAGTAGCTGCCTAATTTTCTGGAAATTCTTCACTTTGTTTGCCCAGTTTTCAAATATTATTTCTCGACTTTGAGACATTATTAGTTGATTTTGAGCAAACCAAGGTCTTTTTTGAGCAAACCAAGGTCTTTTTTGAGCAAACCAAGGTCTTTTAGTGAGACGGAGGGAGTATTACTTTGAGAAATAAAAAAATGTTTGAATTTGAGATATTATTTTTCGAACTACCTAACCACTTTTTGCACTTTAGTTAATTACTAGATAGAACTATGCCCAATTTGCTAATAACCTATGGTAATACTCTCTGTAATCCGTATTTTTCTTGGAATCCATTTCATCATATTTTATAATTAAATGATTAGATTTTGAATTGCAATATGGCAATGGAAAGCTTTGCTACTGAATACCATTTTTTCTATGAAGATGACATGATTGTAAACATGTGTCCTTCAAATACAAAAAAAACGCTATGTATTTGCCACAAAGGCATGTTCTGATGTTTAAAGGTTAAAGTGGATATCTATGTATATATGGTGGTCCTGGAGATAGCTTGTTTCCATTTCAAATCCTACTCCTATGGATCTTCTCTATTTCTATGTATTTTTTCTCATACCAGTGTTTTGGGCATTCTAGTCAGTTCAACAATCTAGAACATCAGCCCGCATTGAAAGGGCGTAGTTGGTAAGACACACTGAAAGGGCGTAGTTGGTGAGACACTTTTTGACTTAAGTTTTGATGTTGGGACAACCTTATCTCTCACCCACTAGACACTCCAACATCAAAATACATCATGATAGCAATAAAGGATATACATAAATTTCAAATGTAAATAATACCTTGTAACTGAAATTTACAAATTGAGGATTATTGAAATATAACATATTAGAAAGGTCTTTTCTAGAATCTATTGTACTTTGAGATATAAACATTTTGTTGATGAAATGTAATAGACTCTAAAGGATTTCAAGTATTTGTTTAGATTTTGCCAAAAACATCATATCAAATCAAATTGTTTAATAAACATAAAGAATACAATTTTATTTAAAAAAAATTCTTTGTAATTGTTTCAAATAATGAAAGAATTTTTAATTTTACTAACATTTTATCAGTATTGTATTCAAATAGTCAAATTATTTTGCATTTAAATGATTTTTTGTCATGTATTTCAAATTATTGAAAGTAATTAAAAATTCAATTTGATAAAAGCCAATTTTTTCTTGACTCAAAAAAAGACAACTACAAGAAGTATATTATATAATCTCACAATCCAACTATGTCATCTTACCAAGGTTTAAAATACACTTGTTTGATTAAGGTATGTCTACTTAATATTTCAAATAACATCACTAATTTCAATAGTGAGATTTTTAAAATAAATAAATCACCCAAAAACAGTGGCTTTTCCATGAGTGTTGTGGGTCAAAGAGGATTAATCACTCACTTTACATGGAAGTTTGCATAGATTACTATTTGGTAACCATGTGGTAATATCTAATTTTAGTTGATAACAAACTTCTTGTACTTAGGGCCAATTTATATTTTGTGGCCCGATTGAGGACCGATCAAAACTCTTTAAATTTCAACCAATAGGATTGCTCAATTTTTTCAAATCAAGCCCAAGGGCTTTACACAAGATCTCGACCGGAACTTCAATGTATCCTATGTGGCATCCTATGTAGCACTATTTTGGCGCCAAAATGTTTGAACCTTAGTGATACCATTGTAACAAAGTTCCCGTGGCCCAAAATCCCAACTTGGGCCCAAACTCAGGGCCAGATCCGAGGCTGAACAAAGGTTCAATCCGGCTCACCCAGCCCCAGATTGTGTGTAAACTGAGCCTAATTTCAATTGGTAACAAACTTGTTGTAGGGTAGAAGCACCTATAACCAACAACTTAAGGATTTTGAGCCCTTTTCTTCGAGGTTATTTTTGAGGTGTAATTTCACGTGTAGGAAAACATGTTTCTCATAGAATGCAAAAAAATTCAATTTTTTTTTCCCAGTATTGAAATAGATACAAATTTTTAAACACAAAAGTACTTTGTGACCAAAAACCGATCTGTAGAGCTTTTCCATTGTCACACCTAGTTGGTACTATGGTAGAACATCCAAAAATGGCGCAGTGCCGAAAATGGCGCACTAGTCATCTTCCCTCAGAGGTACACAATAGCTTCCCCACCCAACAGTACCATGTACTAATGGAAAACATTATAGGGTGTGCGCCATTTTAGAAACACCTATGAATTCATCTTCAAAATTCATAACTAATTGTAGAAGAATCCAAAAATGATGATTCCACTTGCTCCAACTTTTTAATTAGTTTCCCATCATGCATGAAAATTATTTGCACTGCTAATTTCGCAGCAGATTCACAAGGCTGAAATTTGCGCCATTTTTGGTCGTCTACCATAATTGCCACTCATGAGTGTACCCAAAACCACGAGCTTTTTGAGTGTTTTTGAGCTTTTTGATTGGTCAGTTTGAATTGTGTGGTCTGACAATGCTGGTGAGCAGGTGGTCAGCCAAGTTCCGGTTATGGGGACATCTACAGGTTAGAAATGGGGGTGCTATTGGAAATGGGTGCTTCTACCCTACTCGAGTTTCTTGCTTCCACCAACGTTCCCTGACCTCCCCAGCAAAGTGACAAGTCTGCCCCATTTTCAAAACACACACACAGATGACGAACAGCGTGATGACGCATCCGTCGTCGCAGGCGCCACTTGCACAGCAGACCAGGCCAGGGCATGGCGGGAGCAGACGCAGCACCCACGAGACCGAGCAAGCCACAAGGCGCCACCCCCAGGGCGCGTGCCCACGCCCCTCCCCCCACACGCCCCCCGCGCAGCGCAATCGCCGCCTCCCACCTCACCTCCCCTCCATCCCCTGCCGCATCGCCACCACCAATCCCCTCACCACTCTCGCAATCCTCGCTTCCACCTGTGGGGCCCCGAGCCCCGTCGGTACATGCACAACAACAGAACAACCTCAACACCAACTTCATCGCCGACAAGCGCCCCGGAACTTGGGAACAAATACGCAACGCAACGCCTCCAGCCAACTACCCGGACGAGTCCAATAAGAAGGAACGCTTCTTCCGGCATCCGTCGTCTCCATTTGCACCAGTGGCACCTACTGGCACCTCCCCTCTCGCTTTCTGGCGCCTTGCGGTCTGCGCTTCCTCCCGAGCGGTGCGTGAATTCCCTGTCGCGACGGTGCAAAGCCCCGCGCATCCACCCAAGTTTACCAGGTGGGTTTTGGGTTTTGAGCTTCAGGTTAGGAGTTAGGGTTTAGGGTTTTGGAGTTTTCGTCTCTGTTTGCGGTGGTTGTGTGAAGGTGAGTCCGGTTTTAATTGAGTTGAATGGAGTTTTCATGTTTCGTGATGTCAAGTGCGGTGATGATTGTGTGGTTGATGATGTTGCGGTGGTTTTCTGTATAGTTTGAATTTGGGAGGGAGAGGCGAAGATGGCTGGGGTTGTGAGGGATGCGAATGCGAAGGTGGATTTGGACAATGCGGTGAAGTCGGGGGGTCTGGTGGTGGTGCATTTCTGGGCTTCATGGTGCGAGCCGTCTCTGGCTATAGAGCCCTTGTTTGCGCAGCTTGCTGCTGAAACATCTCAAGCGCAATTTTTCCGTGTATGTGATACTCTTACCCTTTTGTTTCAGCTCTCCCTGCATTGGGTCTGTAGTAGGTATGTCGCTGTTTTTCCCCTGGCTGGTGAAGGAGTCTAAACATGTGTTTTGTTTACGCAGGTTGAGGCTGAGGAACAGTCTGATATCTCGGAAGAGTATGAGATTGCTGCTGTGCCGTTGTTCATTTGGATCAAGGTACGGTGGTTGGAGGTGTCTATCATGTCTTCCGTTTTTGAGTTTTAAGATGAAGAGAGAGTGTGTAGAGCCTTTATGCTGGTTCTTATGATTTATGGATGGCTTTGCGTGTTCAGGATGGAGTGGTCGTCGACAAGATGCAAGGTGCGAACGCTCCTGAGCTGGCCAGCAAAGTGGCTAAGTGGGCAGCGGCATCAACTACTGCCCCCAACGGAAAGGATGCCTCTGCTGTGTCCAACGGGGTGAAGAAGGAGGTGCCTGTAGTAGCAGCTCCGGCGGTTCCCAGTCAGGCTGCGGCTAATGCAACCGTCGCCGAAGCTGAGAAAGGGAAGCTTCATGAGCTTGTGAATTCGAAGAAAGTTATGCTGTTCATGAAAGGGTCCCCAGAGGAGCCTCGCTGCGGTTTCAGCCGCAAGGTGGTCAATGTTTTGAAAGATCAAGGCGTGGAGTTCGGGAGCTTTGACATCTTGAGCGACGAGACGGTGAGGCAGGGTATGAAGACATACGCTAATTGGCCTACCTTCCCCCAGCTCTATGTTGAGGGCGAGCTTTTGGGTGGATGCGATATCATTCTTGAGATGAACGAGAACGGCGAGCTGAAGGAGGTTAGTGACCTTCATTTCCTCCTGTGCTTGGAGAATGTACAAACTAGAACTTTTTACCCGCCTTTTGTCATTTACACTAAAGATTGTTTGTTGTTCAACGTTTTCGAGGAATCTGAAGACGAGATGAAAGACATGATCTCTTAGTTTGGTATAAACCTTTTTCAAAATTGGTTCTATACTGAGCTGTGTAGACTGAAGAGTTGATTTTGATTGGGGCGTTTATTATTGAATGTCCTCTTTGTAAATAGTTTTGATATGAGATAACTTTTCTCTGCCAGGTTTTTGCTGAAAAAGGAATTTTACCAAAGGAGAGTTTGGAGACTCGATTGAAGAACGTCATAAACCAATCCACTACCATGCTCTTCATGAAAGGAACTCCGGATGCTCCTCGTTGTGGCTTTAGTACAAAAGTTGTGAACGCTTTGAAGGAAGAGGGGATTGAATTTGGCAGCCTCAACATTTTGGAGGACGAAGAGGTTCGTCAAGGGCTTAAGACGTACTCAAATTGGCCAACGTTCCCACAGCTTTACTACAAGGGCGAGCTCCTTGGAGGCTGCGATATTGTGTTGGAAATGAAAGCCAATGGAGAATTGAAGGAGGCTCTCACCGAGTAAAATTGATCTTAATCTTGTGGGTAATCGACACCACTACTTATTCAACATCGGCGGTTTAGAAATGGAGTTCGTTTACATTAGTTGTTTCAGAATTGCTGCTCATGCTTTTCTGGGCTGGACACTAGGTAGAGTAACGATCAGAACCTGGAGGTACTGAACTTCTGACGTCATAGAACTCATTTTTTTTGGTAAATTGTACCTTTTATAAATATACATTCTTCTTTGGTACTCATATTTTGTGAACGTCCAACCATCAATCTGGTATTTCGTTGGTCATTATTATTTAAAACGTGGAGAGTTTTAGGCCTACTTGTAACAAAAACTGATCTCTTTCCAGTATTATGTCTTATGCAGATTATTAATTTTCGAAGATTGATAGCTTCAGGTTTGCAAAATACTTTCACATCAATGAAGAATCTAGCTGTTCAGATCGTAAGTTTGCAACGAAATTGAGCTCTTTCGTTAGTGTACGGCACTAAATACGGTTCATAGATGGCACGTGGTTGACATCTTTTGGGCAATTGTCTTATCTCAAGCGTCTGTGCGTTGCTTAGTCATTGTACTGTACATGAGTTCACGCAGTGCGGATTGTCAAGGTCTTTCAGAATAAAGGTATATAGTTGAGGTTCACTCTGTCACCCTCCACTTCCTAGACATTTGAATTTCATGGTTGGATGCTTCTATTTATGTGTGGGGTTTTGGGCTTATGAGTGGGTATTTGGTTGAGTTAATAACAAATACATTAAGTTATCAATAACCAATGTATCTAAACCCAATGACATGAAAGCAGAGGGTTGCGAGAGTTAGAGTGCTATGGATAGCATTGGTGATGGCTAACAGTGTTTGTAGGCATGGGCCGCATCATGACTGGGCACAAGCTCTTATCCTTGTTTGGAGGTCTTCGAAACTTGTCAGAGTAAGTTGTTGACCCATCCAGAGGTTCTACCTTCGCACCCCACCTTATAGGCTTAACTGTTCTGGAGCTCTCTGATTGTCCCTGATTATAGTAGTAGTCATTATATGTCGTACGACCGCTAAGGTCTGCTCCTTTCATGTTTACAACTTTGACATCCTCTTCTTTCGTCTTGAAGGGACCAGATTTCGTTGGATGGCACACTTCACAAAGGGTGTATTTATGCGGCCAGTGCTCTGACTTTCGCCATGGTTGCTCAGGTTTGGAAAAGTCTTTAAATTGAGTTGTGTATGTAGTCCTATCATCGAATTCTTCCTTTGCTGGTTCAAAGCCAGGTGGTTTGAATGCAGACCGGGGTTCAGCTTCCCATTTCTTGTAACAATCGGTGTATACTGTTTGACCGTAGAACGTCGGCCCCTCCTTCTGTGATGTCTTCGGATTAAACAGCTTTCCAGGGAATATGGGCTTTTTATCGAAAAAGCCGGTGTAGTCGGTGTGGAGAGGCCTATTCTGGTGTGATCGATAAAACTTAATACATAAGGAGTAATAGTGTTCTGAAACCAATTTGTTTGAACAACCGATAAACAGACAAATACTTTTGCCTTGAATGAAAGGAAATAGAATCTTAGATTGACTCTAAAGAAGCACAGGAGGGAGCTTACCTTGGATAGTAGTCGCCTTGTGGGTAGCATCCAGGAAGGCTGGTCATGTCTTTCATTGTCCTGGTCGTGCCAGATTTCATTCCATAAAACCTGTCATTGTACTCTGTGGTACCTTGCATTCGAAGGTCCTTTCCTGTGATGTTCAGTGGTTGGAACTTTGAGGTTTCTGCAGGCACGCACTTGTGGGTTCCACAGGTACATGTCGTGCATATACACGGATGGGCACCCTACAGCCAGCATGAAGATGAGAAACTTGAGTAAATTCAAGTACTTGCCAACTTTAGTCAATGAATTTTCGACACTAGAACAACTCTATATAATTTTAAACGATGGTCACTTACTAGGAGATCAAGGCAGCTTGGTGCTGGTGGTGGCTCAGGCTTTGGACATGATCCTGGGTCAAATTTCGGAGCCATTTTGAACTCTACCTCAGCTCAGGCTGGATACGTATAGTTTCTTTTTGAGGTAATTGGTCTACCGTTGCTCTGTCGAAATGTTGTCTATCTTTTCTTGCAGAATGATATGATCATGAGCTCCCTGATGAGTGTTGGAAAACCGAACACATTATTACGGACAAAATGCGATCGCCACATGGTAACTAAACGGATGTTCCTTGAAGCAATCCGTTATAAAGAGGAACGATATGACGCAGAACTCTTCGGAAAGGGTCCTGCTATATGAAAACGTTCATAATCGAAAGATCGGAGGTAGAAAATTAAGCAGGATGCTCATGAAGTCCGTCTTTCTCTAGACACATTTGCTGGACGAGTAGCCATGCCTGTGTTCACGAGTGGAGCCAGGATCAGAAACCTAAGAAGTTTACTATGATGAACCTGCTTGCAATCTTTTTAATGTAACTAAGTAAGAAATTCAGCTCGTCTTAGTAGAATATTGAAAAATTTATCCACTGTTGGGCATTGTTCGGTTGATGTGCTCTCCATGTGTTGCCCATCCCTTTCATCACATGTTCGATAGAAGTTTCGAAAGATGGATTCCGAGGAGCAGATTACATCAGTGCTTCGGAGTTTTGAAGAGTAATAATTTGAATAGTTTCTGTGCTGAGCTGACGCGAGAGTGGATACAACACCACTTGTTCACATCTCGTGACGTAGAAGTTCAGTCCCTTCATATCTTGGCGAATAATTGGTGACTGTTCCTGGTCTTGAGCTCAAGTTACGAGTGCATCGAAAGTCTTATCTCAAATCAACTCAGATCCTCTTATTTTTAAGTCGAAGACGCCAGCAACAAAATCAACTCACCTGCGAGTCTCCTATTTACAAAATTCAAGCCAGCTTCATCAACAAATTTCGACTCTTCGAAACAATTCAACTAGATTATAATTTAGAACACCAAGTATGTATTATGTCGTAATAGGTACAGAAGTTCCAGAAGAGTTTTTTCAAGTTGAGGATGTGAAACGCTTGAGCCTTTGCTCATTTCACATCTGCAGGTATGCAGCTCACCAGCTTGTTGGTTCCCTACCTTACATCACGTAAAGGTTGTGGTCAAGTTTTCTAACACAAGTTCCTAGTGCCATCTTTCGGTCACTCTTTCTGGTGACCACTGACCCAGTGACTACTCCTCCTTACCACATTGAGTCATGTGAGTTGTGACATTAGGTGTCACTAAGTTAGTACAGAGTACAAAGGCACCGCTGTCATTTCAAACTTCACTCTTCAGAATCTGAAGGCGCCATTGAGAAGCAGATATCAGGTAGCAGAAATCAGGATTGAATAAGGAGTGACGATTTATCAAAGATGTCTTCTACTCTTTTGACTAATTGAGTCAGTGAAACCCTTTGGTATTTCATTTATCTTAGTAAAATTAAAATAGTTTATAGCTTAATCCCTAAAATTCCAGACCCGTTTTTGCCAATTTTCACTTCTAAAATGCTGAAAATTTCAAAAAAATCCCTATTTTTTTTCAAATTTTTTTTAATGCTGAAATTTCAACCCCATAAAGATTATGATTTATCATGTTCACTAAAAAAATCTTGTCAAAAAATATTTAAAATCCTAACTATAGTAACTTGCTGAAGTTTTTGCAACCCACTTTGGGTTTTGTGGAATTTTAGGGGTTAAGGATGTATAAGTTTTTGAAAATCATAACTCAGTAAAAGCTTATATAATTATTTAATATTAACTAAACACCATAACACTTTATTTTTGCCACCAGCCATCACATATAATTTTCAAACAATGGATTTAAATTGCCCAAAAACATTGTTTAAAAAATTTCCAAAAAAAATTTCATACCTATGGTCTCCACGTTTTACAATGAGAGTGTTGAAATATCACTATTATCTGTAACTATTCTGAATTAGTAAAGTTCTCTCTCCACAGTGACAGCTGTCCACCGTGGAGCAGCTGCAACAGAGTATAGAAAGAAGTTCTTCGGCTCTTCTTTCTGACTCTTTTTCCCAGATGATTTTGTGTGAAGCTGATGCTTCTTGCTCTTGCGATGTTCTTGCTTGCAACTACACTCATGTGATTCTGTTTGAATAAGATTTTATTTTTGTAATTTCTCAACACGTTATCAGCACGCTCATTGATTAAAGACAGAGAGCTTAAGATCGATTACAGACAGAGAGCTTAAGATTGTTTACAGACAGAGAGCTTAAGATTGTTTACAGACAGAGAGCTTAAGATTATTTACAGACAGAGAGCTCACGATTAATTACAGACACAGATCTCACGATTGATTACAAACACATAGAGATCAATATCGACACGCAGAGAGAAACGAGTTATTTTGAGCTGAGAGTTATCTTAAGCTGACAGTAATCTTACGTTAATAGTTCAATTGAGTTTTTCAAAAACTGAGAGTTACGTTAACGCTGATCTTGAACTGAAACGTTAATGCTAATCTTGAACTGAGATTTTGATAAATGACAGATGCTAATCCTGAGCTTTCGTGAACTCTGAGTTTCGATACATGTTCATGCAGATTTTAAGCTTTCGAGTACAGAGGGTTTGAGAGCTATTACGGTAACTTTGAATTAATAAACAACTGTTTTTCATTGCATTATTATCACCGGTGGGAGGATCATCGAAATGGTGCATCTTGCTCCTACACCGATCGTGATGTCCACAGATAAGGGAAATCATGACAAACGATTGCAACCACTTATGTTCGAGTCCCTTGAGCAAGACGGCTCAAACTACATGTCGTGGAGCATCGACATGCGTACTCACCTGCAATGTGAAGACAAGGTTGACACAATACAACCCAAACCAGAAAAAGACGTACCAGACACGAACAAATGCTACACCGTCATATTCCTTCGTCGTCACATCGATCCCACACTGCGACAACAGTACATGCAGGAGGACGATCCTGTCAAACTCTGGAAGGCGCTGGAAGCAAGATTCAAACATGAAGAGACGATTTTTCTTCCACAGGCTCGCAGTGATTGGACTCACATTCGGGTTCTAGATTTCCCTAACCTCATTTCATTTAATGCTGAGCTTCATAGAATTGCATCGCAGCTTAAAATGTGTGGATATCCAGTCAAAGATACTGAACTCATTGATAAAACCTTATCGACATTCCCCCTGGCTCAAGCAATATTAGCTCAACAATACCGTAACATGAAATTTAAAACACATGGTGAATTAATGTCATACCTTCTTTTAGCAGAAAGGCAACAGGTACTAATGCTCAAAAATGCAGAAGCAAGACCTGCACGAGAAATGCATACCGCAAAGGTACTGGAGTCGTCTACAGGTCCATCTTTGAAGAAATCAAATTCCACAGGCAGCAAAGAGGCACATTCGACAGAGATACCCAAGAGAAAGCCGAAATCGAAATGGACTGCGAGACGAGACTCTAACAGGCCGAACACAAAACCAAGGAACGATAACAGTACTCAAAAGGATAAGAAAAAATCTGATACAAAAGATGGAACATGTCACAAATGTGGCAAGGCCGGTCACTATGCTCGTGAATGTCATGCCTCAGCTCATATGGTTTCAATATACTCTGAACTTCAAAAGTACAGAGGCAAGAGTCAAGGTCGGGAAGTTCACACAATGGATGTTCCTTCCTTTGACTCGGATGAACCAGATATTGAGAACTACATGGTTGACACTCACAACCATGGAGATACGATACTGCTTGACAGTGGCTCTACTCACACCATATTAACGAAAGGTTATATGTTTAATTTTAAAACACGAAATGAACCATGGAAACAATGCGAAATTTTAACAGTAACGGGTAAAAGAAAATTTCAGTTCATCGAAGGACAGGCAGATATCATGCTGTCTGGAGGATCTCGAATCCATTGCGAAAAGGCAATGTATGCTCCAGAGGCACCTCGCAGCCTGATCAGCTACAGAGACCTCAGAGCAAATGGTATCCACGCACAAACTTGCGTCAAGGATAACCAAGAAGCACTCCAGCTTCGGAAGGGACAACTGGTGATTGCTACAATCAATGCCAGTCCTTCAGGCTTATACGAATTGCCTACAATTTCTCCACATAGGGAAACTGCAAGATTAGAGAACATCTCTGAATCTTTCTCAAGTGTGGTTTGTAATGCCAACATATGGCATCATCGCCTAGGGCATCCTGGAACCACCATGATGAGACGGCAAATTCCGACAACTACCAACCATGGTCTGAGTACCAGGGAGGCAGAAAAAGTCGCTCAATGCGAAGCCTGCATAGCAGGCAAGCTGGTGCGCCAGGCATCGAAGTGGAAGCTACCCACAGAGATGCCTCCACCCTTGCACCGACTGCATGGAGATTGGTGTGGTCCGATAACTCCACCTTCACATTTATTTAAATATTTCTTCGTGCTTGTCGATGCCTCTGGGCAACATGCCGAAGTCTCCCTGTTAACCACCAGAAACATGGTGTTCCCGAAAACGTTAGCAATGCTCATCAGGTTCAGAAACCATTTTCCAGATTATCCAGTAAAATATCTTCGCATGGACAATGCTTTAGAATTTAAGTCAGCTACCTTTGAAGATTATTGTGTAGCCACAGGAATTACCTTAACATATTCTGCTCCATATGAGCACGCTCAAAATGGATTAGCCGAAGCTTACATCAAAAAGATTCAGCTGATTGTTCGACCTATGCTACTGCATGGAAAACTACCTGCACAGTATTGGGGTCATGCGGTACTTCATGCAGCGACACTGCTCCGCTACAAACCCACACTATTGAACAATAGAACCCCAATGGAATTCGTGACAGGTTCAGTTCCTAGTATATCTCACCTGCGAGTATTTGGATGCGAGGTATGGATACCTGCTCCAAAACCAAACATTAAAACCATTTCAGCCCATCGAATTAAAGCCATATACTTAGGCTTCGATTCACCAAGTATTATCAGATACAAACTCCCAGGTCGAGATGATGTACTCAAAGCACGATTTCAAAACTGCAGGTTTCTTGAGGATCGATTCCCAGAAACCACCAATCATCCACAATCAGTAACATTTCGGGACCAACAGACATTAACATTGAACAGAGATCCAAGAACAGCTTTGACAGATTCTGAGGTTCGCAAGTTATTAAACCTCAACAAATTAACAACCAAGTTACCAGATGGATTCAGTTCCTCTCCAAGGATTATAAGAAGCCCGGTTCCTGGTTCAGGAAATCCTCCTGTTCCTCAAAAGTCCAAACGAATAACCATGCAGACTGAGAAAACTGAAAATATAGAAATACCAGACCCAAAATCTCTAGAATAAGCCAAAAATAGCTCTGATTGGCCTCAATGGAAATCAGCTCTAGAACGGGAATACAATTCACTAAAAGAGATAAAAGTGTTTGGAGAATTCACAAACGACTTAGAATACAAACCTATTGGTTATAAATTAATCTTCTCTAAAAAGAGAAATGAAATAGGACAAATAATAAGATACAAAGTGAGATTAGTAGCACAAGGCCAGAATCAAAAACCTGGAATTGACCTCACTGAGACTTACTCTCCAGTCATGGATAGTATCTCTTTTAGATTTATTATATCCATGGCAATCCAATTGGGACTCAAACTACGTCTTATGGATGTAGTCACTGCTTACTTATATGGAGATTTAGATGTGGACCTGTATCTCAAACCTCCACTTGATTTCTATCCTGAAACCCCAATCCCCAAAACTGGAAAACACACGGGATTACTGATCAGAAAAGCTCTATACGGATTAAAGCAATCTGGAAGAGCTTGGTACTCCCATTTGGGAGTATATTTAATCTCCATTGGCTTCACAGTTGATCAAGCACTCCCATGTGTGTTTGTGTTAACAAAGTCACAAGAATTCATCATACTTGTAGTATATGTTGATGACATTAACCTGCTAGGAACCCCTGATCTATGTGCTCAAATTGAGGAACAATTGACTACAAAATTCGAAATGAAAGTCCTAGGTCCTACGATGTACTGCCTTGGATTGCAAATCCACCGATTCTCAAATGGACATATTTTTGTTCATCAACAAACATACACACGAAAATTACTTAAAATGTTCAACATGGATCAGGCTAACCCACTTACTTCACCGATGGTAGGAAAGAGCAAAATTTTAGATGATCCTTATGAACCTACGAGAGATGATGAACCTGAGGAGAATAGAACTCAGTATCAAGCTGCCATAGGCGCCTTGTTATATTTGGCCACAAATACTCGGCCAGATATTTCTTTCTCCGTAAGCACTCTAGCTCGACACAGTCAGAAACCATTAGCACGGCACTGGGCCGGAGTGAAACACTTACTTATATACCTCAGGGGCACCGAAGATTTGGGATTGTATTTTCACAACCCGGAGCAAGCTATGATAGTAGAGTATGCAGACTCTGGTTTCAAGACAGATCCTATTCTGGGAAGATCACAGACAAGATATATTTTTCTACGAGCTGGTGCACCAATAGCATGGAAATCAACGAAGCAAACCACTGTTGCGACCTCAACAAATCATGCCGAGCTTTTAGCTTTTCATGAGGCTTGCAGAGAGTCTGTCTGGCTGCGAACCATGGAACGGACAGTGTTCGTAGCAGCAGGATTACCATATCAAGACCAACCAATTCGAATCTATGAAGACAATGCCGCATGTCTCGTTCAAGTGGCTTCAGGATACATTAAGGCAGACAGAACAAAGCATATCAGCCCTCATTTGTTTGGTTATACTCAGGAGTTGATCGAATCCAAGTAAGTCGAAGCAACCTAAGTCACATCGGCAGACAACCTTGCAGATTTACTCACAAAAGCACTTCCACCGCATCAACATAGAAAATTAGTGCATGCAGCAGGCATGCGCCTGTTATCAGAAATTACATCATAGTTTAAAATCGAGTATAGATCCTATTCCACTCTTTTTCCCTCATTTCTCAGAGGTTTTTAACGAGGGAATACGGCCTTACTCGGGAGGGAGTGTTGAAATATCACTATTATCTGTAACTATTCTGAATTAGTAAAGTTCTCTCTCCACAGTGACAGCTGTCCACCGTGGAGCAGCTGCAACAGAGTATAGAAAGAAGTTCTTCGGCTCTTCTTTCTGACTCTTTTTCCCAGATGATTTTGTGTGAAGCTGATGCTTCTTGCTCTTGCGATGTTCTTGCTTGCAACTACACTCATGTGATTCTGTTTGAATAAGATTTTATTTTTGTAGTTTCTCAACAGAGAGAACCATTTCGGTCTCTCTCACCACAAAATTTGGGGATCCTTCAACGTCAATCTAATAAACCCAACAACGTTAGCCTGGTGACGGGAATGAAACCCCATACCCAACAACGTTAGCCTGGTGACGGGAATGAAACCCCATACCCAACAACGTTAGTCTGGTGACGGGAATGGGGCCTAGTGACGGTAATGGAAGTCTGATGACGGGATTGGGGGGCCAGGTGACGGGAAAGGGGGAAAGGGGGATCTGGTGACGGGAATGGGGGGTGCAGAGCTCAGACAGAGCTCGGACAGGCCTGGACACAATATGACCACTGCGAGCGCCACCATCTGCACAGATCCAGCTTCTTCCTGCCACCACGCCGCAATTACTACATCGCAGGAACTCATCTGGCGAGCTCCGTGAGCCTGAGAGATCGCCATTCCATCATGGACTCCGGCCACCCCAAGGAGGTGGCCATCGTCACGGGATCCAACACCGGGATTGGAAGGTACAGGGACCTCATCATCTGAATTCCTCGTTTTGCCTTCCTGAACTGTGTGGGCTCAGCTTTGTTTCTTCTCCCAGGTGGGATTTTTGAGATGGGTTCAATTGTGTTTTGAATTTTTTGGTTTCATGAATTTTTGAGAAAGTTGAGGGGTTTTTGACCTACATTGTTGTTTTGGAGAGTTTTGATGGTTCAGTGCTTTGGAGGATTTTTTTCTGGTTTTGAATTGGGCGTGGTTTGGTGTTTGGGTGAGATTTCTCGTTCCGGGGCATCTTCTGTTTCTTTTTAAATTTTTTTAAATTGGATTTAATTTTTTTCTGGATGGGGTTTATGTGTAAATTATCTGGTTTTTTTATTCTTGTTCAATTGGTGGATTTCGATGTGAGAGTTAAGAATGAGAGTGAGGCTTCGAGGATTCTGGCGATGGGATTCGTTGGGCAAGGAGTTTCTGTGTCATTCGTGATCTGGATTCTGCAAATGATTGGGTGTTGATGGGTGGAGTCGAAGCACTTGTATGCTTGCTGGTATTTTGTGTCGAATCGATGGGAAAAGGCCTCATGTGAGGTTATATGTGCTGGGAATTGGGTTGAATTTCTTTCACTGTCCTATATAGAATTGCGTACATCCTTTTGATTTTTTACATCGGATGTTGACAGAGAGACAGCCCTTTCTCTTGCCAAAGATGGCATGAAAGTGTTCATGGCTTGCCGCAGTGCTGATAGGGGCCATGAAGCTGCGTCTTACATCCGTGAGGTGAAAACATACCATCCTCTCAATGCCATCATGTTTTTGTATTCTTTGACTACATTTGCCGGCTCAGTCCTCGATACATTTCCTATGTGTATCACATTGTCCGAGGCTTATCACTGAAGAATTAGTTGTACTATATGTGCATCTCAGTTCTTTGTGCTTCACCTGATGACTGAATGAGTGGTTTCACTGCATCCGATGATTATTTGCAGGCTTGTCCTGAAGCCGATGTAGAAGTCTTGTTACTGGATTTGAAGACATTAGATTCTGTGCGAAAGTGTGCAACAGACTTCAAGTCTCGCAATCTGCCTTTGAAGCTCCTGGTAAGTTTCTTAGTTAATTGGTTTTAGTTAATAGATTCAATTCGTGTGGTTATTTTCTGACTTGTAACAAGAGTGGATCTCATATCAAGGTTTTCCTTCTGTTTCGACAGTGCTACTTTTACTGCATGCTGTTGGCGGCTAGTAGTGATTTTCTAATGAAGTAAGAGTTCCTCTGAACTGCAGGTCAACAACGCTGGAGTCACCCTCGGCACTCCCTGGTACACAGATGAAGGTGTCGGTGGATCTGCTCAGGTATTATGCTGTCATAGTTTGACTGTCAATGCTTTGATAGGAATATATGTCATAAGTTTAAAAGATCACTAGTGGCCTAGCAGTGGTCACGTTTGGTCAGAGTTCCCCTCTTAACAGTATTAGGAAAATTATCTTTGTGAAACAATACCTCTTGTTCTGGGTGATCTTTTTCCATCTTAGGGACGTATTGGAAAAGCATAAACATTGACTTAAATTGTGTTCCTTGCTAGAGCTGCAGGTCAATTATTTGGGTCATTATGTTTTGACTCGCCTGCTAGAGGACAGCCTGGTGGCAGGTGCACCTTCAAGGGTACAGCTTTACGACTGCTACTTTGAAATGCCTTTATTATTACCGTGATTAGATCATGAACTACGAATATATCTATTTCTTAGGGCCTGGCTTCCTGAGTTATTGGAAAGCATACGGTATACAATTCCATTTGCATTCAAATTATTTAAATGTCGACTTCTAGTTTCTTTGGTGTGGGAGTCTGACTTTGAAATTGCATCTGGGAAAAAGGTGGTCAATGTGAGCTCCATAATGGGTCGAGGAGTGACCATCCCTGATCCGGTACACTATTCCTCCCTGGTGGACCTTCTGCTATCTAGATCAATTCTTGTACTAATTCCTTCCTAGAAACCAAAGATGTGTAATCTCCTAAAATTTCCCCTTAAATTTGACAATAGATGAGAGATCAAGAAGAATGGTACTGATTGTTTGCAGTTTATATAATCAGGAAAAGTTCTTCAAAGATTTCAGAGCGGGTCAGTATGCTCAGGCGAAGCTCGCAAACATCCTGTTTTCCTTTGAATTACAACGGCGATGGCAAGGTACGTGAAGGCGTTTCTCATACTTTTGCACCCAGTTAGTATTTGAACACACTTGCCTGGTTTTTGTTTCACCAACTTATACAAGTCCTGTGTGTCCGGTGATTACAAAGGCCGTCATTATAAACAGGCCATTTCTACTGAGTTATTGATGCATTATGTGCCATGTCCTCAGTGAAGGGGATTCAAACGTGCGCAGTGGATCCAGGTGAACTTCCTACACTTCCTCTTATTCATAGCTAAAACTATGTTGGTATATTGGGTGCCAATGAATTGTGTGACAATGGATTGTGTCTGTGCTTCTGTGTTTTGTATCAAACTGGAAACAGTCGCCGTGATAGCTCGTCATGTCAGTGAAGAATTTTGACCAATGGGTCTCAACGACGCAGTCTCCGGAAAGATAATATCAGGACAGCTCACAAGATTTAGAACCTGTTTGCTCAATACATTCTGCTAATGAGAGAAAAATGCTGGGAATTTCTCTTGAAATAGGGGCTGTCATGAGTGACATATGGAGGAGAAGTAGATTCAACAAGCCACCTATTTCATGGGGTATGAAGGTAATGATCTAGTCTGACTCAGCTTTGTTCTATCGCCGGAATCACACACTTGATGTTGGCATCGTCTTCTCCTTGGCTGCGTCGTATGGTAGGAATTACAACTAGAATTTGATACATTACCATGCAATGACATTAACTATAAGTGGATTTAAAATTAGTTGTTTGCATGAGAATTTATTTGAAGACCCTGTTCACCGTGATTCTCGAATGTTGCTGCTAGGTGGCATTTGCTCCCACATGGGATGGAGCAACACCAGTATATCATGCCGCCACCACCCCCTTAAAAACAGAGCAAGACAAAACTCCGTTACGACTCTTTGCCAGAGGAGGGTTTGCTTGGTGGGGGGTGAGTATTCTACAAATCATCTTGTTACCTCTCTATTGTCACTTGATCAAGATTATAAATAACAAGAATGGAGTTAAACACTAGTTAGGTAGTTTCGTAATATTTTGACCAAAAATCATGCTCGTAGTAGATACCAGGATATCTTTTCAGCAATCTGAAATGATAACCAATTCAATGAACATGAATAGAACTGTAGATTCTGTCATTTTTTATTGTTTCATGTTGAAAATCACCGACATTGGTGATTGACGTGGATATATGGATGGCTGATGTTGGCTCCTTACCACAGGTAACGAAGCCCACTCCAACATCCATACTTCAGCTCACTGCAGCAGCGTTAGACTGGCCAGTTCGGTACCTATCAAGAGGAATGTTCTTTAGTAAAGTGGAAGAAGTGCCTGCCAACCCTCAAGCTTATGATGAGAAACTGGCGTCCAAGCTCTGGAGCCTCTCTGCTGATATTGCTGGTCTCCCAGAATAGCGGAAAGTTATGCTCCAATTCCAACACTCATATTTGCAGTATGATCCCATTCTTATACGGTATTACCTTTGCATTATCATCTACACGATAGCATACTATGGGCTCCTGTACTGTTAAATAGGACAGGTAGAATACTTCCATCAGGCCTTGACATTCTTCGAATTTATTCTTCCATTTACTGCCTAGCAGTCTAACCATTCTTTGGAAGTCATTATTTTTACCTCCGGAAAGTTTATATTATGAACATTGGCATGTATGTTCTTATCAGTGAACATTGACTCGTGCTTATTGAACATGTCCCAAATAAGCTCCACCCAGTTCTGTAAAAATGTGCAACCCGAAAAAAAACGTCGGAATAGAAACATAAATCTTCATGGCTTTCTGGCCTCCCAACAATATGGAGGAACCAACCAAACCTCACACCCTTGCAAAGCTTTTCAAACCACCGTGATTGAATTTCTCAGCGTTCTTTGATCCCATTTAGCATTCAGAGGCACAAAAAGTAAAATCAAGCCATCTCTGAGCACTGTATTATTGATCTGGAAAGCAGATTCTGAAAGTGCTGCTCCAAACCCAGATTTGAGGTCACTGAGAGAACCAGGTATACAGGACCATTAGATTCTTCGATCTGCGGTGGAGAGCGTGATAAATATCATCTGGACACTTTACATTACATAGACATCCATAAATTTTCCCTGATGAAAGGTAAATATTGCATTAATACCCAAATTTATGTGTTTGTATACGAGTTCCTAAAATCCAAACATAGACTAATAGATTCATAGATGTAGATTTCAAACATCAAGACATCTCCATCTTACACAATATTATTTCATATTTGCAGAATTACTTCTTTCGGTAAATGCAACCAAAATAGGAAGGCAGTCTAATAGTCTCTAAACTCTCGTCTGTGTAGATTGCGAGCAAGTATTTCGCAACATGGACTGAATGTGATCGCTGGGCTTCGCACACAAGCGAAGGGCTTCCTTCCTGCAGGCTGTGAGTCCAAATATTTCCTCCAGATTCTCCCTTTGGCAAGTCTCCACGCTCTGGTCCTTCGGAAATGACCAATCGAAGTTATGGACGAGGTTGCCAAGCATCAGGTGCACCATCGTGTTTCCCAAGTTGACCCCGGGGCACATGCGTCGACCGGTACCGAACGGTATCAACTCATAGAAACTGAACCCCGACAGATGGTTCACTTCCGGGCGGTCCAGAAACCTCTGTGGATCGAACTCGTCAGGATTGGTGTAAAAAGCGGGATCGCGGTGGATGGCACGCAGGTTGAGCAGCAGTTGCGACCCGGCTGGAATTGTGTATCCCCAGGCTTCTGCTGCCTGGCTTGACGCCCGCGGAACAGCCAGAGGCGTGGGTGCATGGAACCGGAATGTCTCCTTCACCACGGCTTGCAGGAACGGAAGATTTGGAACATCTGATTCTTGCATGAGGCGGTCACGGCCCACCACTGCGTGGAGCTCTTCTTGTGCCCGCTTCATCACATCGGGATGCGTCATCATCTCCGCCATGGCCCACTCTACCGTGGTTGCGGCAGTCTCTGTTCCTCCGATTAGGAGCTCCTGCATTCTCATCATTGCGGAGAAACTCATTGTAGGTGACTTATTCTTTCTAGTCTCATTTTATAGTACAAAATTGCATACATTCCAGACACATGTATGAATGCTCATTCAAGTGAAGCAGCCAGACTAAGTAAATGACCCAACTGACAATTTTGTTCCATAACTTGTGAGCAAATAATTTTGTAGTTCTATAACTTTACCCTAAGTCAGCAGGGCTTAAGTCTAAGCCTGCTTTCAGAAGTGGTTGGATCATTACCTGAACATGACCACTAAGAAAAGCTGAAAATTGGTGTTAGTGCGTGGGATAAAATGCTTCTCTTCTGTGTGGTATTAAGATTATCGATGGTTATGGACTAGGTCTAAGGTAACCTTCGAGATCCCGCAGCCCGATAAGTTTATAGACAAAACCTTTGTGCAGAACAACATCCAAAGTTTACAACCAATTTATTTGCAAGTGGGAGAACGATGGATCTTTCCAATAAAAACAAGGCCATTGTTCTCTCAGGCAGTGGCTTTCCACCGTCCAGAGGCTCTGCTGTCATCATGTCCACAACGTCAGGTACGTAATCTTCAGAACCGTCTCCGTGTCCTCCCTCTTTGGCGCGTTCTCTGTGCTTCTCCAGCTCCATCATTTTGTTGACAACTCTTATCGCATCGTCACATTGTTCAATGAGAAGCCTCTCTTTGCCTTGCAACTTTTCGAGGAAGCTCATACTTGGTATGTAATCACTAATTACCGGGTCCATTATAAGCCTCAACAACTTCCCAAACAAATGAGAGATTTCTTCCATTTCCTCCTGACTTGCACCTCCGTTACCAAAGTATCTGTTCGGTGGACCCCGGGGGTTATTTAGTTTCTGTGCACTTTGTGCATGAAGAGGGGTGTGAACTCATGAACTGAATAACTGGAAGTAGACATAATATCCTAAAGTATATAACAGGGAAACATTCTAGAATAACATTCGCATGTATGAAAGTTCAGAATCATTCAGTTTCTAGACCGGATTGATCAACTGAAGCAAGAAGGACACGAAGAATTTTAGTTCAGGAATCAGGACAACTGATCTAGTTCCTGAACTAGTTCCTGAACTAAAATTCTTTGAGGGGAACGCCAGCTTAGATTAAGTACCTTTTGTTGACAAGCATCTTGGTCATGATATTCGCACTGAGTTCGAAGAGCCAGCTTTTAAAGTTGATGGCCGCGTCTGCCTTTGCAGATTCTGCCACGAGAATCGCCATCATGTTCCGGAGCTCCTCCTCTCGCACACCTCGGTGGGATGCGAGGGTCTTCGGCGACAACAGCTCACTGCTGCAGAACCTCCGGAGCTGCCGCCAGTGTGGTCCATAGGGCGCATGTGCAACGGATCTGTAGTTGTCGGAGAACACTTGGGCAAACAGATGTTTGGGCCGGTTAGAGAGAATGGCTTCGTTGGATTGCCGGAACACCTCCTTGGCCGCTGCAGCAGTGGAAATCACGACGCATGGTCTCGACCCTTCGACCACGTACCACCAGCAATAGCATGAGAGAATATGAGCATTTACGGCCAAATTTCTGGTAGATTTCTACAAGTAGTGAGTGGTTGAAATGAAAATAATCTGCTCTCAATAGCTCAACAACTAGACTAGTACGGGGACATTAACAAACTTGTAAGCAAGACAGTAACGCATATACGGACATAAAAATGTTGACCGTTTCTCAGTAGTCTAGCTCCACGATTAAGGTCTCAGACTGTTAAAAGTTGAATACATACCCAAGCGAAGATACATGATACCGCCGTACTTGGTCGCTAGCTTCTCCAGAGCTCGGTGAGGCATGACAGAGGCCATAACATGGAGGTTTCCTACCACCGGCCACGCCCGAGGCCCCGGCGGGAGGGACTTCCTGTCTTGCGCTCGTGCAAGAACATGGATCACGATCAGTGTGGCTGCAACAAGCGCACTGATCGTTGCAAGCTGAAGACAACTGAATTTCCAACTAGCAATTGCAAAGTTGCAGAAACCTGAACCGATGCGGGTAATGTTCGCCATCGTGCAAAATCACTCTCGACGCGACACAAAATCACCAGGTGGCCATAAGGTTCTCTCAAGTTCAGAGGTGCTTGCATCAAGCTTGAGAAGCGTCTGTTAGTTGCCTCCTTGGCGTGGACCTTTCGGTTTAATCCTAGTATTATTGAACAGTAACTTGTGTACGGTTGTATTACGTATTCATGTATAGAATGAGCATCTGATTTACAGTACTAAGTCCTTATCACCGGATAAGGATTTTGTTTTTTGAAAAAAATAAGGTTCGCTTCTTAAAAGTTCTGGTTCCTCAATTTTGATTTTAATTTATTTTTAATTTTTTTATTCTATTTTTTTTGGGTGCAAAAATCAGTAAAATGACCTTGAATGGCTTAGAAATGATAAAATATTGTAAAAACTAATGTTATTTATATTGTAAAAACTAACAAACTTATTCTATTTTTATTTTCATATTTTTTTAATATTTAAGTTTTTGGTTTTTAGAATTAAATTTGGGCAAACCTACTATGGTACTACAGCCATTAGGTGCAAAACGGGGTCAAGAAAAGGCCGTGTAAGCGGCACGTGAGAGAAAAAAATGGCCACTGCCCGCGTACTTTTTGACATGGCACTGGACGTGTCACCGTGGTGCCAGCAATCGCCACGGAGGCTCGAACCAATGTCCTCCCCGCGAGGCGTGTGAAGGGCGCTGCTACAGTGGCGGGCTGATAGCATCTGCCCAATTGAGACCAAACCCCGAGCCGAACCGATCATGTCAGCTCGCATATTCCGAGGACCTTTGTTCAAAGTGCGCCACCGAGGACTGTGCGGGCAGCGATTCTGGCATCCGCTGCCAGCGGCAGAGGGGCTTTAGGCAGGGGTTCACCTAATTTGGGCAGGCTTACACGGCCTTTTTGTGACCCCGTTTTGCACCTAATGAGTAAACGGAGCATGGTATCACCGAGCGGTTAGGGACGCTTTAATTCCAAGTAGATAGTTGAAATGCAATGTAATCCTAGACCCAGGCTTGGTTTTTCAAAATGAGGTGGCTAAGGTGGAGATTATATTTTATTTACATTTAAAGAGGGGAATGGTTTTCTAGGCGCCCTTAATTTGTAAAAAGTTTTCTCCTCTTCAGTATGACACATTTGATAAACATAGAAGAATATTTATTATTGAAGTGTTGTCTTCTCATTAACATATTTATAAATAGCTATATAAAATTAATGCATAATATACAACATCACTTAATAAGAATGAAAGGGACTGTACAAGACTTTAAAAGCTCTAAAAAATTCACCCAAGTTATCTAAATGAGGGTTTACTCCCTTCCATTCTTGTATTTTATCTAGAAGACCACTAAACTCCTTTTAGGAATTTTGAATCTATATTTGGATTTCAGACCTTAAATTCGTTCACAAGGGTCTAAATAGTTAAGTAGAGCAACTCAAACAATTTTTCAATTTCGTTAGTCGACATTCAAAAAATATGGGGCTTTTTGCCCCACCTATGGACATCCGCACAGGGCCCACCCGTCTCAACGACTAGGCAAGGTTATCGTCAATGTTACTGTCAATGCGGTAGCCAGTTCAGAAATTGCAATGTGATTCGATACCTCAACACCGGGTAGTTTTCTGTTATGAGCAAGCCTCAGGTGCCTTAAATGAATCTCTGGTACTGTCATCACCAATTATGCAGATCAGTTATGACTATCCAGCTGACGGCACATTTTCAGACCGTTGTGTTGTCATGGTGTACTCAGTACTGTAATTCCTGAATGCAACATGAGTACACAAACGGTGTGGATTTTGTACCAAAGATTTGGTGTGTAAGTACATGTACAAGTTAAGTACTAAATTCTATGGTTACACTCTTCAAAATACGTTCACAAATTGATTTTGCAATGAAACAAGGCAGTTTTGATGGGAAATTACAGAATTTGATGCCAAAAATTTAAGGGATTAAGCAGGAAAGTCATATTGAATGAAGGAGTGTTTTTGGAGAGGTATATTTTGAACGGCCAAATTGTGTTTGACAGGCACTCAAGACTTCACTGCGTAGACAAGGTCACCGAGGGCAATCAGCCGCACGTCATGTTTAACAACTGCTCATCAGCCTGACGTCATGGTCCATGGCGCTACTGTTGTCGACGATTGTGCTGATTACATGATCACGTCATTGCAGCCATTATCCCCAGCAAGGTCCCGAGCTGCAAAATAGTTCATTATTGGGCTTGCCAGCAAGCCAAGGAGGCTTGGAAACTTGTGTCCAACTTGCTGCAAGCCCTTGGAAACCTTGAAGGTCAGACGGGATTCATGCTTTCATATGGAAGGGCCGAGTCATAGACTATGGTAGGGCTGCCTTGTGCCAAGTTAGCCAAATTTGAAGCATATTGATGGAGCGCGTTTGAGCTGATTTGTATGAGGGATGAAGTCAAGGTGACATGGTTCACGTCGACTCTATACTTTAATAACCTATCCAGTGTCGTTGTCCACCTTACGCCCGGTTATTTTTTTCTCCCCTGGAGTACTTCTTTCTATTCACATCTAGAAATACAAACATATATTTATTGGCGGCCCCATATGTTTGGCATTGAACTTGATCAACCTTCCACTTCAAATTTTTTATGATGATGTCAATAGCCAGGATACGAATATTCAAAAAAATATAACGTATTTCTCATTCTAAAGATACTTCGTAATGTATTACACCATCAAGCAGCATGCAGATGTTTTGAAACACCTTTCATTACATTCCATTGCTGCCAACTACGGGGACAGTACAAAACAAAAGTTCAAGCAAATTATTATCAAGTATTCATGATGGCAGTTTCGAGTATAGTAATTTATTGTCTCTGAAAGAAGGTCCAGTAAGCTATGTTACCAGAGAAGTAGCCTCAGTAGTTGGATATGCAATGATTTTTAATGTCACATACTCAGATACTAACAGCAAATCAGATGTCTGGACTTTTCGATGGTGGACGTCCCTTAATTCTGGAAAAGTGTTATTAGGGTGCCTGTAGCGTCTGTGAAAACTGTGGAAGTAGAGACCACCAGAAATCAACTCCTTGATACCTTGAAAGTACTCGAGCAAAAAAGATTTCCAAGTAGAGCAAATTCCCACAAATGGGTTAAGTGATCCTGCAGTGGTCGTTACTGTGGTGTACCCACCTGCACCTGCAAGGATGACACATTGAGGATTAGAATGTCAGTTTGAACAGTGACTTACAAGATCAATGTAAGTATATTTAAGTTATTTGACATTAGATAGCTTGAGATAGCAAGCACTTTATATCGATAAGTAATATCAAACTCCTTGAAACTTTTTTATTCTAAATTTATTGAGATTCCAGAATGACATATCTGTTGGTAAACTAGTACAAACTTCATTTCTATGATTTCCATGTCATACATGTAAATATCAATATACTAATGACGTTATGTTGATGTAAGAGGAGTTGGCTACCTGGCTGGGGCAGCTCGTTGAGTGAATCAGACATCATGAGCTGTGCCTCTAGGTCGAATATGGTCCGGGCATTCGAGTTCACCAGTTCGATGTCCCTCCGCACCGCTTCAGCCAAGGACATCCCCTTAGTTTTCATCAGCACTGTGATCAAGTTAATTGGCTGGAGCTCCTGCGTGCTCTCCTTGTGGTACGAGTAGATGTCGTTGATCAGCATGAGATGCGAGGAGGCTGATTTCACCACCTCCTTTGCCCATGGCTCAGGCCGCAGGTCCTCCGGAACGTAGACGTTGTTGGCAAATTCTGTCAGCGTACAAATCATTGGTCCAGCGAAGTTGTCCACACGCATTCGAACGTAAGAATCCACGTCCTTGAGGTCCACATCGTTCCCTGCACGTAGCAACGTTTCAACGCAACGAACACTCTCATTAGCAGCCTTGACCATGCATGCTGGGCTGAAATTAGTTCATGAAGATCTGCATCCGAAACAAACAGAAAAGTTATAATTTTCATGAACCACAAATAATTAGTTCAAATACGTGCCTGCGAGGATGTGAGCAAGGCTGTCGATGCATGCTTGGTGGTAATCAACCACCGTCTTTGCGAAGTAGCGGAACCAATCTGGAGTTGATAACTGCCGCATGTCGTGACCCAGCTCCCACGTAATGCTCTCGATCTTCGACGGATCAGTCGGCGGCTCCACCTGGCTGAAAATTCCGTTCACCCTATCGAGGCATGCTTGAATGCTTTCTATACTCTCGCGTTCGCTGCGACAGATGCCGAAGCCTTCCAGAAGATCGTCGTTTGGTGCATCGAACAGGAGGTCGTCAAGCAAAAACACGAGACAGTACTGCAGAGATATGTCGACCAGACGGTTGGTGCTGATGACTTTGCTGTGCGCCACACTCGCCGTGAACAGAGACAGGCGGCAGTAGTCGTCGAACGACGGGATATTCCAGCGGGCTGCGATCTTGGCGAGTTGCGCTTCCGCTTCGTCCAGGTGCACGGTCTGGTGGAATGGCGGGAGTCCTTCGATGGCCAGGGATGCATACAGAGGCGGAAGCTGGTCCTCATGCAGATTATCGGTCGTGGCTGTTGATCCAGAGTAAGACCCCATCGCTATGGAGCGATAGCGGAGCTGGCAAAGATCAAATTATACTAACAGGAATGTTGTGACAATCAGGCGCCTAGTCAAAACCTTTCTGAACTGGTACTCAACGGTTAGTACGGCGGAATGTTGCATCATATATGCAGGGCGTTTGGACTTCTCCTGGATGTGATGTGATCGGGATTCGGTGCTAGAATCCTGCCACAAAAACGATTAAACAACGCAGTTGCACAAGCGACTTTAGGAATTACGTACAGTATGCGTCATTATCATATTATTGCCAGGCCCAGGAACCTAGATGCCCTAACTGTTACCATCATGTGCGTCCAAGTGAGCTACCGGGTCAAGCGCGGTGGGGGACCTACTTCTTGCCCGGGCTCCCGTATGGAATCTGGCAGGGACGAAAGTGGTCTGGCATCCCGCCTTCTTTGTTTCAGTTTCACTGGAAGCTCCTCTCGGATAAGACTCGAGCCAAGAAGGTGCAGCACTTGTTTGGGTGAACTGGAACGAAGCCTCGCAGTGAACTCTCGGAGACGCAGAATTTTGGCGGAATTCGTGGGTGAGTACTGTTGTGTTACCCAAAAGATACGAATTAGCCATCATCAGTAGTAAGGTTACAAGTTGCAAAACTGTTCATTACAGATTGAAGGATCATCAGATATGCACATGGACTTGCGTACACGACAAAGTGGTCCATTTATGGTAACATGACCCAATCCTGATTTCTCGACTTGTAACATGAGTCATGTGGTTCCGTGTGATTATCAGTTTTTCCACCGATTTTCAAATTTACTAGACATTTGTATTAATTGTTTAGAAACGAAATTTCATTAATGGCAAATATTTACGCTTGGTGAGAATTGTGAGACTAGGAAGGAAATACACTAGTGACTAAGTTTTCACCGGGAACCAAATATGAGACCTTAATTTCTGTGTTGACTACTAACTAATTGTTATCTCTACAAATATTTTTATGTAATTAACTAATTCTTAGATCTCTAAACTCCTAAGATTTCATAGTTAGATTAATTTACTTATATTGATAAATATTCTAAATATTAAAGTGAGATTATTAATTTTTATATTAAAAGAACATGTTTTGGGTTATTCCGAAACTTGTGAGTTTGATATTTGATCCTCTCTCAAATTGACACCAGGAAGTTAACTAATATATGTTACTGTATGTTGGACATTCATCCTGGACATAATATTGTTCAATGTTCAATTGTCCTCCACTGCTGCGCTTGTCCGTCACGTACGTAAAGTGATCAAGTTGTACGTAGTTTGTTGTAGCTGTGATATGAAGACGGTAGTCTCTATAGAGTTAGCCTGGCTTAAATTTTCTTCTGTAACTGTTACATTATCTAAGTGAGGTTCCAAGCCTTGTATGCTTGGGTGTTCACAGTTCTATTGCAGGTGCATCGTTCCGTTGATAGATTAGTTAGTTGCAAAGCAGCATAGATAGATTAGTTAGTTAGTTAGTTTCGATGATAGTCGTTAGTCAGTATAACGTTCATCCTAAACTCTGTCTTCACCTCCGACGTACTTAGTGTCTGTGTGCGATGTTGACGCTGCTGTTTCCCCATTGTAGTTTTCTTTCAAATTAGTGTCATATTGAGCATCCGCTCTTGGCCATGGCTGTGTGTACGAGTCTGTTGTTCTTAGAATGAGTGTGTGAAATGCAATAGGTTATGGGCCGTTACCAACGCTTGGTTGTTGTGTGTTTTTTTTTAGTTTTCCTTTTGCTGCGGACGTTTCTTGAGACACTTGGATGTAGGTTCTTGTTTCTTGGTTGAGCATTAGGGTTTCATTGTTTTTAGCAAAAACAGAGTGAAAGAGTGATTTCGTTGTTCATGGTTACACGATTCAAGATATTAGTTCAGTAAGTACAAGTCAAGATGGCTGATCAAGGAGAGACTATCAGGGAGGCAGCCAGTGTAGAACGTTACGATGGGACCAATTTCCAGCTATGGAAAATGCACATGTCCTTCATATTTCAGGCTCGGGACCTGTACGATATTGTCACAGGTGATTCCAAGCTCAGTGATCAAACTACTCCGGAGGAGAAATCGAAATGGAATCGGCGGGATAAGACAGCGGCGGTGGCAATTCTGTCAGCGGTGGATCGTCATCACAAGCAGGAGGTAATTAATTGTGAAACCTCAGCTGCAATGTGGAATCAGTTAAACGGTTATCATCAGCAACATTCGGAAGAATGTATCATCTCTCTTCAAGAGAAATACTATCGGTGTAAGCTCTCAGCAGATGATTCTATTGCTGTATTTATCAGCAATGTACAGAAACTAGCGAAACAGTTGAATGATCTTGGACAGGTTATCTCTGAGCGGCAGGTTTTGAGCAAAATCAAATGTAGCTTACCACCGAGTTATGACTCCCTTCTCTTAGCCTGGGATAGTGTACCTCTTGAGAAGCAAACTCTCAAGGATTTTCAGTCCCGATTGGTCAAACGAGAAAATGCTCTGAAAGACAGGGGTGACAAAACTGATATGGAAGTGGAGCGTGCATTCTTTTCTCAGAGCAAATCTGCTAGTACCTCTCGTTCCAAATTTCGACCTCAGCCTCGTTCTGCCCTTACTACAGATCAAAAGAAGTCTAAGGCGACTAGGTTAGCAAATCTAAAGAAGCACTCTCGATGTAATAACTGTGGTGAGCGTGGACACTTTTCAGCAGAATGTCCTCATTCTTCCTGTTCCTCCTCTCAAGAATCTCCTAAGCCGAGATCTCACGTTCATAAGTCGCATAAATCCGGGCTTAAGAAGCAAAGCCATGCTCATGTTTCTTCCAGCCGTATTGAAGACTTTGACTCTGGTTCTGAAGACACGGACTCTGTTTCCAGTGAAGCATTCGTAGTCTCTCAACTTCGATCTAACGAGTGGGAGAATGTGTCGTGGATTGCCGACTCTGGGGCCACAGAACACATGACAGACAAGAGACATTGGTTCTCAACTTTTGAAGATATTCCAGCATTTTGCTGGGGAGTTACCATTGCAGATAATAATCGTCTATAGGTGCGTGGAATTGGAGATATCATGATTACATCCACCGTGAATAATGAGACTTCCTCATTTCGACTGAAGAATGCTCTATATGTTCCCGACCTGGCTCGGAATCTTATCTCTATATCACAGCTTACGAAGAATAGAGTAGCCATAATTCATGTTCGCGACCAATGCAAGATGATCACAGATTATGGTCATGGCAGATTGTTTATGACCGGATACAGAGACAACAATCTTTGGAGACTCAACATCACCACTCAATTTCATATGAGTGAGGCTCATGCAGTCAATACTGTATGTTCCACACCGTCGAAAGCTACTCTGATTTTTCGTCGCTGGCATGCCAGACTTGGACATATAAATGCTCAGGCACTTAAAACCATGGTACAGAATCATATTGTCCAAGGCTTGGACATTTCTTCTAAGGTCGACATGGGCATATGCATTGGCTGTACTCACGGGAAACATCATCGACGTCCCTTTCCTGTAAACCATGAGCGGAAGCGTGTAAAAACTCCTGGAACATTTTTTCACAGTGATATTTCAGGGCCATTTCAAGTCAACTCAGTTGGAGGTCACAGGTACTTCTTGATATTCAAAGATGATCACAGCTGCTTTCGATTTGTGTTTTTCCTCAAGAGTAGAGGTGAAGTACTGGACCACTTCAAAGGACTGTTCAAGTATTCAAGAAATGTTACTGGAAACTCCATCAAACGTCTTCGTACAGACAATGCCAAAGAGTATGTGAGCAAAGAGATGGAGCCTCGAGGCCTATTTGCTCAAGAAGGGCATCCATCATGATTTGACGGTTCCTTATACACCGGAGCAAAATTCTGTAGCAGAGCGAGACAATCGCACAATTGTGGAGTGCACTCGGAGCATGCTTTATGAGAGACAGGTTCCACTACAATTCTGGGCAGAAGCGGTGAATACTGCTATTTACACACTCAATCGTGTTTCATCAAGAGTCATCCACAACTTGACACCTCTACAAAAGTGGACGGGTGAAGTACCAGACGTCTCACATTTCCGAATATTTGGAAGTATGGCTTATGCACATGTTCCGAATGCTATCAGAAAAAAGCTTGACAGTAAGACACGTGAGTGCATGTTTCTGGGCTATAGCAATTCGAGCAAGGGCTATCGTCTCTGGCACTTTGAGAAGAAGCGCCTTATTGTCTGCCGAGATGTAATTTTTGATGAGGATAGTACCCTATCCCGTCATTCTTTCTTCGAACCAGATGTTGTTTCAATTGATGAGCTCTTCCCAATTTCCTTTATTCATACGGATTTGGAAAACTCTGTTTCTATTTCGACAGACTCTCAGAGTCTTGGAAATGACTCACCTGATTTAAGAGCACGCTCTGACTCTTGTGATACTCAACTTGGTGAGAGCGCAACTTTCAGTGGGAGCTTACCTGTGAGTATTAATTCACTACATGAGACATCACCATTGATGGTGAATTCTGAATTACCCATATCAGAACAAGATGTGCTATCCAAAGAACCTGTGTCTTCGACATGTGGAGATGATTCCGATGAAGCATGTATCGGAACTCCTTGTTTCAATGGGAGTGCTTGTGGCAGTGAAGATTTGCGAAGCAATGGAAGTTATCATCCTAGTGGGAGTATTTCCCATGTTCCACCATCATCAACTCCTGCAGATTCTCCTGATCTCTTAAACCCAGTACTCAAAACAAAGAGCCTTCATGATTTATATAGTCAGACTCTTCCTACTGATCAACCTTCCTCAACCTCTTTCCTGGCACCTGGCAAATCTTTATCGACTTATCAGTCTCTTCTACCCTCAGAGCCCCTTACCGTTGAAGAAGCGTTACTATCAGGAATGGAAATTGTCCATGGACGATGAGATTAATTCTCTTATCCACAATGGCACATGGGATCTGGTCACACTTCCTCGTGGGAGGAAAACTGTTAAAAATAAGTGGGTTTTCAAAATCAAAGTTAAATCCGATGGTTCTATTGATCGCTTCAAATCTCGCTTGGTAGCCAAAGGTTTCTCTCAAGTATTTGGATTGGACTATGACGAGACCTTTGCCCCAACTGCTAAAGCTGACAGCATTCGGACGATACTCTCTCTTGCTGCAGCAAATGACTGTGAATTGATACAGTTTGATATCAAAACAGCCTTTCTACGTGGGGACCTTGACGAAGAAATATTCATGGATCTTCCCTCTGGCTACACTCTTCCTGACAGTCATGGAAAAGTTTGCAAACTGAAGAAATCCTTATATGGTTTAAAGCAAGCGAGCAGACAATGGAACAAGAAGTTCTCAAGTTTTTTGTCTCAATATGATCTTCATCAGAGCACGGCTGATCCCTGCGTGTTCTTCTCTTATTCGAAACCAATTCTTGCTCTCACGATCTTTGTTGACGATGGCTTGGGAATCTGCAAGTCTTCCTCAAAGCTTCAGAACATGATTGAGTATCTCAAGACACATTTTGACGTGACAGCGGGTCCTGCTGATACATACATCGGTCTTCATATCACAAGAGATCGTTCTCGTCGAACCTTGTACATTGATCAATCACGATACATTGAGACCATGCTGGCAAAGTATGGATTTAGCTCTATCAATCCAGTTTCTACTCCGGCTGATGCAAATGTCCATCTTCATCGTCCGCTACCTGATGACGATCAGCCTTCCCCGAATTTTCCATACCAAAATATGGTAGGATCTCTACTATACCTGATGGTATTTTCACGCCCTGATATTGCTCAGGCTACTACTACTGTTGCTCAGTACTCGAGTAATTTTCGAGAGATTCATTGTACAGCGGTACGTCGCATCATGAAGTATCTCCGAGGCACTTCCTCGTATGCTTTGTGCTATATGCCGGCCACCAAATCTGCTTCGCTCATGGCATTTGCAGATGCTGATTTTGCTGGTGACTTAGACGATAGGAAGAGCAGGAGTGGATGTGTTATTCTGTTCAATAGCGCACCTGTCCTGTGGCTGAGCAGAAAACAACCGTGCACGGCCACTTCAACAACGGAGTCTGAGTATGTGGCTGCGTGTCTTGCTGGCAAGGAGATTGTCTGGCTTCGACGTTTGCTATCTGATTTGGGAGTTTCTTTTTCAGATCCTACTCCTTTGAAGAGTGACAATCAGTCTGCAATTCGCTTGGTTCTAAATCCAGAGTTTCATAAACGGACAAAACATATTGATGTGATTTTTCATAAAATCCGTGAGATGCAAACTGCTGGGGAGATTGCTGTCTCGTATATACCAACTGATCAGCAGCTCGCTGATATTTTTACCAAACCAGTGACTCCGGAGCGATTTCTTCGACTACGATCTCTTCTCAACATCGTGAAGCGTTGAAAATCAAGTGGGAGATTTAGTTTACATGTTGTGATCTCTCAACTCTGAACGATGAGTGGGAGTATTGCAGGTGCATCGTTCCGTTGATAGATTAGTTAGTTGCAAAGCAGCATAGATAGATTAGTTAGTTAGTTAGTTTCGATGATAGTCGTTAGTCAGTATAACGTTCATCCTAAACTCTGTCTTCACCTCCGACGTACTTAGTGTCTGTGTGCGATGTTGACGCTGCTGTTTCCCCATTGTAGTTTTCTTTCAAATTAGTGTCATATTGAGCATCCGCTCTTGGCCATGGCTGTGTGTACGAGTCTGTTGTTCTTAGAATGAGTGTGTGAAATGCAATAAGTTCCACTTGGTATCAGAGCGTGCTAGAGTTCCTCGGATAAGAGTAATCAACTGCAATTAACTACTATTAAGAGCTTTTTTTTTTGAGATAGAATAGTGAGGTCCACATCATCGGTACCTTGGATCACATTATTGCAAAGGAGAGAATGTCAAGTGGCATCCACTGCCAACTAAAAGACATGGAAAACCATTGTCGAGTTTGTTTTCGAGAAGGAGGATCTTTTGAATTTCTTGGAGCCATATGAAGATCTAGGGATCAACGTCAATGAAGCTGGAGACAAGTTCCAAAACCGCATCCTGACTATGCTAATGGTGTAATTGCTTAGGTAGTATCACGAGGCACATGGAAGCAGGAGATGGTTTTAGAGTATTGCACAACTGTTGTTTCTCAGTTAATATTGGAACCTGAACCAACTCTCCGTGTTTCTAAGTCTTCGTTGCCAACTGGCTTGCTGTGGTCCAAGTGGATTGTCTACCGATGGTTTTCTGGTGGATACATATTGCAAGACTTTCATATATATATACCAGGGCTGGAGGTGCCCTTTTAACGCTAGCAGCGACTGGGGCACATGAACTTTGAAATTGGGGACAAATTTTTGATGACCCAGGATACCAGGTAACATTTTGTACATAATTTAAATGTCACACAATGTTTTGTAATATGGTCAGGTGTTTGCAACCCTTCAAGAAATAATTCTATGATTTTTTTGGTGAGAATCGTGGGGACATTCGGGCAGGTATACCATTGATGAAGGTACTCGCAGGAACTGCATTTGCTCCTGTCTTGCACAAATATTGGATTACTCCTCTGTCGCATTCGCAGCCTGCAGGTGCATGTGCAGGCCTGAAGGTCCTTCAGATCCATAATGAACAGTTTTGCAACTTGGAACCTTGGTGCTAATACTGGCTTAAATGACACCGTGTACTCAGTACAATGATCGAAGACTGGAGGGCCGTAAATGATCATGACGACAGGCTAATGAACATGACGTCAACATGATATCAGGCTGATGACCCTTGGTAACCTTCTGCACATACGCAGCGCCCTGAAGGCTCCTGGGCTGTGCCGTTAACACCCTGCATATATGATGCAACATTCTGTCATAGTGCCTAGTACTTTGATGACCATACATGAAACCTGTGACATCGAATCCCTCAACTGTTACATCCCAGTTCAGCAAGGTTTTGACTGGGCGCCTAATTGTCACAATATTCCTGTTCGCATAATTCGATCAGCTTTGCCAGCTCCGCTACCGCTCCATAGCGATGGGGTCTTACGCTGGATCAACAGCCATGAGCGATGATCTGCATGAGGACCAGCTTCCGCCTCTGTATGCGGCCCTGGCCATTGACGGACTCCCGCCATTCCACAAGACTGTGCCCCTGGACGAAGCGGAAGCGGGACTCGCCGAGATCGCAGCCCGCTGTATTACCCCGTCGTTCGACGACTACTGTCGCCTGTCTCTGTTCACGGCGAGTGTGGCGCACAGCAAAGTCATCAGCACCAACCGTCTGGTCGACATATCCCTGCAGTATTGTCTCGTGTTTTCGCTTGACGACCTCCGATCTTCTGGAAGGCTTCAGCATCTGTCGCAGCGAACGCGAGAGTATAGAAAGCATTCAAGCATGCCTCGACAGGGTTCGAAGGTCCAGAAGGCACAGAAATTGCCCCCTACCTAGAAAACTTGGAAGACATGTCCGTTTATGAGCTAATTAACCCCTAAAGCATCAACTCAATAGTTTTGGTATGATTTAGGGTTTGGTGAGGCTCCCTATGAGTTAAATTTTACCCGATGTCGCTGTAACTTTGGCACAACATGAGAAATTGTCATATCTTTCTAACAAGACCAAATTTCACTTTCATTGGGCCCGTAGTTAAGAAATAATTCGTGTTTAAAGATCAAAATTCAATTCAGGGGCAGCTGGGGCAGGTTTGTGGCCGATGGGAGTGGTGTACCAAATATGTGACAGTCTACAGTGACTTCGAAATTATCCTTTCTGAAATCATTTCACAATTTTTTTTAAAACCTTATTTTGAAGAATCCAACCATAGGATCTTGTTCAAAGCCATCCAATTAGTCTAAGTACCAAGTTTTGTAAATTTTGACCGTACGGATCTTGAGATATATTCAGTCAAAGTTCCAAGTTTTATAAAAAGTTTCAGCCTAAATGCAACAGTGACTGGGTCACCTTCGTCACCCATTTTTCCTTCACCATTTTCTCCTCCTAAACCACAGTATATGCTGTAAAATTCATATCTATTTTGGATTTATTTATTTTTTGGATTTCTTTCCTCTACAATTTCTTTTTCATACAAATGCATGTATACACCGTTCGGATTTCAAAAAATAGATGATCTTCTTAGGCATTTGTAGTGTGGAAAAAGAGCCAGTGTATATGCATTTCATTTGACTCCCGTCACTGGAAATGTGGTTTTCCAATGCTTTTGTATGTTGTATTGTCTTCAATTTTTTTGAGCATACTCCCAACTCACTTTAGAATCCAAAACTAAAGAGCCTCCAACCACACAATCTCAAAAAAATGGTTGTTTCACTCTTCGAAGGGTGGCTGTCCCTGCCGGGCAGTACCAAAAAAAACTTTTCTCTCAAGTTCAAACCTTATGATCTTCCAAACGGTGAGGATTTACAATCTAAAATTTTGTGTACACATACATGTACAAGTTAGGTACTAGATCCTACAATTAGATTCTTTAAAATACATTCGAATTTGCATAATTCTACCTTGAACTAAAATAGGGCAGAATTGAGGCAGAATTTGGGATTTTATGGCCAAAAACTATAGGGGTTAAATGTATCACAAGGAATCTATAGAAATGGAGTTACAAATAATCTACCAAAGTATGACGGTTTGACAAACATAGAATAGCAAATTCATGACGTGACAGACAGAGAAAAGCAAATTCATGAGTCCATGACAAACAGGATCAAACAGTATGTATAGAACTCCCTGTTGGATTACGGGAGGATGGATTGGAAGCGTACCCTTGCCAAGGCCAAGAAGTGCGTCTCTGAGGCCATGATTCAGACCACCCTCAACTCCTTTGACGGAAAATGGCTGATTAGGAATTTACTCGGCACCAGGATTGATAGAAAGGTGACTTGGAATTTAATGCCCCCGAGTGGTATTGTTACACACTGGTTCTAGTTGCTAGGGTTCAGAAGTCCGTGTCCTGCCACCCTGAACTCAGGTCCGACGAGGGTCGGTTGTTTCCCCCTTTCTTGCAATGAAGTTTTTCATTTGCTCAAAAATAAATAAATAAATAAAAAATGAGTCCATGACAAACATAGAATAGCGGAAATTGAGGAGTTTGATATCGCTTATTTTAAGTCTAAATCTGCTCATTTATGTTATCTAATTTCAAATAACTCTGGGTTTATATTTTCGAGAATCAATGAGTGTTCAAACTGACATTGTTATAATTTTTAATCATGAGTCTTTTGCAGGACCTGGAGGAGATACAAAAGTAACGACTAGTGGAGGATCAAACCCATATGTGGCCCATTTGTTCTACTTGGAAATTTGTTTTGCGCGAGTACTTTCAAGGTATCAAGGAGTTGATTTCTGGCGGTATCTACTTCCACAGTTTTCACAGACGATACAGGCACCCTAATAACACTATTCCAGAATTAAGGGACGCTCACCATTGAAAAGTCCATACATCTGATTTGGTGTTAGTATCTGAGTATACGGCATTAAAAATCATTGCTGATCCAACTGCTGAGGCTGCTTCTCTGGTTACTTAGTTTAAATTGGTTACTTAGTTTAAATGAAAATGCTCTAGCGTATTCAAGATTGCTAGAATACCTGATAATTTGCTTGAACTTTGTTTTGTTATGTCACCATAGTGTAAGCGATGAGATGTAATGAAAGGTGATTCAAAACATCTCCATGCTACTTTTTGGAGTGAAATAATTTCAACTAATCAAAAATCTTCAAAGGTTTGCTACGTTGTTTTTCTGAACATTCTGCAAGGTATATTTGCAACTCTGAATGATTAGTAAGCCACACTGATGAAGATACAATCGCTGGACTTGGCCAGAGCTAAAATTCTTAGAATATTTGTAACGACACTTTCAGGAGGGCTATAAGAGCTTAGACTCTAGAGCTTGCTTGGCTACTTAGCAAGAATATATTTAAGGAGACCTGGTGGCCTCGCAAGTTAGAAAATTCGGAGCTAGACATGCCCATCTCTCATGCGTGTTCAGATGCAGCTTGCTCGGATGCAAATTTGAGAGGGTACTGATTCAAATGTGTGTCAGCCAGCCATTTCGTTATCACGTATCCTTCAAAAATTCTGAAATAAATTTTCACTTCATCAAACAGAGTAATCTCCTCTCGAAAACATTTCATGTCTAGATCTTTAATTCTGGTATACCATTTCAGTATCCAAGGTTTACTCATTCCACAAGTTTGAAAAAACTGCTAACAGAGCTCGCCCCTTTCGGGAGAAATTCACAGAAACCAGAATTATCCTACGGTATTCTTTTGTGTGCAACGACCCAAAAAAACTTGAAGTTCAAGAAATCATATACTTTGCTGATAGTGCTTCTTGCTGATGCAAATTCCTTTGCTTGCTTCGCGATGGTGTAGCTCTCCCGAGGTTGGTTTCATTTCGCAGCAGTTCAGAGTTCAGGTTTGTAACATTCTAGTGGCAGATTTGACCTTCCAGTTAGTCAGAGGTAAACACACAGCATTGATCACAGCATAAGTTCATACAGTTAATTTATATTGCTGATACTTGTAACTTGACCCATTGATAATTGGGAAGTACGTAGAACTCTCTACATATTTGTTAATCTAGGCTACGCATCCAAATGCTTGGGAAGTTGTAAATTAGACTTTCCCGCTTTGACATTTGCGGGCTACTTATGGGCTACTTATGGGCTACTTATGGGCTACTTCTGCACAATTCCTTCTGAATACCTTTGTACAAGGCTGGATTAATCATGCAATGTCGAAAGCTAAAAATTACTGAGGCTTGAATAGTAAATACAAAGTGTTGTAAACTTGGTGCACAACTGAGCTAAGCGAGATCCAGTTGTTAAACCGCTGGTGAGCGCTTGAATGCAGTGAATAAGCCTGCAAGCTTTTTGTCCTTATATTTCTTGGCCGCACCTCCTGCACTAGTTTGATTCACCTGCTATACACAAACACTACCATTATGAAGAGAAGGATGAACTACATGCTCAATTTTTTATCCACAAAATACTGATGAACAACGGAGAAATTGAATACTGAACCAGGCCCCGATAATATTGCTTATGAACTCAATATAATTGGTATATGAAACATTTTGTCATGTGTGTAGTAAGCTCTCGTTATTTCCAAATTCTCTGCTGTTGAAGTTGTTCAATTTGAAGCCTAAAAATCAAATTAAATAGCATGTAGATAAACTACTCTTTGACCCTTTCGGTAATCTGGCGTTCTAGGACAGTCATACCTGCTTCAGGATCTCCTCCAGCAAGCCAGTTATTTCCGAAAAATCGGGCCTTTCTTTGGAGTTTGTTTTCCAGCAACGATGCAGTAACTCGCTCAACCTTGGATTGATGTTCTCAGGAATGGTCGGTCTCAAACCCTGCACGAATCCACGAACCCAGATATGGCGAAATAAAATCCATTGTGCACAACTTTCGGCCACATGCAGAAGAGCCTCATACCAGCAGGATAAACGTGGTGATTGATGTGCAAATGCGCATCGCAGAATTGAAGACAGTAGTACCTTTTGAACAACACCGACGGCAGCTTGAAGAGGAGTAAGGTCTGCGTAAGGAACCTGGACAAGATTTCGGGAAAATGAAGTGGCGAAACCCACGATACTATACGGAAAAAAATAAAAAAGTAAAAAATTTGCTAGAACGTTTAGCATTCAATCCAAGAAGGATTTGATGAATTTCATGTGATAGCATCTAGCACTACCTGTCCTGTAAGCAGCTCCCAAAGTACAATACCGAAGCTGAAAACATCCGCCTTGTAATCATAGGGTTTGTGCTCAATAACCTGCACCATATTGATACCATGACAAATTAGAAATCATCCCACATTCTATGTTTTCCTTAACAGATACTACGAGTTTCTTAAGACTTAGAAGATAGCCGCTCCACAAGCGCACGGCATACCTCAGGAGCCATCCACCGGTAAGTTCCTGTCTCTGCTGTCATAATACCAGACTGCGCTTGTACTCTCGCTACACCAAAATCGGCCACCTT